>CM068584.1:943912-1638912 GCA_035048485.1 Pteria penguin
TTTAATTTTACATGCCAAGGGACGTGATTTTATAACGTTTTAGTCAGCATGTTCTCTGAGAAAACAAAACTCCCAACTCTTATGTTATGTCTTACTGTCTCTATAGAAATGTCTTCAATGATATCTGCGAGGAGAGAGAGAAAGAGAGAGAGACTTACCCCATTTCAGTCCTTCGTGCATGCGAAATATACCACACTGGTTCAAAATGTAGATCAAATCTATTTTGCAAGATCAACAGTAATAGAAGGTATTTCCCAAGTGTCTGACTTGACCAGATTTAAATACACACCGACACCTTATTCGGTATTGTTCCCTAAATGGACAAATGTTTTTTTCAAACTTTCACAGTTGAGTAACGCTGATCAGTAAAGGTGGATTTCTATATATAATAACAAGTATTATTGTTTGTCCACGGGATAGACCCATGGTGTGGTAAGTATATCGCCAGTGTTAGAGCTAACTGTGTTTAAATACACAGAAGCAACATATAAGGCGAAGATCTCTACCTTATGTTGACTGCAAGTCATGTTACAATTTATGCCAACATCGCATTGTGGTGTGGTTCATTCGGATACTCTTTGTTATATGCTTGATATGGTGGTGGCACTTCTTTGATATGATGGCGGCTTATGATATGCTTTACATGGTGGCGGCACTTCTTTGTTATGATGGTGGCTGATGATATGCTTTACATGGTGGTGGCGGCACTTCTTTGTTATGATGGCGGCTGATGATATGCTTTACATGGTGGTGGAACTTCTTTGTTATGATGGCCGCTGATGTTATGCTTTACATGGTGGTGCCACTTCTTTTACATCTACAGGTCCTAGACATGTGGCCCTCAGTGTATGCATCGTACAGTGTCCGTACAGAAGTCGGCATCGTGAATGAAGTACCAAGCTATGATATCTACAGGTGCTAGACATGTGGTCTTCAATGTATGATAGTTTATTGGTCAAAAGCAATACAGCTTATAGACATTACAATACATGTAATAATACAACTTAAAATCTATGACACATCATGAGAAAAAAAGAAAGTATATTAATCATACATAGATTAACATAAATAATTCCAAACAACGTCTTAATCATAGATACACAAATAATTCTATACTATTTGTTTTCGTATATCAAAAGCATACTTGATATATTTACCGAGCGAACAGAGTTCTTTTACATTTTGCGTTGAAAGTAATTGTATTAGTTTATAGACAGAGGGTCTTATAAAGTAATATCTTTTTATATTTTTTTTCCATGAATCAATATAAAAAGGACATTTCAAAAGAAAGTGGAACTCGTCTTCTATATCTACTTTACACAAAGGACACAATCGTCTATCTACAGGAACTTTCTTCTATCGGCCTGTTTCTATCATAAGACAATTGGAAGGAAACCCTTAATGTACAAATAAGGGGGGGGGGGGGGGGGGGGTTGTATAATGGTGGAATTCGTTTGAGGAGATAACTCTGTAATGTAAAGTTATCTATCATAAATTTGTGAATATAACATTTCGGCGAATCATTAATATCAGAAAAAATGGACTGCTTGTATATATCAATTAAACGTTGTTTGGCTATGCCTGAAATATATTCTTGTCCTTTAACATAATCGTCAACCATAAATCCATTAAGCCAATACATGTACTTGACAATAAATTTTTCACTTCACAAACCCAATTTTTAGAATTATCGTTTGTTACACATTCATCAAACATAAACTCATAACATGCTTTCAAAATGCAATTATTTGTCTTTAGTAGTTTTCAGCAGTATTCTGGATACGAGTTTTAAGAATACAAATCAACGGTAATCTTCCCAGTTCACAGTAAACACCATTATTTGGGGTCGATCTCTTTACCCCAATCATATTCTTACAAAAATCGGTTTGTACTTTTTCAATGTCTGGAGCGGCATGGAAACCCCACACCTCACACCCATAGCACGCTATACTACTGACACAGATGTCAAAAAGAGATAACATGGTGACAAAATTTAGCTGCATACTGAAACATTTCTTTTTCAAAGCAAAAACTGATTTTTTACACTGAAGTGCTAATTGTTTCTGAGTTGCAGAAAATTTACCGTTGTAATTAAGGAAAAGGCGAAGATAACAAAACTTGTCAACTATTTCAATTTCCTCATTCATATAAAGCCATTCTTCTTCAGTTTTTCTATTACCACCATTCCTGAATATAATTATTTTTGTTTTATTAACATTTACTCCTAAAGACGATTTATCTGTACACATTTCTAGTGCATTCAATAGTACCCGAGAGTCTGAAACCGATTGCGCCAATAATACCATATCATCTGCGTACATTGATAAAAACAAGAGATAACTCTTGCAGCTCATTGTGAGGCATACTATTACTTATATCTTCTAAATCAAAATCATTAACATGCAAGGAGTACAAAAGTGGCAAAGGTCTCTCCCCTTGAAACACTCCAAGGTTGTTTACAAAGAACTCTGAAACCTTACCATTCAGTAATACACTAGATTTTACATTCTGGTACAGTGACTGAGTGTCTATCCCAAATTAGGCATCTGTTAATATACCATTATCATCCGCCCATGGCATTAAACGTTTGTTGATAATTGAGGTAAATAGTTTGGCCATACAGCTTATAAAACTGATTCCTCTATGATTACCTGGATCAGTAGTATTACCTGTCTTATAAATAGGAACTATCAGAGCATCACACAATTTTTATGGAAAATAACCAGTATTATACATAGCATTGAAAATTGTACATAAAAACGGCAATAAAATATCACGAAATTCAACAAAATATTCGTTAATTATACCATCCAGGCCATTACTTTTGCCAGTTCTTAAACATTTTATCACATCAATGATTTCATTTTCCATGACAGTGACCTCTAACTCCTCTAAAAATAACATCATCATCATGTGTATCACACTCAGTATTATCTAACTTTATTTCTCCAGTAAGTAATTCAAAGTGTTCATGTAAACCTTTCATAGTAGCATCAACCTTCTTCTTCTTTTTCGGTACAAACTTTGTGTAAAATAATTTGGGATTCGATTTCCTATTATTTTCAAGCATATTACCTTCTTCAAATAGATAGAATGTTTTGGCCTTTATTTCCCTCACTTTGTACTGTTTTTATACAGCTTCAATTTTTCATGATTTTCAGTATTTTTGTTTCATACAATGCTTTTCTATAAAGAGAATATAAACGTTTGCATTCATTATTAGATTCCCGCTCTGCTCATGCCGGTGTCCTGTCTTTCGGATGAGACAGTAAAAACCGAGGCCCCGTGTCGTGGTATGCATGGCATGTTAAAGATCTCTCACTGTTTCGGATGGGTCCGTTGCAAAGATCAAAATTTGTATGCCCCGCATCAGGCAGATGCCGTCACCATATACGTGAAATATTCGTGGTGTGACGTTAAATAAAAATCATTCATTATTAAACCATGATCATACTTATGATCTAAATTAACATTACTCTTTGCTTTAAAGTATTTACGATTCGGTGATTCATGAAAGTCAGTTACGTACAGTGTCCGTACAGAAGTCGGCCTCTTGATTGAAGTACAAATCTATGACATATACAGGTGCTAGACATGTGGCCGTCAGTGTATGTATCGTACAATGTCAGTGCAGACGTCGGCCTCGTGATTGAAGTACCATTCTATGACATCTACAGGTGCTAGACATGTGGCCTTCAGTGTATGTATCGTACAGTGTCCGTACAGACGTCGGCCTCGTGATTGAAGTAACATTCTATGACATATACAGGTGCTAGACATGTGGCCTTCAGTGTATGTATGGTACAGTGTCCGTAAAGAAGTCGACCTCGTGATTGAAGTACCATTCTATGACATCTTCAGGTGCTAAGCCTGTGGCCTTCAGTGTATATATCTTACAGTGTCCGTACAGAAGTCGGCCTCGTGATTGAAGTAACATTCTATGATATCTACAGGTGCTAGACATGTGGCCTTCAGTGTATGTATCTTACAGTGTCCGTACAGAAGTCGACCTCGTGATTGAAGTAACATTCTATGATATCTTCAGGTGCTAGGCCTCTGCTCTTCATCGCATGTATTATGCGAGTGTCCGTACAGAAGTCGACCTCGAAATTGTAGTACATTCTTTGACATCTACTTTTCTTTACCGATGACTTTGTTTCTATTATTTTTTTAACTGCTCACCCATGTAACTTATCACGGTGAATATAGTATAGGCTAAACCGAAGGGACCGTTTCAAAGTTATTACATGATTTGTTTACGAATACCTGTGGGTGTTTATAGCGTTCAGGTTGAATGGCTGAATCCTTCACATAACACGTAAACAATAGTATTCATTTAAATCGCTCTTTGACTTTATCCAGGAAGTATAAATATATACGAAGAACTCGATGAATAGTACATTTAAATCTGTTCTCGGTAATACCTTGTTAGTTAGTAACCACCTTGGCGAGTGTGGTAGCCATGGTATATTTGTATTACATTCTATCCGTACTTACCCTGGTAGTGGGTACCAGGGGAGTTTTAGGCTGTACCGTGGGGACTATAGACTGTGTGAAGGCAGGGAATTATTACGAATCCTACCAATACGCGATATGTGTGGCTAAATCTACTCTGGACACCATAGGGCCAGGTATCATTTGTAACAATAAACACTGCTGGCTGCCTTGTACACTTATTTCTGAAGGACAGTCAAGTGGTCAAGTACCAAAACAATGCCGGTGTGACCAGAATCTGAAAGTGACAAGTCGAGCAATGGAGTTGGATATATCCTGTTATATACCTAAGGGCGATAACTGCGACTGGTACGAACGCTGTCTGGAGACGCGAATCCCATGTGACAGCGGCGATGAGAACGCCAGGTACGCTCTCAAGTACGCCAAGTACTACTGTGACAGGTATTCACAGAACTATCATAAATTTTCTGAGAAAGGCAAGCGCTGGATTGACGCCACCAGAGGGTGCTTACAGAAGAAACTGGTACCTTACCTCCTAACCAAAGATAAACCGACTTGTAGTGAGCTGAAAACGAAGGCATTCGAGTCTCATTTCCCCTGTTATGTGATGCCGGACAAGGAGGCACCCTCAGTATGTGATCTGTTCTCGGATTTTACAAATATACTGAACACTATCGGAAAATCTTTTATAAAGGAATTGTTCTTAACTGTTAAAAGCTCATTTCAAACATTAAGACATTGCATATGGAATATCATATCCCAGGTCGGTTTCCGTTTATCTTTATCCTTCAGTCATTATCCTTTTGTTTTCATCATTCAGTCATTATCCTTTTATTTTTATCTTTTTCAGTGATTATCCTTTTATTTTCATAATTCGGTCATTATCCTTTTATTTTTATCGTTTTCGATGATTCTCCTTTTATTTTTGTATTATTCAGTCATTATCCTTTTATTTTTTTATCACTCAGTCATTTACCTTTTATATTTATCATTCACTCATTATCCGTCTATATTTATCATTCAGCCATTATCGTTTTATATTTATCATTCAGCCATTATCCTTTTATATTTATCATGCAGTCATTATCCTGTCATATTTATCATTCAGTCATTATCCTTTTATATTTATCATTCAGCAATTTTCCTTTTATATTTATCATTCACTCATTATCCTTTTATATTTATTCAGTCATTTATCCTTTTATATTCATCATTCACTCATTATCTTTTTATTTTTATCATTCAGCCATTAACCTTTTATATTTATCATTCAGCCATTATCCTTTTATATTTATCATTCACTCATTAACCTTTTATATTTATCATTCAGCCATTATCCTTTTGTATTTATCATTCAGCCATTATCCTTTTATATTTATCATTCAGCCATTATCCTTTTATATTTATCATTCACTCATTATCTTTTTATTTTTATCATTCAGCCATTAACCTTTTATATTTATCATTCACTCATTAACCTTTTATATTTAACATTCACTCATTAACCTGTTATATTTAACATTCACTCATTATCCTTTTATATTTATCATTCACTCATTAACCTTTTATATTTATCATTCAGCCATTATCCTTTTATATTTATCAATCAACCATTTTGCTTTTATATTTATCATGCAGTCATTATCCTGTCATATTTATCATTCAGTCATTATCCTTTTATATTTATCATTCAGCAATTTTCCTTTTATATTTATCATTCACTCATTATCCTTTTATATTTATTCAGTCATTTATCCTTTTATATTCATCATTCACTCATTATCTTTTTATTTTTATCATTCAGCCATTAACCTTTTATATTTATCATTCAGCCATTATCCTTTTATATTTATCATTCACTCATTAACCTTTTATATTTATCATTCAGCCATTATCCTTTTGTATTTATCATTCAGCCATTATCCTTTTATATTTATCATTCACTCATTATCTTTTTAATTTTATTATTCAGCCATTAACCTTTTATATTTATCATTCAGCCATTATCCTTTTATATTTATCATTCACTCATTATCCTTTTATATTTATCATTCACTCATTATCCTTTTATATTTATTCAGTCATTTATCCTTTTATATTTATAATTCACTTATTATCCTTTTATATTTATCATTCAGCCATTAACCTTTTATATTTATCATTCACTCATTAACCTTTTATATTTAACATTCACTCATTAACCTGTTATATTTAACATTCACTCATTATCCTTTTATATTTATCATTCACTCATTAACCTTTTATATTTATCATTCAGCCATTATCCTTTTATATTTATCATTCAACCATTTTCCTTTTATATTTATCATTCAGCCATTATCCTTTTATATTTATGATTCAGCCATTATCCTTTTATATTTATCATTCAGCCATTTTCCTTTTATATTTATCATTCAGCCATTATCCTTTTATATTTATCGTTCAGCCATTTTCCTTTTATATTTATCATTCAGCCATTATCCTTTTATATTTATGATTCAGCCATTATCCTTTTATATTTATCATTCACTCATTATCCTTTTATATTTATCATTCACTCATTATCCTTTTATATTTATTCAGTCATTTATCCTTTTATATTTATAATTCACTTATTATCCTTTTATATTTATCATTCAGCCATTAACCTTTTATATTTATCATTCACTCATTAACCTTTTATATTTAACATTCACTCATTAACCTGTTATATTTAACATTCACTCATTATCCTTTTATATTTATCATTCACTCATTAACCTTTTATATTTATCATTCAGCCATTATCCTTTTATATTTATGATTCAGCCATTATCCTTTTATATTTATCATTCAGCCATTTTCCTTTTATATTTATCATTCAGCCATTATCCTTTTATATTTATCGTTCAGCCATTTTCCTTTTATATTTATCATTCAGCCATTATCCTTTTATATTTATGATTCAGCCATTATCCTTTTATATTTATCATTCAGCCATTATTCTTTTATATTTATCGTTCAGCCATTTTCCTTTTATATTTATCATTCAGCCATTATCCTTTTATATTTATGATTCAGCCATTATCCTTTTATATTTATCGTTCAGCCATTTTCCTTTTATATTTATCATTCAGCCATTATCCTTTTATATTTATCATTCAGGCTATTTCCTTTTATATTTACCATTCACTCATTATTCTTTTATATTTATCATTCAGCCATTAACCTTTCATATTTATCATTCAGTCATTAACCTTTATATTTATCATTCAGCCATTTTCCTTTTATATTTATCATTCAGCCATTTTCCTTTTATATTTATTGTTCAGCCATTTTCCTTTTATATTTATCATTCACTCATTATCCTTTTATACTTATCATTCACTCATTATCCTTTTATATTTATCATTCAGCCATTAACCTTTTATATTTTCCATTCACTCATTATCCTTTTATTTTTATCTTTGAGTCATTATCCTTTATTTTTATCATTCAGATATTATCATTTTCTTTCAGTGTATAAATGAATCGTGTAAATTATCGTTACTTGCATGTATATTTGAGATTAAAGATATAAATTAAAGTGGATTGTAAACAATTTATAAGTTAAATCGTCGGAATATTCTTATGCGCTTGCTATTTAGGAAAAATCACATTCCACTGTGTCAAGCCGGATTTCTTGAAAATCCCACTCACTATCACTTAACCTGTCCTACATGCCAGGGAGGATTAAATCAGAGGTAATGCTACATGCCAGGGAGGAGTAAATCAGAGGTAATGCTACATGCCAGGGAGGAGTAAATCAGAGGTAATACTACATGCCATGGAGGAGTAAATCAGAAGTAATAGTACATGCCATGGGAGGAGTAAATCAGAGGTAATACTACATGCCAGGGTGGAGTAAATCAGAGGTAATAGTACATGCCACGGAGGAGAAAATCAGAGGTAATACTACATGCCATGGAGAAGAAAATCAGAGGTAATACTACATGCCATGGAGGAGAAAATCAGAGGTAATACTACATGCCATGGAGGAGTAAATCATAGGTTACACTACATTCCAGGGTGGAGGAAATCAGAGGTAATACTAAATGCCATGGATGAGTAATTTCGAAGTTATACTACAAGCCAGGGAGGAGAAAATCAGAAGTAATACTACATGCCCTGGAGAGTTACTTTCCCCCGTAGGGTAAATACTCTTGTCATGAATGCTTATACCATACATGTACAATATTTTTGCAACACTGCACAGATGAAATGGAAAATTTTGACTGAGCATTAAGATAACAATGAATTGTTTTATTCATATTTCAGAAAAATAGCATCACTGGAAATCAGATAGCAAACGAGGCACGTATGTATATTAATTCGACGCTTTGGCTATACCAGACTCAAAAAGATCCCCTTAAAGCAAATACAAACAAATGTAATTTGTTTGTTGCTGACGTACTTAAAGCTGTAGGAATAAAAGCTCCTAGCAGGTACGTATATATATATGGTTTAAGGCTCTTGTTCATTGGTCATATGGAGTCGGGATAGCTCAATTGGTTCGGTCTTTGACTCTAGTCCAAGAGATCCAGGGCTAATGTCGTGCGCGTTTGAATCTAGATCAAGAGGCCTGCGTGTTTGACTCCGGACCTAAAGGTTCAGGGCTAAAGTCTGGTGTGTTTAATTCTAGACCAAGAGGTCCAGGACATACGGCGCGTGTGTTTGACTCTAGACCAAGACGTTCAGGGCTAAAGTCCCACATGTTAACCCTAGACCAAGAGGACCAGGGATAAAGTACTGCTGTATCTTCGTGCCGCCTGGTTTAATGTTCTTTTTCATTGGTCAAATGGAGAAGAAGTAGCTCAATTGGTCCTGTGTTTGAATTTAGTCCAAAAGGTCTAGGGCTAAAGTCCTTCATGTTTAACTATAGACTAAGAGGCCTGCATGTTTGACCCTAGACCTACAGGTTCACGGCTTAAGTCCCGAGTACTATAAATATCTTGGTGTGACGAAAACAAGAATCAAACACTTTGGTTAAACAAGTTGAAGCCTATTACTTCAGGAGGAGTGTTGATATGTCATGTGCATAGTTCTAGTAACAGCAACAAAGCTTAAATCGACATGATTTACTTTGACCTTTGATCAAGATGAACAAGTCCTTAACTACCCCCTCGCTACAGCTTCGCATGGGGGATGTAGTAACGGTACCGTGCGTGTGTGGTTGGGTGCATACGTATGTGAGTGCATGTGTTTGTAAAAAAATAAACTTTGTAGACATTCTGGAAGTCGCAGTTACGGCCCTATTGGCTTCATACCTTTCATATAGCTTGAATATAAGGAGGGCAAGATCTCTTTTGAGTTTAGGGTCCAAAAGTCAAAGGTTAAGGTCACTTGAGGTCATCATGCATAAACATTGTAGACTCTTTAGAAGCCACAATTTTAGCCCTATTTGGTTTATACTTCACATATTGATTTAGTACATGTATAATAGTAAGAAAATCCCTATCTACTTTCGGGTCAAAAGGTCAAAGGCCAATTTAGTACCATGTATTTTGCTGCCGTGTGAGGAGCTACCACGCTTGGCGTTGCCCTTGTTTTATTATTACATTACTATTATTATTATTATTATTATTATTATTATTATTATTATTATTATTATTATTATTATTACTGCGTGTATTATATTTCGAAGCGCAGTAAGCGCAGATGCCTTTACAATTTAAAGATAATTTAAAGTTAGATTATTCCATAAAAGAAATATTTCATGCTCAGCATTCATCTTTTTGAAATCAGAAATTGTTGTCACATTTATACCTATGCAAAGGGTCACGTAAGCTATTGCCATCACTAAGTGTCCATCGTCCGTAAACATTTCGTATTTTCATATTCTCCTCTGAAACTACTGGTCTGATTTTAACCAAACTCAACATGGCTGATGTATGGAATTTGTTTACAAATGATCGCTTTTTATACATTAGTCCGTCTGGGGCTTTCTTAAATTCTGATAGGTCAAATTTCAAAATTATTTTTTCTCTGAAATTACAAAGCATAATGTTTTCATCTTTTGTATAAATGCTAAGTGGTAAACTTTCTGCGAATTATCCATCCTTGGTGCCCATCAGGTGGTAATATATGGCCGTCAGGTGGTAATATATGGCCATCAGGTGGTAATATATGGCCGTCAGGTGGTAATATATGGCCGTCAGGGTTATCGATAGAACGCAGGGTAAAAAGTAGTACTTTTATCCCGTCATATATTCTTGAAAGAGATTTTACCTGAAATGTTGAAAATTCAGTCATATCATGACTCCTTGTTTGAATAATTGCCATTGTTTGGCATATTTTAGTAAAAATTTTAATTTTTGGCCTTTAACTTTAAAACAATAATAGAGTCATACTGTAAATTGCAAAACTATTCAGTGTTTTTAAGATCCACATTTCTTTTAATGGGTAAAATTTTGACCTAGTGAACTTGACCTTGGATTTTGACTTTTTCTAAAACATTAGCATAGCCTGTTTCTTCTAAACCAAGCGCGCGCACGAAAGAGAGAACCTTAAGCTGTGATCCACTTTTTAAAAGATTTAACCTTGGCCCGTGATTTAAGATATACTGACCTTGAAGTTGGAATCTGACTTAGTGTTTTGGGGTCGAAATTATGTAAGCAATTCAAGAATTATAAGCACCACAAGCCAAAAGAAAATACAAAGCAAAGTAAATTTTAACTTGTATCTACTCTTGTGGTACAGAACTATTCAGTTCTAAAATACTGGCAAAGAATTACACGTGTAAAAACGTCAGGGGAAATTTGTAATACGAGACTTAGAGAAATTAGAAAATATAAAACTACATGTAGACGAAACAAGCACATCTTCGTTTTCTTCAATGTTTTTTTTTTTTTATTTTCACTTTCAAGAATACTATTTATTATTTTTTCACTAATGTTAGAGATAGGAATACGATTATGTGAAAAAGAAAATGGGGGGTGGGGTTGAAAACGAAAACCTTAATGTGTACAACTACATATATGGAGGAATATCAAGATCTGTGTGTATTTTCTCATTTATTGTATTGTATTATGGCTATACATATGTACATTGTTTACTGCCAAATGTAGTTCATGCAATTCCGACTCTTAGGAATATCTGTCCATTTTTTCTATCACCGACACTGATCTAAACGACCAACACTATTGTCTTCTGACCATTCTCCTTTCTACTATTGGTCCATCAAGTTTTCAATTTCAGACGAGTCATTACTTTACGCAATAATGCTGTTTTACAATGATGCTGTTTTATGATCCCCGTCTTGTGGTCCAGGTCTAACCACGGATATTATAAACCCGGTAGTAACAAAAGATAAATTACTTACAGAAATTACACTTCAATTTTTCATAGAAAAGCTGCTGTTAAAACTGTGTGATTACGGAATACGGAAATAGAAAATATTCATTTATTTCTGTTCAAGTAAATTTGACAATTTTTTGTGGATATTTCACGTACATTTAAGCCGGTGTGGCTCAGTGGATGAAGTGCTCGACTCCAGATCCCGGGTTCGACTCCCACCATGGTCACACCGGTGTCCTGTCTATTCGATGAGACAGTAAAAACCGAGGTCCCGTGTCGCGGTAGGCGGGGCACGTAAAAGATCCCTCACTGCTTCGTGTGGGTCCGTTGTAATGACATAAATTTGCATGCCCCGCATCAGGCAGATACCATCACTATATACGTGAAATATTCATGGTGTGACGTTAAACAATAATCAATAAATTAAGTACATTTGATATGGTCTTTATTCGTGTCATTTCCATGGGAACATTCTTATTGAAATGACTGATGTATTGTCACTGGCTTCGATTGAATTTTTTCTTATAGGAGAACGCCATTTTAAGTAAAAGTTTCTATATGATTATTTACTTTGTTTTTGTTTTTGGTTGGGATTTTTATTCCCTATCTTTCTTTCTTATTTTTTTATTTTAGTATTTTACTTCTTTATTTTGTATTATATATTACTTATTGTCACCATGTCGTTGTAAGCTGAAGACAGAAGATGACACGCATGACAGCTATTTTTAGGTTTGGTCAGCTAAATAATGGAATTCCGCTAGTTGTACATTAAATCTTTTATCTAGTTGCGCAAGAATGTTTTGCTTCCAGAAAGACAGTACGTTTCTGCTTGCCAATCTGCTTAACAAACCAACTATAGTTAGGGTGTCTAAGTGATTTGTTAGCATTCTAAATGCATTTGATTATTACTGATTATTTTCATGAATTTTGTAACAAAACAAAGAAATATAATATAGGATCCAACAGAGTGCGGAGATTCGGTGATAGCTACGTCCTAGTCGGGGTATTGTGTTAGTATTACAGATAGGATTATTCTGATATGATTGTGTCGTTTGTCGGTTTTGTTACATCAGGGCTGGTGTGGCGAACACATCAAAAGAAGCTAGCTCCATACAAGCACCTGTTCTCAACTCGGATTAGAAGTGGTAAATGAATGACAACCCTGATACATTACGAGTCCCATATGCACGTTGCTCCATTTACTTTCGTATTTTATATTTACTGTATGTAAAATGTATTTGACGTTTCTTTTCAGATATTGGATTTTGTATAGACCAATCGGGGCAAATGAGTGGGCAAACCCTGTCTCATCTTACTTGGAAAAGGAGAAATGTTGGTCTTTGTGCTCAGAACCCATGCAAAGAGGTGACGTGATAGCTATGAATGGTCACGTGGGCATTATCACGGGAGTAAACGTCTCGACGAGTGCGAGTGCTTTAGCAACGCCGAGAGGAAAAATTGTGGAAAATGACTGGGGATTCAGACCAACGGAGATGAAACCTACATGCTGGAGGTACCGGGCATGTAAACGTTAACATAGCTCGTGTGACATGTAATCGTTAACACAGCTCCTGTGAATTACAGTGATTCGTGTGACTGTCAATTTGTTCATCTTACTGAGGCTAGCTATGATCAGGTTCTTGGTTCACTCTGTCCTCTTTCTATCGCTTGACTTGATTCATGGAAAAATTGTAAAACGTCCCTTTTCTGAAGGCGAGTTATGACTCTATGTGTAGGACAGAGTGTGAAATGATGTCAGTGTAAGCACACCATGAGAATCAAGGTGGAATGTATATGCCCTACATGTATAAACCAGGCACGCATGCTTAAGCTAAAACGAATATAAAGTAAATGATGGAAGTTCAAAGCCATAAATTAATCATAACTAAGGAAATATATTATACATATCAACATCAATAAAGGAAACTGCAAGTTACGCATATCTCATCGAAAAGCTATAAACAGACAAAGATTGGGCTAAGGCCATAAGAAAAAAAAAAATTGTTAGATTCTCATCCTTGCCCGTCCCGATTTTTCACTCCCGCCCCGATTTTTTTAGCTCACCAGAATTGAAGGCTCAAGTGAGCTATTGTCATAGTTAGTCCGGCGTCCGTCGTTCCTCTGTCGTAAACTTTTCACATTTTCGATTTCTTCATCAGAACCGCTGAACAGAATTTGATGCAACTTGGTATGCATGAAGTACTCAAGGTCCCCTACAAGTGTTGTTATTTTTCGTCCGGATCCATTGACAAGTGGCGAAAACAAAAGTAGGTCACAGAGGGTACCCTTCTTTGACAAACTTCTTCTTCAGACCGGGGGCATACAGAGACAAACCCAATGCATAGGAATGATTCACAAAGATGTGAAAAGAAGTGTTGTTATTTTTGGTTCCGTTCCGAAAACAATTTTTTGACGTTTTTTTTTTTTCGACATTTTTGTAGACCTAGTAATTTCAATGCAGAAAAGTGTAATTTTTTTTCAGTTAATTGATAATAATGAGTTCTTATGGACTATTTTGATCATAATTATGGTAGGGAATATTATTGTGAAAGAATTTTGTCAATAACTCAATTTTTTTTTATTCTTTATGAATTTTTTAAGACTTCCAAGAAAAAAAGGGGCGAGGGAACAGTTTTTCACATTTTCAACTTATTCTACAGAACTGCTCGAAGGATTGTAATGAAACTGAGTAGGATGCAAGTACTCATGGTCTCTTACAAGAGTTGTTATTTTTTGTCCGCATCAATCAGCAGATGGTGCCACCACAGGCAAAAGTAGGTCACGGAGGGTACCCTCCTTTGACAAACTTCTTTTTCAGATTGGAGGCATACAAAGACAAACTGAATGCATAGGAATGGTCTAGAGGCATATATGAAGAAGTGTTGTTGGTTTTGGTTCCATTCCAAAATCAAATTTTTGACGTTTTTTCTTTGTCTTTTTGGACTGAGTTTTCAATGCAAAAACAAGTGACTTTACTGATTGCTGTTCCTCATATTATAATTTGATGCTGTAATTTGGTTTCATTTAATCATATTAAGGGCAAAGAATGCCACAGTAAAAGTTTTTTTGTCAATACCTTAATTTTTAGATGTTTTATTAAGATTATAAGATTGTAATATTACTGGTAATGAAAGGTTTAAAGGAATCTTAAGGTCGTGGGTTCAAACCCTGCCGGGGCAATTTTTTTTAATAATATGTATGAAAAAAACTTTTACAGTGAAATTTTTTTTCAATATCTCAGTTTCTAGATTAAATTTTTTATTTCTTAATTAAAAACCAAAAGAGGGGGTGGGGTGGGGTGGGGGTTATTCACATTTTCTTCTTTATCTTCAGAACTGTGTGAAGTTAAGATGTGTCAAAAGGTGGTGCCACCACAGGCCAATTTTTATAATTTTTATTGTATGCAAAAGGGGGAAGATTACTGCATCATTGCAATTTGCATTGACTTCTTCTTCCAGAGAAGTGCAAACCATACAGATATTGATATATTTTCAATATTTAACATTCAAAATAATTGTTTGAAATATGAAATCATTTAAAAAATTAAAAACAACCCCCCCCCCTTTTACCCTTTCTCATTTTTTTCATTTTTGAGGAAAAAAACCGGGTTAAAGATATTGTATCATTTTTCACGTCACAAGACACGATAGTGGTTGATTTTCTTCTCAAGAAATTTTCACGTCAATAGCTTTGTATGTATGCCTTTAAAGAATGAAAGTTTTTCTTTGATTATTTTTTTAATTCATTTGAAATTTACTGAAATCAATAGATCAAGAATGTGGAGAGGAAGCCGCCTTTCGATTTTCAGGTTCATCCGATTTGTCGTTACAGAGTTATGGGACTTGAGCTCACCTGAGCCGAATGTCATACCAGATTGTCTGTCGTCTGTCCATAAACTTTTTGATATATTCAAACTTCTTCTCTGAAACTACTGGGCAGAATTCAATGAAAAATTTCATGCTTGTTCCTCAACATATTATGCACACATTTTGCGCTTCGCTTGACTTCTTTTGCGCTTCTAGATGTCCAGGTGAGCGATATAGGCCCATTTGGGCCTCTTGTTTTCAAATTACATTTTGAAAATTATATAGCCGACCGGAAATATCCCGTGTCTTGTCGGTGTCCATTATAAATACATGAGATTTTCTTTATATTTGTTGGATTGGTCACTTTGTGTTATTATAATATTGACATGGAGTCAAATAAACTATGAAAGCTTAACAATGTTATTATGTACTGTTTGACAAGTCAATTTAGTCATATTCAATGTCCAATTCCAGTTTGGAGTAAGATAGAAAAATTCGCCCCTCCCCCGCCCCAATTTTGATTAAATTTGGCTGAGAATCTAGCAATTTATTTATTACTATTATTATGGCCGAAACTCTTCTCCACATAGCTCGAACGAATTCGATTATTTCTGGAAATTTGAATCAAGGATATATCAAAGGAAAGAAGGGAAAACGGAATGATCAATGTTTTCCTTGTGAAGATGAAACATTGTACATGTCCACAAGAGTCAAAAGTGACTCTATCACTTCCTGAATAATTCACTCCATCTAAGGAATTACTGTGTATTGTCTTTGTTGCACTTTATTCTTATTGTGTTTATAATAAAATTTGATCAAAGAAACCCTACTCGTGTGTACATGATGTGGGTCTAGGGGCATATGAAATAAGTTCTGGATCTGGGATTGGACATTTCAAACTAGTTCGACTCATTTTAATTTCGATCCAACTCAAGTCACGTCAACATCTGGTAGAAATTACATACATAAATGTATTACACTGCAGGGTCGTATGAATCATTTCAAAAGTACGGGAGAGAGTGCAGACTTTAAATATCGCTCAGTTTCCAAACCTAATAAAAATCGGTCCATGATCGGACAACACAGTGAGGGAGACATCTTTTCCACGGGCCTGCAACACGGAGAGAGAGACACACACACATACAGAGGGAGAGACATACAGAGAGAGAGAGACAGACAGACAGAAACAGACACACACATATACAGAGAGAGATATATACAGAGACAAACGGACAGAAAGAGACAGACAGAGAGAGAGAGAGAGAGAGAGAGAGAGAGAGTTACGTGAGTAAAGTCAACGACATCTGATTCGGCTACAGGTAATATCAAATCCATCAAGTTTATCCCCCGCGTGTCTTATTGAATACTGGAATATGGTGCTCTGGTAGGAATTGGTGAGATTCATTTCCTGCATACTTGTATCTATAATTATTTGAAAATGTCACAAGAAAAATTTACAGGCAAGATATGCAAGATAAGTGGTTACCTCTCAGGTCCTTGCTGATTCCAGTTTATAATACTTACCTTGCAGGTAAGTTAAGTGGTTACCTCTCAGGTCATTAATAATTCTAGTTTATAATACTTACCTTACAGGTAAGACATGTAAGATAAGTGGTTACCTCTCAGGTCATTAATGATTCTAGTTTATAATTTTAATTCTTGTTGATTCACGGGATTTTGTCTTGTTAATTCACTGGATTTTGTCCTATTAATTCACTGGATTTTGTCTTGTTAATTCTCTGGATTTTGTCTTGTTAATTCACGGGATTTTGTCCTGTTAATTCACTGGATTTTGTCTTGTTAATCAAAGGAATTTGTCTTGTTAATTCACGGGATTTTGTCCTGTTAATTCAGTGGATTTTGTCTTGTTAATTCACGGGATTTTATCTTGTTAATATCACGGGATTTTGTCTTGTTAAATCACGGGATTTTGTCTTGTTAATTCACGGGGTTTTGTCTTGTTAAATCACGGGATTGTGTCCTGTTCATTCACGGGATTTTGTCCTGTTAATTCACGGGATTTTGTCCTGTTAATTCACGGGATTTTATCTTGTTCTTGAAGTCATATACCTTAAAAAGGTCCGGGGTTAATTTTCTGTAGGAGAATATCTGTTACAGGGTAAAAGAGACAGATATATTCTTATATAAGAGTATCTCGGAAATTCTTGATGTTTTAAATTTCCGGTAGATGTTGCGGGGGAACTTAAGGGGGAGGTTAATTAAGACACCAGTGTGCCTTATTTTATGTTAGTCATTTGGGTTTACAAAACATGCTAGTTTTTTTTTTAAATGCATAGAAATTTGTACAGCCAAATATTGTTTATGTTCTGCGGATAATTTAATATATCCAGCTTTTTATCAAGAAATGTAACTTTTTACATGTTAGAAACTTTATTTGGAAGTATTTTCCTTGAAGGGGTTATTCTGCTTTATTGATGTATTCAACAGGTTTCCCACTTTATTGTCCAACACTTCATCATCCGGACTCGTTAAGCTCTGTTTAATTCACCATGGTGACTATTAACATGATGTTCCTGTAGCGTATGAGGATGTCCGTTACATTTACACTGTTCATCCAAAGACTGCACAGCATAAGACTGCTGATTAGACGGATTTGTAGTCACGTGCTCCCTTTTAACGAATGGTTTTCCTCTAACGTAACAGATGATACGAACGAGTGTGATGCAGACGACAGTTAGAAACAAGCAAATCAGAATGAGGCTGAATAGCAACGCTTCCAACTACAAAATATAAAACTCAGTATCTTATAAGACGTAATGCCGATGTCAGTATATTCTGCAACAAAAATATCAGTAGTTATTACACATCACATACAATGTGTTATATATTCATTTAAGGAATGGGTGTTTTAATTTCTTTGGTTATAATTCTGATTCATAAGATGCCTTCTTCGTGAACTGTGAAGCAATCCTCCGAAAAAAAGAAACAATAGGCACCTGTCGAATTAGAATTGTAACTCATAAACACCTAAAATGAGGCATTAATTTCTTATATTCACTTTACAGAATCTAAAATTATCTTTTAAAATTCATTTCGTATGAATATAATTCCCTTCAGCTTATATACATGTACACAAGTATGCATCATCCACTATAATATAACGTTATACTAAAGTTTAAAACATTCATTATGTTTAAGATGGTTATAATAAAGTTTAAACATAAAAATGTTTTAAACTTTAGTATAACATAACTACCCGTTTACTAAAGGGAGCGGTCTAATTAGAGTTATCACATAAAAATCCCCTCCTGGCTTTTAAGACAGGGGCGCTCTGCTAGTAACGTAAATATAATCTAGTATGACTGTTATAAATTAACACATTAAGAGAAGTAGAGCGAGCCTCATTGCTATCTGGTCATTAAGAGAAGTAGAGCGAGTCTCATTGCTATCTGATCATTAAGAGAAATAGAGCGAGCCTCATTGCTATCTGGTCATTAAAAGAAGTAGAGCGAGCCTCATTGCTATCTGGTCATTAAGAGAAGTAGAGCGAGCATCATTGCTATCTGGTCATTAAGAGAAGTAGAGCGAGCCTCATTGCTATCTGGTCATTAAGAGAAGTAGAGCGAACCTCATTGCTGTCTGGTCATTAAGAGAAGTAGAGCGAGCCTCATTGCTATCTGATCATTAACAGAAGTAGAGCGAACCTCATTGCTATCTGATCATTAACAGAAGTAGAGCGAGCCTCATTGCTATCTGGTCATTAAAAGAAGTAGAGCGAGCATCATTGCTATCTGATCATTAAGAGAAATAGAGCGAGCCTCATTGCTATCTGATTATTAAGAGAAGTAGAGCGAGCCTCATTACTATCTGGTCATTAAGAGAAGTAGAGCGAGCCTCATTGCTATCTGATCATTAACAGAAGTAGAGCGAGCCTCATTGCTATCTGATCATTAACAGAAGTAGAGCGAGCCTCATTGCTATCTGATCATTAACAGAAGTAGAGCGAGCCTCATTGTTATCTGATCATTAAGAGAAGTAGAGCGAGCCTCATTGCTATCTGGTCATTAAGAGAAGTAGAGCGAGCCTCATTACTATCTGGTCATTAAGAGAAGTAGAGCGAGCCTCATTGCTATCTGATCATTACTTACCTGAGCTGTCGTCATACCCCAATCAAAGTTATCTAGAATTCAAAAAGAAAAATATAAAGAAATATACAAAACAGAAAAAAGGTATTAATAAAAAAAACTTCAATTCTGATTTATGTTTAGAATCATGAATCCGACCTTACACCTATAAGGTTTAAAATCATGAATCCGACCTTACACCTATAAGGTTTAGAATCATGAATCCGACCTTACACCTATAAGGTTTAAAATCATGAAGCCGACCTTACACCTATAAGGTTTAAAATAATGAATCCGACCTTACACCTATAAGGTTTAGAATCATGAACCCGACCTTTTACCTATAAGGTTTAGAATCATGAACCCGACCTTACACCTATAAGGTTTAGAATCATGAACCCGACCTTGCACCTACATGTATAAGGTTTAGAATCATGAATCCGACCTTACACCTATAAGGTTTAGAATCATGAACCCGACCTTACACCTATAAGGTTTAGAATCATGAATCCGACCTTACACCTACATGTATAAGGTTTAGAATCATGAATCCGACCTTACACCTATAAGGTTTAGAATCATGAATCCGACCTTACACCTATAAGGTTTAGAATCATGAACCCGACTTTACACCTATAAGGTTTAAAATGAATTCATACTGGAGCTAGAATTTATTTAACACATTTCTGCTGTGTCAGTGCAGGTGTGTATTTTCATGCTGGAGCTAGAACTTATTTAACACGTTTCTGCTGTATCAGTGCAAGTGTGGGTTTTCATGCTGGAGCTAGAACTTATTTTACACGTTTCTGCTGTATCAGTGCAGGTGTGTATTTTCATGCTGGAGCTAGAACTTATTTTACACATTTCTGCTGTATCAGTGCAGGTGTGTATTTTAATGCTGGAGCTAGAACTTATTTAACACGTTTCTGCTGTCAGTGCAGGAGTGTATTTTCATACTGGAGTTAGAACTTATTTTACACGTTTCTGCTGTGTCAGTGCAGGTGTGCATTATCATGCTGGAGCTAGAACTTATTTAACACGTTTCTGCTGTGTCATTGCAGGTGTGTATTTTCATGCTGCCTCAAAAATACTTTTAATCAATATCTATTGTCTTACACCGAGATCATTAGATGGTGGCGACACAGGTGTGGTGGACCATTTGGCCTATACAGGGGCGATTCGTATGTGGCAAACCATTTAACCTAGGTGGTGAAGACCAATGAGAAGTGGAAAATTGGTTTAGATGATAGCAATTCATTTGACCAAGATGGTTGCGACGAACGCGTGATGATTCACTAGATATAGATGGTGGCGACCATTGTTGGTAGATACTTCGAACTACATGACTGCGAGCAACCTACAAGTATGATGGTTCATTGGATCTAGATGATGACAACCAGTGTATCACACATTATTTGACCATTATGAATGTATGATTTAATATCTTGTATACATATTACAAGTAAAAATCCAGATTTGGCACCAAGACTGGTTAAGTAGTTTGGGTAATACACATGTAGCCCCCTCCCCCTTTTCCGAAATCCTGGATCCGCCACTGATAGTAATCATAATTAACATATCATTGCATTCGTATTAAGAGCAATCTCTTGTCACTGAACGGATTGATATAAATCAAATATAGAAAAGTGCTAGTTACCAGAATGACCAAGTACTCTGTGACCTCCTGAGGTCGTTGCTATGACGATTTCTCTGATGCTTTGCCTCTTTAATGAGGGTAATAATTTATCCCATAGTAACTGCTCTCGTCGTAATGGCCAGTTGTCATAGTTACCGACCAAGATTTGATTCTGTGCGACCTGGATGTGATTTCGGCTGGTTTGGGTATATGGCCGCCATGGTAGACCTTTAATCTCAGGAAATCTGAAATAAAACATAACAAAGCATTGTATCTGTGTGGTATTATTGCTGATTTCCGGTCAAAACCCGGTTAAATGTAACCCCATGGCCCTTACACATGTGTATTTCTAAATTAAACCTTACCAAGAAAATGGGTGTCTTCTGAATATGATAATCATATTTGCTTCACTTCATCAGAGACACAGATGATATTTTTATTTCAACACCTCGTCCATTAGATGACTGTGGACAAACACTGGGCATATGTACTGCCGGATACATGTGTACCACGAACAACACTGTGCTGATGTATTGCTGTCGCCATCTTGGGTAGCAGCACACCAGTTATATATGTACCATGGACAAATGTTACATTAAAGTTTTATAATTCAAAGAATCTTAAAACTATCTATAACAAGACTCTTGTAGATGGTTTTAAAATTCTTTGAATCATAAAACTTTAATGTAACACAAACACTGTACTGATGTATTGCTGTCGCCATCTTGTGTAGCGGCATACCGGTTATATGTACCATGGACAAACACTGTGCTGATGTACTGCCCTCGTCATATAGCTGCATACCAGGTGTGTGTGTGTGTACCACAGCACTTATAACAACTACAGTTTGATATACAGAGATATTTAAGTTAATGTATCAAAAATATACATTTAGGTAAATGTTTCGATTTAATTACCCATGATGAGCGAAAGAATACATCGCCTGTACGATACCATCCTCTATTCCAAGTCTACCCGGACAACTTCTGTCATCATCAACTAATGAGCATGCGCGAGA
Organism: Pteria penguin; assembly: GCA_035048485.1. NCBI lineage: Eukaryota > Metazoa > Mollusca > Bivalvia > Pterioida > Pteriidae > Pteria > Pteria penguin. The sequence goes on from CM068584.1 coordinate 966,227, forward strand.
ACTCATCACTTCGCTCGTCATATTATTGTCACCTTGAACTCCGAGAAGAAGGAAGGTCAAGGCAGATAGACTCATTCGATTTGCATTCTGGACAATCCGAGTCTTGGATGAAGAAAAAAATATTCTTTCTATACTGGAACAAAATCTGTCATTCCTGAATGATACTGGATAAAAGTAAGACTCCAAGATTAAGGCCGTCATGTTCGCAAGCCTTCCCGTAGAGGATTTTTGTAAATATCCTATTGCCTTGCTATACGTCTCTTCGGAACAGGGATTTGATTGATCAATCCAGAAAGACACGAGTGAATTCTGTGGCAAAGATGACGAGATGCTTAAAATCAAGTTATCGGGTACACCACCAACACTGACATCAGTCAAACCTACCACGTGATCATCCACGATTGGTTGAAACGGAATAATTTGCCATTCTTCTATAGCTTTGTCTGCAATGTGGATAAATTCTTCCGAACCTAAAGTATGTAAGCATTTCAACACATGGATCTTTTTGCATAAATTCATAATCATATTATACACTTTTATGTCGCCGGGTATCGAAGTGGAAATGACGTCATGATAGCCATCATCAAATGATATCCCTTTATGAAATAATCTTCTCGCACGAAGACTTTTCTTGAGAACGTTCAGCGTGTGATGTGGAGCGAGGATATTGATATTATTCGGATCTCCTTGGAACTTATCAATGTTATTATTAATCCATTTTAACGCCGTTGCAATGTCCATGATTCCGAGGTTGGTAGGGATGGTTCTGTTAAACGAGAAAAATCCAAATATCCCCAGACGATAATTGAGGGAGACAACGATCGACTTGGTTTTGAGAGAAACGTCCTCTCCGTTCAGCATCGCCCCTCCCCCGCTTATGAAATCACCTGAATGAATATACAAAATTACAGGAAATTTCACGTCATTTGATGACGTCACATTACCATCGACACTTGGCACCATGATGTTCAGCGTTAAGCAATTTTCACTCATAACGAGAGATTTCAGCCGTTCATGACGAGCCAGAAAACGTCGGGGCTGCATGCAGAGAGGGCCCAGAGCCGTGGCGTTGTGAATGGTCCCTTTCTTGACCTCGTAATAAACAGGCTCCCTAAACCTTTGTTTATTCAGTGGAGGTAGAGTGTACGGAATTCCAAAAAATGACGTTATGTCACCAGCGGGAAATACCCTCACTATCCCTCGGTAATTAGACACAATCTTATAGACATTCTGAGAATTAACAATGAAGGCTAGCAATAAAACACTCAGAAAGTAAATCTCCCAGTACACCGCTCCCGACATCGTGTAAGGCACACAAAGATCGCCTCTATGTGTAGTCCGTCCCTTCTCCGTAGTTCTCAGCACCCAGACCTCACACCTTGTCCAACTTCTCTTTTATCACCTGGGAGCGATCACCCTCTTCTTTCTTCTCCAGGAAACAATCACCCTCTGCGCAGTCCAAACTTCACCCTATGTCCGTGTCTGTCTCTCCTCCTAATCGCGCCATGATGAGGGCTTTTCATCACATCCGATCTTCTTCATTGCATTTCAAACTAACAATTTTCACTTTTAACGAGGAATCATTTACCTGAGGCTATTTTCTCAATTTCCGTGTCAAGCTAACGGTGAAATGATTTACACGACGATTGTAATGTAGCAGAAATCTCGCAGTTTTTTTTTTCCAGATAAGGGAAAGTACACAGCAGTAGTACATGATCGCTGTGGTGGCTTGACCAAAAGGCCAAAACAAATTCATATTCTGTTTCTCATGCCTTTTGTCGCTACCAGCTTAAAAATAATATAATCCGATTTCATTTTCAATTTTCTCAGTAAAATTGAAATGAAAATCTTCAAAATGGTTGAAAACCGGTACATCATGGCAACAACCCGTTAAAAGTAAGTACCGCAAACAATGGGGCAGCGCACAGAGGTTGACAAACAACTCTTGTATGTCTAGCCGCACTTTGTTATTAAACTCGATGTTAAATAACATGCATTCCTTATAATTCTCCTTACTACACAACATAATACCATATAACACATATCGTATTATATATATTTTTGAATATTATAAATGAATGATACAATAGACATAGGACTGTGTCATATGTATTCCCGGAATGTAGAAGCGCGAGTGTAATTTGATCGTTAACGTCAGGGAGCTGGCACACGAGTAGGAGGTCATCTTAGTGACACATTGTAAACAACGTACGACATAAACATAGCCTTAGTATACAGACATGTAGAATTACTGACATCTAGACTATGAATATTAATAACGGATTTTAGACACCCCCATTTTTTTTTTCATTATAAATTAGTCAGAAGCAATCTCAGCTCTTCACAAAGAGGCCCCAGATCCGACTACCACTGGCAGCTCGTCAGTTGCCTATTTGTTACAAGAGAGAGAGAGAGAGAGAGAGAGAGTGTGTGTGTGTGTGTGTGAGCGTGTTTGCTACATATATTATTTTAATACCTTCTTTAATATCTTCGATATTGGTATCAATTCCGAACAATAATTAATTTTGATGGTTTGGTAATTTAATTGTCAAGACTGTAATGCGCATTCATAATTTACATACGAGAAAATCGGCACAAACAGATGATTGACATCTATATATATGTAATCTAAAATGCAATGTACATAGTTTGCATTAGAATGGGGATAACGTGCTTGTGTTTTCTAATTTTCCGCATGTAATGGGTGATTTACAGGTGGCAAGTATCCGTTTTTGGACCCCACTAACGGGACCTACCTGCCAGAAAAAAAAAAAAAAAAAAAAAAACCAGAAGTGCCATTACTGTGTTTAGTAAATTTCACTTTAGACCGAGGCAGGCCAAAAACATGTTTTATTGCTGGTGGGTTTTTGGCATGAGAAACGAACGTTCAATAACTTGAGAATGTCTACGATTTCTAGAATCATACTTACCTTGACAAATTAGGATGAGATTCAATTAATCTACACTATATTTGTTTTGTTTATTTTCATGGTAAATTCACCACGCAATAGCGTCCACGATCATATTTCTTCATCTTGCATGCTATTTGGTAGAGTACTTTCACTTTCTGTCTGAAACAGAAAGTACCGTGACAATAAACAGTCTGCGAAATAAAGAAAAAATGGACGTGGATGCTATTAAACTGTCATTATTTAGTGTATTTATGATGAAAGTAAGCAAATATGGTCATGATCGATTGAATCTCTTCTAAATTTGTCAATGTAAGTCTCATTTTCGAAATCGTAAAAATTTTCAACTTTTTGAACGTTCGTTTCCGAGGCCAAAAACAAACCAATAATGAAACAGGTTTTTGGCCTGTCCCGGTCTATCCTCATGGAATAATTCAACAATGGAAATAAGAAAACTAAAAGCAATTAGAAGTATATTAGACATATGTCTGTTGGACTTTTTTTTATCACTTTATTTCATTTTTTTTCCTGTTGTGTTCCACGCACATGGCGAACAGCCCTCCGGTATTTATTCAGCGATTTAGGTAGACGAACATTTCCTACAGGATTTCATGTTATGTACAACATGGCCGACACGTGCGCTCTTGTCAAGCGTTGACCGCCTTTTTCGACTGGGATATTTTGCGCAGAGGACACGTGTACTGGAGATGTCCTTGCCCGTTGTCGCCACCTATATACTTGTACTTGTGTGTTTCTTGATTTACGTTAGACCAAGGATATCACACTAACTGTCTGATGCCTACACAGAACTTCAGACCTATGTGTCTAGGTTATCTCACTATCTGTCTGATGCCTACACAGAACTTCAGACCTATGTGTCTAGGTTATCTCACTAACTGTCTGATGCCTACACAGAACTTCAGACCTATGTGTCTAGGTTATCTCACTATCTGTCTGATGCCTACACAGAACTTCAGACCTATGTGTCTAGGTTATCTCACTAACTGTCTGATGCCTACACAGAACTTCAGACCTATGTGTCTAGGTTATCTCACTATCTGCCTGATGCCTACACAGAACTTCAGACCTATGTGTCTAGGTTATCTCACTAACTGTTTGATGCCTACACAGAACTACAGACCTATGTGTCTAGGTTATCTAACTATCTGTCTGATGCCTACACAGAACTTCAGACCTATGTGTCTATGTTATCTCACAAACTGTCTGATGCCTACATAGAACTTCAGACCTATGTGTCTAGGTCATCTCACTATCCGTCTGATGCCTACACAGAACTTCAGACCTATGCTCCTAGGTTATCTCACTATCTGTCTGATGTTAATTCACTATCTGCCTAATGCCTACACAGAACTTCAGACCTATGTGTCTAGGTTCTCTCACTATCTGTCTGACGCCTACACAGAACTTCAGACCGATGCGTCTATGTTATCTCACTATCTGCTTGATGCCTACATAGAACTTAACATATATATGTCTAGGTTATCTCACTAACTGTCTGATGCCTACATAGAATTTCAGACCTATGCAAAAGGTTATCTCACTAACTGTCTGCTGCCTACGCAGAACTTCAGACCGATGCGTCTATGTTATCTCACTCTGTCTGATGCCTACACAGAGCGTCAGACCTATGTGTCTATGTTATCTCACTATCTGTGTGATGCCTACACAGAACTTCAGACCTATGTGTCTATGTTATCTCACTATCTGCGTAATGCCTACACAGAACTTCAGACCTATATGTCTAGGTTATCTCACTAACTGTCTGATGCTAAATAGAACTTCAGACCTATGCGCCTAGGTTATCTGCCTGATGTTAATTCACTATCTGCCTACTGTACGCGCCACTCACTTTGTAAACCGAAAAATTCGGATTTTCACTTATTTATCGATAAAATAGTTTTACAAAATTCATATCAATCGACAGAGCTTGTTTAGTCGTAACTTTTGGTGTATGTTATATGTTTCTACGAAGAAGCATTCGTATTTTATAGGGAAAAAAATCATTTTAGATAGGGCATTTTCTATGTTAATTTTGACGTGACGTCGCCGATGTTTAACATTGAGTCTATAAGACACTTGGCGACGTCACGTCAAACATGGAAATCGCCCTATCTAAAATAGATTTTTTTCTATAAAATATGAACGCTTCTTCATACAAACATATAGCATACACCAAAAGTTACGACGAAACAAGATCTATCGAATGGTTTTGCCTTTTTGAAATTATTCTGAAGATGAATAACTGAAAATCCAGATTTTCCAGTTTCCAGAGTGAGTGGCGCGGTTTCGTTTCCGAGGCCAAAAACAAACCAATAATGAAACAGGTTTTTGGCCTGTCTCGGTCTATCCTCATGGAATAATTCAACAATGGAAATAAGAAAACTAAAAGCAATTAGAAGTATATTAGACATATGTCTGTTGGACTTTTTTTATCACTTTATTTCATTTTTTTTTTCCTGTTGTGTTCCACGCACATGGCGAACAGCCCTCCGGTATTTATTCAGCGATTTAGGTAGACGAACATTTCCTACAGGATTTCATGTTATGTACAACATGGCCGACACGTGCGCTCTTGTCAAGCGTTGACCGCCTTTTTCGACTGGGATATTTTGCGCAGAGGACACGTGCACTGGAGATGTCCTTGCCCGTTGTCGCCACCTATATACTTGTACTTGTGTGTTTCTTGATTTACGTTAGACCAAGGATATCACACTAACTGTCTGATGCCTACACAGAACTTCAGACCTATGTGTCTAGGTTATCTCACTATCTGTCTGATGCCTACACAGAACTTCAGACCTATGTGTCTATGTTATCTCACTAACTGGCTTATGCCTACACAAAACTTTAGACCTATGTCTAGGTTATCTCACTATCTATCTGATGCCTACACAGAACTTCAGACCTATGTGTCTAGGTTATCTCACTAACTGTCTGATGCCTACATAGAACTTCAGACCTATGTGTCTTGGTTATCTCACTATCTGCCTGATGCCTACACAGAACTTCAGACCTATGCGCTTAGGTTATCTCACCATCTCTCTGATGTTAATTCACTATCTGCCTAATGCCTACACAGAACTTAAGACCTATGTGTCTATGTTATCTCACTATCTGCCTAATGCCTACACAGAACTTAAGACCTATGTGTCTATGTTATCTCACTATCTGCCTGATGCCTACACAGAACTTCATACCGATGCGTCTATGTTATCTCACTATCTGTCTGATGCCTACACAAAACTTCAGACCTATGTGTCTAGATTATCTCACTATCTGTCTGATGCCTACACAGAACCTCAGACCTATGTGTCTAGGTTATCTCACTATCTGACTGATGCCTACACAGAACTTCAGACCTATGTGTCTATGTTATCTCACTATCTGTCTGATGCCTACACAAAACTTCAAACCGATGTGTCTAGGTTATCTCACGAACTGTCTGATGCCTACACAGAACTTCAGACCTATGTGTCTAGGTTATCTCACTATCTGTCTCATGCCTATACAGAACTTCAGACCCATGTGTCTAGATTATCTCACTATCTGTCTGATGCCTCACAGAACTTCAGACCTATGTGACTAGGTTATCTCACTACCTGTCTGATGCATACACAGAACTTCAGACCTATGTGTCGAGGTTATTTCACTATCTTTCTAATGTCTACACAGAAGTTTAGAACCATGCGACTCTAACCTGAAGCGGTAAGGGATGATTTATCAACCATGACACGTTACTTCGGTTTTACTTTCTCATCCGAAAGACACTAAAGCCAGTAAGATTCGAACTCGGAACCTCTCTGTCATGAGCCGAACATGCTAGTGACTGACGCAAGCTCCCTCACCTATGAAAGACGAGAGGTTGAGAACGGCAATGGACGCAGTCAATGTAATGACAGTGTTTTGTTGACATAGATTCGATGGATGATGAAAGAGATTCTCTCAATTACCGACTCATTCATTACAATTTCTTTATTCCTCCAGAAAATAATTTATTTGCATCGCAAATCAACTTCATGAAAATCAACTTAAAAATAAACACATTGTGTTGCTTGGATGTGATATGAATTTAGATTCAATATTCCCGTGTAAAGACTCCCTTTAGCAATAGTGTGACCCAACTTCGAAATTTTTCCCCTTCCTATTCTTTCTTTTTTTTCAATGTTTAATCATTCTTTAATAGCATACATCTCAGTATAAATCTTTACTTGATTGCTGCAACAGAATTATATAATAATACATATTCTGAAATTCATTTGACTGTTTTGAACCATTTACGACGAAAACTGAGCAGTAACATACAGTGTATATTACCTGTGTTGGGAAATTCCCACAGTTATAAATAACTTAATAGCGTGACGCGCGTCCCTGGAGACAAACACCTGTCTGTTTACGCGGCCATCTTGGGGTTGTTACGTACGTTCAAAAGGTGTTAAATTACAGTATTTTATGCTCAGTGGACCGGTATTGTTTGATGTGGCAGTTTAAAAACAAGGCATTGTAGATTGTGTTTGTATGAAGTCTTGACCCTGTTGTAATCTGTGAGCTGCTGACAGGGTGTACAGGTTTTTTAAGGGATTGTTTTACTGGTATCAGTGGCTTAGCCAGGATAACTACAGACTGGTCAGTTAGTTATCCAGGAAAACATCATGTGCCGATGGGGATGTGCTTTACCTAACACGGTAAGTTTCGAGAAAATTTCATAGTAAGTTGTTACTTCGTACTCGAAGACTCTTCCTCCTTCTGGATACCAGGTCTCATTTTAATCCCCAAAGCCAGGGTCAGTGATTATTGTCAGGATCCGTGATTATTATCAGGGTCCGTGATTATTGTCAGGATCCGTGATTATTATCAGGGTCCGTGATTATTGTCAGGATCCGTGATTATTGTCAGGATCCGTGATTATTATCAGGGTCCGTGATTATTATCAGGGTCCGTGATTATTGTCAGGATCCGTGATTATTATCAGGGTCCGTGATTATTGTCAGGATCCGTGATTATTATCAGGGTCCGTGATTATTGTCAGGGTCCGTGATTATTGTCAGGGTCCGTGATTATTATCAGGGTCTGTGATTATTGTCAGGATCCGTGATTATTATCAGGGACCGTGATTATTGTCAGGATCTGTGATTATTATCAGGGTCCGTGTTTATTGTCAGGATCCGTGATTATTATCAGGGTCCGTGATTATTGTCAGGGTCCGTGGTTATTATCAGGATCCGTGGCCACAGTAATACACCACCAGTTACTTTAGTATTGTATGTTACTGGTTAAAATTACATCATTTGATACTATGTTATGTATATGCCAGGGATCAGGAGGTTGGGAAAGGAGAAAGGGGGGGGGGGAGGGGTGCAACTGCGACTTCTGAAACATTATAAGAAAATTGAATTATATGATTGATACTTATGAACGTGAAGACTGATCTATATTGTAATCGATCTGACCAGCAATCCACTAGCTATAGAATAGCTAGAACTTCTAGCTATTCTAAGAAGTAAATGTAAACCACTCCTACTGTTATGATGTATTGGTCTGTGAACAGTATTGGAGTATAAACAGTATTGGAGTATAAACAGTATTGGAGTATAAAAGAAAAAAGAGGAGTTATACTGGCTCAGTTATGTGGCAAAAGTCACCATAGAGCTATACAATATAAAACACAATCTTAACGATTTGCTCCGAATACTCTCTCCCCACCTTTCCTCCTCTTTTTTTCAAAATAAGGATCCTAAGGAGTGATTGTTAGAAAGGGGGAGAAAAGAAAGGGTACATATGTACATGTACGTGCTTTCTATTAAAAGCATTAGAGAGAGGAGGGAACTTTCACAGTTCAAGTGTATAAACAAGTGCTTGCTTCCTTATTCAAATGGAACCAATCATTTTTAAAGTGAATATGTCAGAGTACAGATGTCATAGTCCAGCAATGATGAAGTTGTACATCCGGGTTCCGAGTCCCATAACACTTCCTGTGGCTCATTATCTCTATGTGTATCCCTATGGGACATTGATTCAAACAGAAACACCACCAAAAGGTAGACATCATAAGACATATAATATAGGAAATAATCAGAATATTATATCCACGGATTAGTAATGAAATATTACCCTATAATTACTAATCGGCACAGGATAGTTGACAACATGTCGTGTCCAGATAGGCGATGCTGGGTTCGAATCTCGCTGTTGAGTCTTCTTCTCGCATAATAGTCGTTATTTTCATATAAAATGATTGAAATAAGTGAAACAGACAATAAGCACATACCTTAATCATCAAAGCGATCGAATAACCACATAATGACCGTTCTGTTTTGTAAGATTTTAATTAATATGAATTCGTGTGGGATGGTAAATATTCAAAATTGGCTCTTTAGAGATGTATAAAAAGATTTTGGCTATGTAAATGATCGGAGATCAGTGCATTTTAGGTAAATTTGATAATAATTTGATAAATTTGATGACAAGCATTTTCACACAAAATAAAATTTCAGGAAATTAACGACTATTATTTATAATACCTTTTAACGCTGATCACTCAGTCAATCGATATTGCTATCAATCAAATCTACTAATTAATCAATATTAATATCTATCAATGTTACTATATTATATGTGCGGGGGTGATATGCTTTCAGACATACATGTGTAAGTGGTGCGGCACCCGATATTGTAAGGAATGTCTGAAGGGGGATTTCACAGGAGAGATGAAGGAAGCCACAAAATGTAGAGTGTGTAACCAGGTGAGTGGTGCAGATAAAATGTAGAATCTTCAATCAAGTGAGTGGTGCATAGGTGTGATTGATAAGGGATATATTACTGGTGGCTTGATGTAGAATCTTCAATCAAGTGAATACAGGCGATTGAAGAAAAGGGGGCGGGGGGGGGGGGGGGGCTTCAACAGAGAAACAAGTAAGTAGAAGATTTGGATGGTTAATAAAGGAGACTGGTGGAAGTCAGGGAATGCACATATGAGATCAGGTAAGTGGTACATACGAGTGATAAAAATGGAGGCATCGCTATGGAGATGACGGAGATCACCATATGTAAAGTCTGTAATTAGGTGATTAACAATGAAGGCGTCACCATGGAGACGACGTAGACTCCAAAATGAGAGTCTGTTACCATGTGAAGGGTATATACGAGGCGATTAATAAGGGATGCGTTACCATGGAGATGAAGGAAGCCACCTAATGATTCAGTAATTAGATGTGTACATTGGTGGGGACCACATGTATTAGAAATGAGATTTACCTACCCATACTCTATGCAATAGATATGTACTTCCATGAACAGTGTCCCACTCTATTTAACTTTATACGTTCATTACCTTGTCTCTGTATGCTATACAAGGCGAGGTTCAACCTCCTCTCGTTACGATCTACTAGTCATCGTGCGATCTGCTATATCTGCTTTTTAGGCTGGGTATGTTATTATTTACACGCGTGTGTTGACGTATCACGATCTCATTTTGTATATTTTTTGCATATTTTCGGATGTTGGATATGGTGTACAATGACAATGGTGAATCAGGTTCATGTAATTATTATAGTAAATCAATGCACCTAGTCATATATTACATCATTGCAGTGCTATACATGTCTCTGTCCTCGGCTGGGGTATTTGTTTATCTGTAACGTCACGCACTTTTCTCTATTTTGGGTGAAAGACTCTACCTTGATATGTGATTAGAACCTTTTGATTGCATTATCTCGTTCATTTTTTCTATCTTCTAAAATCTCCTTTACACTGTGTAAGCATCTGTTGTACTATTTACATAGGAACATGGTGGTATTATACCCTGACGTATGGAGAGAACTTATAGAGACGTAGCTAGTCACCAAGTGTATTTCATGTTTTGAACAAAATAATGCTGATAATTCTGTACTATTTATAGAATCGATGTCAAGGTCAGCGCGTGGAGTATGTACCCAGGCCGAAACAAGAAGACGACAACAAGAACAACAAACGCGGTATGTCTGCGCCCAGCCGGGCTAAATCCGTCAAAAGCGCCAAGTCCAAACCCTCTGTGAAAAGCGCTAAACCTAAAACTTCAGCAAAAAGTGGTAAAAAATCGGGGAAGAAGAAGAAAAAATAAAGATATTAAATTGATATTCAATGGCAATTCAGCAGCAACAGTAATAAGTGCATTTATTTTAAGCATTAGCTCTGTACATATCGTGCAATGAATGGATGTTTCAAATAGATTGTTTCCTGTCGCCTGAGACAGAATATAGAATTATGTAATGTATAAGGAAATAGAGATACATGTATGTGTTTACAAGTGGAGAGAGAGAGGTTTAACATTAAATCATATATTAATTATATCACCTGCTGGAACAAAATATCTCGGATGTCATGCTGTAACGTTTCTTACGCAGTGCATACTGTTTATAATTAACATGTCATTATGAGGTATTTCATTCTCGTATTTTTGCAATATTTATTCTTGCGCAATATACAGTGTAAAATCATATTATTCTTGCGCAATATACAGTGTAAAATCATATTATTCTTGCGCAATATACAGTGTAAAATCATAATATAAGACAGTTGTTCATTTGAAAGACTTTATTATACCAAATATTAATATTTGTCATTTTAGGGTAATTTATACAAAACAAGCATTATTTGGTCTTAGATTTTTAAGGGGGAAAATGTATGTGATGCGGTCAGACGTCGCTGAGACGGTAGAGTGGTTGATTCAGGACTAAGAAGTCGCGAGTCCGAGTCTGACCGACGACTCCTTGGTGTACAGTAACATCGCCCGGGGGTTGGGTAGGGGTGGACTGTCCCATGTTACTGAAGACGTGGCATATCATAGATCCCTCACTCCTGCGGGTGGGTCGGTTACTTAGTTCTAAGTTTCAGTGGACTGTATCAGGCACGTGTCACCATATAAATGAGGCATTCTTAATGTGAAATAAAACGATAAAGAAGTAAACAATAAATAAACAATTAACAAATAAACAAGTAAACAGAATGTGATGATTTGCAATGTGGATACTGCATCTCCTGATGTATATATGTATGATTTCTTATATCTCCGAATATTTTGAACATTGTACTCATCATGGAGATTTCATACCAACTTTCATTTTGTCCTGTTCACTCACATTTATGTTATTTTAACATAATCATATAATTCAGAAATATCTTTATACTAATATCTAAAAACGAATCAAGTCTCAGACTTTTACTGCAACAACCAAACTGTAAATGTACATTTTCACAAAATGTAACATATTTCGTTTATAATAGCTTGCATGATGTTATATTCATGTATCGATGTACAAATTATTCAATACTTCATTTAATTTGAAATATTGTACAATATCAATAGCAATATTTCCCTAGTTGTGTTTATGATTGTTGAAATGAACCCTTTGTCTGCCTCTGTTTAACAATGTTTAAATACAGTATTATACCTATTATTTGTCGGATGTTGTATCTCTGTCACCCGCTTGTCAATTTATCATGACATTCTCAACTGCTACATGTAGATGTCATGTTGGTCAGTTTGTGTCTGGTCTCCATCGTCCAGTGCTAGATGTCATGTTGGTGAATTTGTGTTTGGCCTCCATCGTCCAATGCTAGATGTCACGTTGGCCAGTTTGTGTAGGGCCTCCATCATCCAGTGCTAGATGTCATGTTGGTCAGTTTTTGTCTGGCCTACAGCATCCTGAGGGTCACTATCGAAAGCGATTTTAGCCTCTTGTGAACCCATTCAAATTTTTGGATTCGTTGTATCGGACGACGCATTCTATAATACTGAATTGTAAATATGTCTGGGCCTACTTTGTTGGGAAATGCATTCCGTCGTGATATATACTTTAGGCATCCCTGTTTTGGAAGGCGCATCCTTTAATACTATATTTTAGGCGTCTTCTAACATAGCAGTGTTCTTTTCTGCCACGTGCACGGTGCACCGTAAGCGTCCATTGTGTCGTAACTTTGAAGACGCATTATGTCTAATGACGAGGAATCTGGCGTCGTTATGCTGGAAGACGTGTTTGACATTGTATTTCTTAACGATGCAATGTCGCTTTGCTGACGAATGAGATGGACCAAATTACCAGGTAGCGCAGTCGGTAGCGCGCTCGCTTCCAACCAATGCAACCCGGGTTCGATTCTCGGTTTGGTACGTGAGGTGGCGAGGCTGTCACCAATCTGGTTTCGAGGGTTTTCTCCGGGTACTCCGGTTTCCTCCCACACAAACGACACCCTTACGCCAAGATCCGTGCCAACGATCAAGATTTATATAAGTTGTTAACTTTTTTCTTAATCGTTGTAAAATAAATAAAGTTTAAATTTTATAATTCAGGCGAAAAGGGGGAAAGGGTCGGTCCCTGGGTCCACCTCTTAATCCACCACTGAATATGAATGGACGACGAATGACGTCATCATGTAATTAAACGTTTCATTTAGTTCATTAGCAACATCTTTTACCACGTTTAATTAAGTAACTTTCACGTTAACTGCTTCATTAACTTTTAAAACAAAATTAAAGCCACACGAGGTAGGTGATAGGTGTTTTACGTCGCATTCAACACTTACTGAATCATGTCGCGACACGGAAGCAGGAGGTAACCAACCTCTTAAACATACTGGCGCTAACAGGGAATCGAACCCGGATCGGCTGCACCACAAGTCACGAGTTTAACCACTACACGAAGCCTACATGATCTATATATATAACAGGAAACAATGTACTAAACACACCCTTTATACGAAGAGCATTCCAAACCAATACATGTTGACATACTATTTTTCATGGAACAGAATTATCAAATTCAAACACACACCCATACACACACGCACGCACACACACACGCACGCACACACACATTTTTATTCATGAGAGGTGCAAGAAAAATAGGAATAGACACGTTCATGTAGATCTAATATTTCAATACAAGTATGCAGTGTAATGTAAAGCTGCTTAAAATGTGATAGAGCCATTTTGATTAACATAAAAACATTCTAAAATTCATTCCAGAGCTTTAACAATTGTAGAAACTATCTGTATTTTAAAGCTATATATTTTTCAGCTTTGAAGCTTCAAGTTTATAAAATTTCCAAGTCCTTAGAAATGCAGGACCTTTTCTAGCTTTAGATTTTAGAAATATGCTGTTTTGTACAGAGTGTTGCATAATTCAGTGCAATGTCATCTGGAGTTAAACCGAAAATAGCCGTAAAAATATTGCGAGGCAGTCAATGGTTGCCAAAGCGGAATATATTGCTACATAGCAAAGGGCGTGTTCTTGAAAAAAAAAGGGGGGGGGGGGGTTCCTTACATTACTCCTACTGATATGAAAAATGATTTAAACATGTTAAGGGATTCATGTGATATAGTATCTCACGATTTAATTTGTTTTTTTTTCTTTCTTTTGTTTTGTTTTTTTCCTCTCTCTCTCTTTTTGAAGTGAAAAAATATCAAGAAGACAACAATTGACGTTAATGTCCTTAGTACGTACATTTTTATTCATTTATTTTGTTTATCTATTTTTTAATACATTATTCTCATATGGTATATTCTGTGAAGTTAATAAGGTCACAGCAAATTAATTTCTCCTTTTTAAACGAATATCCCACATGATCATTTTAACATAAATCATTTAGTTAATAATAACATTGGTGATAATAATAATAATAATAATATTAATAATAATAATAATAATAATAATAATAATAATAATAATAATAATAATAATAATAATAATAATAAAAACCAACAAACAAAAATCAAACACATAAACAAAATAATAAACATAATAGATATTACAGAATCCAGTACCTCAAAAACATATTTACCATATTTGTTCGTTGTACTTCTGAATCATCTGGACGTTTTGTCTTTGTATCGAATATATATCGATACATATATTTATGTGACTAGACTGATCAAAGGAACATTGATAATTTGTATATATATATATACAAATTATGTTTGATAGAAAATGCGAAGAACAGGAAATAAAACGCGCCGGGTCCAGCAATTGATCAAACATTAAATCTATTTTCACGTTTACTTCCTTCATCAAACTACTCGAGTCTATTATATATCATAGACGAATCTAGAAATTTTTGAAAGGGAAAAAAGGAGAGGGGCTGGTTGCAGCGCCCATGACTATTGTTTTCCACTATTCGGTCCGGAGAGAGGTGAGTGGGTTGCAGCCCTAAAATGGTGGAAAATGACCTTGTTTTTGGTAAAATTTCCGACCAAAGTTGGTTTGCAACCCCTGCAGTCTCCCTCTAAATCTGACAATGTATATTAGACCATAGTTTAAGTTGATGTCCCTATAATATTTACTTCCTGATCGATGTCTACACTAAGTTTCCTTCCTTGTTATCCTGTCTATTTTAACACACCACTTGCTTTATGTCCGGAGTCGGAAGATCCCTGATCAAGACTGCACTGAGCGACAGAGTTCTGAAGGAGACTTAGTCGGTCCTTGTATACACGACTGTGTCTGTACTATTACACGACATTGACAAACCAGAAGGTGCGCAATCTCTTAGACACCGTGGCGCTGTCCGTGAAGACCGGAAGTCGGTGCTTAACCGCGGTACCAATCTATGTGGAACACGCAACAAGGTAGATACCACACCCGCTTCTTACATTGGAACATTCCAAAAACAGTACAAGTTTACATACTATTCAGAAAACGCTTTATTTTAGTAAACAAACAAATAATAAACAAACATAAAATTACACCCCCTTTGATGACTTTAATAATTGTATAGCACAAAGTAAGACACGAATAAACAGAAATATTAATTATTAAAATTTTTTCAAAATCCAGAAATCCAGTACCTCTAAAACATCTGTACCATGATGGTTCCTTGTACTTCTGAATCATCTGAACGTTTTGTCTTTATATCTAAAGTTTACCTTACACATACCTAAGTGACTAGATCTAATCTCTCTATATCGTGGTCAGAGGAAAATCGACATTTCGTAAATATATAAATAAGTATACATATATTTTCGTCACTTAATCTTATCAGACTTCTGCTCTCTTTGATTTTGCAATAATCACACAAAGGCAACTTGAAATTGAAAAAAGTCATTTATTATTTAAATGACAATTACCCTTGAAGCAAATTACACACATACAATCACAACGGGGTTCAGCAACTGATCGAGAAATACATTAAAACTATTTCCAAGCTTATTTCCTTCATCAAACGACTCGAGTCGCAGTTGATGTCCTTATAGTGTTTACTTCCTGATGGATGTCTACACCAAGATTTCTTCCTTGTTATCCTGTCTATTTTAGCACGCCACTTTGTCTCTTTTCCAAGTCTGAAGATCCCTGATCACATTTACACTGAACGACGGACTTCTCAAGGAGATTTAGTCTGTCTTTTGTACATGACGGTGTCTGCACTATTACACAGCGTTGACTTTTGGTATTTGATATGCTTAAAAACCGAAAAATCAAAAAAATCAAAACGTTCTGGTCCAATATTCCTTTTACTTAACGTTACTTTATTTTTATTGAACCAACCCCATATCAGCCTTCGGTCTCTTTGTTTTTGAGATATTACATCATTAAAGAATTCAGCATGTATACTCTCAGTTAAATGGTAACTCCCCTCCCCTAAAAACTGCCTTACATACACAGTGTATTTAAGTGAGTACTGTCCGCGCGGAACACCTCAGAAATCGGAAGATTGCGATTTTTTAATAGTAGCATTAAAATTGATAAAAAGGAATATGACCTTTCAATTAATTCAGTATTCTCGTAACTAAATATACAAGTCAAACTTTTCAAATGCAACCATTCCTCTACCGTTAGCTAATATTACGTTTGATAGGGGATTCTCCATCCTTTATGTGTCGTCCGCTAATGGTGGATTACCCCACGTGTTTACCTGTGACGTCATTCTTGGACGATTCTAATATCGGAACAGGTAAAATTAGTGTATTTTCAGTTGGGAGAAATCTTCATGAACATAACAGTCGATAAATAAAAGGGCTTTTCGACATGATACATATATATCTATTTTAAAATAACAAGATTCATATAAAGAGAGTAACCAACAAGGCAATTTTTGCTATCATATCATAATTTAGATACCTGAATTAATCTCATTCGTTTACTTTATTCCATATCTAATGGAACATACATATGATTTCAAGGTCAGTCATGAATTATTACATAAATAAACATGGTATAACATAACAAATTCGATTCAGTATACTAATAATAAACAAAAAAGCAATGGACCAGTGGCGGATTTAGACGGGGGCTCCCCGGCCCCCCCCCCCCCCCCCCCTTACGCCACATATTTACCAGTAAAAATCCAGATTTGGCACCAAAAATATATAAGAAGTTTGGCTAATACACATGTGCCCCCTTTCTCTAAAATCCTTGGTCCGCCACAGTGGATGTTAGTATATTCACAATGTACTGAACGTTAACTTACAAAGCACTACCTTTGACTGTAAATGTTCCATTAATAATAATAGGTTTCCATGAAAGTGTTTTTACGACTTAGGAATTTAATCAGCCCCACCTGCCACTCCCCTTCTTTTTTTGGGGGGGGGGGGAGGGGGTGATTTATTGTTATCAATTTTTTTTTCAATTTTCTTTCTTTTTTTTCCCTTTTTTGAAGAGATGTTCTGTAACAAACGCCACTCAATTGGTGTGGTTAACCGATTTACGGGCGCCCACCTTCTCACTCACCGCAAAAGCAGCACAATAAAACGGACACATATTTAAAAATTTATAAATAATAATCCATATAGAGAACAAGGATCAACAGGTCTCTCAAGAAGAGAGGTCATAAAAATTTAATTACACACGAAACATTTATAGAATACTATGTTGTTATCAAGAATATGTAAGGCGACATCAACATAAGTAAACCATGCAGTCCCCGTCGGTAAGCGAGCTTAGATCCTTGATCAGTAGGTCCCGACTAACAGTCAGAGTGGAAGAAAATGATAATAATTACCGTAAAGTCAATTATTTGTGATTTAACATGGCCATTTCAATCTTTCAAATACCCCAAGATCCTAAAACACCCCTAGTACGATATCAAGATGGAATCTTCCAAATGCGACGTCATATGCATCATGATAAATTAAACATGGAGAATCTGCAATCAAAAGTGATATGAGTTGACAGTAGGCAAATGGTTGCACTTGAGTACGTTTGGCTTATGAACTTAGTTACGAGAATACTCAAATAATTAAATGGTAGTATTCATTTTTTCAGTTTTAATGCTACAATAGAAAAAAAAAATAGCGATTTTCCGATTTCCGAAGTGAACTGCGCGGACAGTACATTGCAATTCTAAAGGTCAAAGTCAGTTTTTAATTAAAAAAATACTTTTGTTTGATATAAAATGTTTTCCTTTTTTCAACCAACTCACTCCGTTTTCGAGATTTTTCAAGATTATCTTACTAATATGTATATTGTGACATTTGCCTACTGCATCCCACAGAAATTTAGATTTAGAAAACAAAACGGATGTTCTATTCTATTCTTTATTAACTTTAAGCCATCCGGCTTATCAGTATACAATATATATACAAATACATGATACATAAATATATGAACATTTAAACAAAGGAGAATGCTAATACACATTCTTATACAAACGGTGAAAATATAGTTGCCTTTACACACAATATATTGTTTATATTTTTTACACAAATATAAACGTATTAATACCATGGTTGAAGTTATTGGAGAGAATAACAGCAACAACAATGAATTATATGATCAGCTGAGGCCACAGTAAAGAGTTTCTTAAGATGTTCGCTTTAAAAATGTATTTGCCGAAAACAGACGGGCGTTTCCAAAAATAAGGCTTTACATATTGTTTACGTAAGTCAATATACACGGGACATTGTAAAATAAAATGAAATTCATCTTCAATTGAATTTAGACATACAAAACACATATTATTGATTCCTGTTATATCTACTGGTCTCTATAGCAAGCGAATGAGCAGACAATCTAAATTTAGTGATACATTTTCTGTATGCTGAGGGAATAGATTTACTTAAATAGAACTGAAGTGAAAAATTGTCAATAATATGTCTATACAAAACACACTTAGTAGAAGTGTGAATGACACCTTTAATATACTGCTGAGCTTGATCCAACAATCTTTGCTTTATGGCAGGCAAGAAACTTTTACATAAGCTTTGAGATAACCAAACATCATTGAAGCCTAATGCAAATAAGTCATGTTTAATATTCCAAACCCAATTAATTTGGCCGTTCTCAGCCGCAGTATACAGAGTATCATAACATGACTTCAGTATATATTATCAGAGTTTAATATTTTACACCAAAATTTTATCATATTAAAAATTCTAACATCGTAATGGGTATCTGCCAAGTTCTGCATACACCATAACACTATTGGTTGAATTCTTTACATTTAAAATATATTTACAAAATTCCAAATGTACTTTTTCAATACAATCACCTTTATGGTAACCCCATATCTCACAACCATAATTAAGTACAGCGCCAACATAGCAATCGAAAAGCGATATTAAAGTTTCAATATTTAAATACAATTGCTTCACATTATGTCTGAGGGCAAACAAAGCTTTCCTACCTTGGTCAGCAACCCTTTTCTCCGTAACAGAAAATTTATTATTGTAATTGAATAAAACACCAAGGTAAGTGAATTCATTGACAATTTCGAGATGTGAGCCATTGTACAACCAATTTTCATTTTCGTGAACCCTCCCCCCGTGTCTAAATATCAAGATTTTAGATTTTTGAATATTAACGTTCAGTTTCCATTTCTGGCTATATTTGTATAAAGCGTCCAGTTGTGACTGCAGACCTGATACCGTTTCTGCAAAAAGGACAAGGTCATCGGCATACATAAGAAGAAACAGATTAAGAGATTTACACTCATAAGGCATACAATCGTCAAGAATAAAGCTCATCTCAAAATCATTTACAAACATAGAAAAAAGAAGAGGTGATAAAACTTCACCTTGCATTAGACCAAGATGGTTAGCAAAATATTCAGACTGTAAACCTTGTACGGACACACATGATCTTACATTGGAATATAAACCTTTAATGACATTGAGTAATTTACCTCGTACACCAATTTTTGACAATTTATACCATAAGTTCATACCATCAACAGTATCAAAAGCTTTTTGAAAATCTATAAAAGCACAGTACAAGCGTTTTTAGAAGACAGTGATTTAGTAATAATTGCATGTAGAGCAAAGATAGCATCAATAGTGCTATATCCTGGACGAAAACCAAACTGCGCATCAGTAATGATATCGTTAGCTGAGGCCCAATCTAGCAATCTGTTATTTAAAACAGCAGTAAAAAGTTTACCGAGGTTGCTCACTAAACTGATGCCTCTACAGTATAGTTATTAGGGTCAGCACTATTTCCCTTTTTGAAGATTGGGATTATTACAGCAGATGACCAATTGCTTGGGAAATACCCAGTTGAAAACACAAAATTGAATAGTTTATGTAAAGAAGGTAGAAGTAATTCATTACATTCAATAAATATCTCATTCAAAATAAAATCTGACCCATGTGATTTATTTCTACGGAGAGAATTGATAGCATTTGAAATTTCATCACATGATATTTCAACGTCAAGTTCATGAAAGCTTGCATCATTGCACTCATTGTTCAGTTCTTGCCGGGCATTAGGATCCGAAGCATGTTTATTACACAAAGATGCAAAATGATCATAAAATTCACTTAAAGGTACTTTACAAGTACTACGGTTGCGTTTAGTGAATTTAGCGAAAAATTGTTTAGGGTTGTTTTCTTTTAATAGAGAAAGCCTATTTCCTTCCGATCGTAAATAGGCGCGTTTAGGTTTACGCTCCAAAGTTTTATATTCACGCTTTTTAGCGTTCAATAAAGTATAATTTTCAACCGACTTTTGTCTGTTGAATAACTTTAGTGCATCAATGTATTCGTAATAAACATCCTTCAAATCCTGATTAAACCACGGCTTGTCGTTGATCCGCATATGCGGTACAGTAGTACGTTGTTTAACTTTACTTGTGCTTGGTTTCGAAGAAGACACAAATGAATTATTCTGTAAAAAAGGACATACTATAGAGAAAAGTTCATTTGTAAAACTATCAACTGTAGTATCAATGACCTTTTGGCTAATTTGAATATCAGCTTCAATATGAATATTAATTTTATCAGAATTTACCCTCAGTGCCTCTTTACATTCATGGACATTATCAGGATTCCACCTGTATACTTTACGTTTCGAAGCGTTATCGTCATACATTACAGTAGGTACCGCAGTATCCAAATAACTACATTTCAGTTCAACATGGAGAGGTGCATGATCGGAAAATTGATTAAAATTTGATACAATAAATTTTTTAACATAATTAAACATATCCTCAGTAGTGAGAAGATAATCAATAACGCTCATCCCATTACTACCATTATAGGTAAAATCTCTATCAAAGTGGTCAGGGTGACGGCCATTAACTATACGTAAGCCAGTCCCTTTGCATAGATTGATCAACCGTGTCCCGTACAAGTTACTACCTTCATCAGGGTTTACTCGGGGGATCATGAACTTGTCGTTACCATAATCAAACAGTGGTTCGATTTGGTTGCGTAACGAAGAATGCGTTGAATCGTTATCGATATGGTCACATAAACATTTCGTGCGACTATTTAGATCACCTAAGACAAAAATATTACCCCGTGATTTAAATTCAGCTACCTGCGTTTCTAATTCTAAAAATAGATCAACATCATATTTCTGGAAAAAAAGTAGAATTACGAGGAGGGAAGTAAACAAATGCTAAGTACATATCCATATCACTAGAACTAATACGTTTGTCAATACGTAACCAAATTATAGAATCAGCAAAAGAATTTTCGATAGACACTGAAGAGCAGATATTTTCTTTGATTAGAATCACCATCCCCCCTCCTTGTTTCGCTTTGGTCAGTTTCCTAGGGAAGACAAAAACTTTAAAACCAGATATTTCAAGGCTGAAATCATTCGGAATCCAGCATTCAGATAAAAGCACTATATAATATGTACATAGAAAATTTCTGAATGACACATCTTTAATTTTCGCATAAAAACCCCCATTCACATTCCACGCTATGATTTTAAGTTCTGCATCCTCCGCGCCTCCCTAACTTTCGTTGACACTGGCTACCTGCTGCACACCGGTATACCGCCGACCATTGATGAAAAGCTTGTCACGCACCAGAGCCACGCGCTTCCCCTCCTCCCTGGCTTGCCTCATGATTGGGAAAGAGCGGACGCCGCCTATCCTGGATCGCTTTCGGGAACTGCTCCCAGACGGAATAATTTGTGTCACGTAACTTGTGGCTGCTCTTCCTCACTAATTCCCTTTGAGGGTACCTGGCAAATTTGGCGACGATGGGTCGTTCCTTACCAGGAACCTTCTTGCCGATCCTGTGTGCGCGCTCTATTTCATTTTCTGTAGTAATATCTAGCTTATCTTCACAAAATTTTTGAATTATTCCAGTACAATCCTCACCCTCGGTTTCCGTGATGTTATAGAAAAGCAAATTATCCCTCACAGATCTACATTGTAAATCCAAAATTTCCTCCGACAACTGCTTGTTTTCATTCAAAGTGCGCTCAAGGTTCCTGGTAAGAGACGTTAACTCCTCTGTAATAGACTTTACACGGGTATCGAATGCCTTGCTGTTATCCTCCCATTTACTACAAACATATTGTTGACTATTTTCAACCTCGGACACTCGATCTGCCAATGGTCTTACGTCTCTCTTGATGGCGTACATTGAGTTTTCAATGATATCTAGCTTGTCTAGACGACGTGCTATCATGTCCATTTTTGATATCATATCACTAGCCCAAGAAGGCGGGGTGGATCCAGAAGAATGGACGGGTTGGATTGGGTGGAACGGTGTACTAGTAGACGGCAAAGCATAACTAGTATTGTCTGGGGTTGTGTTAGTTGGTGGGAGAGTGGAAACAGGGTTGCTCGCATTCGTGTTATCGGCATTGATCAAGACATCCATGGCGTTCTTGATAACATGCGGGGTGGATGTCTGCGAATTCGATGCAGGAGCAGAAGATTCCACACTAGAAGATAAATCCGACGAATCGGGCTTTTTCCTTTTAAACTGAGTGTTCTTCCTCCCCATAATGATAATACGGGACTTGACTTGGTTGTGGGTTAATGGTAAATATGCTTGACCTTCAGGCTGGGTATTGTTTTATGTAATGGCGGACTGCTACCCGGAATAGTTCATAAATGCTCAATAACAAAAACATCATTCTTCATTTATATGGATATATCTGATACGCAGCTGGACGGCAAATGTGGTGACAGAGTATGTATAAAGCTCACAGACCTGCTTAGAAGTGGGTATATACATCCAAAATCCACATAATGTTATAGATTTTACTACTACCACTCGAACACGTCCGTCCAGGCCGCTGCCTCGTTCTCGTCTCGTTCTCGGATGTACTCTAAGCAGCGAGGGTTCTTTTAAGCACAACGTTATTAGAGCAAGGCACCTTACAGTTTGTGCTACGGACACCTGACATTGTTAAAAGTCAAATACGAAGCACAAAATTGAACTTGTGAACCGAAGTAAACACTGTAATGCATACATATCTTAACAGGAGTTGGAACGTTGTTATTGTTGTTGTTGTTGTTGTTGTAGGTTTGATCGAGTAACGTTGCTTCGAAGTTCAGGATTTTGATCTGGTCTCTAATTGGGACGTCAGCTCAGCAAGCTCCACAGAAGTATGAAGAACCAGCTACGTAACTCTGTACAGCTATACACTGATTACATTAATTAATTGTTACATACACATACTTACAAATGAAGTTTTAGAATAGTCATTTTTTAAATGCAGTATATTGTATTGCTTTCTCCGGCAGAGAATCCCTAATCGAATAGTGTTTAAATTCACGAAAGCGTACACTGGTACTGAATTCATCATACCATAACTTCACACGTGAATTTTATCTTATTGCTTTAGTATCGGTTTGTTATCCACCATTATGACCTTCAGATCTCTGTCATGTCATTCAGGACACCCTCGTTAATCTCAGCATAGACGTGGGACTGTCTCACACTGACGGCTTGTTTCTGACTTTCCGTGATTATTACTACTTTCCTTTGCTTGCATTTCCTGAAACCACCAATATATTGTAAACATTCGTTTTTCTTCGCCTAATTATATATGTCAATTTACAGGGATCTATTGGACTTTCCAATGTTTAATACCATGAAGTTAATAAATGAATCAACCATTAAGCATTGTTATCGTATTGTGGATATAAATCTGTCATCAACATTGGTAAACCACCCTTAAATCGGTAGAGTTAAGTGCACTGCAGAATTGCATTAAAAATATATATTGCTACTTACACAACGACAGCATTTGACCCTACGACAATCAAGACACAAAGGAGGAGTCCGATAATTGTAAACACTGAAATAGAAAATTATATGTATTCTATATTATTATGATTCGTGTCCAACTATAGCGTCGTATTTTTATAGTCGACCACCTCTGCTACGATGTAGGGGGTATACTGGAATCACCGTGTCCGTCCGTCCGTCTGTCCACAAGTTGGAATTTTTTCTCACGTGCTTTGATATATTGAAATAAAACTTGGCTAACTTTGGTATGATGATCTACAAATCGAGTCGCGATTGAACTTCCTTGTTATTGCCCTTTGAGCAAAATTTATTTCCCGAACTATTTTCTCACGTGCTTTGACAGATTGAACTGAAACTTGGTATATCTTTTTGTTGTGATGATCTACAGATAGAGTTTTACTTTTGTCGCGATTGACCCACTTTTCAAAAAGTTATTGCCCTTTAGTAGTGGAAAAATACCCTTTCTGGCACAGATACTTTAACATGGGAGCCTCAGTGTTAGCCTCAATCGCATGAGGCTAACGATGACGTCATCATCGACCCCAACACGACCTCCGACCCAAAGGGGGTTACCCTATGACCTCCGTGGTAACCCCTACGACCCCTCCTCCGACCTCATGACCTCTACTGACCTCTGAAGGGTCGGGTCATCTAGTGCAAAAATCAAAGTTTTTTGAAAGTTGGCTTGTGATATATCTAAAGAAAGGTCTCGATGAGTACATTCCGAAAATGATAATTTCGACGTAGGGGGTGGGGAGGGTCATCGAGTGCAAAAAAATCAAAGTTTTTTTAAAGTAGGGTTGTGACATATCTACGGATAGGTCTCGATGAGTACATTTCGAAAATTATATTTTCGACCCGACCCAGAGGGGTGGGGAGGGGTCATCGAGTGCAAAGTTTTTAGAAAGTAGGGTTGTGACACATCTACGGATAGGTCTCGATGAGTACATTTCGAAAATTATATTTTCGACCCGACCTAGGGGGTGGGGAGGGGTCATGAAGTGCACGAAAATAATAGTTTTTAGAAAATAAGCTTGTGATATATCTAAAGAAAGGCCTCGATGAGTACATTCCGAAAATTATATTTTCGACCCGACCCAGAGGGGTGGGGAGGGGTCATCGAGTGCAAAATTTTTAGAAAGTAGGGTTGTGATGTATCTACGGATAGGTCTCGATGAGTACATCCCGAAAAATATATTTTCGACCGTACCTCATGAGATGGGTGTTGGTGTCATGAGGTCCAAATAATCAAATCTATGAATAATAAGAGTAAATAAATGAATTGACATCATTTAATGATTAGTCTCCGAAGAGTTAACATCGGCATTAAAATGACGTACAGAATGATTATACGGTCGTCCGATTATCAACATTTATTCCCTCAAAATAAACCATGGAATTTCAGAGTGAGATTACCCAGGAGATTATACCTTTCCGAACAGTGGACCATAGAGTTGTGTGAATATCATATTTCAAATATCAAAAGAGAAAACTTCGACCCTGAATTGTATATCTATTGTGATGTATGTGATATGTCCATCGTTGGAAAATATCAGAGACCTTTATTAAGGCGAGTGTACTTGACAAATACTACAAACGAAATTTTTCTTCATCCATATGACATTCCGTTACGGATCAGTGATTTTCAACAATTCAACATTGACATCAAGGATAAAAACGGCAATCCATCGACATTCATTACCGGAGAGGTGACGCTCACACTCCACTTACGGCCATCATCGCATGTAGTGAGATAAGGACTAATCTAACAATAAACTAATCTAGCAATGAAAAGGGAATCACGTAAAAGAGTTTCTCATTTAACAACTTAACGTCAAGGTGTCAACATGTATCGTTGCAACGCCTGTGACAAATCTTACGTTTGGTCTCACGACTTGAGTCGGCACTTAAAACACAAACACATGGAACATTCACAGCAGCAGCAGCAGCAACAACAACAACAACAACAACAGCAGCAGCAGCGGCGGCGGCAGCAGCAGCAGCAGCAACAGCAGCGGCAGCAGCAGCAGCAACAACAACAACAGCAGCAGCAGCAAGCGTTTATGTTTCAACATCCTTTCACGGCCAACGTATCGGGACCTACGTCGTGTGGGAAAACGGCGTTTGTTTCCGAATTACTTCAGAAATGCAATACTAAGATATTCCCTGTTCCCCAGAGAATCATTTGGTTGTACAAACGCTGGCAGCCATTGTATGACGTCATCAAATCGACAGTTTTCCCAGAAGTAGAGTTCATACAAGGCATCCCTTCAGATTTAGAACAGGATACCTTTGTCGATCCGAGTACAAGAAATATAATCGTACTCGATGAACTAATGTCTGTCAAGGATTCACGCATCAACGACTTGTTTACTGAGGGGAGCCATCATAGAAATCTGTCGGTCATTGCCATCAATCAGAACCTGTACCATAATAAGGATCCCACACAAAGGAGAAACTGTCACTATCTGGTCATCTTTAATAACCCTGTAGACAAACAACAGACCATGACATTGGCTCGTCAGATGTACCCAGAAAATCCTAAACAATTTCCAGACAGCTACGTCTAAACCTTATGGGTATTTGTTAGTCGATTTAAAACCTTTTACACCAGAACATTTGCGCTTGCGCTCTGATGTTTTGACTGACCAATCAGATCATTATAACGATGAGTCAAAACCTGACTACTTACATGATGACACCTACATTCAAAATGGTGTCAGCAACAATTCTACCATAAAAGTGGATTGCCTTCCGATATTGGCTCATTCTGAAGACGGCATTGGTACGAGTCAGACGTGTTTCAAACAGCTGGAAAATATGCCGTCCTGCGACGACTGTGGCGTAGAAATTAATAATGTACACGATCTACTGAGACATGTGAAAGAATGGTGTTCATGGAAAATCAAAAGGCGGGAAGATGACACTACTTCCCCAAAACGGATTTGTTTGGACCACGACGAAAAGTCTAATGTTCGATTCAATGATGTAAACCCTGAATCAGATAAAAATCCATCATGTATTGAATGTGGAATCGTATTTGCTACCGAATACGATCTCCAGAAACATATCAAGCATGGGTGTCCGATGGACGAAGAGAGTGAGGACGTCGAAGAAGAGGAAGAAGACGATAGCGACGATGATGATGACGGTTTCAACTTCATCATCAATGAAGTCTGGGATGAACATGATCCCCAATACGAAGTGAAAATCAATCAGCTGATGGCCGCGGATACCAATTTATCGAAACAGGATGCAAAGGAAGAAGCTAGTGAACTCATGTTACCAAAAGACAGATCACTATTTATGAAAAAATATAAGACTTTTTTGATGAACATGCTTCACTTGAATGATAGCAAACTACATCGTGAAATCAAACAAGAGATTGTCGACTTAATTGAAGACGAATCCATGAATGTAGAAAAAGCAATCAACCTTGTCATCAAACAACATAAAACGGATTTTGACCCTCTGTTCGAGGACGATGAAGAAAGTGAAAGTGACACTGAATGATTGTAAACTACTGTACAATAATAACTTTGTTTTTTATACTGTTGAAGTGTATAGTTGTGTATCCAGTCATGCATTTGATTAAAATATTTTCTGTGTATATACATGTATTGGTGAAGGGACAATAAATGATTAAAAAATAGTGATTCTTTTGTTGTCTTTCGTGTCCTCAATCGATCAGCGTGTCGGGTGAATCATATTTGCGAAATGTACTCATCGAGACCTTTCTTTAGATATATCACAAGCCAACTTTTCTAAAAACTTTGATTTTTGCACTCGATGACCCCTCCCCACCCCTCTGGGTCGGCTCGGAAATATAATTTTCGAAATGTACTCATCGAGACCTATCCGTAGATATGTCACAACCCTTCTTTCTAACAACTTTGATTTTTTGCACTTCATGACCCCTCCCCACGCCCTGGGTCGGGTCGAAAATATAATTTTCGAAATGTACTCATCGAGACCTATCCGTAGATATGTCACAACCCTACTTTCAAAAAACTTTGATTTTTGCACTAGATGACCCGACCCTTCAGAGGTCAGTAGAGGTCATGAGGTCGGAGGAGGGGTCGTAGGGGTTACCACGGAGGTCAAAGGGTCACCCCCTTTGGGTCGGAGGTCATGTTAGGGGTCGATAATGACGTCATCGTTAGCCTCATGGAATTGAGGCTAACACTGAGGCTCCCATGTTAAAGTATCTGCGCCAGAAAGGGTACTTTTCCACTACTCCCTTTGAGGAAAATTAATTCATTTTCCGGACTATTTATTCACGTGCTTTGACATATCGAACTGAAACTTGGTATATTACTTCAATATGTTGTTCTACAGATCGATTTTTTTTTAAATTTCTTGTGACAAGACCCTTAAAGTTTAATAAGCACCAAATGATCAACTCCCATTCTTCTTTACTGTCTTATCATAAAGGGATGAATTATTGCATGTGTCAACTTTGTTGCCGGTGGGTGGGGTGGGGGTGGGATAATTTGTCCTGTGAAATAGTTTTAAACACAACAAATGTTTAATTTCTGTCTACATCAATGACATTTTCAATTATACGTAGACTATCTTAATTTGTACTGCAATTCATACCAGCAATTCCGATCAAAGCAGTAAAAAGTACGTTATGGGACAGAAAAATGAAATGCGAAGGAAATGTATAAACATTATAATACGTTTCCAGTGAATGAAAATTTAAAAAAGAAGAAGATTATACAGACAACAAATATCTGACATACTAACTGTTGATTTATTGTATATAATTATGTTATAAATTGCCAATGAAACATTAATGTTTATTCCTTTCTAAAATTAAACAAACATAAGTACCTGTATATACATGCCATGATTGCAGCGTAGATGTGGTGGAAACGGATGCAGAACCGGAAACTGACAATGCAACAAACCATGGGTTATTGAACCAGAAACACATGGTTGATAATTATTAGTAAAATAAATATACAGAAATAGAGTTAAATGAAAATGCATCTTAATTAAGTTGTAAATTATTTTAAATTTCCATTACGAACTGTAACAGCCACAAGTTGGGCTTGACTAATCGATATGATATAACTTGGAATAGTAATTGCCATGAAAGACACATGTATCAAGACTGTTATGCTGTTTCCTGGTTCACATAACGGTGCATAACTTCCGAAACTGAAGTTATCATAAAAAACAATCACTGACTACATTAGGTTACTTTGAGATGAAACTATAGAAATCTTTCAAACGTCTAGGGGATTCCTTGAATTTTTGATAAGTAGACAATGCATACTTTACCGAGATCATTTTCAGTCGTAGTAGAGTTATCTCCTCCTGATGTGGATTTTACATTATGTTCGGTTTTACTACTACTACTACAAAACAAGTCATGGACAACTGTAGACAGTACATGTGTTTCTGTCACATTTAATGTGTATGTAACTACATAGTACGTAATGTACTTCTAAATATATAATGTAATATATATCTTCTTAGTTACAATGATAGTCATTTAGTCATAAAATGTATACAGAGATATATTCTAGTGATTATTCACTGCAACATAAACAGTGAAGGAGTACCGAACAGTGTCTTCCCGGAATGCCCACTTTTTAAAATCCATGTATTCCCGGAATGCCCACACGGGAAGAACAATAGGTGTTGTTTTAATCAATTAATCTACACCCATTACCGTAAATGTTCAAATAATCTAATGTTTATTATGAAAGGACATTTCTTAATAAGATGAATAGAAATGTACGATGTAGAATTCATAAATCATCATTATATTTTATTGTAATATATGATAAATTCAAATGATACAAGCTGCTAAATGGATGATGACCATAATTTTTCTATCATCATTATATTTCATTGTAATATATGATAAATTTAAATGATACAAGCTGCTAAATGGATGATGACCATAATTTTTCTATCATTATTATATTTCATTGTAATATAATAGATTTAATTGAGAGATGTACAAGCTGCTAAATGGACGATGACTATACTATGATTTTTCATTAATATGTTTCATTAGTATATTTAATTGAGAGATGCTTTATTTTATATTATATTAATATGTTTAATTGTATCTTCAAAGTGAATCTTAGTTTAATATGAACAGTGTCCAAGCTAAGAAATTCGGATAAATAGTTTGTGAAACTTAAATTTTCATCACAAGTTTGAACAACCATGGCTAATGCACAAGTGAATTTGAAGTACATCACCAATAGACTCGGAAACCGGAATTTGCTCCACAACAACTACCGCTACAGAGTAAAGAATAACAGAGGAAACAGAACATACTGGATCTGCTCCACCCAACGATGTCCTGCGAAAGTCACCACCCTAGACGACATCAACTCAAAAGACAACCACAACCACCCAGCGGACCCCTTTCAACTAGAAGTCAACGACGTGATGGAACAGATAAAGAGCCGATGTAGAGATGAACTCGTACCGATCCCTACCATCTACGTCTGCCGACTCATCGAGATCATCCAGAGAATCCAAACAGCCAATGAAGTACAGGGGGTCCAATACGCAGCAGGCGGCAAGAGAGCCATCCAATATTATATTTCGACAACACTCCCGTTCATGAAGTCACTAGTCACAAACATTTAGGACTTACCATTAATAATACGCTACACTGGGGTGAATACATCGATATTATATACTCGAAAGCAAACACAAAACTAAATATACTCAGAAGTCTCCAATATGAACTCGATAGAAGAACACTCCAAATAATGTATTTTTCGTTTATAAGACCTATCCTTGAATATGCTGATGTTATCTTCGATAATTGCTCAAGCTACTATAAGCAAAAACTCGAAAACATAAATACAGACGCAGCTAGAATTGTTACCGGAGCAACTAGACTCGTTAGCATTGAATCCCTATTTTCTGAGTGTGGGTGGGAAAAATTGGAGATAAGAAGAGAAAAACATAAACTTATTCAATTTTACAAAATAATAAATAATCTTACTCCCCAATATTTAAGACATTTGCTTCCTCCAAATTTTGATACTATTCATAGTTAAAATACAAGAAATTCTTATAACTTACAATCACAACAAAGTCGAACATCAAATCATCATAACAGTTTTTCCCGTCCAGTTTGTATTTTTGCTTATATCTGTTCTTCATATTTTCAATTCCTTTATCAAAAATCTGTTGCATCATTGATTGTATGTATGTTGTATTACCACTTTCTCGCAAGTTCTTGTTAAAAGAATTTCTCCCAATTAGTTTTGCTTGTTCAAGTTTACGGGAGAAGAATTTATATAAGCTTATAGCTTTTTTTCTTATCCCTTGTATATGATATATTTAATTGTGAAAATATGCCAACTTTCATAATAAAATATGTTTAAACTAAGAGAGCGACAAGAAAGAAGAAGTACGTACAGATCGACAACAGACTGGGTGACCTGAAGACAAGATTGCGGAACGGAGACATTACTGTATTGGGGTACGCAGACGCAGCTTCACATCTTATTCATCTGGGGTGATTGTGATAAAGATACAGTGATAATGATATAGTGATGATACAGTGATATAGTATTAATGATACAGTGACATAGTGATAATGATATAGTGATATAGTGAAAATGATACATGTACAGTGATAGTGATGCAGTGGTACATAGTGATAAAAGTGACTTTTATATTTCATATATGTACTTTAAATCTATTATTTTTGTCATTTAACTATATCATGATACGTATGAAATTTCTCCATCAATTAGTGCTTACATTTAATTTATTGATAAAGTCTTCTTATGTATATAATATAAATGTTATGATATTATCTTAGGCATGTATAAATTTTGTTTATCATTGCTTATTATTGATGCATCTTTAATAAAATGTTAAACTTCATTTCGCTTTTTATTTGATAAACAAGCTGCGTTTGTGAAACACGAATTCCCCCGTTGGCGTCTTTGATAGTAGGTCAAAGGTCAAGGTCAAGGTCAAAAGGTAAAAAATGTGGTACCAAAAGTTGAGTCTCCTCTAGATACATGCAACATATGAAATCTCTGTGTTCAAATGTTATGGCGAAGGTTAAAGTTTTGTGCCACAGACTCACAGACAGACAAACAGACAGATAGACAGGACAAAAGCTAGATTCTCCTGAATTCCATTCCGGGGGCATAAAAACTGTTTTACGGTAATCCAATTATAGACCAGAGTGTGTTGTTTTAACGAGTTTAATTATTCCCGGAATGCCCATATCTTTTTCTCTACCTGTTGGTCGGCACATCAAATAATGTGGGCATTCCGGGAATAAACCATCCAATGTTTAGGTCTAAGAGTGGAGGCTAATTATAGAATTGTCCCGTACAAACCGTTGCGAACCTCGTAAAATAAAACATTCCAGGGTGAGACCAGGTACCCGGGGAGAGTGAGCGTCTCCTATTTGCATGCAAAACCCGTCGCAACAGTTATATGGAAACATGTCAAATTCGGTGAGGGTCCTAATGCACAAAGAAATGTATATAAATGGTGAAAGTGACGTTATAACAGGATTTATCGAACAGTCATTCAATCGCATTCCAGAACGTCATGAATCATTCTGCAAGGTAGGACATGCGAGAAATAGGTTCTGGTATGAAAAGTAATAGTAAAGGATCGAGTTGAATTCCGAACAAAAGGACTCTGGTTTCAGGTACATGCGTTTGATACACAATACAACACATGCATGCTACACCCATCACCAGCGTTCCTTAGAAACCGAACATGTCTGGTGGTTGCCATATCAGTAATTTGGGTCATACAGGTATAGGTAATTTCTTAGATAGGTAAACGCACTTTAACACATATATTTGAGCCGTCTTCAAGAATATCATGTGGTATACTGGAAAGGGGTACTTCATACTGTCCGCATTATCCTTGTTATCAACCATAGAACTTCATCAGCAACAATTTCAAGCCCTGTCTTAGTAGATGATTTGTTATTTGTTAGTCGCCCCAGCACAAAGCATCCATCAACACAGCATGTTGTAACATAGAATATAACAGAGCATGATGTGACATAGAATATAACAGAGCATGCTGTGACATAGAATATATATAACAGAGCATGCTGTGACATAGAATATAACAGTGCATGCTGTGGCATATAATATAACAGAGCATGCTGTGATATAGAACATAACAGAGCATGTGGTGACATAGAATATAAGAGAGCATGCTGTGACATAGAATATAAGAGAGCATGCTGTGAAATAGAATATAAGAGAGCATGCTGTGACATAGAATATAAGAGAGCATGCTGTGACATAGAATATAAGAGAGCATGCTGTGACATAGAATATAAGAGAGCATGCTGTGACATAGAATATAAGAGAGCATGCTGTGACATAGAATATAACAGAGCATGCTGTGACATAGAATATAACAGAACATGCTGTGACATAGAATATAACAGAGCATGCTGTGATATACAGTATAACAGAGCATGCTGTGACATAGAATATAAGAGAGTATGCTGTGACATAAAATATAACAGAGTATGCTATGACATAGAATATAAAAGAGCATGCTGTGACATAGAATATAACAGAGTATGTTGTGACATAGAATATAACAGAGCATGCTGTGACATAAAATATAACAGAGGGTGCTGTGACATAGAATATAACAGAGCATGCTGTGACATAGAATATAACTTGTGAAATTAGAGTGACATACACAGGCAGGATGTTGGATATACATGTAGACAAATAAGATTACATACCCTATAGAGGTCGTCATGATCCTGCAACCTGTATCTAGAAGTGTGTAGGTTCAAAAGAGGAAGTAAACATCACTTAGGCACATGTCAGAAACTATCCAAGATTAAAAGAAATACAAACAGAAAGCAACGAACATGTTTTATAACAGGACGGTAACGGTGTCGATCATTAATTTCTATAGTCGCCCTTTTTTTAATGAAAGGGAGTTTGAAAGAAGTTTTTTATTTGTATATTTAAGGAATGAATGTCTTTTTTTCTAGGTTCATGGGGAATGAACTTGGATGAGAAACAAACAAATCATTCGAGAACCTAGAAAAAAAAACAAAAAAACATTCATTCCTTAATCTCTAAGAATGGAATGTGAAAAAAGGAATCATCACAAAGAAAAACAATTATAAGTTTTAAGATTAGATTTCTAAATTCTAACAAAAAGAGTATTTCAAATTGCATGAAAAAATTAAATGAAAATACATATTAATTTTGCACTACCACATTTACAATGCATTTTAAAAGGTTCTTTCTCGAAAACAAAATATCAAATTCCCCGTTATCAAACTGGCAAGGGTCGAATTTTTCCTGAAGTGGAAAAGTACTTCCGCCACGCAATATAGTGCGTGTCAAGAATGCTAAAAATACTCTATCTGTCCAGGTAATTTCTTTAATTGCTCAAAATTAACAGATGCATTAATTTCGTTATTACAATTCTTATATTTATTTAATTCAATTAGATATTAAATATATTACTACTCATGTGATTTGCCATACGCCGAGTACTACTTCCATGACTCAAGTTTATGGGCTGATGAACTGAGTCTGTTTAGCATGGTTCATAGAAGGAATTAGACTAGCATTGTAAATATTCAGATATAAACATTTTCGATATTTCAATATTCAATTTCAATTTCATATTATCATTTATGTTTGAATTGATAATAATAAACTCAATGATAAGAATTTATTTTCGCTTAGGACTCCCGTTGGATATATTCCAGAGACATATACTTTATATATTTCAATAGTCCATTTACTCACATGAGGAGTCATACTCTCCAATTTACACATACATAAAGTCCTTTCAAATAGAACGAACGTGATTCTCAATAATTCATGAACATTGTTTTGAATATTTTAAAATAGATTAAGATTACACTAACGTTTTTATGTTTCAAATCTTACTACTTACATTTGTAGAGATCAGTACTAAAATATGGAACAAGGGGACATATATCTTTACTTGTGTTTACGACACAATCGCTGTAAGTGAAAGTTTCACTTGAATATACCAAGCACTGAAATAAATGTTATAAATGAATATTATTGTATGGAATGTTTTCACTTCAAAGACTTTGCCGCCTACAACAACAACCACAGCAGCAGCAGCAACAACAACAGCAATATAATAATAATAATAATAATAATAATCATAATAATATTATTATTATTATTATGATGATTATTATTATTATTAATCATGATAATAATAATAATAATAATAATGATAATAATAATAATAATAATAATAATAATAATAATAATAATAATAATAATTATTATTATTATTATTATAATGGAGAAAAAATATATCAAAAATGTTCCTAGATGAAAAGTTATATAAACATTAAAATATTATTAATAGTTGTAACGTGATAGAATCTAAAAGAAAACAATACAAAGTATTTCGAAAGTCTCTTGTCTCCGCTGCTTTTTTTTCAATTACGAGGAGATCATCCATGTGCTCTCCCTACGTACTTTCAATATAAATATAATCTTGCTTGTCGTTCTTTTACAAAATATGTACTTCAGATACAAACTTCCTCTGTATTTTCATTTGAGATATTATACGAGACACAGTTAACCCTTCGGCACTTCTTCGTTGTTTATTTTTTATTTCGCTGCATTATTGATGAGGTATTATACTATGGTGTAATCAAGGAGACAATATGTACATAAAACACCACGGTTCATCAAACAATAAATATATTTATTTATTTGTAACTTTAACGAAATTAAGTTACATTTGTAAGGTTTTACAAATAAACTGCTCAATCAAATATTTTTTCTCTATTCACTTGTTAATGATAATATTCTCTGTTTTTATCAATTTACATATGTCTTAAATAATAAAATTATTTCTTTTACAAAAGCAACTGCAACGTATAGAAAAGAACTTGAATTTCATAATTTTATTTAGCTTATATATGGAAACAAGAATTCAATAAGTGTTCAGTAAGCATAATTCATTAGGGCACTACATTATTTTTTGTCCCTGGTACATGTGACTTAATCGCGTAGTAATTATACAATGACAAGGTAAAATGTTTTAAAGTCAATAATGGCGACTAAAACGATTTTCGAAATTTTTATCCTAGTATCCGTTGAAAGGATTAAAAAGTGAAACATGAGGACGACAAAAAGTATTTGTGTTTTGAATGCTATAAGTATAATTAGAAATGCATGTTGACTGGTGCACACGTGTGTGTGCCACAAGGTGGAACGAATAGGTTCAGGCCAGGGACCTGGGTCGAAGGCAATACCTGCTCTGGTGGAAATTCCTGTTCTATTTGCCTAGTCGGGCATAATACCGTAGAAATTACAATTACCAGCGTCCATTGTCGAGCGATTGGCTAGTAGCAGACGAGTGCTGTATGTATTGTATTTGACTATTTCTATACAGCACTGTAGACTAGATGATAAATCTATACAGCACTGTAGACTAGATGCTAGATCTAGGTATATTTTACCTTTTTATTGAATAATAGGAGGAAAATATATCTTTTATTGAATAGTTTCGAAAGTGAAGTGTGATTTCTCTTGTACTTTGAATTCGTTATATATATATATATATATATATATATATATATATATATATATATATATATATATATATATATATATATATATATATATATATATATATATATATATATATATATATATATATATATATATATATATATATATATATATATATATATATATATATATAAAGGAATCATCACAAAGAAAAACAATTATAAATTTTAAGATTGGATTTCTAAATTCTAACAAAAAGAATATTTCAAATTGCATGACAAAATTAAATGAAAATACATATTAATTTTGCACTACCACATTTACAATGCATTTTAAAAGGTTCTTCCTCGAAAACAAAATATCAAATTCCCCGTTATCAAACTGGCAAGGGTCGAATTTTTCCTGAAGTGGAAAAGTACTTCCGCCACGCTCGTGGCCGAATGTTTGGCATTAAAATAAGATATAAATATTTGAAGAGCATAGGATTATGATGGCATTAAATATGTTTAAACCAACACTGCTCGTCAAATATCTATATTTTATGTGAGAGCAGTGTTGAAACCAATATGACCGAAAAGTGAACCAAAGAACCAATCTAAGGACAGAGTTATGCATGTGAAAGATATTTCTTAGTTTTAGAGTGATTTACATAATTTCATGACTGAAAATGTTTATATATGTCAACACAAAAGCACTCACAAGTAGACCTTCAGTACAAAAGCACTGAAAACTAGACTTGTGATGCCCTCGGCGACCATCAGGCATGATTTGTGATATCCTAAAACATAATACAGTTTCACTTTATCTTGGAATAATTATTGTTCCACATTGAATACCGCAGGGTCTCAAAGCATTTCACATAAAACATGAAATCTCTGAATCAGTCTGTGCTCCAGTTTCCTATTAAGCATTATGGGCCCGATATCTTACTGATTGGTAGCACCGTTTACATCATATTCTACATTATTTCTACATTTGTGTCATGAGTTCTGGAAGCCCTAAAATGTTATTCATAGACCTGAATGTTATTTTTTTACTGTCATGATATTTTGGTGGTTAGACCATGCAGTGTTAAGTGTTTATCAAAATTCAGTATGTCAATTCTGTAGTAAACTAATTTTGTCGATTGGTATATTGCGCAGTTTGGTCTATATTTTATTGGGATTTAGTCCCATGCGTCTGTAATATGAATTGTAAATTCTTCATGGCCTTTTACAGTTCAGTTCTGAAGTATCATTACGTAGCTCTTTCAGTAAATGATAACTAAGGCATTGTCAGCCCTATGATCGTGTTATGTCATTTTACTAACAATGTTATAGGATGTAGTAACAAGGGATATTAAGTTCTCTGTCTCTTCTTATCCTTGTACATGTAAGTTTTTTGAGTGACAATACTTACTGTATTATTTTGAACAATGAATGCTTTGATGCATATCTCGACATACTTTCCATACGTTGATGCTAAGCAATGATATTGTTTTGGATGTTTACACGTTGACATGTTTGTAGCCTTTGACCAGGAATGTTCATCGTTAGGACAATGAGGAACCTCTTTGTATACTGCTGCCGCAATAGCAATAGCCAGGTATATCAACGATCTGAAATGTAATCAATAAATCATAAAATGCTATATGTGTCATACACTGATAACTGTATTGTATCTTAGTGTTTTTCTAAGCTGACTAAGACAAACCGTCATTCAGATGTCCTGTGTTAAAGTTTTGTAAGTTATTCACAAGAGTATCTTTGTCGTTTAATATCTTTGTTCTTGTTTTATTTTTCGATGAACGTTGTAATTAAATGTAATACGCTCTTTGGAATTCTTCAGTTTCCGTATTGAACAGCATTAAAAAGACATGATTGGTTGGTTGGTAGGTTGATTGGTGTTTTACGTCGCTTTCAACAATATTTCAGTTATATCGCGACATGGAAGCAGGAGGTAACCAACCTCTTAAACATAGTGGCGCAACCCAGAATCGAACCCGGATCGTCGGCGCCGCAAGCCAAGCGCTTAACCACTACACCAAGCCTGCCCCCAAAAAGACATGACCTCTCGAAATAAACGTATGTTGCATTAATATAAGAATATGTCTTACTATTAACAATGGATCAACACCGCTGTTAGTCGAGGATAAATATTCACAGTAAAATATATCCATCAGGGTTACTGAATTAATCGCACGTGAATAACCCAAAGAATACTTTTACTCTGCATCTCCATAGTTACAGCATTGAACATCACTGAAGAGACGTATGTTGATGAATTAATCACAAGATATATGTTCTTATATTTATTATTCTTCTTAGATTCATGAGATCATGACCCCGTGATCATCGCATGTGTTTTATTGGGCCACTCATCAGCCTTATACACATTGACTTGCAGTACAATGGGGTGCTATGACGGGCTTTGTTGAAATCTTGTCAGCGGAGACAAGGTGCTGAACATATTATTCCATAATACGGTTCCTGTTAAAATTTTATGACCTCTCGTCTTGAGAAATATGTTGACCCATGCTCTCTATATACACTTTTATTTATAAGGGTTTTTTCTTGATTTGTGCTGTTCTACGGTGAATAGAACGACGCCCGTATTACTCTTAATATTATTATATGATATCTCGTTATCCAGACTTTTAAATGATATTCTGGACTGAGACAGATTCCTATCATTAAACACAGATTTGACTTCACCACACACACACACACACACACACACACACACACACACATATATATATATATATATATATATATATATATATATATATATATATATATATATATATATATATATATATATATATATATATATATATGGAATTTACCCGATATGACTCTTTCTACTGGGTATATGTGACGGGTTTTGCTAGCAAGCAGGTGATGCTCACTTTCCCCAGGAACCTGATCTCACTTTATCATAGGTGTTCACATATGCTCTTCAAGTAGACATATTTTGTTATTTTCCACTTGGTTTTCATTTTCACTGATTTTGTATGTCCTCTCGTTTCATGATTTTCAGACTTACGGTTTGGATTTATCCTTCATCTGTACATTATCGTAAACTTATTAGCCACAGGAATTGAGTGACGTGTGTTACCATAGGTCTTGTATTGCGTCCCTCTACACCCTTATACAGACTTTTACTCGATCGTTGCACTCTAAATGGGTGATGGGGACTCTATGATGTGCCTTGTCCAAACCTTTCATGATCCTCGTCCCCTCTGACTGTTAGTCGGGGCTCCTATTTATCAAGGATCTGAGATCGCTTACAGACGAGAAGAGCAAGTTTTATTTATGTCGATGTCGCCATGGAATAAAGGGGACAATATCGTGTTTAGTGTCATATTCAGACAAATGCCAACCCCAATAAAATCGAGGTGAGACCAGGTGTCCGGGATGAGTAAGCGTCCCAAGGTTGAATGCAACACCCGTCGCAAAAGTCCTGCAATAACCTTTCAAATCGAGGAGGTAAATACATAAATATACACGCATGAACATACGCAGGAGACAGGAACGCGAAGTCAAATTTCCCATTCAAGGCAAGAAATGCTGCCTCCCTGAAATTCCGGAGTCGGAAACGCAGGTGAACAAATATCTGTATATACATGTATACACGTATTATGTCAAATCAAGTATAGTCAAAAAGTTAAGATGGTTATTTAGTATGGTCTGGTCCCAAATTATCGGTTAACAATTTTGAAAGAGGAATCTGAAATTGCAATAGATCCCTTTAAGGACCATAGAACTTCCGCAATGACAATTTCAAACGTTCCTCAATATATACTTGTGAGAGTAATTTCGTGGCAAAAAGCCTGGCTCTCAGGACGAAATTTTCGTATTTAGAGCATGCCCTGGCATAGCGTATAAGTTGTGAAATGAAGACGCCATATGCGGAGAGAAAAGTATGTTGCTACTCAGAAAAGGGAAGTTGGTGATAATGAAATTGAAATCGTCACGTTTTTCATAGAGGTTACTAATAAACCATCGTCACTAATTGATAGCAGTATATCGAGGTATGAAGCAGAAGATGCGCTCTCTGTAGTATCTTTAATCTCAAGTTCCTTTGGATATACGATTTTGAGGTGATCCTCAAATACAGGTTTGTTAATCGACAAAACATCATCGATGTATCTGTATGTAAATTTGAACCGAGATGCTAATTGTTTATTACCTTTAGAGATCAGAGACTGCATAAATTCTGCCTCGTATAGATTTCCGTATTACGTTTCGTGTGTTAAAATTTTTATGGTCGTCTTGAGAAACTTGTTGATCCTTGTTCTCTGAATGAAGGATTGTTTATAATTTTTAATTGTGTGTCCTTTGATTGTGCTACTTGTACGGTAAATGAGGAGAGGGCGCCCGTTCACCGGTTAACCCTACCAACTGAGTGACGTTTGATGGTTTATTTGACCATCGGTATCGTAACTGACAGAAAATAATAGAAAACATCTGACAAAGCTGTCTGACACAAATCACCAAGCACCTGCACACAAAAATGACAACAGCAGAATATACACGGAACGACATTACAAAAATAGTTGATTGTATTGCAGTTACGATACCGACATAGGACGGTCAATTGAAGTAACAAACGTCACTCAGTTGGTGTGGTTAACCGGTTTACGGGCGCCCACCTTACCACTCACCGCGAAAACAGCACAATCAAAGGACACACATTCAAAAATTTATAAATAATCCTCCATATAGAGAACAAGGATCAGCAGTTAAAATCTAATCAGAAGTACAATCTAATATTATTGTTATGTCGTTTTCTGTGTGTGTGTGTATTATTTTTAACTATCATCATGTTAATGTGCATATCATTGGTGATTTGTGTCATATAGCTTGGCCAGATGTCTTTTTTTTCCCTTTAGCTGACTGTCCTAAGTCGGTATCCTAACTGCAATAAAATCGAATATTTTTGGAATAAATTCTATGTTTATTTAAGAATTATAATGTTTTATTTGCATGTCTTCAGTGATTTGTGTCCTACAGCTAGGTCAGTTGTCTTCTGTCTTTTCTTTTTGTGATTTGAATTTTAATAATGCACTCTACTATGAAAATTCTTTACATTTCATTTGGGACATGCAAACAAAGAATATCCATATACAAATGGCGCTACAAAACTCTCGTCTCGGACACGCAGAATAAGAGGAATATCCACATGCAAAAAGAAAAAAAAAACATCATCGTCTCGAATATTTAGTCAAAGAAGAATATCCACACTCAAAGACATCACAAAAATATGGCGTCTGACATACAAAGAAAAATTTGTACATGTAAAGACATTGCAAAAGAAAAAAATAAAGAATAGGAAAGAGAAAGGAAAAGAAAGAAAGAAAAAAATGAAACGACACCTGTAGTCGTGTAAAAACACAGGTCAAACCTACCACTCAACAAAAAGCAGCACGATGAACAAACATCTTTAAGGGCCACTTATTTCAGATATATTTCAATGTTTTAGCATCTTAGTGTATCTTATATACGAATTACGTTTCCAAATAATAAAATATGAATGAAAGGGGAAATAGACATCTTGCTCTTCTCTATGACAAAGTTGGTAACATATAGAGCGCATAAAATACATCGCAATAATATTTCAAAAAGTATTAGAATAGATAAAATCATACGATATAATTTTATGCACCAGATCCGCATTTTGACAAGTCATGACCGAATGATTGAAATTCTAATAAAAGATAAATATTTGAAGAGCAAAGTGAATACCAAAGTGTAATGTGATGCAGTTGCGGTGTTGACTTAGGACGGCCAATTGAAAATATTCACCCATTTGGCGTAGTTAATCGATGTATGGAAGAACTCAGATATTATTATGTATAATCTTCAATTAAGAGAACGAAGATGAACAGGATACTTAGGTTTGGAGGTCATAAAATAAACATGAGGAGCAAATTAAAATCAAATAAAGTAAAACTAAGTTAAATTTTAGGTGAGCTTCAAACAAATTGCAAAAAAATGTTTGCCACCATTCACTTTTTTGAAGCCCCAGAACACCAGAAAAAAGTTTTATTTGCATAATGGCGGTCAAAATGACTGTTTAAACGGTGTGGTCACGAATTAAATCACTTACTCATTTCTGTTGGCAATTCTGGAGAAATTTAAAAGCCTAAAGTGTGTATCACAGAAGGAAGAAGATGTTCATGTCCGAAAGATAATTATAGAACATAATAGCTTATAATTTAGTGCAGCATATGCGCATTTCGACAACTTATGTCTCTTCAGCGATGCTCGTGGCCAAATGATTGGAATTCTCAAAATGTGTAATATATATATATATATATATATATATAAATATATATATATATATATATATATATATATATATATATATATATATATATATATATATATATATATATATATATATATATATATATAAAGATTTGGGTTGCTCTCTCATTTGCACAAATCCAAAATGGCTCCCAAAAACCTATTTATA
This sequence comes from Pteria penguin, assembly GCA_035048485.1. Classification (NCBI taxonomy): domain Eukaryota; kingdom Metazoa; phylum Mollusca; class Bivalvia; order Pterioida; family Pteriidae; genus Pteria; species Pteria penguin. The sequence goes on from CM068584.1 coordinate 1,009,549, forward strand.
TATGCAAAATACAGTAATTGAGTAAGATTATTCAAATTCAAATACAATTTTTGAGCAACAGCTGTTTTTCGGGATTTTGTGTTTCTCTTTTATCAATGCTCACGTATAATTTCTCTCCAGTGAGTGAAAGAGTACCAACCCAAGTGTTCTTCGTTGTAAAATATTTTGAAAAAAAAGAAACAAAACAAAAACCAAAGGAAAACAAAAGAAAACACAAAGGGAAAAAAGAATAAATTAAATAATGATATCCCCTCTAAGAAACCAAAGCATAATAATAATAATAATAATAATAATAATAATAATAATAATAATAATAATAACAATAATAATAATAATAATAATATTAATAATAATCATAATAATAATAATGATAAATCTGTTTTTATGGCCTTCGTCATATTTCAGCATAATTCTATGGAAATCCGAGACATGACTTGAAACAACCCTCTAAAATTAGTTCGTCTTTACAGAAAGCGAAGTAGATATTACGGAAATTAAGTAAAACGCATTAAGAGAGAAAAAAAAAAAAAAAACCTGATAACAAATGTTAGATGAAATTTCCAGAATAAATCTTACTTTAGGTAGTATCCTCGACGATTCCAAAATTTTCCTTTAGACCAATTTCACCGAAAATCCCACAGTAGTTAACCTTGATATAGATTATGGCACAGTTTTGAATGAATTTATCCAATGGTAATGTTTTAACAACAGTCCCAAAATGAGGCATTTCCAACCCATTCTAGCATACTTTGGATTGATGTCAAGATATTTCAAATGTTCATGAAAACTATTAACAAAGGGTTAGATCGTTTTATAGAAATTTCTCAATGCTTAAGTAAAATACGAACGTAACTGATGTCACATGACTATGGTACTAACAATAATGTATGACTATGGACATTCATGGACCCCTGAAATTCAGAGGTGAGGCCAGGGGCCCAGGAGGAGTAAGCGTCTCCTGTTTGGCTAGCCACACCCGCCTTGAATGTCTTTACATACAGAAGAAACATAGATAATTCAGCACTGTATATATACATGAATGCGAACAAACACTGTGTAGAAAGTGTCACAGCCATATGACATCAGAAAAAAGGGTATAATAACACTTAAGTCAAACCCTCCGCGGGAAACTTTTTTTTACGAGCCCCACATTGCAAAGGAAATATATGTGACGTTCATGTAAAATACGAAAGTAACGGGTGTCCCATGACTATGGCACTATAAACAATGTACCACAGTGGGCATTCACGGACCCCTGAAATTCAGAGGTAAGACCAGGGTCCGGCACCATAAACTGAGAATATACTTAAGTCAAAAATTCATATTCTTCTGTTCATCAATGAATTAATAACTAGGATTTGGATTTTATTTAGTTTTATTCTACTGATAAATAGAATTAAACTATTCTGCATTAAAATTTACTTGAATGTTTGATAAAGGAATAAATTAAAATGAAATCTTTGACTTAGGTATATTCTCAGTTTATGGCGCCGGACCCAGGTGCCCGGGAGGAGTGAGCGTCTCCTGTCTGGCTAGCCACACCCACCTTGAATGCCCTCACATACAGACGAAACATATATCATTCAGCACCGTATATTAAGAAGCATATATGCAATAATTTAAAGGCCTGACCATATCTATTCTTTTGGGAATATATTTAGAAGGTGGATGCCCGTAAACCGGTTGAAGTCAAAGACCTTATCATATTGACCATGAACCTTATGCTAAAATATCTAAATATATCCCTAACTTTGGCCACAATTTGTGAAACATAAGAGACAAAGACTTCAATTTGAAATACGTACTCCATTAATGAAGCCTTTCAAATGACACTAAATTCAACGACCTGGTGACCTTGACATTAAAGTCAAACATAACTTCTACCTTTCCCATTATATTTAAATTATTAAAGAACAAGACATATTTGGTATGTGTTCTTTACTTATGGAACAAATTTCAGATTATATCATCTCTAACCTTGACGGTGAAATTTATGCCGAGAGCATTTTGTACTGACAAAAAAGATCCTTTTAGCCAAAACTACAATTTCCACGATCCTTCCAAAGTATTTCTAACCATTATTTTAAAACTTACTGAAAAGGTTATCCTGTTCACTGTGATTGTAGCTGGCATTTTCTACAGATACCTTTCCCCTAATATCGAGACTGCGTAATTACATAATGCACTCTTACCAACAAAGTTTGTTTGCAAACATTGGCATGTGCTTCTTGTACATGTAGATGTTTCCCATGCAAAACAACCCGTTTGACCCAGTTCACAGAAGAAGAAACTCGTCACTACTTATAGGTCAAAGCACAGTAATTCCATTTCCCATAGGGTCCCATGTTCAATTACCAGACCTCCAGCAAGATTTACACAGGGTATTACAGGTTATTCACATTAATTTCGTGGAAATCATGGTGGAAGGAAGTCACTCCAAAACATTTGCCAAAATTCAAATGTTAACAGATGAAAATGATGTTATACACATTTAGGTTTAATTTGGTGTGTTTTATCTTACACGGGGAAGATCATATGATAATTGTCATCGGAAATCAAAAACAACTGACATGGAATTTTACAAATTCAAGTTTCACAATCCACAATGTAAAAAGCGCACAAAATCGAAAAAAGTTTGCAAATTTAAACCACTTCCCCTTTTTTTCTAGAAATTACAACATTGCAAATTCTAAGCAATTTGATTCACAATTTGGGGAAAATTTGAAATGTTTTAGATTAACATGAGGTCAAACTGCATTTTTGAGAAAGTTAGGTTTTTAGAAATCTGTCCCATTCTAATTGACAGTTCATATATATAAATAGAACATATATACCTTTTAATTTTGCGGACCAAATGCACATTTGGACAAGTTGTGTCTCTTCAGTGATGCTCTAGCCGAATGATTGGAATACAATATTATTGTAACTAGTGTCATATGTAGCCATGACATCATCGTAAACATTTAGGAAGTTGCATGTAATTACTGAATCTAGTAAAGTTTTGATTTTGTTTCGAGTGGTTGATTTTTCCATATTATCTATATTGGTAATGTTCTGTGGACGACGATTAGAAACAGGTCAAAGCACAGTATTTCCATTTTCCGTAGAGTCCTAGGTTGAATTACCAAACTTCCAGCAAGATTTACACAACATTCTACATTTAAGCTATATATTCTCCATATATCAAAATGTTTGTCATACCTACCGCAATTAGAATTTTAACAATTTACCAAGGTTATTTATGTTAATTTCAAGAAAATCATGCAGAAAGGGGGTCGCCCCCCCAAATTGTCAAAATTCAAATGTAAACAATAACCCCCTTTTAGGTCATAAAATTTTTTCATTAGCGAAATGAGAAAAAAATATTCATGATTTTACAGTAGAAGCAATTTTTATTCATGGGTTGATTAAATAATTTTATCAAATCACAGTCCTTGATACATTGAAATAGTAGTCCCTCTCTCCCTACATCACATCAGCCAATCACGACTCTCGTTAATTACTGTTCTTTGACCTTTATCAACTAATTCTTCTATACCATATTGCATCTGCTGCAATACATATCATATTATCTTTATACATAAAAGTTTATATTAAGTTTTGATATAATAGATTACTTCATTGTTTTAACAGAATTTACTACACAAACAGCTCAATTTTGCCGTAAAGGTATGAGATATTTCCTGTTTCTAATCGTCGTCCAGAGACATTATCAATATAGATAATATAGATAAATGAACCACTCGAAACAAAAACAAAACATTTACTAGAGTGCGCGATTCAGTAATTACATGCAACTTCCTAAATGTTTAAGATGATGTTATGGCTACATATGACAATAGATACACTACTATTGTAACTGTCAATTAGAACGAGACCGATTTCTGTAATGAAATAAGGAGAATACAAGGAAAAGAAACATCTCGCAAGCATGCCATCAAAACACAGCTTTTTGCTGTTACAAGACGTTTTGGAATAACACTTTAGTTTATTACAGCTAAATGTTTCATATATTCAAACAGGTCTCATTCTCTGAAAACAAAATCTCACCAAATCACTTTTGTTTATTCTAATAAGAGACTTGTAATTATTCTATTTGTCGCATTCAAATCACATTCATTATTTTCTTTCTTCTGCCCAAAGTTCAATGTATCTATTATACAGCTACAATTATATATATTGTGTACAAGGCAATGTAATGTACGAAGAATAAATTCGCATTAAGTATAAAAAAACCCCCAAAAACAACAACAATTTCAATGGCAATGGCAGTATGGATCAGTGTAATCAATAGACATTTTTAAACAACCGTATTTAATCTTACCTTACTATAAAGATGATGGTTTTAATTTCATCCATATTAACAATACATGTGCACCTGTCGTTTACATGTCACCAATTTGTTTATGCTGTTGTATACTCGAATGTGTACTGCTACATATCGTTAGGTTATGCTTTACTAGGAATTGTGCGATCAAAATATAGATTATACATAACGTTTCCTTTACTCTACAGAAATAAAACACGGATGTTGATACTTAGGTCAATTGAAAACATTGATCGATGGATAAATACGAATTTTAACATTTATTTATAACGTTTATACTTTATATATTTTTAATTTCGTTATTTCAGTGTTTCAACATTTCAGGAGTGACCAAGACTGCTGAAATATATTTGCTATGTAACATGAATTACATTATAACCAAGAAAATTGCTATAATAATTCCTCTGAAAATTAATGCCATATATCAAAAGCTCTTTGTTTTTTTCTGTACGATGGACAGAGTATGTTATACATCGACAATTTTGTATATTACAAAATACATTAATAACAAGTAAATATTAAATATTGAGGGGTCATCAAATAAGTATATCTACATAATTCAAGCAGAAAATGTGTAATTACAGACCCGAAATAAAAACAAGGTGTAGGATCATGTACAACACAGGAATAAGCATTCCAACTAGTCACACCTACAGTGTTGCTGTAGGTTTATCCTCTATTCACATTATTGTCAACATATCTGATATATTCATAGTCATCATTATAAAAGAAAGGAGAGAAGAACACAGAATATAAGTATAAATAATGTGACGTCGTACAAAGGCCGTACAGGTACTGGTTCACAAGAGCTAAGGAAGTCATCTTGTTTAATATTATTTTCTGAAAAGTAGAAATAACGACTTCATAGCGGCGTTTGCATTTGCAGAAATCCAAAAACAGACATAATTTTTACATAGCCATTAGGTTTGTAATCATAGCAATTGTGAGAAAAGTTAAGGTCCAGACACTGGATAAATGGATGTCGAGAGAATGCCACTACACATATACAGAGTAGTGGTATAATTACTGTCTACATGTATGTCAATGCAAACAATGAAGAAGTATCCAAGGGTTAAATATATCTAATAGTCTGTGAAATAAAAAGACAATATCGTGTAAAGTGACATATCAAGACAAATGCGAACCCAAATAAAATCGAGGTGAGACTAGATGCTTGAAAGGAGTAAGCATTGTTGGCTACATACAATAGCCCACAAAATACCTGTAAGAAAAAAGAGGAGTTACTGGCTCAGTTATGTGGCAGAAGTCACCATGGAGCTATACAATACATGAATATAAATAATATACTAGAACATATAACACATTACAAAATATTTGATTGTAGTGCAATTACGATACCAACTTAGGACGGTCATTTAATTTGACAAAAGCCAAACAAATGGTGAGGTTAACCGGTTTACGGGCCCACCTCCCCACTCACCGTAACAGCAGAATAATCAAAGGACGTACATTTAAAAATTTATAAATAATCCTCCATGTAAAGAACAAGGGTCAACAGGTATCGCATATTGAGAGGTCATAAAAATATAAACACGTAAGGTAATGTAAAATACACAATGGTATAAAAATATATGCGACATCAACATGATCAACCGTGCTCTGCCAGTCTGAAAGCGAGCTAAGACCCTAGATCTGTAAGAGTCCCGACTAACAGTCAGAGGGGGCGAGGTTAGGACCATGTCTCATCTGAAAGGGGTTTGGACAAGGCCCGTCATATAGTCCCCACCGCCCTGTTAGTCAGCGTGCAACGTTCAAGTAAAAATCTGCATAGGGCTGTAGAGGGGCCAAATACAAGACCTATAGTCTTTTTGATGATCTCAATATCGAACCTTTCAAATCGAAAATACATTAATATATACATATGAGTACATGAAGGAGACAAGAGCATGAAGTCAAATTACCCTATTCACGGCGTTGGAAATGCACGTCAACAAATGGCGGTATATATACACATTATGTCAAATCAACTATAGTAAAAAATTTAAGACGCATAGTTTGTATGGTCAGATCCCGGAACTTCCTCAATGACAATTTCAATATATCCCTGTGAGAGTAGTTTCATGGAAGGTGCCTCGCTCTCAGGACGAAATAATCGTATTTAGAGAATGCCCTAGCGTGTGCGGTAGAGGAAATCATGTTGCTATTCATGAAAGGAAAGTTGGTAATAATTAATTTGAAATCGTTACCTTTGTCATAAAGATATGTTACTAATGATCCGTCGTCAATAATTGATAGGAGTATATCGAGCTATGAAGCAGACGATGCGCTCTCTGTTGTATCTTTTATCTCGAGTTCCTTTGGATATATGTGGTTCAAGTGATCTTTAAGTAAAGGGTTGTTAATTGACAAAAATTCATCGATGTACAGTTGGGTGCAGTCCTAACCTTACATTCAAGTGCACTTGACAAGTGCACTTTAAGTTTAGTTTTTCGTCCTGAATACCAGTCATAAAGTTTAGTCAAGTACACTTGATATTAAGTTTACTTTAAAGTAATTCCGTCTTCAAGTTTACTATCACATGACACCAAGTTTACTTTTCACGTTTGTTTATTACAATAATCCAGTTTCGTAACACGATAGAAATAATTGTCTTATTATGTACAATTGCATATACGAGTCATGTAACTCGTCATCCAATATTACCACTTGTCTTGACAGTATTTTTTTTTTTATTTTTATTGGTACTTATTTTATCACTTATTTGTTTTTCACTCCCATTTATTTCTGTTATTTATTTTCTTTGTCCTTCTATCTATAACTTCTCATCACCTAGTCTATTTACCTCCAGTAGGTCAATGCAAATACATTTTAGGGGGCGCCACTTGACCTGTAAGCAAGCTGTTAGCTTGTGTTTGGCTCATTTCCTATTAGATAGCGCATAGTGAAACGCTCATTATGTAGCCAATTCAAGAAACCAGTTTTTATTAGACTAGTGCTTTGTATATATTTTCTATCTTTCTTCATGTACAGTTGGGTGCAGTCCTAACCTTACATAAAGTGCACTTCAAGTTAACTTTATGACTGCTTTTCAAGTTTACTTGGCGACAACAGAGTAAACTTGGAATCAAGTTTAGTAGTAAACTTGATTCCAAGTTTACTACTAAACTAAACAAGTTTACGGCACCCAACTGTATCTGTGCTGACGGTTGGATAAACCGTTTTCGTATTCGGCGATTAGTCGTACCTGTAGTATTATATGGTAGAAGTCGCGTGGCGATATTCAAAAACCTTCCGTCAAGTTCCAAGGTTTTCCATCATGTTTCATCATGATCTTGTATTGTTTTATGAGTCCCACAACAGTGTAAGTTTATGTCTTTATCGGTGTATTTTTCTTAAGCACTTTATTGGCGTAAGTTAAGTAAACTTCTCATTGTGGTAGAGTTTCCTCTGATTGGTATATACATTTTGATAATGATGTCTGTTGTTGAATATGATAAAATGAGAGTTCATTTTCTTTAATGTGTATTTTTATGTACATCATTGGTATTGTCACTATGAGTACTTTGTAATACGGTTTTTGTTGTACTTTCAGTCTCTACCCTTTAATGTTCATCAATGTGGAAATAAATTTGGAAAATTCGTGAACAAGGGTTTCATTTCCTGCCGGAGGCAGTACAATAGAGAACTGTTACTCATCACATATGCCTAGATGTTCCAGCTGATTCCAGCTCTTGATGACAGTTAGTAAATGTAAGCAGACCTTCGACCCATCGTCGAGATAGACCTTCGTCTGTTAAATAGTCGTGAATAACGCTGTATGTTCGTTACTGGACTTTTTCTTACGTTATATTAAAGTTGTTAACTAAACTAGTTAGATGCTTGGCAGTGTAGATGTCCAGATACTAGTGAAATACTTTTAACTCTTGACAGTTGTGTATACGTGCATGTGACATCCGTGTAGATTTTACTGTATCTTTGTGGCAACATTCAACAGACACATATATCCAGGTAAAGGCTGGCAGTCTATGTGTAACACAGAACAGTCCATTGAGTGTTCAACAGACATTTGTGGATTACATGTAACTGATCATTCATATGTATTCTTACTTACTCATACATACTTAGATGCTTTACATTTTTGCCAACATTGATCTGTTTATGTTTTTACATTGAAATGTCATTGTCTTGCATTTATAATTTAACTTTGGATCCAAATCATATCTTACTTTAATATTTGTTTTGAAATATCAAGTTACACTTATATTACTTAACATATCTATATTTAGCACCTGCAGCATTTGCTAGAAACCACATAATACAGCTCTATATGAAGATAAGCCTGAATCAAAAGACCCTAAACCGCATGGCGGGGAGGGACAAGCTACTCAGGAAAATGTTCCTCTAAGGGCTAAATGTACCCAAGTATGTCACTCTTTAGGAGGAAGCAAGTCTTGCGCTAAGATCTTGCCAGTACGTGTTTACCCAGACGGGATGCCAGACAAAGCTGTTAGGTTCTACGCTATCGTTGACGATCAAAGTAATCATTCTTTAGCCAGAGGTGAACTCTTCGACTAAATGGGCATTAATTCCGAGAAGAAGACATTCACTCTCTCTACTTACTCAGCAGAACAGCTTGTAATCTCGTCGTGGAATGTGCGGATGGACAATCTTCTTTAAAGTTACCCACCGTCATCGAATTTGTAAACATTCCTAACTCGAGAGAGAAATTCCTACTCCTGAATTAGCTATTCATCACTCTCATCTCAGACGTTATCATTCCTCCTCTTTACCCAGATGCTAGCATACTAATGCTCATAGAACGGGATCTACCACAGGCTCATCATATTATAGATCAACGTATAGGTCAGACAGCCCTTTATGCTCAACGACTGAATTTGGGATGGGTGGTTATCGGCGAGACCTGTCTACATGGTGCACACTTATACAACGACGTGCCTTCTAAGAAGACTCATCTTTTAGCGTCCGGTAGGACCTCAAAAACTGTGAAAGTAAATTCAAAGTGAAAGAGGATCATTTTGTACAAAGTGATACTGATTCCGAGCTGTTCAAAAGAACTCCATATGATGACCGACCTGGATTGTCACCTGATGATCGCGAATTTCTTGATATAATGGAGAAAGAATTTCAAAAGGATGAAGAGGGCCGATGGTGTGCTCCTTTACCATTCAGAAGTCGGCGATCTACTTTACCAAATAATAGGGATTATGCTCTAAGGAGGGCTTTAAACCTTGTCGAAAGTTTCAAGAAAGATTCAGAGAAAAAGGACAAGATGATTGCGTTTATGTCTGATATCTTCCACCGTAAATATGCCGATATCGCACCTCCAAGTATAGATGGTAAAAAGCAATGGTTTTTACCTATATTCGGAATCTATCATCCGAAAAAACCCGGTCAAATACGAGCAGTGTTCGACTCATCCGCTAAATTTAAAGGAATATCCCTAAATGACGTACTTCTAAGTAGACCTCATTTCACCAACAGTTTGCTTGGTATACTAATCCGATTTTGCAAGGAACCCGTGGCTATTGTGGCAGACATCCAACAAATGTTCTACTGCTTTAAAGTGAAAGAAGAACATCGTGATTATTTAAGAGTGTTTGGTTCAAAGACAATGACCCATCCCAGAAACTAATAGAATACAGGATGACCGTTCATGTCTTCGGTAATACACCGTCTCCAGCAGTCGCCACGTATGGTCTTCGTCAGTTGGTGATCAATGATGACCCTGACATACGACATTTCGTAAACCGGAATTTTTACGTAGATGATGCGTTAGCCTCTACATCTACTTGTTATGAAGCCATTAATTTGATGAAAAAGACTCGAAATGCCCTGATCGGGGGGAGGGGGGGGGGGTGGAGTTAAGACTACATAAAATTGCGTCAAATTCGAAGGAAGTGATTGAGGCATTCGACAAAGATGGCGTTGCAAAGGACTTCAAAAATCAAAACCTAGATTTAGATGCAAGTGGCAAATCGATGATGTGTGAACTCTGTTCTAAAGTCGTCGACTGAGATGATCCGCTTCCAGCCGAATTCGAAGACACTTGGAGAGATTGGTGTTACTCACTCTCTGATCCGCAAATCTTGAGATCTGTCGTACATATACGTCATCATCAATCAGTGAATGTCGCAATTTGGAGTCACATGTGTATTGTGACGCTTCCGAAAAAGCCATTGCAGCGGTTGCGTATTTGAATGCAGGTTCGAAAATAGGATTTGTTATTGCAAAATCGAAATTGGCTCCCATACATGGACATACCGTGCCAAGACTCGAACTTTGTGCAGCGGTACTAGCGGTAGAAATTGCAGAAATTGTGTGCGAACAGTTGGACATTCGTTTTAAACGTATTAAGTTTTATTTCGACAGTCACGTTGTTCTCTGATACCTGCACAACACATCCAGGAGATTCTACACTTATGTTTCTAACCGCGTACATCGAATTTTGAAATTTTCAAATCCCAATCATTGGACTTACGTTTCGTCTGAAGACAACCCCGCTGACATTGGGACGAGATCAATAACAGGGGAAAACTTACTTAATAGTGCGTGGCTTAAGGGACCATCGCATCCTCACAATTCAAATGAACCGGAAGCGTTTGATCTTGTTAACACGGACAACGATCGCGAAATCAGATCCGAGATAAACGTGTTAAACACTGCGTGTGTGGTTGATTTACGCCTTGACGTTGGAAAATTTGAAAGATTCTCATCATGAAGATCACTCCTACGAGATTTGTCTATTCCACGTGCATATATCTTACGCAAGAAAGGTCACGTTATTGATAGACATTCGGTTGCTTTTTCTGAGTCAACAGAAAGTGTAATCATACGAAATATTCAGGTGAAATCATACAAACAAGAGATCGCTAATCTTGAAGTTGGTAAACCTGTACCTAGAAACAGTTCCATTCGTGAGTTAGAATTTACAAGGAAAGAATCTCGCGTGTAGGTGGACGACTCCGTTCCGCAGATATCAAATAAATTCAGAAGAATGCGATTATCTTATCAGGTCGTTCTCACGTTACCAACCTCATTGTGAAGTACTACCACGAATCTCTTCAGCATCAAGGACGGCATATCACAGAGGGATCCGTTCGCGCTGCCGGTTATTGGGTGGTTGGAGGCAAAAGGCTTGTATCCCCGATTATTGTCAAGTGTGTCACTTGTCGCAAGCTTAGAGGGAAAATGGAATACCAGAGAATGGCCGACTTACCGTCATCCGGCCTCACCCCATCACCTCTGTTTACGTATGTTGGCGTCGATACATTTGGGCACTGGAATATTATAACTCGACGCACTAGAGGGGGGTCAGCGGAAAGCAAACGTTGGGCAATCTTATTTACATGTCTCACAACTAGATCCGTTCATATTAAGGGGTACCTGACCTGTTCACAGCTGCATGCATAAATGCATTACGTCGATTCATCGCAATTCGTGGTAAGGTCACTGAATTTAGATCCGACAGAGGACGAACTTCATAGGCAGTACCGATGCTTCCACAATTGATGCAGTGAATGTGGAGGATCCTGCGTTTAAGAATTTCTGTTCGACAAAGGATCTACCTGGTTGTTTAACCCGCCTCATGCTTCTCATATGGGGGCATATGGAAAAGAATGATTGGAATCTCGAGAAGGATATTGACTCTATGTTTTTGACAAATCCTTTGAAAGGATTGACTCACGACGTACTTGTTACGTTTTTAGCCGAAATCACTGCCATTATCAACAATAGACCCCTTGTGCCGTTTTCAACAGATTCCAGTAACCCACATATTGTCTCGCCATCCACGTTGCTTACCCAGAAATTTGATGTTGACGATGGACCGTTCGAAAAGATCGATATAAAACAAATGTATTCATCCCATTGGAAACATTCCCAAGCCTTAGCCAACCAATTGGCGTTTAGAATATCTTAACATCGTACAGACGAGGAGAAAATGGGTAGATGTTTGTGAAGATATGAAAAAGGGTGACGGTGTTCTTCTTCGGGACAAAGATGTACACAGAAACAAATGGCCCGTCGGCAGCGTTGAAGATGCCATCAAAAGTTCCGATGGTAAAGTCCGTTAATGTGTGTTGTGCGTCCGTCGAAACAATGTCAATGTTGTCTATACCCAATCTATTACAGAACTTGTTTTACTTTTATCAGTTTAGTGTCATTCTGTGTGTAATGCCAGACGGGGAGTGTGCTGACGGTTGGGTAAACCGTTTTCGTATTCGGCGATTAGTTGTACTCGTAGTTTTATATGGTAGAAGTCGCGTGGCGATATTCAAAAACCTTCCGTCAAGTTCCAAGGTTTTCCATCATGTTTCATCATGATCTTGTATTGTTTTATGAGTTCCACAACAGTGTACGTTTATGTCTTTATCGGTGTATTTTTCTTAAGCACTTTATTGGCGTAAGTTAAGTAAACTTCTCATTGTGGTAGAGTTTCCTCTGATTGGTATATACATTTTGATAATGATGTCTGTTGTTGAATATGATAAAATGAGAGTTCATTTTCTTTAATGTGTATTTTTATGTACATCATTGGTATTGTCACTATGAGTACTTTGTAATACGGTTTTTTGTTGTACTTTCAGTCTCTACCCTTTAATGTTCATCAATGTGGAAATAAATTTGGAAAAATGGTGAACAAGGGTTTTCATTTCCTGCCGGAGGCAGAACAGTATCTGTATGTAACATGGAACCGATATGCCAATTGTTTATTGCCTTTGGAGAGCAGAGACTGTATGGATTCTACTTTGTATGAACACACACACACACACACACACACACACACACACACACACACACACACACACACACACACACACACAATGTCGGCCAGAAGTGTTGCGCAATTCATACCCATTGGAATGCCAACAATCTGTTGAAACTCTCTCCAATTAAAGATCACAAAAATATTATCTATAAGAAATTCTAATGTTTAATTGAAGATTTAAGTACGAAGTACAAAGACTACATTCTATTGTTGTTGTATGATTAGCAACACTTTGATTTATATTGTATTTCAACATTACATACCGTAAATTGGATAATTTAATTTAGCGGTCATGTGTGTATGTATATGTAGTGACTTCCTGAACTTAGAGAGTTGTTGCAGGACTTTTGCGCTGGATGTTGCATGCAAGAAGAGAATGCTTACTGCTTTCGGTACCTGTTCTCACTTCAGTTCATTAGAGGCTCGCATTTGTCAAGTAGTAAGACCGTCTACAAACAGGTACAACTTTGCAATACAGTATGGCGTCATGGCGGGCGTGACCAGTCGGAGTGGATGCTTACAATTTCATGACACATGATCCCACCTCTGTTTTACCAGGGGTCCATGATTGTTTTCTATCATATATTGTCATGTTTTAGGACTTTGGGTTATGCTAATCCTATCGGTATCTCAGATGTTTTCTCTGAATATGCCATAATACACGATAATGTCCCTTTATCCCATGGACTTCGAGGTGTTACTAAACCTTTTTTACTTCGTTGTAGTTTACTTCTGAACATAAATCATCAAATATATTCCTTTGTTTCAATTTCAAATACAAATACATGCACTACTATTACTATTTATTTCTTGATGCAGGAGACCATAATATGAAAATATGTGCATATTTATGTAAAGTAGGAAAAATATTATACCATTTACATATAATATAATATATAACATACATATACATAACATTTACAATATATACATTAAACATGTTATTTGCTAAGATGTGTTTCCTGATTGGTTCCATGTGTTTTATTTGAACCAATAAAAGTTTAAAGATTTTGATATAACAACATTTGTTGTTCGGAATCACAACGCTCTGAAATTGTGAATATTCGGGTACTTTAATGTTACCTCTTGAAGTTTTGTCGTTTTATTCCATAGACTATGAGATATAGTTAACTCTTCGGTACCTGTTGCTTGTTCACTTATAGTTGGTACATCATCAATATATCTAAATCAAAAAATCAAATGTAGTGCCTTAAAAATCCCAAAGCTTTTGCATACAATGGGCTTTGTACGAAAGAGGAATACATGAACCAATAATTAGCGAATACTTATTTCATTATGGGATAGGAAGTTGACGTGTTAGGAGAAATGTAATACAGAAGACATAAAACAAGGAAGGGAAAAAAGACCAGACTTATTTTCAAAAATCTATATGATGTAATGTTTCTTTGCATCAATAAGTCATTTATTTTCCAAAATTCAAAATACATTCATAGTAAATATTCGACAGATGATTTTAATGTTAAACAGTATATAGTATAAATGCTATGAGAAGTGATGTACGATTTTGTATACAATTCCTATGTTTTATAGATGACTAGTTTCTGTCTCTTTTATCTCTTTCAAAGTTGTATTATGTATTTCTGTATAGATGTATGATTGTCTGTCATCGACATCCTCTACCTGCGACATTTTGAGACATTTTTCTCGTTTAAACACCCTGAAAATAAAGTAAAATATTAAAACCTCTATTGAATGTAATTTCGGGCGGCGTGCACATGTTTCCATTGACATTGATTATACGGCAACTGAGGTATTTTTGAATTCATGCAAAAAACACAAAACGACATCACAGAAATATTCGATCGCTCTGCACTTACGATACCGACTTAGATCGGTTAATACAACTAACAAAAGGACACAAATTAATAATTTATAAATAATGCTCCATATAGAAGAGAAAACAGAAGACATCTGACAAAGCTGTATGGCACAAATCACCATTTATATGGAATTTTGTGTAGTTTGGGAAGCCAAAATATTGTTGGAAGATTATTTTTATCAATGCTTAAATTGAAGTCACACATAGCTTTACAGTGGTCATATAGGAACTTGTCGTTAAACAATGGGGTTTCAACATACGTAGAGGTAGAGTTCAATTCCGTTTTAAGAAGTGAAATATAGTATATTTTTGAAACAATGATAATAATATTAGCTGCTTTGCCAGCAGGTACGAAGACATAAGTATTATGTAAATCAGCCATTTCTCTTTTATAGACTGGACTGGTATATAATGTGGTTGTTTGAATAAATAGGGATTACTTGTAAAATTATCGATGTGAATATCGATAATTTTAAAATGTCACTTTTCCAGTCATTCAAGGCATGTATTTTTACACCTTCTTTTTTACACCATCGTTTACAATAAGTGTTTAATGCTTCTTCAACAATATTCCGGCATTTGGTAAAATCTATCCTGGAAGGTAATCTATACTTTGGCCCATTGTTACAAAGTGAACGCAAATATTTATCCGAAATACAATTCACCTATAATGATATGGCCCGCACGCTGATAAATAAATTTAGAATCATTGCATGAACAGGACGATAGAATAGTCAAAAGAATGTAGATTAGATGTGACTGCATTGTAATTAAATAAAAGATTTCTAATAGTTTTTTGTACTGATAGCAAATCAGAGGTGGTTCAAGATTCTCGAAATACTGAGGAATTTTAAATTTGACTCTGTGATCACGAAAAATATTAGAAATATTAAGCAGATCTAAGACAGTATTTACAAATTTAATTTTCATAAATTGCGATTTTAAAGGAAGCGATGGTATACGTGGGAAAATTTTGTTATTTGAAAATGCTATAATCATTTTAAGTCTAAATCAATCCGTATAACGTAAACTTAATAGATCAGCCTCATCCAGGATGTTTAAATCTGGTGAACGGAATAGATGATAACGCGTGTAGAAGTTCGTGACGGCCGTTATTTTTGGCAATCCCCAGTAGATCGTCTAATGACCTATTTAATCTATCACGTCTTCGTTGCCATTACGGCGACGACCGTGCGACCTGTGTTTCCTCTTAACGTCTGGTCTGAGTGAAAATATATTGTTATTGTTATGGTAAGAGGAAATGTTACCTTGTTGAAAAATTTGGTCATTGAGACCAAGGGGATATGGGGTTTGTAGATGTTTAATCCAATAAAGTTCAGCAACTAAACGTCGTTTTTTTTCATTTCAGATTTAGTTTTTCCAGGTAGTTTTGTAAAGCTTTCAATAGCAATAATAATAACGTTAACAATATTGTGATTATATTTGATGAAGTGATTGTAAAGAAAATTTTTGTATTTACGTTTAGAATTATAGAGAACAAAGACAAATAGGTTGCTCACGAGAGATCACAAAACGTTTAACACAAGAAACTTTTTATAGGATAATCTGCCAGTATAAAAGATATGTTATGCGAAATCAACATAGGTAGACCGTGCTCTTCCCGTTTGTAAGCGAGCTCAGATTTTTTATCTATAGGAGTCCCGACTAACAGACGACGGTCAGGACCTTGACAACTCTGAAAGGTTGCATCTGCTGCACAAAATTAGAAAGTATATATGTTTTATTTTTATTAAACAAGGCCTGTCATAGACTCCCCATCACCCTTTTAGCGAGCAACGCTCAGGTAAAAGTCTGTATATAGGCTGCAGAGGGAGCCAATACAAGACCTATGATCACTAATACGATCTTTGGATCATACTTTTGATGTCGAAGGCGCTAATAACATTAGAAGTCGTCGATATCAATCGGAACATACCGGTATAACCCTTTTAGTTTGTATACTAAATCCCCGTAGATTAGGATGAAAAATTCGGTTGGATATGTATTTGGTTGGATATTTGTATAGGTAAATGTATATTTTTTTATATATATTAATATGAACACGTATGCTCTAATATCTAACCTTATCAATAGGTTGATTCCGCATAGTTTTGATTCTTTTGTACAGACCCAAGAAGTTTGTAAGCTGATCTGTGCCTAAAGAGTATCTCCCACATGTAAAAGAAAAAAGGGGAGTTACTGGCTCAGTTATGTGGCAGAAGTCACCATAAAACTACTATACGTCCTTACAATGATTGGGTTTTTTCTTACTATCAGGTGCATATAATTATTCTATTGATGTTTATGTGTTTGTTTGACCCCACCTTTCAACTTTAGATAGTTTTTTATCCTTTTTCTCTACGTGGAGGTTTATTTTAAAAATTTTAAATGTGCGTCCTTTGATTGTACTGCATTTGCGAATAGGGGGAATTTGGACCCGGTTTATCATACCATTTGAGTACCGTTTATTACTCAGTTGACCGTCATAAGACGTTATCGCATTTGACCTACAATCAATATTTTTGTAATGTCACTACCTTTTTTATTACTTGTTATCAATTTAAAGATAATGGATAAATCCAAAGCACAAGTCCAAAAATTGTATTGTACAGATAGGTTCAGTCCTAACATAACATACACGTTAACGCAAAAGGCGGCACGAGAACTGCTTTAGCACACGTTTTTATATTTAAATATATGATGTGTATATCGATTATCCTACAAATCCTTCTATATGCAAGCGAACATAGCTGTTAAGCACGTTCACGCGGCAGTCAAGCGCGTTAACGGGACAGTCAATGGCGTTAACCTGACGTGGAAATCTGCGTTAACGCAAGTTCACGTTAACGCGACGTTAACATAAACTGCATTTCACTGTACATCTCCTTGGTGACTTCTGTCCAACAGTAAAGTCAAATGTCTTTCCCTTTTCATTTTTATTGCTATTTAAACATCCTACTTTGGATTTCAGCATCTTCGGCCCCGAACATTATTGAAGGAACTTAAAATGCGCAATAATTTTGGCTTCTAAAACAGTTTTTATTTTTAATACTGTATAGTATAATTGATATGAAACAGTGTGGAATATCAAAGTAACTAATGTGATGTTACTGTATCTTAAAACAATATTACGCTATACATATTTATTTACACCTGACATTTTATGATGGGGATATATCTGCCTTTCCTGATTGGTTAGAAACGCTTACAATTACTACCTTTAACATACAGATGGCGAATTTTTAATAAAACTCTGCAGGCAGGAATGATATGAATATACATTTACAGAATCTCAGAACACTGCTATAGTAACGATTAATTTAAACCATCCTTCAAGAAATCCTGAAATGAATACTTACTACTGAAGAATATTTAAAAAGTATTTATTTTCTTAAAATCGAGAATAATGTTCAGCAAATAAAATGTTCTTAAAATTCATGTTTTTCCTCAAGGTTCTTTACATCGTTCCTATGACTATTAAACATAGACTCCTACATTTTAGGGTCCTTAGCTCACAATCAAATGGTCAGATAAGGTTGGTGCGTGTTGATGTCACTTGGCAATAGTCAATTGATACTTATGGTGATACAAGAAGAAATATTCGTACTCATATTTTAAATACCTTGAGTAGCCTGTTTGTCTTCGTTGTGCTATGTAATAATTATAGATTTTATTTTTCTTTTTATTGTACTTATTATCCTATACACAAAGTTCTTACTTACTTATATGCTGCATACAGTGCATTTACAGATAGTAAGCATGACAGGAATCCAAGAATGACGCATCCTGTAATGTTATGTTTACAAATATATATAACTTCGCTTTGAGTACTATTTCAGTCTACATATACTTTTGCGTATCGAGTCTTTTGATTGATTATAGCAGCGTATCACTTTTCCTGTAAAATTATTTATATGTATATAAGTCAAAACGTTCGTACTTAAACTGAAAGATATTTTTGATATACCTGATTGTAAATATGATATACAAGATACGCTGATCCTATATATGCAAGTGCTATAGATAAATTTTTCTTAAAATGAAAATATGAATGATTGAAAATACTGGAAAAGAAACCAAAGTAACAACCCGGCATGTACTGATAGAAATCTGTCTAATATAAGATGCATGCCAAAACACAATCATAGTAAAAATTAAAATAAAAACACGTAAGACCCAAAAATATGGAATCATGATATATATTCAAGATAATCTATTAAAGAGACAAAATAACCCAGATGATGTTATTAAAGTTAAAACCAAAGATATATTTGATTGTGTCATTGAATGTGTCAGTCATTCAGTATGCGTGGTAAAATAAATAAATAAATAAATAAAAAATAGAATAGAGTATATAAACCTAAAGTATTTACCCGTATATAAAGCATACTCCGCAGCAAACTTTCTCGCATTGTCTGCAAATGAAATAATTACCTATAATCATCGAACTGTAGACTATAGAATAACATATATTGGATTTAACAGAATGTCTTTTTGAAGTTTTTTTTTTCGTGTTACATATATCATAACCAAGATTTGTGACTAAATCAAATTATTTGCCAACTTTATGATAACTTGCCTCTGCACCGATCAGTTGTGATTGCTGTATTTCTTATGGGATCTTTTGAGGTGGAAACACTGAGAAAACAACGTTGAATGTTAAAACGTTCTACAAACCGATATGTCATATTTTGTGATAGTAATCATCTTAATAATACCGTGGGATCAATGATAATCATAAAATTATTAAATGTATATATGTAAAAAACACCCACCTTCCTGTCCTATTTAATATAAATCAGAAAAACTTTCTATTATTAATACAAACCAGTGCTTTAAGACATATTTGAATATAATGCATGCCTTCCAACATTCTGTGTGCCTGTAGTCGTATTCATTCCCACATAACATCCTGTGTCTATAACAAAAGTGTATTAACTCAATATTTCGAATTTATTAAAATATTAATATGTCGGTGTATAACATCATATCGTTATACAACCACGTGCAAAAGAAACTGATGACCTGATAATAATAAAGAAAACGTAAATATAATTCATATATAATTCATATGACTTAACCTCATGAAATGAAATGTTCTTACACGAAATACATGCCTCAAATTACTGAGTGAATAATGTAAAAAAATTCTTAAACACTTAAACAGTATATTACTCCGCAATAGACTTTCTTCCATTGTCTGCAAATGAAATATTGATTTTTTAGAATTGAATTTTAGACTACAGAATAATATATAGGTGATTTAACATAAGGTCAAAATGTCTTAGTAATGTTTCCTGTTATGTAATGCTTATTACAAACTTATAACCAGGACATGTGACTAAAACTAATCATTTACTATCTTTACGATAACAACGTACCTTTGCACCGATCTATTCTGACTGTTGTATGTCCTACAGAGTCTGCTGAAATGGGTACACTGTGAAAATGATTTTAGTCCACGAGTCATTGAACGTTTTGCCACATGTACATGTATATACGATTCTACGTCGCTAAGGTGGGCGCCCGTAAACCGGTTAACCACATCAATTCAGTGACGTTTGTTACTTTAATTTACCATCCTAAGTCGGTATCGTAACTACAGTACAATCAAATAATTTTGTTATGTCGTTTTCCGTGTTCCTGTTATTATTGCAATGTTTTATGTGCATGTCTCTAGTGATTTGTTTCATAGAAACTAGTCAGATGTATGCTGTCTTCTCTATTGAATATTGCTAAAGGTGACTGAAAAGATTTTATGATATTAGTTATACCGTCGTCTTCAAGTTATAAGTAGGTTACATTGGAAAACCTTATGAAAGGGGTAATGTTAAAACAATCTACAGATAAATATCAACCGATGATATGTCATATTTTATAACAGTAGCCCTCATTAATAATACTGTGAGATCAATGACAATCATATACTTATTAAATGTATATATTTACATTAATTAAAAAAACCCTTTCTGTCCTACTTTATTATACCCAAGAAAAATTTCTATTACTCATAGAAACCAATGTTTACATATTTGAGTACCGTGCATACCTTTTATCATCCTGTGTATCAGTAGTCATAATACGGCATCCTGTGTCTATAAGAAAGGGTTTATACTCAATATTTCGAATTTATTAAAATACTATTGGTTCAATGTTTAACTTCATGTCGTAAAATTAATAATTTTTCAAAGAAAAGGATGACCTGATAATAATTTAAAACATAGAAAATTAATGTGACTAAGCCTCATGAAAAAAACCTCCAAGACAAAATAACACAGTATTCAATACCCAAATATGTAATCGAAATAAAATTGCTTTGAAAGAGGTACCATTTCTGGCACTTTCCCTCAGTAATCTAGACCATTCTATTGCTTGATGGTCGATAGGATCTACCATTTCGGTTGAAAACGCTATTTCACGATGCAAGACAATAAAAGAAAATTACCCTTGTTATTTTATTTTCAGTTTTACAGCATTTGTTGCAGTCGTCTTTTAAATAAAATCTTTCAACTTATATGGAACGGTAATTGATGGCGTTAATTTCCTCGCGGGTATTACTTCCGTTCTGATTTTACTATAGAAACCGTTGAGGAAACAACAAATAAAATGCGAGAAACAGACTTCGATATTCATTTTGTGATAGCTCTTAAATTAGTGAAATATATTGAAATTTTTAAAGACGAGAATTGAGGATAACAAACATTTGTTTCTGGATAGCACAGTAATGTGATGTCTAATTGTGCAATCACATATTTTTGTTTACATTGTTGATATATACAGCTTGTGCACAAAAGTTGTGTACACCTCTAGGTATCTTGATGATATTTTAGGTATCGATAACCCTTAGTTTGAAAACTATATTACCGATATTTATTTATCTGAACTTGAATTAAACAAAACCAATACTTCCGACTAGGAAGCATCTTTTTTTGGACTTTAATATTAAAATTATTAACAACAATATTCAGACGAATGTAAATGATAAACGTGACAACGTTGGATTTCTTTTTGTATTTAGTTTCTCTTATCTAGATGGTGATGTCCTCAGACTTCCATCATATCGTATTTATATAAGTCAATTAGTTACGTTCTCTAGAGAACGTTTTTAATTTTCTGGTAAAAATTCTCAGATTTCTTTTACTCAGGGTTATAGATATTATACATTTCGTCTTAATTCGGGATTGTGGCTTTTTAACAATACGTATCCAGCGGAATTTCCCATCCCAATTTCTACGGTGATCTAGTGTACAAACCAGGGAGGGATAAGGATTCGATAATTTCATTTCGGCGGGTTCTAAAATTATTAAACGCCTTCGACACCGACAGTATGACTCAGAGATCAGCGCTAAGAGTTTAGTTCTTGTATAAGGTCCCTCTATAATGCAATACAGACTTTTACTTGAGCGTTGCACGCTGACTAACAGCGCGGTTGGGACTCTATGACGTGCCTTGTCCAAACCCTTTCCGATTACAGAAGGTCCTGATCCTCGTTACCTCTGACTGTTAGTCGGCACTCCTATTGATCAAGGACCTGAGCTCCTTTGCAGACGGTGATGTCGCGTTACATATATTTATAGCTTCATATTATTCTACAAACGTTTCGTGTGTAATAGATTTATTGACCTCTCTTCTTGAAAAACCTGTTGATCCGTGGTCTCTGTATTGAGTATTAAAAATAAATTATTAAAAGTGTGTGTTTTTCTTGTGCTGCCTTTGCGGTGAGTGGGAAGGTGGGCGCCCGAAAACCGGTTAACCACACCGATTGTTTGAGGTTTATTACTTCTATTGACCGTTCTAAGTCGGTATCGTAACGCATCACAGTCGATAGGTTTTGTAAAATCGTTTTTTCGAGGATTGTCTACTATTATCATGTTTTGCGTGCATGCCCTTAGTGATTTGTATCATACAGTTTTTTTCAGATGTCTTCCGTTTCCTCTTTTGTGCCCATGTTGATGTGATTATCAGTGCCCTTTTTATATGGTTATTTGTGCCCTTGTTGATGTACTTATTCTTGGTCAATGCCAATATTGGTTTCTATTTGTTAGATGGAATCTGATGCAGAACCAACCACAAATAAAACAACTAAGAACGACAGCAGAGATTAAAAATCCATAATGATAATTCAAATTATACTTACATGCTTTGTGGCAGTTTTATGTGTTACCAATTAAAATATGTTTATAATTATCACTGGAAGTAACACCCAGGAAATTATTTGCTCATACAATTCTTTCAGCCTACTTTTGGCATTACACAAATGATTAGATTTAAACTTCCCTTTTTTCTATTGTGTTCCTTAAATGCACAAAATTCAAACAATGTTTTGTTGCAGATTTCTCTAGTTGCTCAACAAATTTGTGTCGATCTTACAGAAATTGTATCCGAAATTAAACCTGGTTTTCGACGGTACTGTGAAATAGTATATTCTATGAGCCGTATTAATCACGTGTAAATCCTTAATTATCAAAACTGGTGGGATGTCGACAGTCTACCAGTTTCAAAAGACTGCACTTTATGATAGGGAAAATAATATATATAAGTTATACATTGACGATCAAATAACGACAAGGGAGAACTTAATTTTCATATGGAGGTATACTCTGAAAGTTACGCCGATATGAAGTCCTTTGCAGGTTTAACGGACGAAAAGTAATTATTTCAATGTACAAGTACCTTTACATTTCAAATCATATTACTTACATTTGTAGATATCAGTACTGACGTATGGACCAGGAGGACATCTATCTTTACTTGTGTGTAGAACACAAATATAGTAAGTGAAAGCTTCACTGTTTAAAAACACCAAACACTGAAATAAATGTTAAAAGTGAATATCATAGTAATGTTTTATGTTTTAAATCTTACTACTTTCATTTGTAGAGCCCAGTACTGATATATGGAACAAGGGGACATATATCTTTACTTGTGTGTACGATACAATCACGGTAAGTGAGAGTTTCACTGAATGAATACACCACACACTGAAATAAAAGAAAAAATATTATTTACGCATCTCTGACAGAATTGTTACATTTAATTGGTGAAATGTTGGTCAAGTGTCGACCCCTATGAGACTATTATGGGTCGGTAAAATGTCCTAAAAAGAAAAATTGTCACTCTCTGTCGATCAAAAGGAAATGAGTAAATAAATAAGTAAACCAATTTTTACAGCTGTGCAAGCAATTACTAGAGTTACCTCCCGCTTGGTATGATATAAGGTACTATAGCGTCTCGAGAACTCAGTTTGCTGACAATTATGATACGATCTGGGCTGGCGACTCGAGTAGAAATGGTCGGCAGAAGAGGAAATAATTCCACACAAAGGTGACGTTGAAATATAAAAATGATTATTCAGAGTTGTTCAATCTCTATTTATTGATTATACCTAGCAAATATGAAGCCTCTATCCTTAACTGTTATTAACAAGACAAAATATGTCCGAAGTGCATCAAAAGTATGAAAAAAGGTCTTATAAAGGACTGCAGGGCATCATTATGGACATATCGTCTAGCCGACTTTTCAAGGCAATTAAATCCGATATACCTACATGTATTGGTAATAACATTCGCCCCATCCTTAACACGAAATTTGCAAATAAGGGGATTGATGATCTTAATTCGAGTAACATTTAGAACCATAGGTTAGTCAAGGATAAAATCCCTCCATATTTCAAACATCAGGAGTCGCCTTGTATTTCTTACAGCTATACATCTTCTGTGTCCTCTAAAATATTTCATTCTAAAGTTTTTTACAGTGTCTTGATTCACATAACATTCTAAAAGACCTTCCATCCTGTACATGTTCCACATCAAAGTATTTTTATCCTCCATGCGGCCATGTTGTAACTGGTGACCTCAATATAGTCCATAACAGGAATTTACGAGACTTCCCGAAGAAAGGTCCTAAATATAGAGAATCCCATTCGTTCACATGGCATGAAAATTTCAAAATTATTATGAATGCATGCGTGGAATATGCCAGGTGATGGTCAAAAAGGGAAGAAATGGAGCCTGATACTCTCTCGGAGTGGGTGAAATCCACCGGAGAACTACTCAAAAGAAGAATAGGGCGTTTCAGGCATTCGGTAAGAACCAGACACGAGTTTATATTTAATGACCCTGATGTATTCAGAAAACTCTCTGAACTCCACGAACAATTTATTATTGTCACAGCTGACAAAGCAGCAAACAATTATACCATCGTTTGCAAAAGAGTTTACATTACTTGTCTGTTAGAGAAACTTGAATTACCCTCTGCACCTGGAAATCCAACATACACACAAATCAATATCGAAGAAGTACCAAACCGTTAAAGGTCACAGGAAAAGACTTTTTTCTCTCTTTGTTTTGTTGTATGTAGGTCTCAATAATCGAAATCATTTATCATCACATTCGGCTGAGTATTTATTGACCTTTTAATGGACTCTTAAAAGAGTTATCGTTCTTATACGATTCAAGCAATTTCATTTGATTAAAGAAAATGACGTCATTTCTGCCAAACTCGAAAGAGAAAGTATTCAGTTATATTGTAAATATCACGATCGTAACGCCTATTTAAATTGGAAAAAATGGATTATGACGACATGGACTATGTTGAGCCTGACTAGTTTCAAATGTTGGAGGAGCAGGAATACGAGCCAGTGATACGGAGGAATCTGCATCTGACAGTTCCGAGACACATACTGACATAGCGATGTTGAAAACATTGCTTTAGTTTAGATCTAGATGAGTGGTACGTAAGCCAATGTTATAATATCTATATATCTACGTATAATGCAACACCCTCCTACGAGTATTATGTGCAGATTAGACATAGACTACTTTCAGTAATATTAAGCAATCTTACTTGAAGAGGGGGGGGGGGGGGGCTTACTTCAAGATCCAATACTGATCAAATGATCAAAATTGTAATTTAAACAGTGGAAATTGGGATAACTGGGAAGAGATACTTAGGCTACAATCAATTGAAAAAAAGAAAATATTACCTTATACTTGTCAGTTTACATACAGTTTTACTATTACATGTATCAATTCAAGGACTTATACACATGTATATGTATATATGTCACTGATGTATTGCAATATATGTATATTTGATATATTTGTGTTCATAATTTTCTGCCCCCCCCCTCTCCCCCCTGTTACTATGCCTATGGGTTTAAAGGATATGACATCTGACTCCCGAGGTTTTTTTTTACCCCCCTCAACCCCATGGAATTACCAATGCTTTCTCTTTTTTCTTCATCTTTGTCATTGTTGTTTTGATACTTTTTTGGGGTTTTCTTTTTATTTTCACTGTATCCAAATACATATTTTCATGACAACTAACCATATCAATGCAAAGTTTGAAGAGCTCGATTCAATACATTTCTTCAACCTTTGTTGATTAGGGCTTACCATTACTTTCAACAATTTCTGCAGTTACATTGCGACATGGAAGTGGGAGGATTAACAACAAAGTGGTGCAACCCGTGAATTGAACAACAGACCTTCTGCACTGTAATCCAAGTGCTTAACATATACACCAACTCTGTCTCATTTCTTCAAAATTAGGCATTTTACAAACACAGTTCTCTTTCCATACTATAGGTGTTCCTGTGGCCATTGAAAGATAATGCCCACACAATTAGAGTGTTGTTGCTCTAAACTAAACATGATTTACTATTGATTTTGACATGTTTCTTAAGAACTGTTGTGACGGGTGATGCATGCAAACAGGAGACGCTTACTCTCCCCGGGCACCTGGTCTCACCTCGGAATTTTTCAGTATTTCGGGGTTCACAACAGTTTTTTTTTAAACTTACACGATTTTGCATCTGTCCTTGGACTTTGAGAATGATTAACGGTTTGGTACTTCTTCGATATTGATTAGAGAGATATGTGAAGACATGTTGTTTTGGGTTCATATCTGAAATCAAATTTGGTTTTGTTTTTATTAGAATTTAAAGTTTACCCGGTAGATGCAGAAAAGAGCTATTATATTTCCTTTAATATTTGACCTCCTTTGATGCATTAGTTTGGGTTTAATTACAGATATAGTGAGAATTGTATCTGAATAAGAATTTTGTCCATTACTCAATATATTAAATATTGAATTTTTTATTAGATTTTTGGATTTTTTCAACTTTGTTGCCAAAGGGGTATTTTTACCTAATTCAGGACCATTGATTTATGATACTACAATTACAATCATAAAATTTATAATCCTCAAGAACGGCTTTGAGGTACTAAGTACATGTATGCATTCTGAAATCATAGAATAAATGCAAGAATCTTCATCTTAGTGTCAATTAATGAATTAACTCAAAATATACTAGTGTCTATTATAACAGTGTGCTATTACATCATACCGCATGGAAGATCAATAATGACAAAACTGAAGATGTAAAGATAAAAAAAAAAAAAAAAAAACAATAAAAAAATTCTCAGGTAGTGTTTTTATTGTTGAAATATAAATATAGTTTACAAAGAATCCCACTTGATATTATCGTGTCTTATGTTTGATAACCAGAGCTGGGAGATAGCTATAAGAATTTTTATACATATCCTCAGACAACTTTAGACAAGACATGTATAGAAATAAGAAAATGGCCCCCAACTCTTTAAATATAGATTTATAGTGTTCTGTAGGTGCTTTTGCAGTTATAAACATCATGATCAATTAATTTTGGAAGGTCTTTATACATATATCATAATACTCATAACAAGAGTCTTAGACAAGAACGAATATGATGAATTATTGGGTGACTTGTTAGCTGTTTTGTATGTTTGTGCTATATATGCATGTATATAATATTTAAAAGCACAAGTAGGAAATATCTTTTCTTTATTGTAGTGTGGTTTGTCGCTTTCTTGTCATCAAGGTGCCGATGAGACATGAAAACGAAAGGGGTCACATTACAGTACCATCTTTAAGTCTCAGCTGAATCCTGCAGCTTTAGCAAAAAATGGATTTCGTGCAAAGCAGTCAGGTGTGAAATGATCTAAACATATATGTGAGGACCCTTCTGGTATCTATAGCTTGTCCATCTAGTGCTACTTGCATCTGTACTAATGACGTGAACAAGTTCAACAACCCAGTCCATATGAGACTTTTCTCTTCCCCCCTTCCATGTTCTCCGAAATTTCGGAAATTGGAAGACACTAACGTCTGAGTTCGTACTGGTACTGTTACATCCAAATACTACACAGTGGACCATGTCCCCACTCGAAGATTTTATTTAATTATTGTTGACACGTACACAGCTTCTATAGTTTCCTCTACTTTCATTTAAACAATGACAGAAATGACGTCACGCACCGAATAAATACGGAGATTTACGAATATTACCGAAGAATTCTATAAATAACCTCTCGTTTTTGAAGAAGTACAACGACGTATCGTACATTGGAGTGAGACGATTCTCGTTTGGTTTAAGAGATGAACAATTATAGATGCTAAAATTGATTTATTATTTTTACATTTCCTTTGACCTTTAATCATTCTCAGAGTCCAAGGACAGTTTCAAAAGGGAACGGTTGCGAACCCCGAAATACTGAAAAATTCCGAGGTGAGACCAGGTGCCTGGGAAGAGTAGGCGTCTCTTGTCTGCATGCATCACCCACACAGCAGTTCTCAAGAAACATGTCAAAATCAAGAGCTTTGGTTTCCTAATTGTACATACAAAAGTACAAAACTGCTATAAAAAGTCATATTTGGTTTTCACTGAACCGGTCATTTAGTCGCATTCCAGAATATTATCAATCATTCTAGAGGAAAATCATATTTTCGTACAAGATCCCCATAGCCAGTGTAGATCTTTCTCAGTGACGATTTCAGACGTTCTTTAACATATCCCTGCATGAGCAATTTAGTGGTAAGTCGTTGGGCCCTTGGAATAAAAAGAATCCTTACAGTTGGGCGAGAAGATACATATTTTCATTGTCGACCGAGGCGATGTAATATTCATTTTATTATACCGTATGTCATACAATATACAGAATAAACGACAATTAAGTGTGAGTATTAATTTAAGATATTTATCTTACCTCCATTTAAATGTCGTGTGCGTATCATCTTGTGATATACTGATTAATAACGGAACTACAGAATAAACTTGTAATCGTGAGTTCCGAACTACGATTTTAAATCATTTATACACGATCATTGATTGATCAGCTGGAGAGTTCCATTAACATTGAATTGTTATTACGGCGTTAACGTGATGTCACAAATCATTTTGGCGCCAAAACGTAAAGTCGCGTGATTATGTTCTAAGACATGTCATTTTACTACAGAAGACCCACCATACTTTTCTCGGTCTATGAACATTATGCGCATCAATTTTAAGCATGTAACATTTTCTATGAATGTCACCCTCTCTATATATCCTAATCCTATATAAAAACCGGGTGACAATGATTGACCGATTATATTACAGGAAATCAACATAAGGTATAATAAAGTAAAATGTCACCACTGTTACACATGGTAAAGTATCACCACTGATGCATATAGTAATATTTCACCACTGATGCACATAGTAAAATGTCACCACTGATATGCATCGTAAAATGTCTCCACTGATACACATAGTAAAATGTCACCAATGCCATACATAGTAATTACCACTGATACACATAGTAAAATGTTACCACTGAGATACATAGTAAAATCGTAAATACCCTTGCAATTTTTAAATCAGACAGCCAATGAGATCGCGTGTTACAAAGAAAATGCATTAGAATATCCGTTTTTGGACTCCGCTAACGCGGCATCCAAAAATGAATTTGGGACCTGTAAATCATCGATTACATGCCGGAAATTTAAAATCAAGCATGTTATTCCCTTATTCTGATTATATAGATAACCATCCTTGTAGACAGTAAAATTGAGAGGTCATGAAATATCAGATCGCACCATTGACAAACATTTACATTATTACATGTGTTTATTTTACTAAATTTTATTCAGGTTCCAGAATCGGGTTATCACATCTACTGATATCACTTTATCTATTATAGCAAATGATTCGAAACCTCATCTACTGGATTGTCACTCCCTACTTTGTACTATTATACAGGTCATAATAGACATCTATGCTATCGAGAACCATGTCGCCAGATACTAATGATAAATTTGAGGGGTTTCTTCAAAGGTAATACCGGTGTATGGAGACTTTACAACATCACATTGGATGTTAATATAATTTTAAAGCGCCTTTGAATTTTCCATATGCCAATTCTACATTTACGTAAGATAATAAACATATTGTGTTATAAGCAAATCGTGCTTTTGATAACAGATAAATAGTTCGGGTAAAAGTAAAGTTGAGTTTAGAGATCTAGTTAGCGAAAATAAAGACGCCAGCGCCTAACCCAAAAGTAATACCACGGAAAAAACGGATTAACTCGTTTTTTCTCAGACGGGTACTGTCAGATTGTTATATAACTAATCCCTTCTAGAACAGATTCTGGACTTTACAGATAAGGGGCAGGGATAGTTAGAATGTAAGAAATGTCCCGTGCGTTGTGACGTCGACTTTTGGTTTCATTATCTACCTTTTTTGAGAGTGTAACGCTATTAAGCGGATTTCATCTTGGAAGAAATGCAAGCCTGCAGATGTAGTTCACATTTAGAACACAGATCTAATTAAAATCAAGACAAAGTTGATACTATGCGCGTGGACAAACTGGAAATATATGTCGCCCTTGAACAGTGATGGTCCATGTTTTGTTAGGTCACTTGAGAGTAAAGGGCCGAAAGGCACAGGCGAATGCTATTTACAAGTAGTTGTCAATCAAATTGGTGACCATCCTGAATTATTAAATAATTGCACACCAAATGTACGGTTGAGTGACGATCGCGACAATAGACAAGCGTCAGTACATGGAGGATTAGACTCTTTTTTTCTTTCAGACCGCGGACAGTTTAACATTATACTCTAAAATTCTGAATTCGTATTATAGTGTGACGCTCATAATACAAACTGATTATTGGCACGGTCAATTCCATTTTAAAACCAATTAGAGTAATGCTTTTTAATGGTTTTTTTTGCAACTTGACTGATTAAAAAGGTTCTGATAATAAATCATGAGCAACTGTATTGCTGCGCAAATTTAGAACTCCGGACCTCTCAGTAACGTGCCCAGCACCCCATCCACTGAGCAACACGGCCTCATGAATATCAATGTATGAAACGGCACCGAATGAAGCTTAAGATCACATGCCATTCCTTTGTTACATACAGTACTCCACTCTAAGAACCAGAGTTGATGGGCACGAAAATATATAGTGTTCGTACTTTTGTAACAGGTTTTCATTTTTGTCCATCCCTGTTAATACGCTTCTGATTTTATCCCTGATCCGATTTCAAAGAAACATCCATAAATGCGTACTTTTATAAGGTTGTGGGTTCCATTTCGTAGTCAGGAAAATCAATCAAGAATCAGTGAGTTTTGTCTAGCACTCCAGTATATCGACTCCAATGTACATGTATTAACTTGGACATCTCTAGTAACAGACTATTTTAAACCGTCCATTCAGACAGGCCTGTAGTTGGCAATGAGAATAAGGGAATTGACGCACTAAATTAAAGTAACATTTTAAATCATAAGTCCGTTAAAGATAATATCCTCCGTACTTCAAAATGAGGGAGTCGCGTTGTATTTCCTATAAATATACACCAACAGTTGCTTTCAAAATTTTTAACTATAAACAAAATTTAAAATATGTAAATATGAAAGACTTTCATAACCCTATAGAGTGTTCATGTTCCTAATCTGAGCTTAAATATAATCCATGTGGTCATGTTGTGACTGGAGATCTCCATATTAACTCGTCATATATCGTTAAGATCTTTATTTGATGACAAGTACAAGAAGTACACCGCACAAATTATTAATATGGTGAAGTTTCTACTTAATAACTTTTTCATGGTTTGGAAAAGCAGTTTGTTGGCATTCCAATTGATACAAATTGTCCATTTCTCTGACGGACATTTCTGTCTACTTATGCTATGCAGAAATTATCGTCTCATTCGTCAATTCAGGAAAGAAACTGCAAACATCTAAGTAAAATACGAAAATAATTGGTGTCACATGACTATGGCACTAACAACAATGTACCGCAGTGGACATTCACAGACCTCTGCATTCAGAGGTGAGACCAGGTGCCCGGGAGAATGAGGTACAATTTACACGAAGATACAATGACAACATTTATAATACAAACTTTCGAAAATATCTCGACCATATATATATCCGTGAAAAGTGGGGATGAAGGATATGATAGTGACTCATTTTTACCGATCTGACACAACACCTATAAGACTTTACCACCAAACACGAGAAGTTTCGTCGGAACATTTGCTAAGGGTATAATATATTCACAAATAAACCTCTCTCCTTCCTTATGTCTAGTCTCATCCCAAATGGGATTAGCGATTGGTCTTGGCGAAACTAGCAGCACCGCATTTTCAATGTTTTAAATGTGCTTTGGAAACTAGGCAACCAGTGGTACTCTTTCGAATTTATACTGTAAAAATACTACAGATTTTCAAGTATTGTTGAAAATATTGTAATCTAGTAGTGGTGGTTGACAGACGACTCTTCGAAGGCATAATTTGTGATATCCTAAAGTATAATACAATATCAAAAATGTTTACTCACCATGACTACCGATTCCGACTACGGTAATACCGTTACTACTTCATATGAGTACGAGTTGTACTAACTAAAATAATAGTATAGCATCACGATGGTGTGCCCATTCACCTGGAGATATTTTTTCTTGCATGACATCTGACCCCACTTCTGATACCGCCAGGGGTATTTTGTCTAAGTATAATGGATGTTCCATATTAAATACCATAGGGTCTCTAAGCATTTCACATAAAAGATAACTGAAATGTCTGAATGCTTGTGTGCTCCTGTTTCCTATTTAGCATTATGTGCCCGATATTTTACTGGTTGGTAGCACCGTTTCCTTCATATTTTACATTATTTCTACATAATTCTCATGAGTCCTGGAGGCCGTAAAATGTTATTGGTAGACCTGAATGTTATTATTTTATGTTATTATTTTACTTTCGTGATCTTTTGGTGGTTAAAACATGCAGTGTTAAGTGTCTGTCAAAATTCAGCATGCCAATTCTGTATTGAACTTATTTTGTGTCACTTTTCATTCATAGTGGCTGTAAAGTGTCATACAGGGATCGCTAATACTTTCGGAAACCAGTCTCCTCTCTGACAGGAGACACTTTCTCCTCCTGGGCACTTAGTATCATCTATGATATCCAAGTTGCGATATTTAATCTGGACTTTTTATATGGACAACTTTCAAATTTATAATTGTAAATCTCACAATGATTAATAGTAATCGTGTTGATATATTTCGCAGTTTGGTTCACATTTCATTGGGACTTATGCCCATGCACCTGTAATATTAATAGTAAATTCTTCATGGCATTGTACAGTTCAGTTCTGAAGTATCATTACGTAGCTCTTTCAGAAAAGTTAACTAAGGCATTGTCAGCCCTATGATCGTGTTATGTCGTTTTACTAACAATGTTATAGGATGTTGTAACAAGGGATATTATGTTCTCTGTCTCTTCTTATCCTGGTGCATGTGTTTTGGGTGAAGATACTTACTGCACTATGTTGAACAATGAATTCTTTGATGCATATCTCGACATAGTTTCCATACGTTGATGCGAAGCAATGATATTGTTCTGGATATTTACACGTTGACATGTTTGTGGCCTTTGACCAGGAATGATCATCTTCAGGACAGTGAGGGACCTCTTTGTATACTGCTGCCGCAACAGCAATAGCCAGGTATATCAACGATCTAAAATGTAATCAATAAATCATAAAATGTTATGTGTCATACACAGATAACTGTATTGTATCTTAGTGTTTTTCTAAACTGACTAAGACAAACCATCCTTCAAATGTCCTGTGTTAAAGTTTAGAAGGTTATTTAAGAGTATCTCTGTCATCCATATCTTTGTTCTTGTTTGGCTTCTATTTTTTGGTGAACGTTGTAATTAAATGTAATACACTCTTTGGATTTCTTCAATTTCTGTACTGAACGGCATTAAAAAGACACGACTTCTCGAAATGTTGCATTAATATAAGAACATATCTTATACTTATTATTAACACTGGATCAACACCGCTGTAAGTCGAATGTTGTATCCCGATGATAAAGTAAGCACAGTAAAATATATCCATCAGAGTTACTGAATTAATCGCTGTGAATAACCCAAAGAATATTTTTACTCTGTATCTCCATAGTTACGGCATTGAACATCACTGAAGAGATGTATGTTGATGAATTAATCACAAGATATGCGTTCTTATGTTTATTACCCTTCTTAGATTCATGCAATTATCTCAGATCCAGAAATCATGACCGCGTGGTAATGGCATAGACCATACGTTTTTTATTGGGCCCCTCAACAGTCTTATACACATTGACTTGCAGGACAGTGGGTGTTATGACGGGCTTTGTTGATATCTTGTCAGCGGAGACATGGTGCTGAGCATATTATTCCATAATAAGGTTCCTGTGAAATTTTTTATGACCTCTCGTCTTGAGAAATCTGTTGATCCTTGTAATAATTTATTACTGTCCGCGCCACCCACTTTTGTAAATCAAAAAATCTGGAATTTCACTTATTTATCTTTAAAATAGTTTTACAAAATTAATATCAATCGGCAATCAATTAGTCGTAACTTTTGGCGTATGTTATGTTTCGGCATAATTTTTCAATTTTCTTCATATGAATCAATTTCCCTTTGGCTAATCAACTTAGTAGCAGAGAGAAAAGCTTATTGGTAAAGCTGTTTCTGAGAAAATTGCAGTCAAAGTGATAATAATAATAATAATAATAATAATAATAATAATAATAATAATAATAATAATAATAATAATAAATGTGTTTTCATGACCTTCGTCATGTTTCAGACTAACTCTATGAAAAACAGAGACATGACTTGAAACAGCCCTCTAAAATTAGTTCGTCTTTACAGAAAGCGAAGAAAATATTACGGAAATAAAGGAAAACGCATTAAGAGAGAGAGAGAGAGAGAGAGAGAGAGAGAGCTCCATTCCAGAATGAATATTACATTATGTAGTATCTTCGACGATTCCAAAATTTTCCTTTCAACCAATTTCACCGAAATTCGGACAGTAGTTAACCTTGATATAGATTATGGCACAGGGTAATGTTTTAACAAAAGTCCAAAACTAGAACTGTCCTAACGGGACAAATACCCCCCGCGGCACCAAAATTCAAAATAGGACATAGAACTATATATATGACCAATATTTAAGTTTTGGAGAAGAAGGTGAAGGTCAAAGTGGTTGTGTAAATTCTTCTTGTATCAGTGTACAGGACTTGTCATACAGAATACACACATGTAAAATGGACTCCCTATCTCTCTATGACTATACTTTACCGTCAAAGTTAATGTTTTTCCAAAACAAAAGTCAAATGTCAAGGCCAACGTCACAAGGTCAAAATGCTGGTACTGACTGAAAGGTCTTGCCACAAGTAATACACATATATAGTATGGAGGTCCCATCTCTCTTCTTTCAAAAGTTATTGCTAAGGTTTAAGTTTTTAAAAAGTAGGTCAAACATCGAGACCAAGGTCACAAGGTCGAAAATATTGTTATCGACAGAAAAGTCTTGCCACATGAAATACACATGTATAGTATGGAGGTCCCGCCTCTTTTCCTTCAAAAGTTATGGATAAGGTTAAAGTTTTTAAAAGGTAAGTCAACTGTCAAGGCCAAGGTCACAAGGGCAAAGATTTGGTTACCAAAAGAAAGGTCCTGCAACAAGGAATATACATCTGTAGTATGAATACCTAGTCTCTTTTGGTTCAAAAGTTATGGCTAAGGTTAAAGTTTTTTTAAAAAATAGGTCAAATGTCAAGGCCAAGGTCACAAGGTCAAACATTTTGGTACCAAAAGAAAGATCTTGCCACAAAGAATATACATGTATAGTATGAAAACCCAATCTCTTTTGGTTCAAAAGTTATGGCTAACGTTAAAGTTTTTAAAAAGTAGGTTAAATGTCAAGGCCAAGGTTACAAAGTCAAAAATTTTGGTACCAAAATAAAGGCCTTGCCACAAGGAACACACATGTGTAGTATGAATACCCAGTCTCTTTAGATTCAAAAGTTATAGCTAAAGTTAAAGTTTTTAAAAAGTAGGTCAAATGTCAAGGTAAAGGTCACAAGGTCAAAAATTTTGGTATCAAAAGAAATGTCTTGCCACAAGGTATATACTTGTAAAGTATGAATACTCAGTCTCTTTTGGTTCAAAAGTTATGGTCAAAGTAAAAGTTTTCTGGACAGAGAGACGGACAGACAGACAGACAGACGGATAAGGTGATTCCTATATACCCCCCAAACTTCGTTTGCGGGGGATATAATGAGGCATTTCCAACCCATTCTAGCATACTTTGGATTGATGTTAAGATATTTCAAATGTTCATGAAAACTAATAACAAACTGTTAGATCGATTTATAGAAATTTCTCAATGCTTAAGTAAAATACAAAAGTAACTGTTGTCACATGACTATGGTACTAACAAAAATGTACCACAGTGAGCATTCACGGACCCATGAAATTCAGAGGTGAGACCAGGTGCCCGGGAGGAGAAAGCGTCTCCTATTTGGTTAACCACACCCGGCGTGAATTTCCTTACATACAGACGAAACATATATAATTCAGCACTGTATATATACATGAATGTGAACAAACACTGTGTAGAAAGTGTCACAGCCACATAACATCAGAAAAAAGGTATAATAACACTTAAGTCAAACCCTCCGCGGGGAACTTTGTACGAGCTCCACACTGCAAAGAAAATAAGTGTGACGTTCATGTAAAATACGGAAGTAACTGGTGTCACATGACTATGGCACTAACAACAATATACTACAGTTGGGCATTCACGGACCCATGAAATTCAGAGGTGTCACCAGGTGCACGGGAGGAGTGAGTGTCTCCTGTTTGACCAGTCACAGCCACAGCCACCCATAAACTCGAGACTGCATAATTACATAATGTACTCTTACCAACAAGGTTTGTTTGCAAACATGGCTTCTTGTACGTATAGATGTTTTTCACGCAGACCAACTGGTTTGACCCAGTTCACAGAAGAACCAACCTGCCACTACTTATAGGTCAAAGCACAGTAATTCCCATAGGGTCTCGTGTTAAATTTCCAAAATTCCAGCAAGATTTACATAGGTTATTTTAGGTTATTCACCTCAATTTCGAGAAAAACATGCTGGAGGGGAGTCACTCCCAAACATTTGCCAACATTGAAATGTAAATAATGTTATACATTTCGGCTTAATTTGGTGTGTTTTAAACTTACAAGGGGAAGATCATATGATAATTTTCATTGAAAATCAGAAACAATTCACGTCGAATTGCGTAATTTTACAAATTCAAGTTTCACAATCGACAATGTAAAATATGCACAAAATCCAAAAAAGATTGCATATTTAAACCACCCCTCTTTTTTCTAGAAAATTCATTATTGAAAATTCTAGGCACCTTAATTCACAATTTGGGATAAATTTTGTATATTTTTAGGTTTAATGGATGAACAAGAAAATGAGGTCAAACTGCATTTTTGAGAAATTTAGTTTTTTGACATAAAGGATAAAGCACAGTAATTCCATTCCCCATAGGGTCCTAGGTGAAAGAAAAAAGAGGAGTTACTTACTCAGTTATGTGGCAGAAGTCACCATGGAGCTACACAATACATGAATATAAATAATATAGTAGCACATATAACACATTACAAAAATATTTGATTGTAGTGCAATTACGATACCGACTTAGGACGGTCATTTATTTTGACAAAAGCCAAAC
This sequence comes from Pteria penguin, assembly GCA_035048485.1. NCBI lineage: Eukaryota > Metazoa > Mollusca > Bivalvia > Pterioida > Pteriidae > Pteria > Pteria penguin. Next base: position 1,047,348 of record CM068584.1, read on the forward strand.
AAACAGTGTGGTTAAACGCTTTACGGGCCCACCTTCCCACTCACCGTAACAGCAGAACAATCAAAGGACGTACATTTAAAAATTAATAAATAATCCTCCATGTAAAGAACAAGGGTCAACAGGTATCGCATATTGAGAGGTCATAAAAATATAAACACGTCAGGTATTGTAAAACATAATGATATAAAAATATATGCGACATCAACATGATAAACTGTGCTCTGCCAGTCTGAAAGCGAGCTGGGACCCTAGATCTGTAGGAGTCCGACGAACATTCAGAAGGGACGGGGTTCAGGACCATGTCTCTTCTAAAAGAGGTTTGGACAAGGCCCGTCATATAGTCCCGACCACCCTGTTAGTCAGTGTGCAAAGTTCAAGTCTGCATAAGGCTGTAGAGGGGCCAAATATAAGACATATAGTCTTTTTTGATGATCTCAATGTTATATTGTCTATTTAGAAGACGTTTGACTATTTTATTACATGATAAAATAACGTTATCGGAGCCTGTTACTTTCTTAAGTTTATATACGATATCACCGTAATAATTAGGATTGGAAATTCCATTGGATACATACTCTTGAAAAGGAATATTTCCAAATTTAGAAAGAAGTTCTGATTAAGATCTGAAGAATTTTCCGAATGTTTTTTTTTGCTTGTGATATCTGTAACCCTGAGTTAAAAGTTTAGTAGTAATTTGTAAATTTCGTTTATGAAAGTCCGAAACATCGGTGCAGCTTCTGACAAATCGAACTAATTGAGATATATAGATACCATAGGATGGGAGTCGAGGGACATCGCCATCCAAGTAAGGAAAATTTACAATAGGAAATCCAAAATCCTCACGTTTATCATAAATAATAGTATATATTAGGTGGTTGATAATTTTAACAAGTATTAGCTTTATTCAATTTGAGCTCTGTGTATATATTTCTGATATAAATTTTTCGAATTCAGGGTTGTCGATAACCAAAATGTCATCTGCAAGTATAATTAAATTGGTCAATGACGTCGAAACGTTACCAAGTTTCCAGCGAGATTTACACACCATCCTAAATTTCAGCTATATATAATCCATTTATCAAAATGTTTTTCAGACCCTCCTCTATCAGAATTGTAACAGTTTACCATAGGTTATCCACCTTAATTTCGAGAAAATCATGCTGGAAGGGGTTTGCCCCCAAACATCTACCAAACTTCAAATGTAAACAACAACCCCTTTTTCGGTCATAGAATTTTACATTAGTGAAATGAGATAAAAGTCATGATTTTATAACAGAATCAATCTTTATTTATATATTGATCAAATAATGTTATCCAATCACAGCCCTGCATACATTGAAATAGTAGTCCCTCTCTCCATACACCACAAATGCCAATCACGACTCACGTTAATTACTGTTCTTTGACCTATATTTACTGATTCTTCTACACCATATTGCATCTGCTGCATTTCATATCATATTATCTTTATACATAAAACGTTATAGTAAGTTTTGATTTCATAGATTACTTCTTATATTATTTCTAGTAATGAGAAGAATATACTATAGAAACAGCTCATTTTAGCTGTATAGGTAGGAGAAATTTCCTGTTTCTAATCATCGTCCACGGAACATCATCAATATAGATGATATTGATACGGAACCAGTCGAAACAAATGAAACTACAAGAGGGCACGATTTACTAATTACATGCGACTTCCTAAGTGTTTTCGGTGATGTTATGGCTACATATGCCACGTGATACGATGATATTTTAGAAACTGTCAATTAGAATGAGACTAATCTCTGCAATAAAATGAAGGGAATGCTAGGAAAAAAATATCTCTCAAGCATGCCGTCAAATCACATTTTTTTTTTTTGCAGTTACAAGACGTTCTGGAATAATACATTATGAATGGTCGATGACAGCAAAATTTTCCATATATTAAAACAGGTCTCAATCCCTAAAAACAAAATCTCACCAAATCACTTGTTTATTCTAATAAGAGACCTGTAATTATTCTATTGTCTCATTCAAATCACATTCATTTTTTTCTTTTTTCTACCCAAAGGTCAACGTATCCAATATACAGCTACAGTTATATTTATTATGTATAAGGCAATGTAATGTACGTAGAATAAACTCGCATTAACTTTAAACAACCAATAAATAAATTCAATGGCAATGGCAGTATGGATCAGTTTAGTCAATAGACATTTTTAAATAACCGTGTTTAATCTTACCTTACTATAAAGATAATAGTTTTAATTTCATTCATATTAACAATACATGTGCCCCTGTCGTTTACATGTCAAAAAATTTGTTTATGCTGTTGTTTTCTCGAATGTGCACTGCTACATATCGTTAGGTTATGCTTTACTAGGAACTGTGTGATACAAAATATAGACTATATATTATATTTCCTTTACAGAAATAAAACACGGATGTTGATACTTATGTCAATTGAAAACATTGATCGCTGAATAAATACGAATTTTAACATTTATTTATAAGGTTTATACTTTATATATTTTTTATTGCGTTATTTCAGTGTTTCAACATTCCAGGAATGATCAAGACTGCCGAAATATTTTTGCTATATAACATTAATTACATTTATAGGTAAAACACGAGGAAGTACCAAAGGGTAAACCATGTCTCATAGTTCATGGAATAAAACGACATTATCTTGAACAGTGTCATATTCAGACAAATGCGAACCCCAATAAAATCGAGGTGAGACCAGGTGCTCGGGAGGAGTAAGGGTCCCCCTGGATGCATGCAATACCGAGAACATTACTATAATGATTCTTCTGAAAATTAATGGTATACGCTTACTGTCCACGGGCACCTGGTCTCACCTCGGAATTTCTTCAATATTTCGGGGTTCACAACAGTTCCTTCTTCGATATTGATTCTGTACAATGGACATAGTATATTATACATCGACAATTTTGCAAACTACAAAATACACTTACAACAGGTAAGATATTAAATATTAAGGGGTCATCAAATAAGTATATCTACATAATTCAAGCGACATCAAATGTGTAATTACAGACCTGGAATAAAAACAAGGTGTAGGATCGTGTACCATACAGAAATAAGCATCCCAACTAGTCACACCTACAGTGTTGCTATAGGTTTATCCTCTATTCACACTATTGTCAACATATCTGATATATTCATAGTCATCATTATAAAAGAAGGGACAGAAGAACACAGAATATAAGTATAAAAGAAAAAAGAGGAGTTACCGGCTCACTTATGTGGCAGAAGTCACCATGGAGCTATACAATAATGTGGTGTCGTACCAAGGCCGCACAGGTACTGGTTCACAAGGGCTTAGGAAGTCATCCTGTTTAACACTATTTTCAGAAAAGTACAAACAAGGATTTTTATACCAACATTTTTCATTTGCTGAAAGCTGACAACAGACGTAATGTTTACATTGTGACTAGATTTGTAATCATAGTAATTGTGACAAGCATTTAGCTGCAAACACTGGATTAATGGATGTCAGGGGAACACATATACAAAGCTACACATATACAAAGTACGTCTATGTCAATGTAAACAACGAAGAAGTATCAAAGGGTAAATTATATCTCATAGTCCATAGAATGATAGGACATTATCCTGTACAGTGTCATATTCAAGCTAATGCTAACCACAATAAAATCGAGATGAGACCAGATGCCCGGGAGGAATAAGCTTTCCTTGGTCACATACAACACCGGCGCAAAAGACGTCCAAGAATTTTAAAATCGAGATAGTTTTATCATAAATGTATACATTTGAGTGCATAAAGGATATAAATGTGCAGAAATGTGCGGCATGAATAATTTTAGATGCATCGCCTGATGCACCATCCAAACCATTATTTGATAAACTAGGTTGGTTGAATGTTTTTGAAAGATATGATCTCAAAAAGGGCATTCTTCTTTACAAAATATTGAATAATTTAACACCCTCCCTTACTTAAAAGATCTGTTTACATATAACACGAATGATAATTATGCTCTACGATCCATTGCTAGCAACGACTTAGTTTGCCCTCGTCACAATACGGAATTCTACATGCGTAGTTTAAGTTATAGTGGATTAAACATATGGAATAAGCTCCCGACACACATACAAAACTCATGCTCTCTCTATATTTTTAAAAGCTCCTTTCAAAAATACTTATTAGAGAGGCGTAGTTAAACTCATCTAAATGAAACGTGTTGTAGTATTACGTTTCTGCTAGTCTTATTTGATATCATTCATATAATCATATAATCATCCTTGTATATATATGTATATCTGTTTGTATATATCCATGTTTTGTGAAGGCCTCGTGGAAGAATAGTGTTTCACTAAACGAGTAACCTTCTTGAAATAAATAATAATAATAATAATAATAATGATAATAATAATTATTATCATTATTATTATAAAATTATTCTATTCACGGTATGGAATGCTGTTGAACTGATAACATAGCGTCGCGAATACACGTCAACAAATGGCTGTATGTATACGCATTATGTGAAACAAAGTACATGTATAGTCAAAAGGTTAAGACGCATAGTGTGTGGTCAGATCCCGGATTTTCCGTTAACATTGTTGAAAGGGGGATCTCAAATTGTATCAGATCCCTATATCGATCATAGAACTTCCTCAAAGACAATTTCAAACGTTCTCCAATATATCCCTGTGAGAGTACATGTAGTTTCGTATTTAGAGCATGCCCTGTGCGGGAAAGGAAGGTATGTTGCTACTCGGGAAAGGGATGCTGGTAATTATGAAATTAAATTCGTCACGTTTGTCATTAAGAGATATTACTAATGAGCCATCGTCGCTAATTGATAAGTGTTTATCGCAGTATGAAGCAGAAGATGCGCTTTCAGTAGTATTTTTTATCTCGTGTTCCTTTGAATATATGATGTTGCTCACGTGATCCTTAAATACAGGGTTGTTAATCGAAAAAATCTCATTGATGTTAAATGTTTGTCGCGTTTGGAGAGCAAAGACTTATGAATTCTTCTTTGTACAAAAAATGTCGGCCAGTTGTGTTGCACAATTTATATCTCTGTACATTAAGCAAGGTATGACATCTTTGAATAATAGTTCTGGTGGGGGACCACACCCTATCGATATGAACATGGCGGAATGTACAGACTCACTATCGAATTTCAAAATGTCTGAAATAATATCCCATACATTTTCCTTATTCTCTTCAATCAATAAAAGGATAGACATTCAAAATAACGATATTAAGGAATTACATAACGATATCCACAAGCCAGTGGGGATAGAGGATATATTGGAGTCGGCCTCGCACAAAATAAGTGACCAGACAGGAGAAATTTTAGAGCGGGAGGCACAAAACATCGACATGAAAAAGGAAATGTTACTCATGAAAAGTTACATAATCAAATTAGAAAAAAAAATAGAAAGTTTATAACCTGAAATAACTGACATGGTGAGCAGAGATATGAGACAAAACACTGTTTTTGTGGGTATCCCCGAACGAGTTGATGACCTGAATACATATATGAAAACTTTCCTCGCTGAAAAACTTGGGTTACCGGGCGATATCAATTTAGACAGAGTGCATAGAATGGGCCAGAAAACAGAAAGACGAACCCGCCCAGTAGTCACCCGTTTTCATGAATATGCGCACAGGGAAGAGGTGTTAAATAAATCAAAATAAAAGAAAAATGACATAGATATAAAGGTATTTGCCAGAAGAATACCAGAAGAAGTGAGAGAAAAAAGAAAAAAAAAAAAAGAAGAATTACGAAATACAGAAGAAATACAAAGAAGAGAATGTAGAAACCCAAATATAAGGAGGAGATCTAGTGTTCGTTAAAAGTGGATCATTGTATAGAGAAAAAGTGCAAATGTCCAAAGCTCATGCAGCTCTCGACGATAGTAAACCAAAGAAAGCATACAACCTCGATCACTCTGAAGAGCTTAATGATCGCGGAAACCTCTTTCTCGTACGCGGTACCAGTGTAAATAGTTACAACCAAGCCCGCGATGCGTTAAAACAACTAATGCGCGACCCCGAGGTGATGAAGGAAACGCATAACATCACAGCCTACCGATTCAAAGATGAGAATGGCAAAATTGACGAAGGATACGACGATGACGGCGAACATGGAGCGGTCCAGCATTTTCTCAGGAGTCTGAAAGAGCGCGGAGACCTTGATGTACTCGTAACCGTCTCTAGATACGCGCCCTCCAACAAGTTGGGACCAGTATGCTTCAGTCATATAACGGCTAGTATGCAATCGCTCATGCAAAATATGCACTGCATTGAAGCAATGCATGATTCCAATAATACAATAATACGTGCAGTGCTGTGTTATATTAAAATTGCAGTGTATCACAACATCGTGTACAAACAAATAAGACCAGATGTATAAACCGGAAATCGCCAAACAGTTACAGGTCCTTTCCATAGAATTGTGTATATTTTTCCGGTTTTGACAGAACAGGATATGTTATTTTCTTCTTCTCTTCTCTCTCGCACATAATTGTTTAATCTATCACGAAGGTAATGACACTATACGCCTGTACGCGTATTTGGCAAATATTTGTTAATTCATCGTTTTCGATTAAGTCTTTAAAACCCATACTTCCATTGTTCATACACGTCATAATCATGTAATATGTTACTGTATACCGTGAATCTTACCGGTTATTTGCTTCACTACATATGTATTTTCCAGACTAAATGTTTTAAAAAGCTAAATAAACTACATGCATGGCTGACCATTTCGTGATATCTGTGGTACTAAACTTTTCGAGGAAGAATCGGTACGTATCCCGTATTTGACGCGTCATGACGTCATTATCAGGTACTGATTGTGTCGTGCGGCATTTTTCGAGAAAAGTAATCATTTCTTCCCCCAAAATGTAAGTCCCGTAGTTATTGTGAAAGGGTCTATAAATAGTCTTTGAATGCATAAATAGTAATGCAGTTACATGTATCTGCATTTCCTATTCATATTCTTATCAATTTATTTTTTAAAATATATTTTAGAAAATTGTCTTTATTTTTATTCTTGGAAACATTTTACCATTGTTCAATGGTTTTATTATTGCAAAACTTCATCAATGATCATTAGTTTGGAGAAATTCCTTGCATAATATGGTTGATTTATGCACAAGTCTTGTTTAGAAGTCCTTGATTATATATCGCCAAGATAGTGGAAAAGGGAAGTAACACCAGTCATATTCTATGCATATGAAAACTATCTATAGTATCTCGATACTTCAAAAATGAAGGTGTTCACCAGTGTTTAAAATCTCTCACTTTCAAAAAATATATCTATATACAGAAATCTAGCCATATGTAAAACTATAGCTTTAAACAATTTAGAAAATATTTAAACTTTGAAAGGTTTCAATTACTGTTGCTGAACTCTTATCGCTTGACCTTGTCAAGAGTCATTATTTGGAAATTTTCTCAAAAAGTCAAAAGTTCAAATTTTGTTCCGAATTATTCTATTAATGAAAACGAAAAATAGGCTCATTCATAAACATTTCAAATTAAATAAGAATTTATAGATATCTGTGTAAATTTTCCAATTGATCAGGTTAGCGACTAGCACATCAGTCACCTAAATAAATGGAAGTTTATTTACTTGTCACGTAATTACTAATTATTTCAGAAAAAAACTTAATCTTTCACGATGTAAAGATGATGGATAAATCCAAACCATAAATCTAAAAATCATGAAACCAGAGGACATACAAAATCAGTGAAAATGAAAAACAAATGGAAAATAACAAATATGTCTACTTGAAGAGCATATATGAACCCCTGTGATGGAGTGAGATCAGGTGCCCGGGGAGAGTGAGCATCTCCTGCTTGCTAGCAACACCCGTCACATATACCCAATAGAAAGAGTCAAATCGTGCAAACTCCATTTGTATTTATGTATGGAGAAGTCAAAGTAGGTAACCTTCTAGTATAGAAGGTGTCAAATCTGTGTAAAATGATCGGAATCGGTCTCAGTCCAGAACATCATTTAAAAGTCTGGATATTGAGATATCATATGGAGTAATTAGAGTCAGCCCTCTTTTCAAAATCTCTTAAACCTCTACAATTCAACGTTAAAATCTTCATGTCTGTCATCATGATGTTAATCAATCATAAAATATCTATCAAAGTACATAACATACCATATAAGTCAATAATAATGCGCAGTATAATATGTGAAGCGAAGCGAGCACTATATGGTAACACGTAAATAAAAAAGGAAGAATTTACTCTGACTTTCTATACACTAGACCTTCAAAAAATCGCTGTATTCAGTGCGGAACCGCACGTGCATGATTTATTCCGTGATTAAACTGTACATTTTGTAGGCATTTTGTTATTTTCCACTTGGTTTTCATTTTCACTGATTTCGTATGTCCTATGTTTCATGATTTTCAGACTTATGGTTTGGATTTATCCATTATCTTTACATCTTTGATTATTTGAAGAAAAAAGAGTGTAATATATATTGTGTTCAAGACACTCACTTTAAAAAAGATATTGAATATAAATTAAGAAAGGAATGGGCAGGTCATTGTGAGTTCAGTAGTTCCAAATCGAATTCAAGAGGTGTTTGCATTCTGTTTAATAATAATTATCAGTATGATATTCATAATGTGAAAAAGGATATACATGTAAACTTCAATGCGCTAGATCGCAGTTATTACAATATATGGTCCTAATGAGGACAACCCTGTGGTTTATAACTGTATCGATAACATTTGTACTGAGTACAATAATCATAATATTATAATATGTAGTGACTTATCTGGTTCAGGATCAAGCTCTGGATACATACAATTATAATAAGATTAACAACCCTAACGCAAAACAACAAATCCTGTTATACAAGCCAGATTGGATTTCTTTTCAATTTCTGACACTATCCTACGGTATATAAATAATGTTAAAATACTGCCTAGTAACAGATCAGATCAGAGGAAACGGTCTATGGAAATTCAACAACAGCTTACTTAGAGATAAAAAAGAGGAGTTACTGGCTCGGTTATGTGGCAGAAGTCACCATGGAGCTATACAATACATGAATATCAATAATATACTAGCACATATAACACATTACAAAAATATTTGATTGTAGTGCAATTACGATACCGACTTAGGACGGTCATTTAATTTATAGCAGATCAATCAAAGGACGTACATTTAAAAATCTATAAATAATCCTCCATGTAAAGAACACGGGTCAACAGGTATCGCATATTGCGAGGTCATAAAAATATAAACACGTAAGTTATTGTAAAACACATAATGATATAAAAATATATGCGACATCAACATGATAAACCGTGCCCTGCCAGTCTGAAAGATGAGGATTATATTAAGGTGGTTAAAGATTCGATAAGAAAGATAAAATTACAATATTGTGTTCCATTATATAACTATGATAACATTGAAAGCATAGATAACAGTTTAATACAGTTCACTATTCCTGACCAATTATCATTGGAAGCTCTACTTTTCGAAATAAGAGGCCAAACAATTTCATATGCCTTATATAGAAATAAAGAAAAAACTAACATAGAGGAAAATGAATTAATAAAAAGTATTGAAGAACAGGAAAGTAATAATAACATTAGGGAAATTTGTGAGATTATCGAAGCTAAGAAAAAACAACTAGAGAATGTTCGCAAGGAGAAGATACAAGGTATAATTTTACATTCAAATGCACAAATAATGGAAGAAGACAAAAACCGTCACAATAGTTCTTAAATCCGCAATTCCATTTTTATATACTGATGAAGCAACTATTATGAGAAACCAAAACATAATTCTTAATGAAGTTAAATCATTTTATCAAAACTTGTATACAGAGAAGGAAATATCACAAGTTGATCTAAATGCGTTACTATCCAACGTTAAGAAAGAAACAGAAGACATCTGACAAAGCTGTATGACACCAATCACCAAGGACCTGCACACAAAAAATGACAATATCATAATATACACAGAACGACATTACAAAAATATTCGATTATGCTGCAGTTACGATACCGACTTAGGACCAAATCTAAATAAACATCAGGCATTAAGTCTTGAAGGTAACCTAAAAAATTCAGAACTCAATCAGGATTATGTATGTGCTAGACTAGCAACGTCACTGAGTAAGTTCTATTCTCGTTACGAGACTCTTGAGGTGAGGTGAACTGTCGTCAGTAGTGAAAGGTCGTGAATGTTAGTGCTCCGATAAAATATGAAATTTTATATAATGGATTAATCACAACATATATATTTAAAAATGCAATAGGAAGTTAATAAAGTAATCCAAGATTGTGTAGGAACACCTTCTGTGGTTTTATATACCAGTTTTGTGCATTTTGATGTCAATTTCGCATGGATTAACGAGTGACCTGTGACAAGTGATTAGAAATCATCTACACTGCGTACAATGGCTGAAAACTCATTGAGCGAAACGTTGGAAATCGTACACGATAGCCTGACTATAGTGAATAATAGTGGTCAAGATCTACAGAATATTATCGATATGCTGAGTAAAATGGACAAAAAGTTGAACAGAATAGAGCATTTGGAAAACAGACTGTCTGAGATCGAAGGATTTATGCGTAGATTACAGATTGTTGAATCGAAAGTTTCTAAATGTGAGAACAGTGTTTCTACTCTTGAAAGGGACATTAACAGCGTAAGAAAAAATCAAAATGAAATGGAAACTTGTGTGGATGGTTTAAGTAACATTTTCGATCAGGTAGCAACGGAAGTGAAAACAGTTTCCAAGGAAATCAGTAATCTGAAGGGGCAATGTAAATCAAACTCTAATAAGATCAATCGTATAGACCGTATTGAGGAGGAGATAACCGATACAAGGGATCAACTACGGGAGGATATCATGGACTTGCAGTGTCGCTCCATGAGGGACAACTTATTATTCGCCGGAATCCCGGAGGATGAAGACGAAAATTGTGAGGAAGTGATTCAGAAGTTTGTGCATGAGAAAATGAAGGTACGAAAGGATATAGAGTTTGAGCGTGTACACCGTATTGGTCGCAAATCTAACCATCCAAACGCACGACCACGTACCATGGTGGCGAAATTTTCACATTATAAGGACCGGGAACTCGTGAGGAAACAAGCACCCAAAACTTTGAAGGGATCCAATGTCTACGTCTCGGAGCAATTCCCAGCCGAGATTGAACAGCGCAGGAAATCACTATACCCGATAAGGAACGAGGCACGCAGAAGAAACGACAAAGTGCGATTAGTCAAGGACAGATTGTACATAAACGGTGTGGAGTACGTACCAGAGGAGGAACAAAGTGCCAGAAATTCATCCGCGCATCAATCAGCCGCTTCGCCCGCGCATCAATCAGTTAGTTCACCCGCGTACCAACAGTCACGCAAACGACCTAGAAAGGGTTCGAACTAGGACAGACTGGAGGTCAAGGGACCTATTAACTGTGAGTTAAATAATATCAAAATATTATGTTGGAATGTGAATGGCGGACTAGAGAAAAAACTTAATGATAAGGCATTTAGTAACTTTCTTACTACCTATGATATTATCTGTCTTTCAGAATGTTGGATCGATCAAAACTTTGAATATGAGATACCTGATTTTTGCTGTAAATTTATAAACAGATCATTATCTAAAACTAAACAAGGCGGTGGAATGGCTGTGTGTTTTCGAAAAGAATTAGAAAAATATGTTCATATCTCAAAAATTTATTTTGATACAATTGTTTGGATAAAAATAGACAAAGCAGTGTTTGACCTGGAAAATGATTTGTATATTTGTTTTACATATATTCCCCCTGATAAATCATCATTTTTCAAACAATATAACGTAGATATTTTTTATGAACTTGAAAATCAAATTGCTGATTTTTTTGACAAAGGTAAAGTTATACTTATGGGAGACCTCAACAGTAGATGTTCTATTATAAATGATTACATTGACTGTGATAGTATGCATGAACGCCTGAATGAGTTTTTAACGCCTCTTGGTGAGTATGTTGTAGACGAAATTATGAATGAACGTAAATGCCCTGACAAGTCTGTAAATACTTACGGATTAAAGTTAATTCAACTATGCATACAGAGCGGTCTCCGTATTTTAAACGGTAGACATGTAGATAATATGGCTAATGATTTCACGTATTGTGGTGCTAATGGGTGTAGTGTAATTGATTATGTTTTGAGTACACTAGATATTTTTGCATATTTTCATAAGTTTATTGTAAGTAACTTCAATACTTATTCTGACCACGCGCCATTACACATCGAATTGAAAAGTGTTGCGAATATCTCTCTTGAGAAACGTTGTGAGTCATCTACGGTATATATCGTTGATGAAAAATGTGTCAAATATCGTTGGAATGAAGATATGGCCAACGACAGCAGAATGGTTTTAGAAAATAATATTGATGTACTATATCAATGTATAAATGATAATGATCTTACGTCTTATCAAGGTATAGATAATTGTATTACATCATTCATAGACAAATTGTCCAGTCTGATGTCAGATTTTCATAAATTACCTACAAGCAATATCACTTGCAAAAACAATTATAATAACAATACATGTGTTAACGCAATGCATAATCAACCTTGGTTCGACCATGAATGTAAACGTTTGTATATCTTATACAGAAAAGCATTGAGCAATTTTAATAGACAAAAATCGTTAGAAAATCATGTGTATTTACAGCAATGTAAAAGACAGTACAAGTCATATGAAAAAAGGGTGAAAAGAAAATATTTGTTTCAGCAAGGCAATATATTAGAAGATATCAGGAAGTCAAATCCAAAATTGTTTTATTCAAAATTTGGCAAAAAGAAGTCGGGTCGGGTTAATGTGGAGCTTACTGAATTACACGATCATTTTAAATCATTAGCAGCAAGCATTAATATTGATCAAACTGACAATGATATTAATGTATCTGATGACGATGTTGTTTTTACAGAACTTGAAGAAAAAATTACATTAACAGAAATAGAGTATGCTATTAAGAACTTAAAATGTGGTAAAAGCCATGGTCTTGACGGTATAATTAATGAGTATTTTGTGCATTTTAAAGATATGTTATTACCACTGTTGCACACATTGTTCAATGCTATGTATGATACGGGATGTTTTCCGAATACTCTATGTACAGCATTAATTGTACCTATTCATAAAAAAAGGTAGTACATCAGACCCCGGTAATTACAGAGGAATTAGTCTTATTAGTTGTATGACCAAATTATTTACATCTGTATTAATTAAACGTCTTATTACCTGGTCAGAGAGTAACAATATTTTATCAGATGCTCAATTTGGTTTTCGACCACATCACTGTACAACTGACGCAATATTTGCACTTCAAACTCTTGTTAACAAATATCTTTTAAGCAGAAAAAGGTTATATTGCTGTTTTGTAGATTTTAAAAGAGCATTTGATACTGTTGATCGTGTGAAAATGTGGAGCAAAATTTTTGCCCTAGGACTCAGAGGTAAAGCGCTTAGAATCTTACGTTCACTGTACAGTAATATAAAATCTGCTGTTATTTTAGATGGTAATATCTCCGACTTTTTTGTTAACAATTTAGGCGTTTTACAAGGGGAGATAATATCACCTCTTTTATTTTCTCTGTACATCAATGATTGTGAAACTGATTTTTTACTACAGGGCAACGCACCTGTCGAATTGCAAGAGTTATCGCTCTTTTTATTAATGTACGCCGATGATATGGTTATTTTGGCAGAATCGGCTACAAGTTTACAATCTCTTCTAAACTCTTTGGAATTGTATACAAGTAAATGGGCTTTGACTGTAAATGTTGATAAAACTAAAATAATTGTTTTCAGAAATGGGGGTACACTTAAAGACAATGATATTTGGCATTATGATGGTAAACAAATTGAAATGGTTGATAAGTTCTGTTATTTGGGAATCTTACTAAATTATAATGGAAAGTTCAATGTTGCCCAAAAACAATTGGCATTACAATGTAAGAAAGCGCTTTTTTCATTTAAAAGAAAATGTAATAATATGTGTTTAAATTTTGTAACACTTTTATCTTTATTCGATACCTACATTGGCAGTATTTCATACTATAGTTGTGAAGTTTGGGGTTTCCATTCTGCACCAGATATTGAAAAAGTGCATATGGACTTTTGTAAAAATTTACTAGGAGTAAAGCGTTCAACTCCTAATGCAGCTGTTTATTGTGAATTGGGCAGATTTCCATTAGAATGTATGAGAAAATTACGTATTTTGAAATATTGGATGAAACTTATATCGTGTAATAATTGTTTTTTAAAATCGTGTTATCATTTTATGTATAATGAACAGTTACAAAAGCCTAACTGTAACAACTGGGCAGCAACGATCAGAAACTTATTGTCAACTTTGGGTTTGTTTAATTTATGGGATAACCAATACTGTGAAAAACCAAAATACGTTTTAGCAGTTGCTAAGCAACGGTTATTTGATATATATAAACAAAATATTTTAGCAGATGTTAACAGTTCTACAAAGTGTACGATTTATAAGCATATTGTGGATAATTTTACATTACAAACTTATTTGTTGAAACCTTTTCCGACTCAGTTAAAAAAACTCATATGTAAATTAAGACTATCTTCCCATTGTTTAAATATAGAAACGGGAAGATATAAGAAAATTCCCATCGAAAATCGTAAATGTCCTCTGTGTAAAATCGATTTAGAGGACGAATTTCACTTTATTTTGGTATGTCCCTATTATCATGATATAAGAGTAAAATTTTTGAAAAAATATTATTACGCAAGACCTTCAGTCTATAAATTGATACAGATATTTGCCAGTCAAAATGTAAAAGAACTTTGTAACCTTGGCAAATATATAAAAAATGCTTTTGTTATTAGAAAACTTCATATATAATTATATCTATATTGTGTCAATTACATTGTATTTATATAACATTGTACCATTGTATCTCTTTCGCTACTGACAATTATGTATGTAATATTGAATGTTTTACTTTATATGCATGTCAATAAGCTGTATTGCTTAAGACTAATAAACTAAACTAAACTCTTATTTCTCCATATGATATCTCGTTATCCAGACTTTTACAAAGCACAAACTTATACTTAAAACATTGGGAATCAATGATAATGAAGAATGTCATTTTTGCAAAGCATCTCCTGAAGCTATTAGCCATCTTTTTTTTTTGTCCTGTAGTTTCTAAATTTTGGGACGAAGTAATCAAATACATATATGACAACACCAATATCTTATTGGAGATAAACATGAAAATTGCTTTATTTGCTTGGATTTTAAACAAAGTAAAACTCCTAAATTTGTAATCCTACTAATCACAAGATTTTAAATTTAAAATACAAGAATTTTAAACATTAATGCCTTAAGTATAGAATTAAAGAACCATATAATAAGTGAAAAATTTATAGCAGCAAAAAATGACAAACTTCGTTGCTTTAATAGAGAGTGGAGTGACTGGATAAATATTTCCTAATCATTTTGTATTCAAATTGAATTCGAAAAATTTATATCAGAAATATATCCACCAGAGCTCACATTGAATAAAGCTAATACTTGAGATAAATCTACACCTTTCTTAGATTTAAACATCAAAATTATCAACCACCTAATATATACTAAAATTTATGATAAACGTCAGGTTTTTGGATTTCCTATTGTAAATTGCCCTTACTTGGATGGCGATGTCCCTCGACTCCCATCATATGGTATCTATATATCTCAATTAGTTCGATTTGTCAGAGGCTGCACCGATGTTTTGGACTTTCATAAACGAAATTTACAAATTACCACTAAACTTTTAACTCACGGTTACAGATATCACAAGCTAAGAAAAACATTCGGCAAATTCTTCAAATCTTATTCAGAACTTCTATCTAAATTGGGAAATATTTCTTTTCAACAGTATGTATCCAATGGAATTTCCCATCCTTATTTTTACGGTGATCTCGTATATGAACTAAGGAAAATAAAAGGCTCCGATAACGCTATTTTATCGTGTAATAAAATAGTCAAACGTCTTCTAAATAGACAATATGATATTGAGATCATCAAAAAGAATATAGGTCTTGTATTTGGCCCCTCTACAGCCTTATGCAGACTTTTACTTGAACGTTGCACGCTGACTAACAGAGCGGTGGGGACTATATGACAGGCCTTGTCCAAACCTGTTTCAGAGGAGACATGGTCCTGAACCTCGTTTTTTCTGACTGTTAGTCGGGACTCCTACAGATTTAGGTTCTTAGCTCGCTTTCAGACTGGCAGAGCACGGTTTATCATGTTGATGTCGCATATATTTTTATACCATTATGTGTTTTACAATACTTTACGTTTTTATATTTTTATGACTTCTCAATATGCGATACCCTGTTGATCCTTGTTCTTTACATGGAGGATTATTTATAAATTTTTAAATGTACGTCCTGTGATTGTGAGTAGGAGGGTGGGCCCGTAAACCGGTTAACCACACCATTTGTTTGGCTTTTGTCAAATTAAATGACCGTCCTAAGTCGGTATCGTAATTGCACTACAATCAAATATTTTTGTAATGTGTTATATGTTCTATTATATTATTTATATTCATGTATTGTATAGCTCCATGGTGACTTCTGCCACATAGCTGAGCCAGTAACTCCTCTTTTTTCTTCCAAATATTATATTATGAAAAAAAAAATCTTAAATAAAATTCCTTGTTCCTTCTTTATATATCATTAATATAGTCTGATTTTAGTAAAGACAAAGAGTGTAATATATTATTCTTTTGACAATGCATTTGTTAGTATTCGATGCTTTCCATTTATTTTTTCCATTTTCGAATAATCAGAATGTACAATACATATCATATTAATTACAGAATGTCTATATTGTATTGATTTTGAATAGAGTTTTTCTCACCTCTATAATATATATATAATGCATTGTATGATGCGGAATGAAAAATAAAGTATGGGGGAAAATAATAATCTGTTGAAACAGTTTCCAATCATAGAACACAAAAATATTATCTACAAGAAATTCTAACGTTCAATTAAAGATGTAAATACGAAGTACAAAAACTAGATTCTATTTTTGTATGATTACCAACACTTTGATTTGTATTGCATTTCAGCATTACATACCGTAAATTGGATAATTTGATTTAGCCTTCATGTGTGTATGAATATGTAATCACTTCCTGGCCTTGAAGAGTTGTTACAGGACTTTTGCGCTGGGTGTTGTACTCAAGTAGGGCAGGCTTACTCCTTGCGGGTGCCTGGTCTAACTTGAATGGAAAACTTGACTTCGTGTTCCTGTCTCCTTCGTATGTTCATGCGTGTATATTTATGTATTTACTTCCTCGATTTGAAAGGTAAGTGCAGGACTTTTGCGGCGGATGTTGCATGCAAACAGGGGACGCTTCCTCTTCCCGGGAACCTGGTCTCACCTCGATTTTATTTGGGATCGCATTGTCTGAAAATGACTTAAACACGATATTGTCCCCTTTATTCCATGGACTATGAAATATGGTTTGCCCTTCTTTACTTCGTTTTTTTTAACTTCAGTTTATTTGAGGTTCGCATTTATCAATTAGTAGTCACACTTATTCCCTATGCATGTGTGGAGCTCGTAAAAAGTTCCCCGCGGAGTGTTATTGTATCCTTTTTCCTGATGTTCTGTGGTTGTGAAACTTTCTATACAGTGTTTGTTCACATTCATGTATATATAGTGATGAGTTATATTTTTTCGTATAAATGTCAGAGCCTTCACGGCGGGTGTGGCAATCGAAACAGAAGATGCTCACTCCTCCCGGGCACATAATCTCATCTCCGAATTTCAGGGGTCCGTGAATGTTCACTGTGGTTCATTGTTGTTAGTGCCATAGTCATGTAACACCAGTTACTTTCGTATTTTACTTAGACTGTCTACATACAGGTGCCACTTTAAAATACAGTACTATTTACACTGATCATGATATATACCGGTAGTTACTGCGAATAATACTAATTCGCATATACGTATGACATCACAGCGGGCGTGACCGGTCGGCGGGGATGCTTACTTCTCCATTCCACCTGATACCACCTCTGTTTTAAAAGGGGTATGTGATTGTTTGTATTATATATTTTCATGTTTTAGGACTTTGGGTTGTGATAATCCTATTGGTATCTAAGATGTTTTCTCCGAATATGACATAATATACGATAATGTCCCTTTTATCCCATGGACTTCGAAGTGTGATTAAACCTTTTATTACTTCGTTATTGTTTACTTCTAAACATACATCATCGAATAGGTTCCTTTGTTCCAATTTCAAATACAAATACATGCATTCACAACTTACCATCTATTTCTTGATGCAGGATATGACAACATGTGCATATTTAGGTAAAGTAGGAAATATATTATACCATTTGCATATATACGATATATAACATAATACATATACATATACATAAACATTTACAATATATACATTAAATGTATTATTTGCTGAGATGTGTTTCCTGATTGGTTCATTGTATTTCATTTGAACCATTAAAAGTTTAAAGAGGAGTGCAAGGTTTTGATATAACATTATTTGTCAATTGTTCGATGAGGGCGGGATAACAACCCTCTAATATTGTGAATATTCGGGTACTTTAGTGTTATCTCTTTAAGTTTTGTCCTTTTATTCCTTCGACTACGAGATATAGTTAACTCTTGTTGTTGTTCACTTATAGTTAGTACATCATCAATATATCTAAACCAAAAAATCAAATGTAGCGCCTTACTAATCCTGAAGCTTTTGCATACAATGGGCTTTGTTCGAAAGAGGAATACATGAACCAAGGATTAGCGAATCCTTATTTCATTATAGGATAGGAAGTTGACGTGGTAGGAGAAATGTAATACACCAGACGTACAACAAGAAAGGGGAAAACCCAGACTTACTTTGAAATATATTTATACGATGTAATGTTTCTTTGCATCAATAAGTCATTTATTTGCCAAACTTCATAGAAAACCATCCATAGTAAATATTCGACAGAAGATTTTAATGTTAACAGTATATCATTAAAATGTTATGAAAAGTGATGTACGACTTTGTATACAATTCCAATGTTTTATAGATGAGTAGTTTCTGTCTCGTTTATCTCTTTCAAAGTTGTATTATGTATTTCTGTATAGATGTATGATTATCTGTTATCGAAATCCTCTACCCGCGACATTTGGGGTAATTTTTCTCGTTTAAACACCCTGAAAATAAAGTACAATATTAAAACTTCTATTGAATGTAGTTTCGGGCGGCGTGCACATGTTTCCAGTGACATTTTCATTAGGTGCAAGTTGCTATTGCGATGACATCCTGCAAATGAGGTATTTTTGAACTCATAAAATATTACAGAATTTTCATGCAATAAACACAGAAAACGATATTACAGATATATTCGATCGTACTGCACTTACGACACCGACTTAGAACGGTCAATTAAACTAACAAACTTCGCTCAATTGGTGTAGTTAATCGGTTAACGGGCGCCTACCTTCCCACTTATCGAAAAATGCAGCACAATCAAGGTATACACATTAAAAATCTATAAATACTGCTCCATATAGAGAATAAAGACCAACAAGTTTCTCAGGACGAGAGGTAATAAAACGTTTAACACACGAAACGTATTATGGCATTATATGCCCGCATCAAAATATGTTAGGCGACATGAAAGTAGGTAAGCCGTGCTCTGCCCGTCTGTAAGCTCAGATTCTTGATCTATAGGACGCTCAGGGCTTTGTTTACTCTAAAAAGATTTGGACAATGCTCGATTTCGAAGGCGTTTAATAAGTGTAGAAACCGAATATATATATATATATATATATATATATATATATATATATATATATATATTTATATATATATATATATATATATATATATATATATATATATATATATATATATATATATATATATATATATATATATATATATATATATATATATATATATATATATATATATATATATATATATATATATATATATTGACCATACTATTAATGTATTTATATTTATTGACCACTGACATTTTAAAGGTGATGGCAATATATCAGTGTTTCTTGCTTGATTTCAAACCCCTACGATGACTACCTTTAACACAGAGACTGCACCAGTTTATTTCAACAATGCAGGTATGATATTAATATTGACCAATACAGGTACGGAATCTCAGAACAACGCTATAGTAACGATTAATTCGAACTCTTCCCCGAGAAATGCTGAAAAGAATAGGAACTACTGAAGATTATTTATTGAAAGAATATTTAATTTCTTAATATTAAAAATAATGTTCAGCAAAGAATATTCTTAAAATTCATGTTTTTCGTCGAGGTTCTGTACCTCGTTCCTCTGACTATTAAGCATGACTCTTACATATTAGTGTGCTTAGCTCGCATTCATATTGTCAGGTTGGCTTATGTTTATGTCACTTGCCTATTGTCAATTAGTATTTATAGTAATACGATATCACTATTCGTACTGATATTTTACACAGATAGAGTAGCCCGTTCCTCTTTGTTGTGTTATGTAATATTTTTAGCTTTTAAAAGACTTTTTTATTGTAGTGATTCTCTAATATACAAAATTGATACTTTCTTATATGCTGCATACAGTGCATTTACAGATAGCAAGCATGTAAGGAATCCAATAATGACACATCCTGTAATGTTATATTGACAAATATATAAAAATTCTTTTTGAGTTCCATTTCAGTCTATATATACCTTTGTGTATCGAGTCTTTAACAGACCAACTGATTGTAGCAGTATGTCATGTGTCCTTTAAAATGATTTATGTGCATGAAGGTTTAAACATTTTCACTTAAAATTGAAGTGTAAAGATGATGGATAAATCCAAACCACAAGTCCAAAAATCATGAAACCATAGGACATACAAAATCAGTGAAAATTAAAAACAAATGGAAAATAACAAAATATGTCTACTTGAAGAGCATATGTGAAGCCCTGTGATGGAGTGAGATCAGGTGCCCGGGGAGAGTGAGCATCTCCTGCTTGCTAGCAACACCCGTCACATATACCCCGTAGAAAGAGTCAAATCGTGTGAATTCCATATGTATCTATATATGGAGAAGTCGAAGTAGGTAACCTTCTAGTATAGAAGGTGTCAAATCTGTGTAAAGTGATCGGAATCGGTCTCAGTCCAGAATATCATTTAAAAGTCTGGATAACGAGATATCATATGGAGTAATAAGAGTCTAGTAACGACCGTAGAACTTCCTCAGTGACGATGCTAGTCTAGCACATATATAACCCTGGTTGAGCAGCTTAACTGAAAGTCGCTTAGCCCTCAGAACAAAGTCATTGTAATTTGAACATGCTCTGGAATAACGTATTAACTGAGATATGAATACGCCGTATGCGGGCGATGATGGAATGTTGCTACTTATGAAAGGAAAGTTTGTGATAGCGAAATTGAAATCGTCACGTTTGTCATAGAGTGAGGTGTTCAATTGACCATTAATGTCGAAAGACAACATAATATCTAAATACGAAGTAGAATTACTAGTTTCTGTGGTTTCTTTGACCTCCAGTTCACTTGGATAGATGATGCTAAGGTAATCCGCGAATGAAGGATTATTAATTGAAAGCAAGTCATCTATATATCTGTAAGTAAAATTGAAGCCAAGAGCCAATTGTTTTTTTCCTTGCGAAAGCAAAGACTGAATGAACTCAGCTTCGTATGAATAAAGGAATATGTCAGCCAGAAGCGGAGCACAGTTAGTGCCCATTGGAATGCCGACAATTTGTTGAAAAACCTTACCTCCAAACACCACAAAAATGTTATCGATAAGAAAGTTCAACATCTGAATGACAGCTGTTTCAGTGTATTTATTTTTGGAATCAGAATTTTCCCTAACAAAGTAAGTTTTATCGTGGCCTATTACTATATATTTGAATTTGCGGCTTCCGTTTTTACTAGTAAATGCATTTTGAATAATTTCCGCTAATCTGTCTTTTAATTTCTGATGAGGGATCGTTGTGTACAGAGTCGAAAAGTCAAAAGACTTGATGGAGTGAATTTTAGTAAAACTTTTTGATTTTAGATGTTCTAACAACTCTTTTGAATTTTTAAGGATCCACATTTGATTAATTCCACTTCTGGAATATACTGTTTCGCAATATCTATGAAGGCCAGATTTAATTTCTGATAATATTTTTGTGAGTAGCATCGATACAGATTTTGTGGAACACTTCGAGGAACCAGCGATAAAGCGTTGTTTGTACGGAGTTTTGTGCATTTTTGGAATACAGTACAAATATGGAAGTTCTAAATTCAATTTATTTGAGTCAATACCAAACGTATTGAGGACAGATTTATGATTCTCGAGTACTTCCGAAACCGAAAAGTTCGTGAGAGTATAAGTAGGATTTCCTGGAGCTGAATTTAATCCTAATTCTTTCACTAGGCTGTCAAAGTAATATTTCTTACAAGTAAATGTATAATTATTAGATGCTTTATCTGCTGGTGTAATTGTTGATTTACTTCAGTATATGTCAATGTTTGTCATTTTGTAAGATATACAAGAAACGCTGATCCTATATATGCTAGCATAGATAAAACTCTCTCAAAACAAACATCTGACTGACCCACATTGATAAAAATACAAGATGCGTGCCAAAAGACAAGCGTAGTAAAATATAGAATAAAAAAAAAAAATAGAAGAACACATAAGACATAAAAAGATGGAATCATAATGAATACTTAAGACAGTGTGTTAAAGAGATAAAATAACCCAGATGATGTTGTTAAAATAAAAACTCAGTATGCATGGTAAAATAAATAAATTAATAAACAAATAAATTAATACAATACATGTATATAAACCTAAAATCTTTACCCGTGTACATAGCATACTCCGCAGCAATCTTTTTCACATTGTCTGCAAAAGACATATTGGTGTTTATGTTTATATACATTTCACACTAATTAGAATGAAGTATAGTGGGGTTAACAAAATGTCAAAATGTTTTACTAATGTGTCTTGTTATGCAACATTTACTATAACCAGGACTTGTGACTAGAACAATATTATGTACTATCTTTATGACACTTTACCTCTGCCCTGATCAGTTGTGGTTGCTTTATTTCCTACAGGATCTGTTGAAGTGGGTACACTGAGAAAACAATATTTGACCATGTGTCATTGAACGCTTTGATACATATACGATTCAACGTCACCGGTGTCATATGGAATATTGCTAAAGATGACTGAAATATTTTGTGATATCAGCTACACCATCGTCTTCAAGTTACAGGTAGGATGCATTGGAACACCTTATAAAAGAGTATATTTAAAGACATTCTACAGATAAATATCTACCGATGATTTAAACTGATATGTCATATTTTATATCGGTAACTCTGTTTAATGATACCGTGTAATCATATACAATCATAAATTATCAAATGCATTGATATTTTCTGTCCTATTCAATAAAAGCTAAGAAAACTTTTCCATCATTAATACAAACCAGTGTTTTAAAACATATTTGAATAAAGTGCAAACCTTTTAACATTTTGTGTGCCAGCAATCGTATTGACTTCACGACATCCTGTGTGCCAGCAATCGTATTGACTTCACGACATCCTGTGTGCCAGCAATCGTATTGACTTCACGACATCCTGTGTGCCAGCAATCGTATTGACTTCACGACATCCTGTGTGCCAGCAATCGTATTGACTTCACGACATCCTGTGTGCCAGCAATCGTATTGACTTCACGACATCCTGTGTGCCAGCAATCGTATTGACTTCACGACATCCTGTGTGCCAGCAATCGTATTGACTTCACGACATCCTGTGTGCCAGCAATCGTATTGACTTCACGACATCCTGTGTCTATAACAAAAGCTATTATATCAATATTTCGCATTTGAATTTATTAAAATGTTAATGGTTGGGTTTTTGTATAGCTCCATGGTGACTTCTGCCACATAACTGAGCCGGTAACTCCTCTTTTTTCTTTAACCTTATCGTAATAAAATCATATGCAAAAAGAAACAGATAATAAAAAAACGTATAAGTCATCAGACGATACCGCATGAAATGAACCTCCAAGACAAAACATCCCAGTTTTAAGTACTCAAGCGCTTACTCGAAATATAAGCTTTGGATTACTGAGTTATAAAAGTTTGTATATAATTCTGATACTAAGGACAATCCCCTTTATGCATAAAGTTGTTCTTAGATAGATTATTAGGATCTTACATTTAAGTAAATTTGGTAATGAGTTTCAAATATCAATATTTTCGATTTCCATAAATTAGGCCTAGATCATCACTGAAGGGACGTAGCTTGTCATAATGCACATATGGTGCACCAACATTTATAAACGTATATATATTCTGATATAAAAGGAGAAGAATTGCATAAAATCCAAGCATAAAGATATTTTAAAGTTCTAATTATGGTGTTGGTATGCAATGACCAGCATATCATTAACCCAATGCAAGTTCAGAAGCAGTTTTTGAAAAACAAATGTTATTGAATGCATTTATATCCTATATAATTTCTTAGCGGACACACACATTGGCAAATAGGATGTTGTAAATACGTCCTTAGAAATATGCAGGCGTCAAAAGTTGCTGTTAGTTAACTTTACCTCTTGTTGAAAATAATTCTTGTTAATGTCATACTATATGCAGCTGACACGGATTCAATTTGCTTTATTTAGCAATGATCATCCATTGCTTGTAAATCTTGACATTTAGATGCCAGATCACTTTGCTTTAATATTGGTACAACTTCTGACACTAATCCTAATTTTTTAAATCATTTTACTGTTTGAGGGCGGATGGGATCCATCATTCTATTTAAAACGCCTTTTCACAAAGAACTTGCTCCCAAGTCCAGAATGCGAAAGGAGGAGGGTTATACACAGGGCCAGCACCCCTGTCATGAAAACCCTACTTGCTACAGAAACCAACAAAGAGGAAATAAAATCCAGGACAAGGATGGATATTCACCAGGAAACTGGACTTATGCAGGATGTTAGTCAAAGCCAAATTGGATCCTAACAACCCAAGTGAAGACGCCCTTAACCCAAAGTCAGTGTGTAGAGTTGGCTGCTGGAATGTACACACCCTCTATCATACAGGACAGATAACTCCAAGAAATGGAAATCTACAACCTACAGACATTTGTGAAAGAAAAAAGAGGAGTTACCGGCTCAGCTATGTGGCAGAAGTCACCATGGAGCTATACAATACATGAATATAAATAATATAATAGAACATTTAACAGATTACAAAAATATTTGATTGTAGTGCAATTACGATACCGACTTAGGACGGTCATTTAATTTGACAAAAGCCAAACAAATGGTGTGGTTAACCGGTTTACGGGCCCACCTTCCCACTCACCGTAACAGCAGAACAATCAAAAGACGTACATTTAAAAATTTATAAATAATCCTCCATGTAAAGAACAAGGGTCAACAGGTATCGCATATTGAGAGGTCATAAAAATATAAACACGTAAGGTATTGTAAAACACATAATGGTATAAAAATATATGCGACATCAACATGATAAACCGTGTTCTGCCAGTCTGAAAGCGAGCTAAGACCCTAGATCTGTAGAAGTCCCGACTAACAGTCAGAGGGGACGAGGTTCAGGACCATGTCTCCTCTGAAAGAGGTTTGGACAAGGCCCGTCATATAGTCCCCACCGCCCTGTTAGTCAGCGTGCAACGTTCAAGTAAAAGTCTGCATAAGGCTGTAGAGGGGCCAAATACAAGACCTATAGTCTTTTTGATGATCTCAATATCATATTGTCTATTTAGGTTTGACTATTTTATTACATGATAAATACAATGTCAATGGACAGGATGTGGAGAAAGAAATTTAGCAAACTGGTCATCATATCATTTATTCAGGAAGAGGTGACGAACACCGCAGCAGAGGAGTTCTTCTTATCATTAACGAAAAGACAAAGAAATGTTTGATTGGATTGAAACCTGTCAGCGATATAATCATAACAGCCAGATTCTACTCCAAATACACAAAACTTACTATCATTGTGTGCTATTTACCAACAGAAGATGCAAAAGAAGAAGAAAAACAGAGGTTTTACGATAAGCTGCAGGAAATAGTAGAGAACACACCAACACATGACCTTTTTATCGTCATGGGATATCTTAATGCCAAGGTCGGATCCACAAATGAAGGCAGAGAAGAGATAATAGGAAAACAATAATGTGGTACAATAAATGACAACGGACACAGACTTGAATACTTCTGTGAAGAAAACAACCTGGTCATAGGAGGAACAATGTTCAACCAAAACATATACATAAAAGAGAAAACAGAAGACATCTGACAAAGCTGTATGACACAAATCACCACGGACCTGCACACACACACACACACACACACACACACACACACACACACACACACACACACACACACACACACACACACACACACACACACACACAAAATAACAACAGCATAATATACACGTTACGACACTACAAAAATATTCGATTATGCTGCGGTTACGATACCGAATTAGGACGGTCAATTGAAATAAAAAAACGTCATTCAATTGGTGTGGTTAACCGGTTTACGGGCGCCCACCTTCCTACTCACCGTAAAAGCAGCACAATCAAAGGACACACATTTTAAAATTTATAAATGATCCCCCATATAGAGAATAAGGATAAACAGGTTTCTCTAGGAGAGAGGTCATAAAAATTTATTACACACGAAACAATTATAGAATAATATGGTACTATCAAAAATACGTTAGGAGACATCAACATAAGTTAACCGTGCTCTGCCCGTCTGTAAGCGAGCTCAGATCCGTAATCAATAGGAGTCCCGACTAACAGTCTTAGAGAAGGAGGATCAGGACCTTGTCTCCTCTGAAAAGGTTTGGACCAGGCCCTTCATAGAGTCCCCACCGCCCTGTTATTCAGCTTGCAATGCTCAAGTAAAAGTCTACATTGGGTTGTAGAGGGACCAATACAAGATCTATATTCTTAGCGATGATCTCGAGGTCATATTGCCGATGTCGAAGGCGTTTGATAATTTTAGATCCCGCCGATATTAAAATTATCGGAACCTTGACCCTCTTAGTTTGTACACTAGATCACCGTAGAAATTTGGATGGGAAATTCCTGTGGATACATATTGTTGAAAAGTAACATTTCCGACTTTAGATAAAATGTCTGAATAAGATCGATAAAATTTACCAAACATTTTTCGAAGTTTATGATATCTATAGCTCCGAGAAAGAAGTTTTTAAGTAATCTGAGAATTATTTTTTCGTGAAAATCCAAAACGTTAGTGCAGGCTCTAGCAAACCGAACCAATTGACTAATATAAATACCATATGATGGGAGTCTGGGGCCATCACCATCAAGATAAGGGAAATTTACAATAGGAAATCCAAAATCATCACTTTTATCATATATGTTGGTATGCATATTGTTGTTAATACATTTAATATTCAAGTCCAAAAAAGTGTTTCCTTGTCGGAAGTATTGGCTTTGTTTAATTGAAGTATTGGCTTTGTTTAATAAACATGGACATCACCGGACGGAAACACTATAAACCAGATAGATTAGATGGAGAGGTTCTCTTCAAGATGTGAGAGTTCTAAGACGTAGGCAGTGACCATTTCCTCTTGAAGATTACCATCAAACTCAAGCTAATAAAGGCCAAATGGAAAGACCTAAGAAATCCACCACTAGACATAGGGAAATTAAAACACCCAACTACATTAAGATCATTTCAAATTGAAGTAAAGAACGAATTTAACATCCTGAACAATCAGGAAGAACTTACCATTGTGGAATTTAACAACACACTCATAGAAGGAAGAAAGAAGGTCCCAGGAAACGTGAAAAAAAGAATGGATTTCACAAGAAACATGCGACAAGATAGATCAAAGAAAAGAAACTAAAAGGAAACTATTATCAACAAAGTCAAACCGCATTAACAGTTGCATAAATAGTAGCATAAACAGTTGAAAGCAAACCACTCGCAGCAAGACAGAGATGTAAAAAAAAAGTGCAAGAACGGACAAGAGAAAGTACATCGAAAAGTTGGCTACCGAAGCGGAGACTGCCACAGCAAAACAAGGCATGAAAACCCTTTACCAAATTACAAAGACTCTCAGTGGGGGTTACAACACAACAACAAACACACCAGTCCTCAATGAGAACGGTACACTTACAAACAACATTAAGATCATTACAAACTTACAACAAAGAAAGAATTAAAATGCTGGAAAGATCATTTCGAGAAAGTGCTCAATCGAGACGACCCATCAACTGAGGCAACAATTGCTCAACCAACTGAACTGCTAGATATTAACATCAATCCACCATCACTTGAAGAAGTCAAGGTAGCCATGATAAGTTCTTAAAAATGGCAAAACACCAGGAGTGGACCCAATTCATGCTGAAATGCTAAAGGCAGAGGATACAATCACGCACCAACTACTCACAGACATCCTCAAAAACTTCTGGACCACAGAATTAGTTCCCAAACCTTTGAAAACTGGTCTTATTTTCAAATGACTAAACAAATTAAATCTCACTGACCCAAACAATTGGAGAGAAATAATGCTCCTATCAGACACAAGCAAAGTCCTCAGCAAGATCATACTTACCAGGATAACAGACTTTATAGATCCAATGCTAAGGGCAAAAAAGCAGGATTTAGAAAGGGGAGATCATGTAACGACTAAATGTTCACCTTAATTAAGGCAAATAATTAAACAGAGCAACGAATGGAATTGCTCATCATATGCAAATTTCACTGATTTCGCCAAAGCTTTTGACATGTAAAGATGATGGATAAATCCAAACCATAAGTCTAAAAATCATGAAACCAGAAGACATACAAAATCAGTGAAAATGAAAAACAAGTAGAAAATAACAAAATATGTCTACTTGAAGAGCATATGAGAACCCCTGTGGTGGAGTGAGATCAGGTGCCCGGGGAGAGTGAACATCTCCTGCTTGCTAGCAACACCAGTTACATATACCCAGTAGAAAGAGTCAAATCGTGTAAATTCCATATGTATTTACATATGGAGAAGTGAAAGTAGGTAACCTTCTAGTAATGAAGGTGTCAAATCCGTGTAAAATGATCGGAATCGGTCTCAATCCAGAATATTATTTAAAAGTCTGGATAACGAGATATCATATGGAGTAATAAGAGTCTCGTAACGACCGTAGAACTTCCTCAGTGACGTTGCTAGTCTAGCACATATGTAACCCTGGTTGAGCGGCTTAACTGAAAGTTGCCTAGTCCTCAGAACAAAGTCATTGTAATATGAACATGCTCTGGGATAATGTATTAACTGAGATATGAGTACGCCGTATGCGGGCGATGATGGAATGCGATGATGGATTGTGCATTGTCCTACACTATGGAAAATCCTAGAGCATTATGGGATCCCCCCCCCCAAAAAAAAAGAAGGGAAAAAGAGGAGATGAAACCAATTATTAAAATGCTGTACACCGAAATTTAAGCAAAGATGATTTGCGGTGCCAACCTTACAGACGGCTTCCCGATCCCAATACAAACCGGGGCAAAACAAGGATTTGCTTTCTTCAATTGTAATCAACCTTTGTATAGTCTGGATAATTAAGAAAGCAACTAAAAGATGTAACAGAGGCATCCCCTGGACATTTCATGAAGCCTTAGAAGATACTAGCTTTGCAGACGACATCGCCCGTCGTTCTCAAAGACACCAAGACATTCAGAGAAAGACTGAAGACCTTGCAACCAATATTAAACAATGGAGCCTGAACATCAACATATTCAAGACCAAAATAATGAAGATCAATGCAATCACCACAAGAGCCACCACAATTAACAACAATAAAATTGAAGAAACAATTGAATTTGTATACCTTGGCAGCAAAATAACAACAGATGGAGACTCAACATCAGACGTTAACAACAGAATCTCCAAGGCAAGATCAGCCTTTGCAAGTCTCTGCAACATCTGGAAATCAACATCTATTGGTACTAGAACAAAGATCATAACATTCAAAAGCAACATCCTAGGTGTCCTCTTATATGGAGCTGAATCATGGAGAGGGACAAAAACCATCAGTAACAAGCCAGACACTTTCCAAATCAGATGTTTGAGGAGAATTCTAAAGATCTTCTGGCCAAACACGATAAGTAACAAAGGCCTTCATCAGAGAACAGCCACACATCCAATCTCATTGCTTATAAAAGAGAGAAGATGGAGATGGATGGGCCATGTGAGTAGAATGGAACCAACTGACATTCCTAGAATAGTGAGGCGCTGGACACCACCAGGAAAAAGAGAGAGACCAAATGAAACATGACGCAGATCAATCGAAAAAGAGATGAAGGATTTTGGATGGACTTGGGGCCAGATACCAAAGCTAGCTGCAGACATGATGAGATGGAGATCCTCTGTGAAGGCCTTATGTGCTCCAATGCACGAAGAAGACTAGGTAAATTTCACAATGAAAGACAATTTTAGAATATAATAATAATGATAATAATAATAATAATAATAATAATAATAATAATAATAATAATAATAATAATAACAATAAGAAGAAAAATAAAGATAATAAATAAACAAATAAACTCCTCATTTCTGTTATTTTAAAATTTTACAACATTTTGTAATTAACATCTTGCAATTTATATAAATGATGATGTCAATTTGCTTGCGGGTTTTACTTGCAATATAATTGTTCTGAATTTAGTACAGAAATCTCCAGAGAAATCTAATCTTTCATCTTTTTCAAAAGAAACTGTCGAGGAAACAACTAATAAAATGCTAGTAAGTGATTAAGACTTTTATTTTGTTATAGTTTTTAAAAATGAAATATACTAATTTTTAAATTAATTAAACTAATTTAAACTAATTAAAAAGGAAGGCTACCAAATTATTGTTTTTGGATAGCATAGTAATGTGATAGCTAAATAGGCACAAAGTTGCATTTGTACACAAATATAAATAATTTTCAATGCCTTATTTATATGGCATTTATGGCTTATCGATGTACTGTAACAGGGTGTATACATTCACAAAGTCAAAACACAACACACTGTCATTTTAAATATATATATATAATTTTCTTTGCAAGTATCCACAGAAATACAGCACTGTAAATAACAATAAACAATAATAAGAATATGTACAAACATCACATAAATACATGTTGAACATTCTAAAAGCAATAAGTAAGAGTTACATTTCTTACATTTAATAATATGATTTATCACAGATTCATATAATTACTTTTATAATCTAATTATTTTATGAATACTTTAGATCAGTATAAGTAATAGAAATAAGTATAAACATTTTACACTCAGAATGTTTAAAAAAAAGTAACTAAACATACCCAAATATGGTAAGATGCAAATGTGGACAAACTCATAAAATCTACATCTTGAAAATCATTCCTACAAGGAATAACCACAAATAAGAATACTATTTTCGGGTTTAGTTACATCAATTTGATGAAAGTTTTCAAAATTCAAACAAATCACAAAAAATCACTAAAACAAACAAATAATATCTACAATAAAATAAAGGAAATACTTACAGTCATTTGTGTGTATTGAAATCCACTTAAATATAAAAATACTCTAAAGTATCAAATTTAGGTCTTCTTATCACAAAGCAAATATCTAGAATGATCACAAAGAAAAAGTAACATCCAATGAAAATACAATTTACAAGTTCTTCACCAATAAGAAAAGTTTATACAACCATTTCAAAAGAGTGACCAAATGACCAATATCAATGACCATTACATTACATCAAAAATAAGGGAAATAACTCAAAGTAAAGTTAGACACTTTCCAAAAATATATTTTCACAGAATACACTAATAAATCACTCTATCACATAATTCCCCTCTTTCTGAAATGGCGTCCTCGTCATATTTGTAGTATAATAAAAATAAATGGCACATAAATTAACATTAGACTGTAAGTTTCAAAAATCAAAAAGTAAAATAGATTTGCAAGAATTCAATACTCTGAATTTCAAAGATTTTTTAAACACAAGTACACCTCCTCTCATTCGATATTTACTGTAATGTTTTATTAATGTAAAAGTCAATAAAATATTACTCTTTTTCAGTTATAACCTTTACAATTGCTCTGGAAATTTCGGATGTATCAAGTCCAATCTTTTCAAGTTGGGATAAAATAGACATCAGGAAATTGGCTCTAATCTTCCATTGTGGCACATCACTAATAATCTGCTGTTGTACGATATAATCATTATGCCATGCTGGTGGTTTCTTGTTTCTAGCAGATCTTGCGTCTTGTACCTATACCACTTTTTTAACCTCTGTATCAGTATCTCTGGATTGTGGTGTTTCATCAGTCTCTGAAGAAGGCATAACAGAACTGTCAGGTTCAGTAATCCCAGAAACTGATTGTTGTTTCTGTGATGAAATCATTTTCTCTGATGGTTCTTCTTCTTCTATTTGTTCTGCGGAATTAGTCGAATCTTTCTCGGATACAGTTGCGCATTCATTGCTATGAGCAACAACATCTGTCTCTATTTCAACTACTACATCTTCATCTTCATCACTGTCTGATTCATCACTCAAATCAATGTTCATCTTCCTTCTATTTCTCGTGACCATTCGTCTTGGTTTAGGTACTGGTTTTGGTTTGTCTGGCTGTTTATCACTTATGTCATCTAAATGGTTTATTGGTAGAAGTAGATTCCTGTGTAATGTTCTTGTCCTGCCGTCATTCTTAATAACATATACTGGAATGCTCTCATCTGGTTGACTCTCTACAGTATATGGATTCTCTTCCCAACGGTCTGATGTTTTCCATCAAAAGCTACTATTTTCGCTAAAACTCTGTCTCCTGGTCGTCATATAGCTCCTCTTACTTTGATATCATAATTCTTTTTCTGTCTACCCTGTTGTTTCTGTATTAATTTCTGAGCTAATTCATAGGAGTATTTCAGTCGATTTTTCAGATGTTAAATATGGTCTTGTAGTGTCATTCCTTCTCTACCATTCTCAGCTGGATTCGGATACATGATGTCTATAGGTAGTCTTGGTTCTCTGCCGAACATGAGAAAATATGGCGAGTGTCCAGTTGTGTCTTGCTTGAATGAATTATAAGCATGGACAAGAGGTGCTATGTATGTTTTCCAGTCTTTTTGTTGGTGTCGTTCTAATGTTCCTAACATCTGTAGTAAAGTCCTATTGAAGCGTTCACATACGCCGTTTCCCACTGGGTGGTATGGTGTTGTTCGGGATTTCTGAATATTCAAGATGTTATAAAGTTCTTTAATAGTATTCGACTCAAATTGGGCTCCTTGATCGCTGTGTATTTTCGCTGGTACTCCATAATGTAAGATGAAATGATTAAACAGACGTCTGCTGTAGTCTTGACTGTTTGATTCTTTGTAGGGATAGCTTGTGCGAACCTGATAAAATGATCTGTGATAACTAGTATGTTTTGGTATCCTCCTTTCGATGTTTCCAGAGTTAGATAATCTACAAACTAATTCCAGTGGCTGGTAAGTCTGTATGCTGGTAAGTCTGTATGCTGGTAAGTCTGTATGCTGGTAAGTCTGTATGCTGGTAAGTGAAGCTATTTCATTTGTAGGAGTTTCTCTAAGTATACAGCGTCTGCAATTGTTGGCATATTGCTCAACATCACTAGTCATTCCGTACCAGTAAAATCGATCTCTTATCAATCCAATGGTTTTGTCACGTCCAGGATGTCCCATTTTGTGGTGTAGATGATACAGAAAGTTCTTCACACATGATCTCACACATTTTCTCATGTTGGAATTTAATTTCTTCACCAATATTAATCGTCAGACATACTACGTTGTCAATCAAAGTCAGATAGTCAAAATTTTTCAGTAGAGATGTATGTACTGCTGATTTATTTAATGGTACGTGTTTCTTGTTGGGTTTATGCTGACGTTCTACAAATGGTCTCCAAAATCTCAGTACTGGATCAGAAATCTGTGCTTGAACTATATTGATTTCATTGAAGTCTTTCATTGCCAGTAGGACGTTGAATTAATGGAAGAAGCTTAGGCTGTAAAACGTCATCGAGGTAGCTCCTCGCGGTAAGAGTGTTCCTCAAAATAACCAGAGATGACTTGAATGTTGATTGATGGCTCCCCCAACAATGACGCCACCAAATTTGTCACGCTCAATTATGCAGTTTGCGGCAAAACGTTCATTGCGTCACCTATAAATGCGTTGTCTTCCGTCAGCCATGGACAAATTGAATCTTGATTCGTCGCTAAACACTGTCATGCTAATTACGTCGATTAGAAAGCATGTTCCGGGACCAGGTCAGACGATTTCCTCGGTGGCGAGGAGTTACGATCAAGTCTTTCAATGGGCGACGTCATAACAAACCTTGCTCTTTTAATCGTCGGCCTACTGTCTTGGAGTGGATTTGCCTATCGTGACGACCTATCACATCTCTTGACATGCTTACGGCTGTCGCAAACCTGTCACGTAAATGTCGTTGCCTTATGTATATATATATCTATATATATATATATATATATTGCTGATAAAAGCAATATTGTGGAATGCATGCGAAAAGTGAGATTTGGCCTATCTTTCTAGCAGATACTGTCACAGAGCACACGGCGAGATTTACAAGATTTCTTAATCAATATAACGTGAATGCGCCAGGCTGGACGTCGGCCGTCTAAGTCTCCTACTGAGCATGTTTGGGACGAGCTTGGCAGGAGAGTACGAAACCGCCTCCCTCGGCCTTGAACCTGTCAGGAGATTAGTGTGGCTCTATAGAACGAGTGGAACAACATTCCTAGAAACATAATCAGTCGTTTTACGTCATCCAGGCGCTGGAGGACATACTCGTTATTGAGTTTCGTACTTTTGCATTAACCCCAGTGCACTTTATCGATCAATAGTTCGCGGAGGATTGATCGCAGCAGTTTATTACGATCTATAAAACTTCAGATATTTCTCGTTACATCAGAATTTATTTGTTAATCATTTGTCTTGCAAAGGAAAATATAAGAAAGATTATGTTGCTTCGTCGGTTCTCTCCCTCCTTTGAAAGGTTCTCGAGTTGTTGTTGTTTTTTACGGTGATCTCGTATATAAACTAAGGAAAGTAAACGGCTCCGATAACGTTATTTTATCATGTAATAAAATAGTCAAACGTCTTCTAAATAGACAATATGACATTGATATCATCAAAAAGACTATAGGTCTTCTATTTTGCCCCTTTACAGCCTTATGCAGACTTTTACGTGAACGTTGCACGCTGACTAACATGGCGGTGGGGACTATATGACGAGTCTCGTCCAAACCTCTTTCAGAGAAGACATGGTCCTGAACCTCGTCCACCTCTGACTGTTAGTCGGGACTCTTACAGATCTAGGGTCTTAGCTCGCTTTTGGACTGGCAGAGCACGGTTTATCAAGTTGATGTCGCATATATTTTTATATCATCATGTGTTTTACAATACCTTACGTGTTTATATATTTATGACTTCTTAATATGCAATACCCGTTGACCCTTGTTCTTTACGTGGAGGATTATTTATAAATTTTTTAAATGTGCGTCCTTGGTTTTTTCTGCTGCTAGGGTGAGTGGGACGGTGGTCCCGTAAACCGGTTAACCACACCATTTGTTTTGCGTTTGTCAAATTAAATGACCGTCCTCAGTCCTAAATCGGTATCGTAATTGCACTACAATCAAATATTTTTGTAATGTGTTGTATGTGCTAGAATATTATTGATATTCATGTATTGTATAGCTTCGTGGTGATTTCTGCCACATAACTGAGCCAGTAACTCCTCGTTTTTCTTTTTATTATTATTATTACTGTCATAATTACTGAATATAAAGTGTATCCCTATTCGTGGAAAATAAAATTACAATCTTAATTTTGTCTGTTATCAGAATACTGCACATGTGTACATTCCAAACTTCTATTAGTGAAACTTCCATATAGCGGAAATCAATCTGATTAAAACCATATCTTTATTCCGCTTCTCTACCTGCTCCATTGCGTATAAAGATCTGGTGAAGCCCCGTAACGTCCAACCTTGTAAGTTGTTGTTTTGTGCTACGGCGGAAATCTGAATCCAATTTCTTTCATTCATTGCGAATATATATAAAATTCACGCGCATTAGTAATAATGTTATTGTTCCATGTTATCAAATCATGCATTTTTTTTTTTTTTTTTTTTGGTTTCGGTTTTTCTCTTCATCTTCTTCTTCTCCCTTTTATTTGTTTTGTTTTGTTTTTTATTTTGATGTTTTAGTTTTTGTTTTGATTTGTTTCGAGTTTTTGTTGTTTTTTTGGGTTTTAGTTTTACCCTTTCATAAAACGTCTCGAATCGGTGTGGTTGTTTGTTTGTGTTTGTTGTTGTTGTTCGGTTGTTTTCTGGTTGTTCTTATTTTTAACCTTTCGTAAAACGTCTCGAATTGGCGTCATGACTGTAAATCCCATAAAGCATTAACGTAAGGTTGAAATCTGAGGAGCATTCAAATGGAGAATGCAGAGGAGCTGGTATTTTTATTTTTATTTATTTGGATAGATTTATCTTAAACAGATTTATGGTTATAAGCTTGACCAAGTTCGTCGTGTTACAAAATGTTTCCTGGATTGTGATCTCTGTTTTCACTACAGCAAGAAATAATAATTAAAATTCTGGATGATTGTTCATTCTTAAATCTCTCATTTTCATGAAAAAGGGTCCAGCGGAATCAGCAGGTTAATTATATTTCATTTTGACTTTCAGGCCACTAACGACAAACATACACCTGAAAACTGTGTTGACATTGTAATGACACATTTCACATAAAGCATGCTGTTCCATTGCATTGCTCTTTTAGTAAGTGATAAAGTCTACTTTTTCAGTCCAAACAATAGTGTCATATGTGTTTACTGGCAATGTTTATAGATGTATCTGGTTTTCTTTGTATTTTTATCCCTGTGGTTGTATGTAATAAGAGTGACAATACTTACTGTGTTATAATGGACAATGAATGCTTTGAGGCATATCTCGACATACTTTCCATGCTTTGATTCTAAGCAATGATATTGTTCGGGATATTTACACGTTGACATGTTTGTAGCCTTTGACCAGGAATGTTCATCGTTAGGACAATGAGGAACCTCTCTGAATATGTCTGCCGCAACAGCAATAGTCATGTATATCACAGATCTGAAATGAAATCGATACATAATGAAAATGGAATGTGACATCTAATAACTATATGTTATTTTACTGCTTTCCTGCAAACTAAAGACCAAAAAACAAATCCTTCAAATTTCAGTAAGGAACGCGTGTTTAACGCGAAAAGCAAACAATGAATCTTGAACTGATGTTTCATAAAATGCTAAATATATCATTATATTCAATTCTTCTGCACTTGCTCAAAAAATATTCTTCCATTCTTTTTATTACTAAGGAGTATCTCGCTTACGCAAAAATGTGTATTTAGATTGGTACAGTATGCTTCAGTTTGTTTGATTTGCATTTCAGTTTAGTAAACAGGATGATCTAGATCTTTTCTCTTTTCTTTTTTTTTTTATATAATTTTCTGTTTTGACTTCTGAATCTACACAAAACCCTTACGGATAATGATTTATATGAAATTCTGGTCATAGTTCAATTACCTTTCTGTCTAAACATATCACTTATACATTTACAGCTGTTAAAGACTATATTATTGAATATCATTACGTCTGACCAACTTTAATTAATTGGAAAATGTGTCGAGCAGGTGCAGTTTTAACGTTCGGTTTTTTCTACCAGATATAATTTTTTAACCCCTAGTGCTGTCTCTAATACGCTCGTGTTTCTGCAGAAACATGCATCTCTAATTCTATATATATATATATAATATTTATGTGCATATTAATGGCACGATTTGTCAACAGAGTATTGAGATTCCAATTATAGAAGGTTTATTTTCATGTTGTTATAAAAGGGACTTCATGCATCCCATTCAAATCAATATTTATTGATAAGTTCAATGAAACCTCTAGATTTCTTGATGATATATATGTAATCGATATCTCCGAGTCTGAAAAAACATAATATAGTAATTTTCAAAAGTGGTGAGTCCCCGGACTCACCATTTCAGAACCCTAGTGAGAACCCTGTATTACTGATATGCATCAACCTTAACTTTAGTTAACCAAAGCAAATGTTTCCGATCATCAAACACTTTCTTGGTCTTAAATATTAAAATTATTAAGAACAGTATACATACAAACCAGACATAGATACTTTCAGAGACTGGAAACTAGCTATTACATCCTGAAACATGCTGCACACCTTTTTGTTAAGCAAATTAGGTTTCGCCGCGCAGAGCGGTCATAATAGTCTTTGAATTGACCGCGCCGATAGCCGAGTGGCTAAGGCGTCTGCCTGTATACAATTAACAAGGTCAAACCGTCAGTAATTAAGAAATTTTATCCTTTTTAAAATAATTATTACTATTCTTAACATTTTACCTATTCAAAGTAAATATGTAAGATTGTTCCTGTTGTCTTTTTTTTTTTTTGTGTGTGTGCTGGTTATTGGTGTTTTGTGTCCTACAGCTTTGTCAGATGTCTTCTGTTTTCTTTGTTATAGGATTCGTCATATGACCCTGAGATTTCAGGAGATAACCTCAATTCGGGGATTAAACTACCGTGTAAATATAAGGAAAGAGAATATATGTGTGTATTTGAAAATATGCTAAGTTTTACAAATATTGTTCTAACTACATTACGAAAAAGTATATCAGGTCATCTTATTACATGACAATGAGAAGGATAGACAGCAAACAAGATATGACAACAATCGTCATGCAAATACAGAGCAAACAACAATACGTACATCCAGAGCCATTACAATGATATTCGATGTAAATGCAGAAATAACAAATTCATGTCATTTTCCTGCAATAGTACAGCACCCTACATTACTCCTATGGCAATAAAAATACAAACAATGTTAGCGAGATTTTCAGACCACATTTGATTATTATTCATACCCTTGTGATTTCGAGAGTTACGGAAGAAGCATAAATGTAACAGAAGACATGAAAGTAAAAAAATAAAAAGTTTACAGTCGTTGTAATTTTCTCTTCAAACACTTGTGTATAGAAACAATCCCAAAACAGTTCAGAATATAACAAGAACTATAGTTATTCAACAAAATACTATTCTGACTACACAGTTGATTATATGATCATTTTTTTTTTTGAAAACAGTATTATGATGAACTTCTGAGAAGTAAATTAAACTGAGATAGTACATATTTAGTACATATTTTTTATGACCTCTCAATATGCGATACCTGTTGACCCTTGTTCTTTACATGGAGGATTATTTATAAATTTTTAAATGTACGTCCTTTGATTGTTCTGCTGTTACGGTGGAAGGTGGGCCCGTAAACCGGTTAACCACACCATTTGTTTGGCTTTTGTCAAATTAAATGACCGTCCTAAGTCGGTATCGTAATTGCACTACAATCAAATATTTTGTAATGTGTTATATGTTCTAGTATATTATTTATATTCATGTATTGTATAGCTCCATGGTGACTTCTGCCACATAACTGAGCCAGTAACTCCTCTTTTTTCTTTTAGAAACTCAGTTGCTTGACAACTGCAATATTGTACACATGTTTTTTAAATTATGCCTTTAAATGTGACCACATATTGGGTTTGAAAAGCATATTCATGTTAATATATTCTTGTTACTATACCACTGTATTTTTGCTGTTTAACACATTTAATCCGTTTAACAGAAGTATCGGTTCATAATGTAACAACAACGACAAAAACAAAAGAGTACTAAGTATATTGGTAATTAGAGAATTCAATAATAATTCCAGTTGCGATCTCCAGAAGTTTGTCCTTTGGAGTCTTTGTTTTTTTGTAATATTTCTCTTCCATTTGATGCAAATAAAACTCAAATGGTTGTCACTCCCACACTGGCGTTTCAACAAAGCCATGTTATTCTACTTCTCAATAAAACCGTATGATCCTTACAGATACTGACAAACTGACGGGCGCACTTGTTATTATAGTTTAGAGTTTGGTTTTAGGCCACCGTAAAGGTTTGTTTTCAGGATTTCTTTTCAAAGTTAATCACTTTGGTACCATCTGTTTTAATTTGAGTTATGAGGAAAGGTTGAAAGCAAAATGAATTTCTCACAACCAAACTAGTCCTACAAACGTTGAACTTGCATGGAATAACTGGTGATAGGCAATATCTATGTTCAATATATTGTTATATATTTTGCTATTTTCCACTTTTTTTTCATATTCACTGATTTTGTATGTTCTCTGGTTTCATGATTTGTAGACTTATGGTTTGGATTTATCCATCATCTTTACATATGAAACAAGATCTATGAACATTCATTTGTATTCCGAAGGGCGCTAAATGTGTATCCCGTATGACAGATTTTATACTGTATTGTTTCATTCATAACCTTACAAATATGAACGTCTTATTGACATGTTTTCAGGAATACACTTTTAGTGAAATACTATTTTGTCCGTAGATCTGTGTACATAATTTCAAGGATCTGACAGTTTTGTCTTATTTGGTATAGAACAGTTAAACGCCTTAGACATATACAGTATGACTTGAGATTTTCACAAGGACCAGAAGACTGGTGTGGAACAGTAGAGGTTTGCCCTAACCAGATTCTCAATAATCAATATCGAACAAAGTACCAAACCGTTAATCATTCTCAAAGTCCAAGGACAGATACAAAACCGTGTAAGTTTCAAAAAGGAACTGTTGTGAACCCCGAAATACTGAAAAATTCCGAGGTGAGACCAGGTGCCCGGGGAGAGTACGCGTCTCCTTTTTGCATACATCACCCGTCACAGCAGTTCTTAAGAAACGTGTCAAAATCAAGAGTTTTGGTTTCCTAATTGTACATACGAAAGTGCAAACTGGTATACAAAGTTATATTTGGTGTTCACTGAACAGTTTATTTAGTCGCATTCCAGAATATTATCAATCATTCTAGAAAGAGGTACATCATATTTTCGTACAAGATCCCCTTAGCGACCGTAGAACTTCCTCAGTGACGATTTCAGACGTTCTTAAAATATCCCTGCATGAGCAACTTAGTGGCCTGTTGTTTGGCCCTTGGAATAAAATCGTCGTATAGAGAACATGCTCTTGCGTACCATATAAGTTGAGATATAAAAACTCCATAGCCAGGTGAGGACGGGATTTTGCTGCAAAGAAACGGAAAGTTAGTTCTTTGGAAGTTAAAATCGTCAGGTTTGTCATACAGAGAGGTGTTCAAATTAAAGTTAAAAATATATCCAGATACGAAGCGGAATTATTGCTCTCGGTTGTCTCTTTTATCTCAAGTTCATGGGTATAGATTTCATGTATGTAATCCTTAAAGTTAGGATCCCGAAGAGCGTAAGCATCACCCGTCACAGCAGTT
Organism: Pteria penguin; assembly: GCA_035048485.1. Taxonomy (NCBI): domain Eukaryota; kingdom Metazoa; phylum Mollusca; class Bivalvia; order Pterioida; family Pteriidae; genus Pteria; species Pteria penguin. Next base: position 1,088,831 of record CM068584.1, read on the forward strand.
CTCAAGAAACATGTCAAAATCAATAAGAAATTCGGACAGTATGATGAGTATGAAATCTATTTGGATAAGACAGGGTCCTGATTCATCCCTTCTGTTGCATTTCAATTCCGCTAAAAATATATTATTTATATGCCCCTGCTGTAATACGATATTCAGTTGTAGCATATCAATTCACATGAAGTATAATCAACACTGTAGTCAATATGATTTACACCTGCGATTATCCCAACTCTTGGAACAGTAGCTATTATTAATAAGAAATTATTTGTTATAAGAATATTGCTGGTTTTTAAACTTATATTGAACATTTAGATACAAGTTTAGTCTGTCCGTAAACTTTTTGATATATTCAAATTTTTCTCTGAAACTACTGGGCAGAATTCAATGAAACATTTCATGCTTGTTCCTCAACATATTATGCACAAATTTTGCGCTTCGTTTGATCTAGATGTTCAGGTGAGCGATATAGGCCCACTTGGGCCTCTTGTTGAGTTATACACCTTGTACTTGGAAAAATACCAGTAATTCATAGTTTCTGTTGATGCATCTCGGATATTAGATGACCCCTATTGATTGTGAGTTCAAAAGGTAAAGGTCATTTCCATACTGCCCATAATAAAGGCTTGTGTCTCCTATAATTTATGTCGTTTGTCCACTTTTAATTCCAGAAAAAAGGATACAATGTTTAACTTGTCAAAAGTAGAATGTACAGTGTGAAAAAAGAATAACTTGTCATGTTTAAAAATTGCCTCATAAGCAATAAGAAAGAGATACCATATATTTATTTAGCCAATAAAATAAGTTACAAACTCATTTTAACAAATTTGTTTGGTGATTGTGGTGGTGGTGGTGGTGGGAGGGAGTTAGTAAGGGGCTTAACACCCGCTCCTCACAACCCAACCAACCGAACCCTTGTGCTATAAAACTTGATGGTGATTAGTAAGATCCTACATTATGAATTGTTTGCCTGATATGTATAATTATTATTGTCTACCTAATATTGTTCTTGTATAATGTCATCCTTAAGCCTACTACATACTTTTGGAAAATAAGGCAGACCTCCAAAAATATATATCTCTTTCAATGCATTATATCTTAACAGCAGTCTAGCAGTAAACACTTGATTGTGATTCATTAACTTCATGAAATGGACAATGATTAATATTGAAAATTAGATTTTATTATATATGTCTGCCTAAGTATGGTTTTCTAGTCAAGATATATATATGCACATACACACACACACACACACACACACACACACACACACACACACACACACACACACACACACACAGTTATTTAAGCCTCCAGAGGGTTTGTTGAACATACAATAGAAATTGTATTTGACTTGCCGAGCAAAGCGCATATGAAATAATGGTATCATAATCGAATAAGTTCTACTTAAAATCTCAAAATCTGAAAGCTATTAAATGCATTAAGATTTATGATTTCTCTACACCTTATATCACCGTACCTCATGATAACTGGAAAAAAACAGGCTCTTTAGAAATATTGATAACTGTTTCTTCACCAAAAATGGTTCACGCTGATAAAGATTTATTGTTTTAGGATATCCAGATACATATTTTGTGAAAATCCACTCTGAATCTAAATATAAGTACTCTGGAGATGACATTAAAAACATGCTGGACTTTCTGATTGACAATATATATGTTGTGTTCGGTGACCAGGTCTTCCAACAAACTATCGGAATCCCTATGGGGGCTAACTGTGCTCCTTTACTAGCCGATTTGTTCCTTTCGACGTACGAAATTGACTTCATACAAAATTTTGTAAGTCAAACTAAGAAGCAATTGGCATTCTCCTTTATTTTACATTCAGATATATTGATGATGTACTATCAATAAATAACAAACATTTTGATTCATACGTACATACAATATATCCCAAGGAACATGAAATTAAGGACACTACAATATCCAATTCATGTGCGTCATATTTAGATCTGCTCATTGATATCGACCGAGATGGTAAACTTACTTCAATTTATGACAAACTTGATGACTTTAGTTTCCCCATTGTTAACTTTCCATATACTAGTAGCAGCATTCCTTTATCACCCGCGTACGGTGTTAATGTATACCAATTGATTCGAAATGCGCGAGCGTCATCTGAGTATTGCTCTTTCATTTATCGAAGTTAACTACTAGGAGAAAAGTTACTCAAACAAGGATATGAGATATCACGACTTATGTCAACATTCCGCAAATTTTACGGTCGTTATAAAGACCTTATTTGCTCATATATGATGTATCGTTATCTGACATATTGCTTAACTTATTTCACATTAACTAAACCATCTGTATTACCTATACTATACAGCAGTATTCTTACTGCTTATGACATATACCTATTTTGACTACGGCTGTGCCGTTTCCTAATTCTGTGACAGCGAATAATACTTTTTCGCTTATGCTTATTGCATCACGACGGGTGTGACCGGTCGGCAAGGGATGCTTACTCCTCCATGGCACCTGATCCCACCTTTTGACAGAGGTTCGCGATTGCTGATGTTTTATTTGCATATGTATTGTTGTGTTTCTTCGACTTCGAGTTGTGGATATCGGATCAATATCTTTGATTTGTACTTGTACTTTGTTGTTTTCACATTTAAAAACGAACCCCCAAAATTCTTAACATCTACTCCCAATCATTCACACAGTTTTAAAACAAAACCGTCTCATTACCACGGGGAACCATTATTATATCAAAAGTTTTATGTACAGAACAAGATACTTAACTAGAGCTTACCCGTTGCCGAGGCGACAGGGCTGGTCTTCCTCTTTCGAAAGAAAAAAGAAATAATAGTAGATAGAAAGAAAGAAAAAAATATCAGGAGATCAGGAGAATGACTTACATGTACTTAACTCATAATAATCCCCCCCCCCCAAAAAAAAAGAAACCCCCCAAAAACAGACCCCCCCCCCCAAAAAAAAAACCCATAAAAATTAGCAAACAAATGACTTATGAATTGAAATTTAAAAAAAAAGAATATCTTAAGAAAGTAACAATTGAAAACCATGTAAAAGAAACATTTAGAATTTCCATAAAAATATACTAGGTAGTCATAAATAAAATAGAGATACTCGAATGAGTATACGCATTTATTGCGGCATCATACATTGCTGATTAGGACAAAGGAGAAGTGTATACATAGATACATGTATATGTCTAACCGAGACACTATGTTAACATACTCATGTAATTAAAGCGGCATGAATACAGCTAAAAAGAAAGTCTGTGTATTTCATAATTCCCATTCAGAAACGTGGTGACTTAATGCGACATAGCTGGATAGAGTGTGTGTATTGCGCGTTTCAACGGTCAATTTCGCTTTATATATACTACTACAATGACTACTATAGTAAGGAGACAAAGAAACTCAAATTTAAGTAAAAAATACATATTGCGTGTTTCCTTTATAATTGTCGATTAGATATTCCACGGGCAAAGCGCAGTAACTCGCGATTGAATTAATCGCGAGATACTGCGCTTTCCCCGAGGAATATCACTTACGTTTGAAGTCCTCAATAACAGCGGTACTGTGCGAGGTATTAAGCAAGGCAAATTCAACGCGCTTATTTAATGTGTAATCCCGACGCTCGGAGAAGATTTCTTTATTGCGTTGTTCATCAACAGCGGGTAGAGTGCAAAAAATGTGATTTTTGTTTAAGAAATCGAATTCAAAATACTTTCTCAAACTCTCGTTTTTATACTTTGTTCATACGACGAATAAGAAAATACATCAAAATTACGCAAGTCAGATATTTTTAAACACCTCTCTGTATGACAAACGTGAAGATTTTAACTTCCAAATAACTAACTTCCCATTTCTTTGCAGCAATATCCCGTCCTCACCTGCCTATGGAGTTTTTATATCTCAACTTATACGGTACGCAAGAGCCTGTTCTCTATACGATGGTTTTATTCCAAGGACCAAACGACTGGCGACTAAGTTGCTCATGCAGGTATATGTTAAAGAACGTCTGAAATCGTCACTGAGGAAGTTTTACGGTCGCTATGGGGATCTTGTACGAAAATATGATATGCCTCTTTCTAGAATGATTAATAATATTCTGGAATGCGACTAAATGACCTGTTCAGTGAACACCAAATATAACTTTGTATACCAATTTTGTACTTTCGTATGTACAATTAGGAAACCCAAACTCTTGATTTTGACATGTTTCTGGAGAACTGCTTTGACGTGTGATATATACAGACAGGAGACGCTTATTCTCCCCGGGCATCTGGTCTCACCTCGGAATTTTTCAGTATTTCGAGGTTCACAACGATTCCTTTTTGAAACTTACACGATTTTGTATCTGTCCTTGGAGTTTGAGAATAATAACGGTTTGGTACTTCTTCGATATTGATTTGAAATACCGAGAAACATGTTTCATACCGTTCTGGAAACGGTAAGACTGAAAATAAAAAAGGTTTTACACATTACATAATTATTTAAAAACTTTAAATTCAAATAGCGGTAAAATTAGAAAAGATTAATGGTATCGGCTATAAATGGTTGTAAAGATATGAACCTAAAAAAATTAGACAGTTAAATTTGGAATAGTGTAGCGTTGAAAATGAGGCTGTACAGACGAGAATTTAAAATTTAACTCATTCTTATGTAATTTTTTTATGTAATTGCATTACAATCAAATATTTTTGTAATGTGTTATATGTGCTAGTATATTATTGATATACATGTATTGTATAGCTCCATGGTCACTTCTGCCACATAAATGAGCCAGTAACTCCTCTTTTTTCTTTTAAAAGATTTTTAATTTTGTTTTAAATTTAAACGGGTAACGGTGCCCGTGAGAGTCTATGGCAGGTAATGAAGCAAATACGTACCTACCCAAATTTTGAAAAACTTAAATTTCTCAATTAAAAATGGATTTCAAATATTTTTTTCACTATGAAATTGACATTCTAATATCATTTTTTACCATTTTTGAAATGCTTAGACTTGAAACAAAAAAGTTAAAAATTACGTAATTTTTGAATTTAAATAACGGTGAAACCGTGAAAAGTAGATAATCGGTGTTGACAAAATCTGTTTCCATACAAAATCCAAAATCCAGAATCATGACTCAGTTGATAATGCGGCTGTTCCACAAGAAAAGGAGGAATTCAAAGGCCAAGATGAAGAAGGACAGCTGCAATAACTGAACTTAACTGCCTTTGTGCCATTTTAAGTGTCAAAATTCCGATTATTTTTATTTTTACGAAATTCCTCCATTTCTCTTTCACCGGAGAACCGAAATTAAAGTACCAGTATCTATATGTTTCCTGTGACTAGTGGTACCACCAATCGTAAGGTCGTGCGACCGGTCGAACTCAATGCAAAATGGTCACAACAATACGTTTGATCAGTGGATCAGAAGTTAGTAAGACAAGTGGCACGACATACCGTGCGACTTTGTTACCCTGGAGCATCCACGATTAGCGGATGATTGGTTGAACGACTCTGTGAGACCTGTTTGCGATTAGTAGTCGCAGGTAAGAAGTTTTGAACATTAGCAACGACCTTGCTACGACCGATTTTTCTCGTACGATCTCTCACGACCTCTGCGACTAGTCGCACAATCTTCCTGCGATTTTTCCACGACTGTACAAAAATCCAGCCGCAAATAGGTTGTATCCAGGTCTTAACCCCGATGTGAGGCTTCATTTCGGACTTTTACAAATCATGGGACTGAACTGTCAGAGCACGGTTTACTTACGTTGATGTCGCCCAACATATTATTGATACTAGTATTTTAATCAAGAAAACGTTTCGTGTGAAAATTTTTCGTGTATACTGCAAATTTTCAGTCAACAAATTAAGTAAATCACTCTAAAACTCAGGAGTATCTCCCTCATGAATAGCTTTGTCCTTAGATAGATTCTTTGGTTCACTTTTCGGTCATTTTGGCTTCATCACTGCTCTTCAAATATTTATATATTATAAGAATTCCAATCATTCGGCCACGAGCATCACTGAAGAGAAATATGCTCTTCAAGTAGATATATTTTGTTATTTTCCACTTGGTTTTAATTTTCACTGATTTTGTATGTCCTCTGGTTTCATAATTTTCGGACTCATGGTTTGGATTTATCCATCATCTTTACATAAGTTGTCGAAATGCGCATCTTTTGAACAAAATTAAAAGGTATATATGTTCCATATTTATTATAAGCACTAGGCCGGTGTCATTGCTGGTGGACTGATAGTCCCCGAGGGCATCATTTATTTAGTTTTCAGTGCTTTTGTACTGACATGAAATAGATACTATAAATTCGCAGTCATCAAATTAAGTAAATCACTCTAATACCAATCATTCGGCCACGAGCATCACTGAAGAGACATAAGTTATCGAAATGCGCATCTGGTACACAAAATTAGAAGGTACATATGTTCTACATTTAATGTTCTATGTTTATCAATATTGTACTCTCTTGATGTGTAAATAAGAGAATGGAAGTCAGGTAATTATAGATCACGCGTTATCGTACGATGTCCAATAATTCAGTTTATTAACATACAAAACGTATTGACGAAAAGTAATATAAGAATTATAATCATACTTGGAAATGATGAGTGATAAAATTGCAATTACCAGTTGGTTTGGGCGAATATTACTTGTTAAAAACCATTATCATGAAAGGTGTGTTTGCTTTTTCTTTCTATATATTTCTTATATAAAGGAACTCAGAGTAAGGAGTAAGTAATGAAAATGTTTTCTCTGTGCATCATCTTACTGACACTGCTTTTTATTAATAATGACTGCATTCAACCATTCAGTGGTTTCGACGAATGTAGACGCAATTCGTTCGACTCATGCCCATACGACACTGACGGGTAAGTTATCATATTAAAATTAAATCTTTTTTAAATGCTGAAAAAATATTTCAAAACTTCTTACATATCGTACATCACATACTACGAAAACTTGCAATGTATTGATTTAAAAATACTTGGAAAAACTTGATATGTAAAAGTTATTTTGATAGCAGATTTATTTCTTTATTGTTATGAGAGGGATTTTATGGTTTCTCTTCAAAAATCAAAACGTTTTGACCTCATTGACAAATTCAATAATACTTGTAGATATCTGGATGATATTTTGGTTATCGACAACCCTGAATTCGAACAATTTATATCAGAAATTTATCCACCAGAGCTCACATTGAATAAAGCTAATACTTGAGATAAATCTACACCTTTCTTAGATTTAAACATCAAAATTATCAACCACCTAATATATACTAATATTTATGATAAACGTGAGGATTTTGGATTTCCTATTGTAAATTTCCCTTACTTGGATGGCGATGTCCCTCGACTCCCATCATATGGTATCTATATATCTCAATTAGTTCGATTTGTCAGAGGCTGCACCGATGTTTTGGACTTTCATAAACGAAATTTACAAATTACTACTAAACTTTTAACTCAGGGTTACAGATATCACAAGCTAAGAAAAACATTTGGCAAATTCTTCAGATCTTATTCAGAACTTCTATCTAAATTTGGAAATATTTCCTTTCAACAGTATGTATCCAATGGAATTTCCCATCCTTATTTTTACGGTGATCTCGTATATAAACTAAGGAAAGTAAAAGGCTCCGATAACGTTATTTTATCATGTAATAAAATAATCAAACGTCTTATAAATAGACAATATGATATTGAGATCATCAAAAAGACTATAGGTCTTGTATTTGGCCCCTCTACAGCCTTATGCAGACTTTTACTTGAACGTTGCACGCTGACTAACAGGGCGGTGGGGACTATATGACGGGCCTTGTCCAAACCTCTTTCAGAGGAGACATGGTCCTGAACCTCGTCCCCTCTGACTGTTAGTCGGGACTCCTACAGATCTAGGGTCTTAGCTCGCTTTCAGACTGGCAGAGCACGGTTTATCATGTTGATGTCGCATATATTTTTATACCATTATGTATTTTACAATACCTTACGTGTTTATATTTTTATGACCTCTCAATATGCGATACCTGTTGACCCTTGTTCTTTACATGGAGGATTATTTATAAATTTTTAAATGTAAGTCCTTTGATTGTTCTGCTGTTACGGTGAGTGGGAAGGTGGGCCCGTAAACCGGTTAACCACACCATTTGTTTGGCTTTTGTCAAATTAAATGACCGTCCTAAGTCGGTATCGTAATTGCACTACAATCAAATATTTTTGTAATGTGATATATGTTCTAGTATATTATTTATATTCATGTACTGTATAGCTCTATGGTGACTTCTGCCACATAACTGAGCCAGTAACTCCTCTTTTTTCTTTATATTAAAATCTTGAGAATTCATGTTTTTATATATATGCAATTCATTATATTGTATGCAAAATAAAGAAAATGACAAACATTTGAAATAGAATCATGTTTTAGAAACACCTTGTGCAAACCTTACCCTCTCAAAAGGATGAGGGGTTAGTAAGCATTCAATAGAAATAAGATAAAATCGTTACTCATTGAAGTACCTTTTCACAGATTGGGTACTGTTTTAACAATAGTCAATCAAAGTTCTATGTTACATTTTTGACACTATATGTTTCTCTTCTTCTTAACTTAATTAAAATCAAGCTGTTGTCTCTCATACGCTGGTTTTTCAATAAAGAGCCTAAATCACTTCTTAATATCTCGATGATATTTTCGTGATTGATAACCCGGAGTTTGTAAAGTATATTACCGATAGTTATCCGCCTGAACTTCAATTAAAGAAAGCCAATACTTCTGATACGGAAACAAATCTCTTTGACTTTGTCCCTAGATAACCATGGTATAATATTTATATTAGTTAATCTCTTCGATTTGCTAGAGCCTATATTAGCATTTTGGATTTTCACCCCCCCCCAAAAAAATCCAAGTCACCAAGAAACTTCTGACTCTGGGCTCTGAATATAAAAGACTCTGCCAAACCCTTGGTTGCACGCTAACAAGGCGTATTCTATGACGCGCTTGGTCCAAACCTTCTTGCGAGACCAGATGCTGAACCTCGTCCCCTCTGGCTTTTAGTCTTGACCCCTTCAGATCAAGGATCTTAGCTCGCTTATAGACGGACAGAGCACTGTTGACTCGAACATGTTGCTTAACATGTTGGGATACTTATTCCTCTCATTAATCTGTTGATAGTGGTAATTGATGTCATACAGTCTGGCACTATCTTTTCTTACGTTGACAATTCTAAATGGGTATCGAACTATGTTTTTTTTTCTCGCTCTCTCTTTCCATTTTCTGTTCTGCAATCGTAATGATTGTTAAGTTATTTTTCTGTTTGATATACAGGCATAATGGTTTTTTTTCAAATTTCCATTGCTACAGTTATAAACAAATGTACTTGAAAATAAAACTCGGTTGGACATTATTTGTATGTAAAGCTACACTGTAGGTTAAACATTGTTTTAACTAAATGTATTCTTTTTTACATTGTCACATGACATGACAAATATCCTTTTTCACTTTAGAATTTCAAGTTAGATTTCGTTTTAAATACTAGGAATTGAATGGTAACAATTTTGACAAGCTGTGTTTGTGAATCACTAATGCCCCCGATGGTAACAAGGTCCAGAATGTTAATTTTTAGCGTGAAGGTCATGGTCAAGGCCAAAAGGTCATCATCCTCGGTGTCCTTTGAAAGGGCTTAATTAGTTGAGTACGCATGTCAAATATGAATTCTCTATCCCTCATGGTTCAAAAATTGTGGCCAAGTTTAAAATTGATAACAGACAAGCAATCAGGCTTGTCTGAATGGACGGCTTGAAATAGTGTGTTACTGGAAGTGTCCAAGATAATACCTTGGAATCGATATCCTGCAGTGCCAGATTCAGTGAAATGTAAGTTTGGCGTGGATTCGTACAACTCATGTAGTTTTTGTAAAGGTAGCAAATAAATAAATAAAATAATGAGGACCTAAAATTTGTATGATAAATGGTAGAAGGCTATCGAAGGAAATTTTATGATCTCGGGTCTATCATATTTTCGTTTACCATGACTTCGGCTTCTTCTTGGCATTTTAGCAAACAAACACATAACACTCACTGAACGTCATCCAGGACTTGCAAATTTTCCAATACTATAAATACGGTCATTACATCCATAAGTGTACTTAATTGTCGCATTCTATAATCCTTCCTTCTCCTTCTAAATTGAATGTTGTAGGATAAGTAGATGTCATGTCAGTCCCCATGGTATTAACTAAGTAGATGCCATGTCAGTCTCAAAGGCAGTAATTAATTACATGTCAGTCTCCATGGCAGTAACTAATTATATGGCATGCCAGTCTCCATGTTGGTAACTAAGTAGATGCAATGTCAATCATCATAGACTAAGTGGATGTCAAATCAGTCTCCATGGCAGTAACTAATTAGATGTCATTTCAGTCTCCATGGTAGTAACTAAGAAGATGTCATGTCAGTCTCCATGGTAGTAACTAAGAAGATGTCATGTCAGTCTCGATGGTAGTAACTAATTAGATGTCATGTCAGTCTCCATGGCAGTAACTAATTAGATGTCATGTCAGTCTCCTTGGTAGTAACTAATTAGATGTCATGTCAGTCTCCATGGTAGCAAATAAGAAGATGTCATGTCAGTCTCCACGGTAGTAACTAATTAGATGTCATGTCAGTATCCATGGCAGTAGCTAATTAGATGACATGTCAGTTTCCATGGCACTAACTAATTAGATGTCATGTCATTGTCCATGATAGTGTCTAAGTAGATGTCATTACAGTCTCCATGGCAGTAACCAATTAGATGTCATGATAATACCCATTATAGTAACTAAGTAGATTTCATGTCAGTCTCTATGGTAGTAAATGAGTAGATTTCATGTCAGTCTCCATGATAGTATGTAGGTAGATGTCATGTCAGTTTCCATGGCAGTAACTAATTAGATGTTATACCAGTCTCCATGACAGCAACTAAGTAGATGTCATGTCAGTCTCCATGGCAGTGACTAAATAGATGTCGTGTCAGTCTCTGTGGCAGTAACCAAGTAGATGTCATGTAAAGATGATGGATAAATCCAAATCGTAAGTCTGAAAATCATGAAACCAAAGGACATACAAAATCAGTAAAAAATAAAAACCAAATAGAAAACAACGAAAAATGTCTTGTTAAAGAGCATATGTGAACTCCCGTGATGGAGTGAGATCAGGTGCCAGGGGAAAGTGAGCAGCTCATCCTTGCTAGCAACACCCGTCACATATACCCAGTAGAAAGAGTCAAATCGTGTAAATTACATATATCTTTTATATGGAAAAGTCAAAGTAGGTAACTTTTCTAGTATAGACGGGGTCAAATTTGTGTAAAATGATAGGAATCGGTCTCAGTCCAGAATATCATCATTTGGCCACGAGCATCACTGAAGAGACATAAGTTGTCGAAATGCGCATATGATGCGCTAAATCAAAAGGTATATATGTTCTATATTTATTATAACCACTAGGCCGGTGTCACTGCTGGTGGACTGATAGTTGCAGGGGGCAATCTAAGTCTAGTTTTCAATGCTTTTGTACTGACATGAAATATATACTCCAAATTTTCAGTCATCAAATCAAGTAAATTACTCTAAAACTAAGGAGTATCTCCCTCATGCAGAGCTCTCTCCTAGGATAGATTCTTTGGTTCACTTTACGGTCATTTTGGTTTCTACATTGCTCTTCAAATGTTTATATATTTTGAGAATTCCAATCATTTGGCCAAAGGCATCACTGAAGAGACATAAGTTGTCGAAATGTGCAAATTATGCACTAAATTAAAAGGTATATATGTTCTATTATTTATATTTTATTGCATTTTCATATGTAATTGCATGTCTTATATTTAATAAATGCATTTTGATAGCCGGTTAAATAATCTTTGAATGAAACCGATGTGGTACAGTGGATGATGTGCTCGACTTGTGTCCGAATGGTCGGAAGTATTGGTTTTGTTTAACTGAAATTCAGATGGATAAATGTCAGTGATATAGTTTTCCAAATGGGGGATATCGATAACTAAAATATCATAATTGTATCTATAGGTGTCATTGAACTTATGAATAAGTCGAAACGTTTAGAAGTTTGGATAGAATGCATAAAGTCTCTCTCATAACAGCATAGAAATAAATCTTCTATAAGGAGAGCGCAGTTAGGGCCTATAGGAATCCCAATACTCTATTGATAAATCTTGCCATTAAATTGTACATAAATTTGTCAAAAAATGATGGCATTACCAACTCATTACAAGTCCAATATTTATAATTATCATATTGTTTGTTAGAGAAAAATCCAGATGTAACTTAAGTACGGAGATATGATTTAGACACACACCAGCGTATGAGAGGCAGCAATTTGGTTTTGTTAAAACTTTTAATATAGCAAAAGTAATTGACGTTACTATTGCTAAAGACAGCATTGCAATACTTGATAACAGTTTTTAACTGCAGTAAGAGCGGAGGTAATATGTTTATAAAGCAGAGTTGAAGAGCAATGACTAGAATTTGATATATAACGTGATTTGTATGGAGTTTTGTGTAGTTTGGAAAGCCAATACATTATTGGAATATCATTTTTATCAATGCTTAAATTGAAGTCACTTATAGCTTTACAGTGGTCAGATAGGGTCTTGTCTTTAACAATGGGGTATCAACGTACTTAGAAGTAGAGTTCAATTCCATTTTAAGAAGTGTGATATAGTATATTTTGTTATTTTCCATTTGTTTTTCATTTTCACTGATTTTGTATGTCCTATGGTTTCATGATTTTTGGACTTGTGGTTTGGATTTATCCATCATCTTTACATTTCAAACAATGATAATGTTATTAGCTGCTTTGTCAGCAGGTACGAAGACATAAGTATTATGTAAATCAGCCATTATCCTTTTTTAAAGACTGGACTGGTATATATATTTTCAGATTTAAATTTTCCAGTCACTCAAGGCATGCATTTTTACACTTTCTTTTTTACACCATCGTTTACAATAAGTGTTTAATGCTTCTTCAACAATATCCCGGCATTTGGTAAAATCTATCATGGAAGGTAATCTATACTGTGGCCCTTTATTAGAAAGTGAACGTAAATATTTATCCGAAATACAATTCAGATTACCTGTAATGATATGGCCCGCAGGCTGATAAATGAATTTAGAATTATTGCATGAACAAGACAATGGAATAGAGTCAAGAGAATTTAGATTAGATGTGACTGCATTGTAAATAAATATAAGATTTCTAATAGGTTTGTACTGATAGCAAATCAGTGGTGGTTCAAGATTCTCGAAATACTGAGGAATTTTAGATTTTGATTACGAAAAATATTAGAAATATTAAGCAGATCTAAACTTTTATTTACAAATCTAATCTTGATCAATTGCTATTTAGGAGGAAACGATGGAAACATTTGTTATATGAAAATGCTATACTCATTTTAAGTCTAAATCAATCCGAATAACATAAACATAATAGATCAGCCTCATCCAGATAGGTTTTAACCTGGTGACCGGAATAGATGATAATGCATGTAGAAGTTTTTAACGACCGTTATTTCTGGCAATCCGCAGTAAATCATCTAATGACTTATTAAACCTACCATGGTTTCTGCGGTTGCCATTACGACGACCGTGCGACCTGTGTTTCCTCTTAACGTCTGGTCTTGGTGAAAATATATTGATATTGTTATGGTAAGAGGAAATGTTACCCTGTTGAAAATTTGGTCTTTGAGACCAAGGGGATATGGGGTTGGTAGATTTTTGATCCAATAACGTTCAGGGACTAAACGTCGATTTTTCATTTCAGATCTAGTTTCTCCAGGTAGTTTTGTAATGCTTTCAATAGGAGTAATAATAACGTTATCAATATTGTGATTATATTAGGTGAAGTGATTGTAAAGAAAGTTCTTGTATTTACGTTTAGAATTATGTCCGATTTTCTATGAATGATTACGTACACGGCTTTTCAATGACTGGGAAGTTTCACCTACATACTGAGCCCCATATCCCTTTGCTAGTCAAGTTATAACGTATAACAATTTGGGTGTATTTCAATTCATGTCCTCGTTTATTTTAATATTATAAGGGTTACCATTAACAGTGGCTTTAATAGTGGACTTGAAGGAGATGTGATGGCAATTAAGACATCTCTTAGGTTGCACAAAGAAATCTTAGAATACCCTCTATATTTGGATTTTATGGATTTTGAATTAAGCAACAATTGAAGATATGATCATGATAAGATTAAGGAAAAAATCAAAGAAAAAAAGAGGAGTTACTGGCTCAGTTATGTGGCAGAAGTCACCATGGAGCTGTACAATACATGAATATAAATAATATACTAGAACATATAACACATTACAAAAATATTTAATTGTAGGGGTGTAACGATACGGGTACCTCACGATACAATACGTATCGCGATACAGTGTTTCAACTTAGAATGCAATAAGCGAAGTAATGATACCTGAATTAAAACAAAATATAAACAATGTTAACCTTTCAAACTTTATCAAACTACAACAATTAACACATATTGGTTCAAATTAAAATTGTAAGTTCTTTTTTAAAAAGATCAATATGTCCACATTTTCAGGTGAAAGGGCAGCACGCTGCGCAGACACTATGTCTCCTGTAGTTGAGAAGACACGTTCACTGGGTACAGAGGTACCCTGAATTGCCAGATATGATCTGGCAAGTCTGGAGAGAATAGGATAATTATCCTGATTCTCCCTCCACCATGCCAGTGGGTTGTCCTTAAGTTGGATTCCTTGTGATTCTTTTGTGTAATACATCTTGAAAGCGTAGTTGACCAGTAGTCCAGCTAGTGTTACTCGATTCCTGTGTTGTTGTTTTCTCTTTCTTTCGTGATAACTCATGAGAAAGACTTTCGTAGATATCCTTGTGATGGCGTTTCAAGTGCGTCGCCATATTTGTTGTGTTCCCACATTTATAAGATACATTCATATCGCAGTGGCGACAAGTTGTAAAATCTGTTACTACCTTACCATCTTTATCTTCCTGTCTAAATCCAAAATGCTTCCATATTTTGGATTTGAAAGTCGCCGGTGGAGATTTGAGATCGGTCCCCATTGTGTTTACAACTTTACAGTCAGTAAGGGTAACCTCCCTTGATCGGCGTATCAAAAAATAAAAACCCGTACCGTACGCCGTATCGTACGGATATGCTCCGTATCGTGAACCGAACCGTGACTTTTTTGACGATATACCGTGGGACGGTATATCGTTACACCCTTATTTAATTGTAGTGCAATTACGATACCGACTTAGGACGGTCATTTAATTTGACAAAAGCCAAACAAATGGTGTGGTTAACCGGTTTACGGGCCCACCTCCCACTCACCGTAACAGCAGAACAATCAAAGGACGTACATTTAAAACATTATAAATAATCCTCCATGTAAAGAACAAGGGTCAACAGGTATCGCATATTGGGAGGTCATAAAAATATAAACACGTAAGGTATTGTAAAACACATAATGGTATAAAAATATATGCGACATCAACATGATAAACCGTGCTCTGCCAGTCTGAAAGCGAGCTAAGACCCTAGATCTGTAGGAGTCCCGACTAACAGTCAGAGGGGACGAGGTTCAGGACCATGTCTCCTCTGAAAGAGGTTTGGACAAGGCCCGTCATATTGTCCCCACCGCCCTGTTAATCAGCGTGCAACATTCAAGTAAAAGTCTGCATAAGGCTGTAGAGGGGCCAAATACAAGACCTATAGTCTTTTTGATGATCTCAATATCATATTGTCTATTTAGAAGACATTTGACTATTTTATTAATTTTGACGTTTAAACATTAATTTTTTGTTATCATTGTGAATCCATTGTACACACAACTCTTACTATTAGGATTATATACAATGTATATATTGCGCTATGACAATTGTGCAATAGAACCTTGGGTGATCTAAGTAAAGCAACATGTTGATAAATATATGTTTTTCAATGCATTAAACTAGTGTTTAACTATAATGTTTTTTTAACCTAAAAAGAAAGTATAACCTTCAGATTGACTTGGTATAACCATGACCCCATCAATATTTTCAGTTGTTTATGGTAAATATCCATACCTAGATTATAGCTTGTATTAAAATGAATCAGATTGAAAACAGAGAAAAATTATCTTTATTTTTGCTTTGCTACCTTCACAAAAAAAAAAAAAAAAAAAAAAATCCAGTGTTAATATTTTTAAATGTGTGTTCTTTGATGTATGTGTTGAATATGAAGTTGGGACTGTAAACCAGTCAACCACAGCAATTGACTGACTACTCTCGTATCAATTGATTGTCCTAAGTCGGGATCGATTTTTTTTTCTGATGTTCTTTTGCATTGTTTTCAAATAATTACATTATTAACAGTGCATTTCCGTGGTGATCTCTGTCATATTGCTTATATTTTTCTTTTGTGCTACAGTATAGCAGACATAATAATCTTTTAACCGCTCTTGAAGATACAATTTGTCATTACAAATATAGAACATATATACCTTATCATTTAGCACACCATATGCACATTTCGACAACTTATGTCTATTCAGTGATGCTCGTGGCCAAATGATTAGAATTCTCAAAACATGTAAATATTTGACGAGCAGTATTGAAACTAAAAGGACCAAAATGTGAACCACACAATCTATCTACGAACAAAACTATGCATGAAAGAGATACTCCTTAGTTTTAGAGTGATATACTTAATTTGATGACTGAACATTTGAAGTATATATTGCATGTCAGTACAAAAGCACTGAAAACTAGACTTATGATGCCATCAAGGACTATCAGTCCACCAGCAGTGACACCGGCCTAGTGGTTATAATAAATATAGAACATATATACCTTATAAATTAGTGCACTGGCACACGGGACTGATGGAAAAAAACACGAACAATAATATATTTGGTGGATACGAATTAACAATCCTTCATAATAGCTTGCATTTCTGGTATCCTTCCTCTTCTTCTTTTGTTGCAAGTTAAGGAACACCGAGCGCATTCAGTGTTTGTATTGGTGACCGCCGACATGTGACATTTAGTGACAGCGGGAGCATCTGTAGATCCTATGTGTATAGACAGGCGTTTAGACTGTGAGCAGGT
Organism: Pteria penguin; assembly: GCA_035048485.1. Classification (NCBI taxonomy): domain Eukaryota; kingdom Metazoa; phylum Mollusca; class Bivalvia; order Pterioida; family Pteriidae; genus Pteria; species Pteria penguin. The sequence continues at coordinate 1,105,954 of CM068584.1, forward strand.
TATCCTCGTAATACACAGGATATATGCTTTAGGAAAGATCACGTGGTTATCACAAGACACCCATAAATCTATATCAAAACTTGCCTGAAGATCAGATAATGTGAACTTGGGGTTTTCTTTGCCAAATTTTGTTGTCGGTGCCTGGATAGATGACAGATAGTCATTCGTTATCTTTATCATGGAGCGGGTGTCCACTTAGAGCTGTAAGAGAGGTCATCCAGGTGTCCAGAAAAACTCTGAAACTTAAGGTTCAAAGCAAAGCTCAACACTCTTGTTAGTGAGCCAAGTTCTTTGGCGCTGTGTTTCCTCCCCAGCTTTGATGGAAGATAAACAGCGTCGAGCGGGTTCAGTGATTTGATGGGTGACCGCTGACATTTTATTAAAAGCACAACATCATCTAGAAAGAAATTTTATGTTGGGTAAATGTAAGTAAAATGCGTATGTTTCATTATATTTCTAAATCATAATTTTTGTATACAATACATATATTAATTTAGTTTTGATGTTTTTCATTCCTTTCAATGGTTGTCTTGTTGGATTTTTGGTCGTATTTGCACATTTTCAAGTTTTTTCATTGAAATATCTATATTCTAATGCACTGTTTGCAACATCCATTCTGAATGGTTAAAAGTTTCAAAGGCTGCAAAGGTATTCACGTTTCACTGCAAGGTTTGCTATCACGTCACACGCTCATTGATTCCGTCATTCAAAACTAATGCATGTAGATGTAAGAATCGAGTTACCGTGCCAAAGTTTTACAAACACTGACAGGGTATCGCGAATACCGTGTCAGTTTTTGTAAAGCATTGGCATGATAACCCCTAAATGTAGTGTTGTGTTTTAGTTCAATTTTGAAATAACAGTTTTGAAAAGGGATACTTTCTTAAAAAAACATTCCGATAGTGGTAGTTCTTTAGTTATTCAGAATATTAAGGTGAGTGCAACATATGTACATTTGGGTGCCTTGTTGTTTTTTTTTTAATCACAACTAAAATAAGTATATTTCTGATTTTATTAGATATTCATAAAGGTATAAAATGACAAATACGCAGCCACTTTACGACATTTATCTGGTAGAAGCTTCCAAAGGAAACCTTATAACAACCTGCAATTTTACATTCAAAAATTAATCTGGTTTTAGCAGGTTTCCACTAGTGTGTGCCATAGAAATACCACACATGTCTCTCTTTCTGCGGAAAACATTCCGGGAATGCCTCCATTTACTGCCATTTTACGCCAATTATCAATTTTCAACTCTCAAATTTTAAAGCATAGAGAAGATATGTACACAAAAATATATGATTGCATATACACAAGAGAGTAGAACATTTTCTTATTATCTGTATAAATTACATAGATTATTGACAGCAGAAACTTTTTCATATGAAAACATCGTAAAAATTAAGACATTTAGGCGTTTCTCTACATAATTTCAGTTGGGGAGTTACTTTACAGAACTATAGTTTCTATGATATTTCTCTTATGATAATATGACTGTATGATATTACGACAATATGATATTATGACAATATGATATTGAGATCATCAAAAAGACTATAGGTCTTGTATTTGGCCCCTCTACAGCCTTTTGCAGACTTTTACTTGAACGTTGCACGCTGACTAACAGGGCGGTGGGGACTATATGACGGGCCTTGTCCAAACCTCTTTCAGAGGAGACATGGTCCTGAACCTCGTCCCCTCTGACTGTTAGTCGGGACTCCTACAGATCTAGGGTCTTAGCTCCCTTTCAGACTGGCAGAGCACGGTTTATCATGTTGATGTCGCATATATTTTTATACCATTATGTGTTTTACAATACCTAACGTGTTTATATTTTTATGACCTCCCAATATGCGATACCTGTTGACCCTTGTTCTTTACATGGAGGATTATTTATAATGTTTTAAATGTACGTCCTTTGATTGTTCTGCTGTTACGGTGAGTGGGAGGTGGGCCCGTAAACCGGTTAACCACACCATTTGTTTGGCTTTTGTCAAATTAAATGACCGTCCTAAGTCGGTATCGTAATTGCACTACAATCAAATATTTTTGTAATGTGTTAAATGTTCTATTATATAATTTATATTCATGTATTGTATAGCTCCATGGTGACTTCTGCCACATAACTGAGCCGGTAACTCCTCTTTTTTCTTACTATGCTTTGACCTATAGGCCAAATACTAAATTTCTCAAAAATGCAGTTTGACCTCATTTTCTTGTTCATGCAGTCCATTTAACCTAAAATCATATAAAATTTGCCCCAAATTTTGATTCAAAGTGCCTAGAATTTTCAATATTGAAATTTCTAGAAAAAAAGGGGGGTAGTTTAAATTTGCCAAATTTTAACAAATTAATTTTGTGTATTTTGTATGGATGACTGATTCGATTCCATTGTATTGGATATTTAAGACATTTGAAACAGTATTTACAGAATATTACCCCTATTTTTGGGGATTTTGTGCAATTTTTACATTGTGGACTGTGAAACTTGAATTTGTAAAAATACGCAATTCGATGTAAATTTTGGGGGATTTTAGATAAAAATTATCATATGATCTTCCCCGTACAAGTCAAAAACACAACGAATTAAGCCGAAATGTGTATAACATCATTTACCTCCAAAGTTCTACATGAAATAATAACACCATGGAATGTCTGTATTTTTGTACAGAAAATGGCATATTTAGCTCTCAAGAGTATTATTCAAAAATCAATATGACTCACGGATTGATTAAAATTTGATTAGAACATGTTTATTCAATGTATAAGGAACAAAACTGAAAGGCTAAACCAGGTAAAAGTCATAAAGTGTTATCAATTTACAGGCCCCTTAGACATGACCCCTAATCCAAATTTGTGCCCATTTTCAGTACACTCCAGATGGGGGTAGGCATCTTTAAAGTGGCATTGCTTATGGAGTACTGCATGGATTTTCATGAAATTTGTGTCATTTTATTCAGAAATCAACACACGTTTGTTTGATAGCGGCTTTGCTAGTTTGTAAAAGGAGTTAAATGTCTCTATAGGTCAAACAAAGGTAATTAACGAGAGCCGTGATTGGCTGATGTGGTGTAGGGAGAGAGGGACTACTATTTCAATGTATTGGGAGCTGTGATTGGAGGAAATTATTTGATCTATGTATAAATAAAGATTGATTCTGCTGTAAAATCATGAATCTTATCTTATTTCGCTAATGTAAAAATTTAATGAGGTAAAAAGGGGTGGTTGTTTACATTTGAATTTTGGCCAATTTTGGGGGGTATCCCCCTTCCAGCATGATTTTCTCGAAATTAAGGTGGATAACCTATGGTAAACTGTTAAAATTCTGATAGAGGAGGGTCTGACAAACATTTTGATATGTGGATTATATATAGCTAAAATGTAGTATGTTGTGTAAATCTTGCTGGAAGTTCGGTAACTTAACATGGGACCCTATGGGAAATGGAATTACTATGCTTTGACCACTTTAAATTATACACTGGATACTTTGCGCACGTTATAAACAGTGGATGTAATACGGATTTCAGCGTTCCGGAATTGCTACCTATATATACCTTTATCGGACTTTGTAGTTGTAAGCATTATCTGTAATTTTGTTATTTTTGTTAATTTATAAATAAATTGTTAAATTTTATAGAATCTTTGTGATTTTTGTTGGCTTTACAAAAGGGTTTATTCTGACCGTAATAAGTATCTTCTTCATGCACAGCTCTGTGATTAGATTGAGTCTTTGGCTTCCATTTTTGTGGGGGCACTTTGTTTTAATTTTGTTAAAATTTCAATTATTCGGCCATGAACATTACCTATCAGACACAAGTTGTCGAAATTTCATCTGGCTACAAAATTATAACGTATATATGTTCTAATCTTTATTATTTATTTCAAATCCCATTAACTCATAGTCAGAAGGAATAATGTGACTAACCATTTTGTCAACCATATCAATTTGACAATTAATATATAAACTTAATTGTCTAGTATTTTGTTTTTATTTTCTCTTACAAACACGGTTCTTACAGATATTCGAACACAATATGTGTATAACTAGGGAAATAAATAGTTCTCGAAATCAGTATACATGTACATAGACATTTAAATTCCTTTACGAGTATTACTACATTGTTACTGGATAAAAATGACAAAAGGGAAGGTTGTCCTTTACCAAAGATCATAACTATGGTTTCATCAAACTTATGATGTAATTTCACTATTCATACAATTTTTTAAACAATTCAATTCAGTTTGCAGATAATACTAAAAAGACATAAAAAATATTTGACCCAGTCGTATGAGAAATGTCGCCAAGGACATACAAGAATAAGCACACGGAATGACATAACAAAACTATTCGAATGTAATACATTAGTGGTACGGACAATTGAAATGATAAGTGTCACGCAACCAGTGTGGTTAAACAGTTTATGGGTTCACCTGTCCACTGAGCATAAAGTAGTACACTACCCACTTTTATACACTTATAGATCAAATAAACAGAATACTCAAGTTGAAGAAAGGGGTTCAGAATATATGAAACGAATAGTAGTATGGAATAAAACGTTACTAAACAAAACACATCTACAAGAACATATCGTAATCTCCTCAAAGCTCCCTGATCTGTAGCAATACCGACTAACTGTCATAGGGGACAAGGTTCCGGACATGAACTACTATAAATAGGTTAGACAAGGCCCGCAAGAGTCCTTTGCACCTTGTCAATTGAGTGATGGTCAGATACCCGACATCACACATTTTGGCACACTTGTTCATTATGATGTCATAAGTAAACGGCACGTCAAACATGAATTTAACTACGACGTCACAATGGAACTACGTAATGGGCGTGGTTAAAGATGGATCTGGCGATCCCTAAATTAGCGTGCAACAAATAAGGAAAAGTTTGCAGACCCAGAAAACTTCGTCGTGACAACCTAAGGGCCATACTTTCGATGTTAGAATGATTTTATTATTTTTGAACCCGACAATATGAAATAATCAAAAACCTTAATACTCCTAAGTTTGTTCACTATATCTCGTAGAAATTGGAATGACAGATATCATTGGACAAATGTTGCTGAAAAATCCCATTTTCGAAATTTGTATAAAAGATCTGTAAAGTTTTCAAAAGTCTCTAGAAGTTTTTCGTATCTGTATCCCAGAGAAAGAAATAAGAGGAGTTACTGGCTCAGTTATGTGGCAGAAGTCACCATAGAGCTATACAATACATGAATGTAAATAATATACTAGAACATATATCACATTACAAAGATATTTGATTGTAGTGCAATTACGATACCGACTTAGGACGGTCATTTAATTTGACAAAAGCCAAACAAATGGTGTGGTTAACCGGTTTAAGGGCCCACCTTCCCACTCACCGTAACAGCAGAACAATCAAAAGACGTACATTTAAAAATTTATAAATAATCCTCCATGTAAAGAACAAGGGTCAACAAGTATCGCATACTGAGAGGTCATAAAAATATAAACACGTAAGGTATTGTAAAATACATAATGGTATAAAAATATATGCGACATCAACATGATAAACCGTGCTCTGCCAGTCTGAAAGCGAGCTAAGACCCTAGATCTGTAGGAGTCCCGACTAACAGTCAGAGGGGACGAGGCTCAGGACCATGTTTCCTCTGAAAGAGGTTTGGACAAGACCCGTCATATAGTCCCCACCGCCCTGTTAGTCAGCGTGCAACGTTCAAGTAAAAGTCTGCATAAGGCTGTAGAGGGGCCAAATACAAGACCTATAGTCTTTTTGATGATCTCAATAGTACAAATTACATTTTCACATACTAACAACATAGCCGTAATGTTTGAAAATAAATTATGTTTAATTTATTTTCAGTTTCTGCGGACAGCCGTTTCAAAATAATAACATTTTTCCTTGGGCGGTATTTCTGTGGGTCAAGTTGACTGTTTTATTGCTATAAACTAGTCAAGTTTTCTGCTGAAGAATGAGCAGTATTAAAAGCTAAGTTAACAAATTTTAATACAATTTTACCCCATGTAATAGGAAACGCAAGGTGACCTATCATAAGAGCATCAAGATCCGTTGATTTGTTATTTTCAGTTGACTTTATAGTAAAATTAATCTCTTTTCAGAGATACGATCAGTAATGGTTGAAAATAACTATAAAGAGTTAGATCATTTATATCATAATGATCAATATTTACATTTTCATAAATATTGAAAGAATCTTATAAAAATCTTCAATAGTAAACTTAATATAATTTTTCTAAAATGTGTAAAGGTACATAATCTTTAAGTTCTTAAATTGCCTTCTAATCTCTCCATAAAACACTTAAAATGTCTTGGATTTTCGAATACTTCTTGTTAAAATATTTGTGTTCCATATCGTTCTTCTATTTTTATCAACTGTTTTGTAATAAATTTTTGCCAACGAACTCGATGTAAAAATCGGTCAACACCTGCAGTAACCTGGTGTTTAGGCTCCGAAACCTGCTGTTACATGGCCATTTCTAGCAAGTATACATAAATTTCAAATTTCGAATTCTGTCACCAGCCAAGAGTCCGCAAACTGATATTAGTGTCCTTTCTACATTATATTGATTTTATATTTAATAAATGGAATAAATGGCTCAGTTATGTGGCAGAAGTCACCATAGAGCTATACAATACATGAATATAAATAATATACTAGAACATATATCACATTACAAAAATATTTGATTGTAGTGCAATTACGATACCAACTTAGGACGGTCATTTAATTTGACAAAAGCCAAACAAATGGTGTGGTTAACCGGTTTACGGGCCCACCTTCCCACTCACCGTTACAGCAGAACAATCAAAGGACGTACATTTAAAAATTTATAAATAATCCTCCATGTAAAGAACAAGGGTCAACAGGTATCGCATATTGAGAAGTCATAAAAATATAAACACGTAAGGTATTGTAAAAGACATAATGGTATAAAAATATATGCGACATCAACCTGATAAACCGTGCTCTGCCAGTCTGAAAGCGAGCTAAGACCCTAGATCTGTAGGAGTCCCGACTAACAGTCAGAGGGGACGATACACATTTTGACACGTCATAAATGAATGTATTTGATTTTTTTGCAGTCACATTCCAACCTGTTATTGTGACAAGATATGTCTGTTGTACAAAGACTGCTGTCTAGAATACGTTCAAAGTAGAAAGGACATTGTGCATGAAATACAATCCTTTGATCCACATACTGCGCAAATTGTAAATTCGACAGAATGCTTAAGAATGGGTAATGCATATACATATGGAGTATATGTAGTTGCAGCCTGTCCAACAGGACGAGGTGAGATTTATCTTTAAGGATTACATGAAACATTTTCGATAATCTTTCAAATAAACTAAACTTTTCCTTAATTTGTTCAAAGCTTGTTACAATTTCACATTATTCTTATATTAATTATGAGACCATAAGACTTCAAATGAATATAAATACATTCATTAAACTGAGTCACCGTAGATCAGTCAGTAGAAGGCCGAGGAGTTCCTGTTCCCAGAGTCAAAATGGAACTCCTTGTGGTATGATCTTACAGTTGATAAACTGTAAAAGCCGAGGTCCCCTTTCATGGTAGATATTGGTGTATAAAAGATCAGTCAATGGTTTCTGTAATGCTGAACGTGAAGTAGCCATAGTGTAAATAAACAAATAAATTTACGTTTTGATTGTCAGCCCAGCTTCAGTAGAAAGATATGGCCGATAATATACATATTCTCACAAACCGACAGTATATCGGCATTAGAATTGTTGTGTAATCAAATATTTATATTCGGTTATAACAGTTACCCTTTGTATAAAATATTTGATTCAACTGCTTTAGATAACTTTTAAATTGATCTAATCATATTTTTCTGAAAGAAAAATCTTCAGGTTGAAGTTCTTTCAGTTTTAGTAGCACTAGTTATATTTTGAATATTTGTTTTGCAGGCTTTGACAAGAATACATCAGAGTTGACAGATTACATTCGAGTAACCGATAGAGAAGGAGTTACATACAAAAATGCCGATATGGCGCGCTGTCATGGTGTAGACACATTTCGGTACTGGAATCTTGTCTTTGATACCTACTCTACGGACAGAGACATTGAAAATTCATCGATCTGTAATATTTCACACCTATATCCTGGAAAACGTGAGGTTTTACAAATAATTCGTGAAATGTTTAAGGAATGTCCCTTTCAAATGTCACAATACCTTGATCGTTTTGATCTGAACTTACGATTCTGTCTCCAAAACAAAATGCCAGTGTGCGATGGTTATTATCATCAAACCTTGTTAAGAAACTTACCATATCGAAATAGAGAGTGTTGTCGGAGTGATAAAGTCCCCATGTGCCTTAATGGAAAAGAAGTTTGCAGCGACATAGATCCTACGGAAGATTTAGAAGAGAATCGATATTACAGTCATATGATATATTCATATAACTCAGATACAATAGTAGAGGTGAGTATTCAAACTGAGTAGATAAAGGTGTAAGATGGTTGATAAAATCTTGCATTTGACTACTACAGTTAATCAGAAAAATTTGTTATCCAAAAACCTATCAGTAATGACAGAATGCAATACATTCTAGGAAAGTTATTTTATTTACAAAATGCATGAGTCATGCTTTGTTTGCAAAACTTATTATTTTCATAGTGATCTTAAAACATCTGCTAAATATAAATATTGGCATTCCTCCTAGCTCGTAAATAGTTCAAGTTGTAATATTTGACTGTAAGAACAAGAGCAGCGTAGAAATATTTTTATAATCAAACATTTATTCATATAAACCATACCAAGAAATGAAAATAATGTTGTATTTTGTTTCTGTATTGCGATCCGAATCTGAGAATCTGCGGTGAGAAGGAAATGACATCACTCGATTCTCATGCTAACGGAAACATTTCTGTAATTCAAAGCTGAGAAGTGTCTGGCCGGTCCATAAATTTATGAGATTGTAAAATTTCCTCAGCTAGCAAAGTCTTTCTGTTTCCATTTCGAAAAACGAACTGAAAATAAGGTAAAGTGGTCTAGTTGGTCGAAGAAAACAATTTTCGAAATCTATGGGCAAGATTGTCGGATTTCTGTCAGCGACAGAGAAAATCTTGGATGACAAAACAGAAAATATAGGCAGTAGGCATCGATTTACACAAAGTAATGATAGTAGTTATGACTATTATTAATGAAGTGTTGTTATTTAAATAGAAATAAATAGAGACACTCAGTCAAAAGTTCTTAAACTCACACAAAGATCTCTATCAAACCCCCCAAAACAACTCGTATGAGGAACAAATGAAATTAGTTTTGTAAATGATCGATTATTTTGTGTCATAGAATTTCATATACAATTGGGTGCAGTCCTAACCTTACATTCAAGTGCACTTGACAAGTGCACTTCAAGTTTAGTTTTTCGTCCTGAAAACCAGTCATAAAGTTTAGTCAAGTGCACTTCATATCAAGTTTACTTTAAAGTAATTCCGTCTTCAGGTTTACTATCACGTGACACCAAGTTTACTTTTCACGTTTGTTTATTACAATTATCCAGTTTCGTATAACACGATAGATATAATTGTCTTATTATGTACAATTGCATATTTTATATAAAAAAATTGTTTTAATAGAAAAATATAGTAAATGTACATGTGTATAGAAAGTAAACTAAACCTGAAGTGCATTTGGAGTAAACTTGGAATCAAGTTTAGTACTAAACTTGGAATCAAGTTTACTACTAAACTTGACTCCAGGTTTACTCTGTTGTCGCCAAATAAACTTGAAAAGCAGTCATAAAGTTAACTTGAAGTGCACTTTATGTAAGGTTGGGACTGCACCTAGCTGTATCTATTCAGATAGAGTGGGAGTGGTGTGTTCAAGAGGATGGAGATTGGCACTCGTCAAATGACTAACCTTGCTCAATAGTTTTAAATAACACTTGCCTTTGAATCAATTCTAAAATGAACATAAATTGTAAATTTGTATGTAAACTCTACCAGCCTCAGTATAGAACTTATTAGAAGAGATCCGAGTTCATTATGGACTTTACAGAAAGAAAATTCCATGATGTGCATATAGATTGATCATCGTCACAACAAATGAAACGTCGCAGTGGAATTTATCCACAGAAATACAAAATCTAGAGGAGTATTTGACAAACCAGGATGACAGTAATGAAATTGACATTTCAGGAAACGTACTTTAGTCAATAGTTTAATGATTATATGTGAAAAATATTTCACATGATAATGTGATTAAGTGCTAAGGTACAAATATTAATTAGGTGTCATCACTACAACTTGGCACGCTTATGGACATGCATCAATACCGTTTTCATCTTCTGAGCTTATGTTAATAATACTAAGTTAAGCATCTCCTTTCGACCGGTCACACCCGCTGTGATACCATGAGTGTAAGTGAATTAATATTATTCGCAGTCATAGAAGTAGGAAACCGCACAACCATAAGTATAATACAGTGCTGGTAATGCAGACGGTCTAACTACTTTGAAATAAGGAAGTCAACAAGAGAGCGATCTCAATACCAAATGTGCCTTAAAGTAAGAGCCAAAGAACAAATCTGAGGACACAATCATGCATAAGGAAAATCTCCAAAGTTTCAGAATTATTAACAATATTTCACAGTAAATTTTAAGTATGTATTTCCGGTCAGTACAGAGGTACATTTTTGTGATCTGACATGGGTTCTTTCCGAATGCTTATTTGTTTTGATATTATTATTTTTTTTTTTACATCCGGAGGGGGGAGGTTATCATTTTCATGTAATTCCTTGGATTTCGTCCTGTAGGTTTCTTTTAACGCATTTACTTTGTGTGTTTTAAGTGATTTTAACAATATATCTAATAGGAAAGAGATGGAATATAAAAAGTAGGATTTGTTTCAATTTTTTAAAAGATTAAATTGATTGTTTGATTGTTGTTTTACGTCACTCAACAGATATTCCATGTACAGGGTTATGACATCTGTCCTTTACACACATTTTGTCACATTCATGATGTATTCAATTTATAAAATGAAGCCATATAGTACTCAATTATCAACTTTTGATATAATATTTTATCTAAATTTGATATAGAGCAATTCTGTCATGCTGAAGTGAAAGGGTTTAAACCCGGTAATGGCAAACATTTCCTTAATTCATTGTACACTAAAGCAAGACTTTCAACTGTCATTTAAGAAATCAAAATAGAAAATTAGTTTTGACTTAATCTTTTACCCATATATTTGTTTCATTGTCTTGGTTTAATCTTCTCGAAAAGAAAATAGAAGACATTTGGCCGAGCTGTATGACAATAAATGACAAGGACACAAAACATGATTATAGTCAAATAAACAAAGAACTTATTACAATAATATTCGTTTGCATTACAATTATAATACCTACTTAGATATGCATTTAAAGTAATAAACCCCATGCTATTGCTGTGGTTGACCGGTTTACGGACAGCCACGTTCCCTTCATCGCAAAACCAGCACACTCAACGGACACTCATTTGAATTAGTCTACTTTTCAGTACTTTTGTACTGACATGTAATATATATTTAACATTTTCAGTCATTCGGCCACGAACATCACTGAAGAGAAATAAGTTGTCTGTCGAAATACGCATCTGGTGCACAAAATTGAAAGGTATATATGTTCTATATTAATTACAACCACTAGGCCGGTGTCACTGCTGGTGAACTGTTAACACCCGGGGGCATCATAAATCTAGTTTTCAGTGGTTTTGTACCGCTGGTCTACTTTTCAGTACTTTTGTACTGACATGTAATATACACTTAAAATTTTCTGTCATGAAATTAAGTAAATCACTCTAAAACTAAGGAGTATCTCCCTCATGCATAGCTCTGTCCTCAGATTGATTCTTTGCTTCACTTTTCGGTCATTTTGGGTTTCAACGCTGCTCTTCAAATTTTTATATATTATGAGAATTCCAACGATTCGGCCACGAGCATCACTGAAGAGACATAAGTTGTCGAAATGCGCATCCGGTGCACAAAGCTGAAAGGTAGATATATGTTCTATATTTCTTATTAATAATCCTCCATGTAGAGAACAAGGAGAATAACAAATAGTACAAGGATAATAAATAGGACAAGGATGATTAATAATAAAAAATATGATAAATAAAAACAGGGATAACAACGAATAGTAACAACGATGATAGATCAAAAAAGATAAAAACCAAAATACATTAACAACAGAATTTATGCCAACTTTTTTCAGTAGTCAGTCATGTGCAAATAGCGCTCATGTAAGCGATATAGGACTTCCCGTTCATTTTGTTTCTGTTTGTTTGTTTGTTTTTTTTATTTGCAATTAATGTGAAGTACGAAAGTAACTGGTGTCACATGACTATGGCACTAATAACAATGTGGTATCTTCTCCAACTTTTGTCAAGTCAATGGTTGCTATATTATGATTAAGAGAAAAGGGTGCATTGCGAATAATATCATCAACTTCAGACGGTCACTATGGAACTTTAGGAATATATGAAGTTCCTTCTCGAGTACATGTACATTCAAAATGTCTATATCGAAAAAGGGCAACATTTCCCGGTGGTATATCTACGTATGGCAATATGACTAAATTGGTAAATGTAAAATACGGAAGTAAATGCTGTCACATGAAGATGACACCAAGAACAATGTACCATATTGGACATTCATGGACTCCTTGTCAAGTGCACTTGAATGTAAGGTTAGGACTGCACCTAACTGTATGCATTTTAGTTGTTTCACAACGTTGAAAATTAACCACATGATTTGTAAAAAATATTTAGATCTATTTATTAGGACAAATGACGCGTAATGATTGTTCAGTTAGCGTACATGTAGTATCTACACAGATATCACCTTTATAAGATGGGTAGGGCTCTTTTCTTCAGTATAAACAAAGAGGGCATAGCTCAGTCTGTTAGGCGCATGACTCGTCACCGAGGATCCTAGGTTCGAGTTGATGTGACGTAATAAAGAATCAAGTATTTTATTAATCAGTATGAATAAATAAGGGACATACCCAGTTTAACTAGTATCCTAACAGATATTACAAAAAGGAGAGTCTTGTACATTGTATATCAGATACAGAATACAAGACGTGTTTCATCACCTGTAGTGTTAACTGTATACCGAGAACTTAAAGACCAAGGATGACCTACTTTCATCTCCGATGGATAAATAATTAAGCCGCTATCGGAATGGAGAATTCTATCTCTCACTGCTGCAATATTATAAATAGATCCCCACGTACACAAGCAACGTTCTGCAACTAGCGAGAATCTATACTCATAAAGAGGATGATTTCTTTCTTGTATTTGCACTCAGTTGTAAATCTCCTCAATGTATATATTCCAGTAATTGATCCAATAAATTGAATGGTTCTTTTATGTACAACTTTTTTGATATTTAGCACTCAACAATAGACAGAGTTTTAATAAAAATGACAAGTCTCCTCATATTTTAAAATAAATATACAACATATATACCTTTTAATGTCGTGCACCACCATTTCGACAACTTATGTCTCTTCAGTGATGCTCGTGGCCGAATGGTTGGAATTCTCATATTATAAAAATATTTAAAGAGCAGTATTGAAACTAAAATGACCGAAAAAGTGAACCAAAGAATCATTCTAAGGACAGAACTATGCATGAGGGAGATGCTCCTTAGTTTTAGAGTGATATGCATAATTTCATGACGGAAAATTTGAAGTATACATTTCAAGTCAGTACAAAAGCACTGAAACTAGACATGATGCCCTCGGGAACTATAAGTCCACCAGCAGTGACACCGGCCTAGTGATTATAATAAATATAGAACATATATACCTTTTAATGTTGTGCACCAGATGCGCATTTCGGCAACTTATGTCTTTGCAGTGATGCTCGTGGCCGAATTGTTAGAATTCTCATATTATAAAAATATTTAAAGAGCAGTATTGAAACCAAAATGACCGAAAAAGTGAACCAAAGAATCATTCTAAGGACAGAGCTATGCATGAGGGAGATATTGTTTGCCGCCGTAATGTCACAAATAGTGAGTAGTTACGCTTTCGCTGCAATAAATTTGCTGATTGATAACCGCCTTTTGTGCTTGTATGTAGGCTGACGGAAATGCATGATCTTCTGCGTTCTCGGGTACTGTCGTCATAACTTTTTATCTAGAAATTAGGAAGTTCTTGTATCATAACACCATGGTTTTCGACCTTCTTTTTTTGATGATGTAAGAATGTAAGATAATCATTCACATTCTCAATTGTTTTCATGCATAATGTTTCTTTAATTTCGTGTCTTCTGAGATTTCAATCCTAACATTTAACAATCCTATGTTAAAGAACGTCTGAAATCGTCACTGAGGAAGTTCTACGGTCGCTATGGGGATCTTGTACGAAAATATGATGTGCCTCTTTCTAGAATGATTGATAATATTCTGGAATGCTACTAAATGACCTGTTCAGTGAACACCAAATATGACTTTGTATACCAGTTTTGTACGTTCGTATGTACAATTAGGAAACCAAAACTCTTGATTTTGACATGTTTCTTAAGAACTGCTGTGACGGGTGATGCATGCAAACAGGAGACGCTTACTCTCCCCGGGCACCTGGTCTCACCTCGGAATGTTTCAGTATTTCGGGGTTCACAACAGTTTCTTTTTGAAACTTACACGATTTTGTATCTGTCCTTGGACTTTGAGAATGATTAACGGTTTGGTACTTCTTCGATATTGATTTATTAGTTTCTAGCTAAGAGTGATTTTGCATCTTCCAGTCATATTACAGATTGATAGGTGAATTCCATATACTATGTAACCCAACTTGTGCAACATGTATATGTGTGTGTATGTGTGTGTGTGTATGTGTGTGTGTGTGTGGGGGGGGGGGGGGGGGGCAAAAGAGTGATTTGACCTCTAAAGCAAATGATATATCTATATTGGTTCTTATATTTTACAATACTTTATGATAACATTTTATTTCATTCATTTATTTCTTTGAAAAGAGCAAACAGAAGACCGCTGACAAAGCTGTATGACACAACTCACCAAGGATATACACACAAAACATGGAAATAGTAGAATATAAATGGAAAAACATTACAAAAATATTCGAATGTGCTGCGGTTACGATACCGACTAAGGACCGTCAATTGAAGTAAAAACGGTCACTCAATTCGTGTGGTTTACCGGTTTACGGGCACCCACCTTCGCAAACACCACAAAACAGCACAAATAATACTCCATATAGAGAACAAGTTTCTCAAGAAGAGAGGTCATAAAAATTTTATCACACACATAACGTGTATAGAATAATATGTTGGTATCAAAACTATTTAAGGCGATATCAACATAAGTAAACCGTGCTCTGTTCGTCTGTAAGCGAGCTCTGATCCTTCATCAATAAGAATCCCGACTAACAGTCAGAGGGGACTATGTCAATGTTTGTGTCTAATATAAGCCTTCAGCTGTGACCTTAAACCGAAAATTATTAAATCAAAAATTGATTAATACAGTTAGATATTTATTTTTGCATTTGTATGAATGGTAACAATAATATTATAATATAGTATCCATATTGCCTTTTGAGCTGTAAAATAACTTTCCAGGACTCCAACACTGATCTGAGATTCGTCTATGTTAGTGAATGGATGATTAAAAGTTGAATTGTAATCTGTGGTCCTACTTTTGATACATTGTAATTTCCAAGAAAGTGTATTATGTCAGGATTGGGCCTTTTTTGTTGTAAGTGCCATAGTCATGTGACACCAGTTGTTTCCGTATTTTACATGAACGTCACACTTATTTCCTTTGAGATAGAGCTTGTAAGAAGTTCCCCGCGTAGGGTTTGACTTAAGTGTTATTCTACACTTTTTCCTGGTGTTATGTTGCTGCGACACTTTCTACACAGTGTTTGTTCACATTCACGTATATATACAGTGCTGAATTATATATGTTTCGTCTGTATGTAAAGGTATTCACGGCGGGTGTGGCTAGCCTAATAGGAGACGTTCACTACTCCCGGCCACTTGGTTTCACCGCCGAATTTCAGGGTCTGTGAATGCACACTGTAGTACATTGTTGTTAGTGCCTTTGTCATGTGACACCACTTTCGTATTTTACATGGCGAAGAGTATTATGATGCAACACTAAGGTTTAGATCCTTGACATTTATGTTCAACACAATATATTCCGCAACTGATCTCTTCTCATCGCTTTAAGTTCTGTGGTGTATATCCGTGTCATTCAGATGAAAAACTGTATGTAAAGCGCTTCCATGATATTGTCTTCTGTTTGTTTACAATGAATAGTCAAAATATTTAATATGATATCCTGACATGAAAAAATTGTCATCATTATCTTGACAGCCACGTTCGCTTGCTTACAACTTAAAACTTACTTTAACATGTACATAGAGACAGATTTGAAGTAGAAACGATATATTCATTAAATATTTAAATATAAAAACATATTACTGTGTGCATGTAAGTAAATATTTAGAATTTAATAAAACCCGAACGAGTTAAGGGATGAATTTAAAAAATATTGAATACAATTTCCGAGCATTGAATATAATGGAATTTATTCTTATTTTGGAATAATAATAATAATAATAATAATAATAATAATAATAATAATAATAATAATAATAATAATAATAATAATAATAATAATAATAATAATCATGATATGCATATATTATTAAAAATAGCTAATTTTTAAAAAATACAATAATAAATGCATAAATAAGAATAAATACACAAATGAATATGAATAAATAAACAAATTAGAAATAAATACATAATTTAATTAATTACAAATAAATGAATAAAATAGATTTAGAATGAAATAATCTAGATTCTTTATAGTATAATGTTCATAAATACCTTAGTGCATGTAAATTCCATTATTATTATATTGCATATGAAACCCTTAATGCGAGGTGTCATTTTAACATTACATTTAATACACGTATATATGGCAGCATTTGCGGTAATTTAATTAGATACCTTTTAGTTCCTCCATCTATACCACTGCATAGAGAATTACATATGTAGGCATGTGAACGTGCGACTGGGCCGAGCGCACGCGGGAATAAATCCCGTTAACGCGAATTTCCTTCCGCGTTAACGTAAGGTCCGCACGCGCTTCCGGTCAAGCAGTCCTAGCAAGTAGTCCTCGTGACCGCTTTTCGCGTTAACGTGCATGTTATGTTAGGATTGTACCCATCTGTAAGGTGGCTCAATACCACATAATGAGTATGTGGAAAGGAAGTTCACCTAAGTGTACAACAGCACCATCTATTCTTGATCTCTGACATCTGTGTTGTTTTAGCAGCTGCTGGTACAGTGGGGTGCAGTCCTAACATAACATTATGTTAACGTCGCGTTAACGTGAAGTTTGCTTTCCTCGTGCCCTCAGGACTGCCGAACACACGCACTTGCGTTAACGCAGATTTCCACGTGAACTTAATTTCGAGACCGCGTGAACGCGCTTGACTGCCGCGTGAACGTGCTTGACAGCCACGTTCGCTTGCTTACAACTTAAAACATGTATTAACATGTTCATATAGAAGAATATGAAGGAGAATCGATATATACATTGTATATGTATATTTAAAAACTTATTAATGTGTAACTAAAATATTTAGAATTAAATAAAACCCTTCCGAGTTGAGGGATGAATTTCAGAATATTGAACGCAATTTCCGAACATTGACTTTAATGAAATTTATTCTTAATTGAGGAAAGTAACAACAATAATGATAATGATAATAATAATAAAAATAATAATAATAATAATGAAATAAAAATTAATAAAGATAATAATAACGATAATCATTATATTCATATATTATAGAAAATAGCTTAATTAAAAAAATAAAAAACATAAATAAGAAATACATGTAAATACAACAATAAACTAGTTAAAAATGAATAAACAAATAACAAATATATACATAAATAAACCAATTAAAAATAAATAAATAAATGAAATAAGAAAGTAATCATGCTAGTATAAACTGACGAAGTTTTTTCATAAATACCTTATTGCATGTCTACGCGATAATTTCCTTTGTTATATTACATATGAAATCCTTAATGCAGGGTTTCATTTTAACATTTCATTTAATACACGTTTTTATGGCGACATTCGCGGTAATTTAATTAGATCCATTTTATTTTCTCCATCCGTACTGCATAGAGAATTACGAATATAGACATGTGAACGTGCGACTGGACCGAGCGCACGCGGGAATAAATCGCGTTAACGCGAATTCCCTACCGCGTTAACGCGAGGAGCGCACGCGCGTCCGGTCGAGCAGTCCTAGCACGTGTGCTAGAGCAGTCCTCGCGACCGCTTTTCGCATTAACGTGTATGTTATGTTTGGACTGCACCCATCTGTATAAGTGGAAATTGGTCCCTCATGACTTGTGCACATCTATACCTTCACACAGAAAATTGTCGCTTAACGGATTAAACAGGTGTCCATATATCTGGTGAACCATTGTTGAAGAAATTTCTGCATTCCTGTCTTTTCATTTTCCAACCCTTTCATGGGAGAAGTGAACCAATATAAAGTTTGGCCTGATTGATTCTTTCTCACATGTAACTGCCTTTACTTCCCCTCAGGCCCCATTGACTAGACTTCTTCAACGTTGACATTAACACTCATTTTTACCCTTTGGTCCAATGGGGTTTCTAGTCTGTCTAGTTTCTTGAGAAGACCCATCCTTTTGTCTGGATCATCAGGAACAGATTTTTGAATCTGAGCTTGAATGGAAAAATAGCATCTCCAATAACTACACCCAATGCATTAATAGATATTCTTGCTGGAGCTCTTTTTCTCAATCATGGACATTGTTGGTCAGTTCTTTGTATTTTTTCATAACGTCTTAACCGTCTTTTGAAGTACACTTGCTTTTCACCATTTCCTCTTTATCCTTCCCCAGTAACTTAATTTTTAGTAATGATTCTTCATGTTCTATCTTCAGGACATTTCTTCTAGTCTCTTAACTAAGGATGGTAGCTTTAGATTTTCTGGAAAGTTCAACTAAACCGTATTCTTCCTCACGGTTTCTACCAATCTTTTCCTCCTGAACAGTTCTAAGGAATTCAATGCCTCGAATTTCTTGTTTATTTCAGTTATTGTCTGAGAAAAGAAAATCATATACATTCGTTTAATGTCATATAAAAAAAGTTGATTGATCCTTGAATTATAAGAATCCCCTACGTTAGTTTAAAATATAGGAAGATGTGTATGTAAATTTTAATTACATTGTATATGTAAACATTAGGAATTCGGTTCAAAAATAAACAATGAGTATTTAATGTTGAATAAATGATGAAGCATCCCCTAAATCTAGCTTCCAGAATGTATTTCTATCAAGTGACAAGAACTCTATCCAGCAGTTTCCATGGAGTTTTGTATTTCATCAGCCATCGTAAGGAATTTTCATTTGTAAGTACGGTGCAGGATGTTCATCGCAAATAGTGCACAAAGTGTTTTACAAGATGCACGATGTTATTGATTAGTTGTACAATGCGATTGGCCTCTTTATGCCATCAAAATTCCTCCAATAGCTATACGGCTGTCGTTTGTATTTAAAAATAAAGTCTTCCCCAATGCTGGACATTGCTAATTGTGGTGGTTATCATAATTTGAACATGAATTCGTTTAAGGAATTTGTCCATAAGCATCATTCAGACGAATTTTCGACCAACTTATATAAACTAAGAAGTTTATGGGTAGAGTTAGTAAACCCTTTAAATAAATCGATCAAACATGTTCGAAGATCTAGATTATCTGCCATCTCTTCGAAGGTTTTTCCAAGAACGATAAAATCGCTCAAGTGAATAATGCATTTTTACATTGAAGACATTAGTCCTATTTTGACGAATTTTTCAAACTTGCATTGGCATCATGAGTACAGGTGGAAATCACCTCCTTGTGTTTGCTCCGACATTTTGTGATGAATGCATATCAACAAGATTCCCTGTGGCTATGCATACTTTATACGTCTTTGTAAATCTAGGATTCGTTAAAACCGGTCTTTTAAGCCACTAGTATTTAGTATTTACAAAGTCATACGCTTTCTTTGTTGGTCATTAATCCCTAGCTAGTGTGGTTAATTCCTTAAAATTTACCCTTGCATAAAATTTTGTTTTGGTCTTAATTGCATCCAGGAATCACAAATGCAGTTATCATCAAATCATGTTTAAGTCGTCGATTTTACTATAAATTTTGCACCGATGTAACCTACACGTTGCCATTGATGTTACATGCTTATGCAACCAGTATAGTTGCCTTATCTATGAGATGCCTAGATTTTTTTTCCTTCAGTCTATATGAATAAATACTGTTATGTTTATGTCTCCAGGCGAGAATGGACAATCAAACCAATCTGTTTTAACATATATCCTCAATAGCCAACAACAGACGGAAATGTCCAGTATACAACCAACCGAATGCTACACGTACTATATGTGTTATCAGCTCTGCATCTGCTGAGATAATGCAAATACAATACAGTATTCTAAAGCAAACTGGATGAATTACAGTTAAATAAAGTTGGGAAACTTATTCAGTGAAGAATGACGAGACTTAACATCTATAAATATATGTTAAATAAATCTGGCATTCTATTAGTACATAAAATAGACACTAAATTGCTTTAAGACAATCTTCTTCTTTAACATCGAAAAGCTCCATCCAACCTTTTTATAAGTACTGGTAGATGTGATTTCCGATGTTTGACTCCCGAATTACACAGAGGTAATACAAATGTTTTATATAATTCTAATTCTAATCGTTGTCCTTCTGCTATTATTTATTTCTCATTATATATGTCCACACTAACAGCAATTACAGACCACATTATAAAGCGTTGTATTGTCATGTTAAAACTATTAACATGAATAAATTTTGGTTAATAAAATATCTGACAGTCATAGAGAAACTTCATTCATGACATTTGCATGTTACAGCATGCGAATTTCCCTTATTTACATGGTGATGTCTGAATGTTAGTCGGGACTCGTACAGATAAGGGACTCGCTTTCAGAAGGTCAGGTTATGATTGGTTCACGCTGTTTGTGATAAAAAAAAAATAACACAATACCATAATACTATTCGTGTTTACATTTTGATGACATTTCTATTTGAGTAGATCCTTTTTCTTCATAAGAAGGACTTAAATGTTTATATGTGTGTGATTAACAGTACCAATTAATTGATATCTTTTTATGTGTTTTGATCATACAAACTAACCATCTTGAACTTGTGTAGTGTGTTGATGATATAGTATGTAAAGGAATTGCAATAAAATTATGTGGAAAACTCCCTCTGTCCAGTATTATTTTTCATATATTTTTCACAATTGGTATAGCTACATGTAACAAATTATTTGTTATCAAAACTTGGGGTGGAAATTGCATATTTGAATAAATAGTTTAAACACAATTCATATAACTGATTTCAAAATATAAAGTTATAGTAAATTCAAATTGGTGTTACTTTTGGAGAACTGGGACGTAAGAGGGTTTATCTGAATAATGTCACATTAGAGATACTACATCCAAACTATCAGTATGAATGCACCATTAACTAACGCACTGAGAAAATTGTCCATCGCAAGAGCGAGGAGACAGTATATTGTTTTCTTGCTAAGTGTATTATCAAGGTTAATTATCAATAAATCAATACACGTTTATTAGCTCTTATCGGGCATACAGTTACAGAGATAGATAGATGGATAGATAAATGTATAGATAGATAGATAGATAGATAGATAGATAGATAGATAGATAGATAGATAGATAGATAGATAGATAGATAGATAGATAGATAGCTATAAATAGATAGATAGACAGATGGATGTATAGATAGGTAGAAAGATAGAAAGATAGATAGATGGATGTATAGATAGATAGATAGATAGATAGATAGATAGATAGATAGATAGATAGATAGATAGATAGATAGATAGATAGATAGATAGATAGATAGATAGATAGATAGATAGATAGATGGATGGATGGATGGATGGATAGGTTTGACAGACACATAGATAGATTAGACAGACAGATAGATACATACATACATACATACATACATACATACATACATACATACATACATACATACATACATACATACATACATACATACATACATATATACATACATACACAGACACATACACACATATACATACATACATACATATATACCTACATACATGCATGCATACATACATACATACATACATACATACATACATACATACATACATACATACATACATACATACATACACAGATCGATAAACAGAACAATTTTTAAAACAAAATGACAAATGAGAAATGTAGAAGTGAACCAGTATTACGACGTTGTTATTTTAACACATTTGCATTTTATTTACAGGTTGCATCATTTCTAGACGTACCTATAGAGGTGTACCTTTACCTGAAAAGCAGTACAAAACTGGACATTAAACATATATACTGGTTCAGTGATTCATTATATTTGTATTTCTCCTCAGTTTTTGCCCATGTGAATGAGATACAAAATATTTACTTAAGCATTGTATATAGTGAACAGCAGATCGGATCACAACTGCAGTTGTTCATTACATTTCGTGTTATGGACCATTTACTACATCCTACCACTTTCGATAAAATAAGGAAAATAGAAAATTGGTTAAAAAAATTAGACATCGATTTCGAAATCATTGATGAAATCAATAACGTACACGTGAAGATATGGACTTTATCGCATGATCTGGTAAATTTATCCGAGAATAGTTCTACGGTGGATTTAACATATAACAAATATGCGATGAGGGATGAAAATAAAGTGATTTTCTCAGAAGATTTTTCAGCGAAAGTTCCACATGAATTCAATATTGGAAATGTGTATCCTAAAGAAATGTGTGATCAGATTAATATATTATTTAAATTGCTTAAAACTTCCAATAAGTTCAGAAGCTTCTGTAAATCAAATAAAAACATTCCGATAGCGGCCTCATCTCACACTAGTATCTGCCTATTGTTTGTATGGTTTGACATTATTCTCATGCTTTTGTTTCATTCGTTTTGATTACTAATACTATTACTGTATATTCCCCACACTTAACGTCGACAATTGCAAACATTTTTGAAATCTATGAAAATGCATCCATTCTCAAATCGGTTCCAGGATATCAGCAATGGAATTTGTATCAGTAACACTGCGCAGCCTTTGCATATGTTTTGCGTCATTTACAAACATGGTGAATCCAGACCGTTGTGGGTGTGACTTCAAACATTTATAAAGACCGTGAACAAACTAAAATTGTTGGGGGCGGGGGGGGGGGGTTAGTCTGACAAACTGATAATGAAAACAAGTCTGAGATAAAGGAACTGTGAGGATGTTAATAGTTCCAGGAGTGATATGCACAAAATAAGGTTGTTTTCTGCACTGTCATACTTTGACATCATATCTATTAAATGATATTTGAGGTTTAACAACACATTTACTCTTAAATGTTTAAGGTATACTTATTTTTCAACAGTTCCATAAATCAATATATAGTATATTTCATCTTACATTTTTGCAGTATGGTTGAATTCTGTTGAGACCAAGATAGCAAGCACGTGTCTCGCATCAAATATATATTTTTATGTAGATAATATGATACAGATATTAACGTTTTGTGTATCGTCACTAAAGTGAAACTTGAAGAAAAGGTCATATGCTTTATATTGATTTTTATTCAAATGTTTCAAAGAAAGTTTCGGTCTGTGGCTGGTTCGGAATGCCACCATTTGCGTAAAATTACTTATCTTCTGTTGCAAGTTTGTCGTAAATTTTGACTACAAATTAAAATTGTGGCGTCGTTTAACAACATCAGGTTTATTTGTTCTAATGTACATAAAACATGGTCATTTTTCGATAAAATAACCATTCTATTTAAATAGTTTATGTCTTTAATACTCTCATGTTCTGCTAAGCATGTGTGTGCCAGATGTTTTCATTTTACATTTTCTAATATGAAGACGTTTTATTGCTTCAGAAATTATCTCAACTTTGAATCGACCAACCCGTATGAATATTATATTTCCCAGTTATATAGCTTCCTTGTCAGTATGTCTTGACGTTACATTTCACCATAGAAATCCATTAACAATGACTAATTATCAGATATCGAATGAAATAATAAGTTAGTTTTCATCAGAAAAATACAGGATTAGATTTCGGATAAATGCTTGAACGTCTGATGTTAATGATTCCGTTTGTGACAATGTCTAGATCACGTCTTGCATGTTAAGTTCGAATTTGATTGGCAATAGGTCAGATATTCGCAATTTTGCCAATATCTGAATCCTCATCATCAGTGATATTTTGGTACACAAACATGTGTTTAGAGAGTCTCATTAATAGAAAGGTGTATGGTTGTGGACTTGTTTTGTTTTGTTGTGATTGTAAGACCATTATCCTTGAGAGGCTGTGAACAAAAATGAATCAGACATAAACAAGTTATGATTTTTGCAATTTGTTAGTTTTTTTGATATACACAACACGGTCGAAATCTTGGAACAATTTTTTTTTTTTATTTTTTTTTGGGGGGGGGGGGGGGGGCAGATGGGTTTGTTTGGTTGTTTTCGTTATTATTCATTTATTTATTTATTATGATTATCTACTATTATTTTTTTTGTTATTATTATTATTGTTAACTTTATTAATATTATTGTTCTTTAAAATATTATATCATTATTATTCATTTATATATTTATTTATTTTCATGTGTAGACTTTTATACGGCAATTCATTGTTTAACAGGTGTAGTATACAATCTTGTTGTTAGACAGGTGTTGTAGGGTCTCGTCCATAGACATGCGCTTTTTGAAGTTTCAGTGTACATGTAAAATGTTGTATGGTGCTTCATTGTCAGAGAGTAGTTGTAATAAGTATCCTCATAAGACATTTGATATATTAAATTGTAAGATATATGTTGTTTGGATTTTCTTTTTGGAAAGCTGTTGTTTTACATATCATTATTAGAGAGGTGCTGTTTGGAGTGTTATTGGTCAGACAAGTGTTTCTTGGAATTTCTTTAAACGACATATGCTGTTTGACATTCATTGTAAGAGAAATGAAGTTTTTAGTATCATTATAAGATGCTTGGTGTAAAATCTTATTGTAAGTCATAGAAATCACCATGTCCGTATTAAACAAAACCATCTATTGACCTATGGTTAGCCAGGTATTGAATGGAGTTGCATAAAACTGCTGTTAGTCATGCTGTCATATACATTTGTCACACGAAGGTTTTATTGGTAGTTGTGTAATCCACGGAAATTTGTGTTACTAGTAATGCATCTCGGAGTACTCAATCTCTGTACAGAATTTTCTTAGCTGGTTATTGCTAAAAGATTATGGCCTATGTATTTACTTGACAACGGCTATAGTTGTAAGCTGTCAGTCCTTTTGGAACAGTTATAAGATGTGTGTATGGAATTGTAGTTATCGTAGCCATGTTAACAATGTGCACTGTGAGAAACCGTCCCTCGGCGTGAGTGGTTGACATACTTTATGTATAAGAGTTGTTTACTCAAAAATGTTTCAGATTACTTTCATTAGTACATTTTTATCTAGTCAAATCAGCAAAATGGTTGTATGATCATTTCAAGTTACATGTAAACTTATACACCTTGAATCTCTTCTTTTTTATATTCAAAAAAGACCTTGCCACAATTTCACTTGGACCGATTTTGTATGTACGGATAACATACCCACCTTCAGCACATTTGTTCATGACCAAAAACAAAGTCCTTTTCAATTACAGGAGTCACTCATACATCAATTTAAGCACATTTGTAAATCTTACCTATGATTAGACAGTAGTAATAGTAATGTCATGATATATGTAGTACACTTATTTACACAGTATTGGTTGTTTGCCTGATCATAAATTAAAAACTTATCAGGCAGTGCACATTTTAGTTCTAAAAGATCACATTAAATGTACACACACCAAGTCTTTCAAGGTGATAATCCATCATAGCCATGCATTTCATTTGGATAAAATATAATTAAATAAAAGACGAAGAAAGTACAAAAAAAAAAAATGATTAAACCCCCCCCCCTCCCCCATAAAATAATCAAACAAACAAAAGTAAAATCAACAAATCAATAAGAGTTTTTTTGGATTTATTTCGCTGAATTCATGATTTAGTAGAATTTGTTTGGAGTAAGTGGTGTATTTATGGCAAACAATACCTTGAAGCTAATTGTTATTGTAGAATTGCATACCCATATTTTGTCAGTTTGTCACATACCTAGAACGTTTGATATCATTTAATCAATTAAAAAAGAAAAAAAAAAAAGGAGTTACCATGGAGCTATACAATACATGAATATAAATACGTGTAATATACTAGCACATTAACACATTACAAAAATATTTTATTGTAGTGCAATTACGATACAGACTTAGATCTGTAGGAGTCCCGACTAATAGTCAGGGGACGAGGTTCAGGACCATGTCTCCTCTGAAAGAGGTTTGGACAAGGCCCGTCATATAGTCCCCACCGCCCTATTAGTCAGCGTGCAACGTTCAAGTAAAAGTCTGCATAAGGCTGTAGAGGGACCAAATGCAAGACCTATAGTCTTTCTGATGACTACCATATTTTTAAACAAATGACTGTCGGTAAATGCAAGACATTAGAAAGAAATAATAGATATCAGAAAACATATGCGAGCAAGAAACCGAACCTATACATAATCATTGCTTACGGCAGTAAAAAGGCCAAAAGTTGTTAAAATATAATGTTTAATACCAGCGTAAAATAATTGTATAAACGATAGGAAAATTAATTCAATTAATTCTATTAATTCAAAACGTTAAAATATCATTGACGACATGATGACAAATATGACAAATATGTAAAACAGAAAGAGAACGTCGGAAAATCAATATAAAAGGATAAAATGATGAGAAAAGGTAATCACAGACACCCCCCCCCCCCTGAAATATCCATCACCAAGCTTGCATGTACAGGAAAGTAAAGTACATGTATAAAGGAATAGGTGGAAGTTTAAGAAATTAAAATCTATTTGAGCATAACTTGGTTTGATTCACCAATAAAGAACCACTTGGCATGTGTTAGTATGGTTATGGTTAGTCATGTATTGTGTGAATATTTCATAATGTATTATGATTTATATATATACATGTTGTTTTGATATATTAATAAATTGGTGTGATATATAGTTTTACTTTCTCAATACGTCGGAAATAATATGGCCATACATCGACAAAATGTAGTCTACGAATAGCGATAATAAGCATCTTTACAAACCTAAGAATTGCAAATGAGGCAACCGTGTTGAAGAAATTCAAGTATATGGATGTCAGCAAACATTTCTGAATAATATTCATCCCCAATTTTCCTTCACTATTTATAAGTGTTTCGAGATTAGTTGAACAAGCATTGGGTCTTGACTCAATAGGACTTGAAATTTATGCAAATTTGACAATCACTACATCCCATGTAATTGAAATCTTTGAATGATAAAGATTGTACAATTGTCCCTCCATGAATATTTTAGGTACGTGGTGACAACATCTGCCTGATGCATTGCATACAAATCTATACTTTTGAAACGGACCCACCCGAAGCAGTGAGGAATGGTTTCCCTACCACGCTTACCGTGACATGAAACCTCTGTGTTTACTGTCTTATCCGAATGACAGAACAATGTTGTGCCCCAGAGTCGAACCCGGGACCTCTCGCATATATATGGAGAAGAGATTGAACTTTCTTGACAGTAACATTCGACCCAAACCCTGTATTTCGTTAACACCCTACTTTTGACATATTCCTCAATAGATAAATAAATTTCCTATAATCTCAGCAAGTTTCAGATCTATCTGTATCTCCCGTGAAAGCGGAGATACACTACTTCAAATATGGTCGTGTTCTCTTTAATTCACTGGTCCATTTATGAGTCGACGGTGTGATTACAGGACAACATACGGACATCAGCTTCAGGCAGGTCTTTGCTTCCTTTTTTTTTTGAAAACAGAAACTGCAGATGCACAGCAATCCCCTCTCATGTTATTACTTCAGTCTATCCGTAGGACTTGTCGAAATCATGCATATGCTAACTTCAATGATATCAATTTTAATGGTAAATTATACTGCGGGCATCGGCAGGTGATGTTCTATATGGTTGCAGCGGGGTGCGAAGTAAACAAGGTAAAATGATCAATGCTGCTTTAGTTTGTAATCGTTGAAAACAGTTCTCGATGAAATTGGTCATCGATCAAAGATGGTGAGGAAATTAAAAAAAAAATCATTCAAGATTTCGAGTAAGTTAACTCTTTTTAAGCACTGTTTCTTTGCGTTTATTCATATGACAAAAATTAAACATGTAACAACCAAGATACGAAAGGAATGTGATTTTTGAAAAAAAAAATAATAATGAAATTATCACTAACAATGTTGAAAACAGTTTTTCGTACTAAGTCGACATTTAGAATAGATTTGCAATATTTTGGAAAAGTTAGCAATAAAAATATAAAAAACGTTATATACAATACGTATTAATGTATAATGATTACACTGAAATTACTCTTTAACTACATCAGACAATGAAATGAGGCTAATTTATTTTATCAAAGAAAAAAGAGGAGTTACTGGCTCAGTTATGTGGCAGAAGTCACCATAGAGCTATACAGTACATGAATATAAATAATATACTAGAACATATATCACATTACAAAAATATTTGATTGTAGTGCAATTACGATACCGACTTAGGACGGTCATTTAATTTGACAAAAGCCAAACAAATGGTGTGGTTAACCGGTTTACGGGCCCACCTTCCCACTCACCGTAACAGCAGAACAATCAAAGGACTTACATTTAAAAATTTATAAATAATCCTCCATGTAAAGAACAAGGGTCAACAGGTATCGCATATTGAGAGGTCATAAAAATATAAACACGTAAGGTATTGTAAAATACATAATGGTATAAAAATATATGCGACATCAACATGATAAACCGTGCTCTGCCAGTCTGAAAGCGAGCTAAGACCCTAGTTCTGTAGGAGTCCCGACTAACAGTCAGAGGGGACGAGGTTCAGGACCATGTCTCCTCATCCTTATCAAGAACTCAAGGTGTTAAATATAACAGTGAAAGTTTGAAAGGTCTAACTCAAACTATAAACACTGCATACGAGAGAATTTGAAAACTAAATATTGATACTTAATATCTCATTTACGATTTTCAATTTTCTTCGAAACCAATTCGTCCTGATTTTTAAAGTGAGGAACAGAGAGATGAAATACGCAGATGGAGCCGTTTCTCAGAAAAAGAAAGTGAAAGTCGTACTCACAATAGAATAGAAAAGAGAAAACTGAAGACATCTAACAAAGCTCTATGACAAAAATCACCAAGGACATGCACACACACACACACACACACACACACACACACACACACACACACACACACACACACACACACACACACACACACACACACACACACACACACACACACACACACAAATGACGACAGTAGAATATACACTGAAAAACGACATTACAAAAACATTCGATTGTGCTGCGGTTACGATACCGAATTAGGACGGTCAATTGAAGTAACAAACGTCACTCAATTGGTGTGGTTAACCGGTTTACGGGCGCCCAACTTCCCACTCACCGCAAATACAGTACAATCAATTGAATATATAATAATAATAGTAGCAAACGTAAAGTCAAAACATCAGAATAGCCAAAGGATCTTCTAGTGGATAGACCCTAATAACAAATACAAAGAAAAATCACAAAAAAAGAACCAAAGAAACAAAACAAAACAAATAACAAACGAAATAAAAAAGGAAAAAGAAACACATAAAAAAAGATAAAAAAATCGAATGAATAGAAAAGGGATCGGAAGTCCCTATTAACATCAACATATCTATAATGGGCAAACCTAATGGGGGGTTTTATGACACCGGAATTAGCGATTCGGGGGCATCTAGTTTTTGGCCTTTTTATTATTATTATCATTAATATATTTAAAATTATTATTATTATTATTATTATTATTATTATTATTATTATTATTATTATTATTATTATTATTATTTGTACGGGATATGCTATTTCCTGCCGGACAATTTCTTTAATTTGAGTTAGCATTCCTCTTGATGTATAACCATACAGTTTGCACTGTTTCTTGATGAGTGGAAAGGTGATCTGTAAGTCAGTTAACCAAAGAAAATGGGTGGCAGTTATTACTTGTCCGGTACCAGAACTGCATTATAATCGAATATTTTCTGATTTTCTTTTTGTGTGCTGATTCTTGTACTCTCTGCATGTATCATAAAAGTGAGATAGATGTCGTTTCTCCCTTCTCTTTACATGAAAAGAATTAAGTCAAAATGGTTTATTGAAAATGTTTTAATCATAGTTAAAAGGGGGAAATATTTAACGTATAAAGGAAAACAAATATAAATTCTACATTTACATATCTGTAAGTTGAGAACGAAAGTAGTACATATCTGCAGAAAATACACGTTGTTCAGATTTTTTTTTTCATGTTGCTGGTAAACAACGTAAACAACGAAGTACCGACTACTAAACCATATCTTGTTATCTATAGAATAAAAGGGCAATATAATATATAGTCTAATTTTCAGAGAATTGTAATATGAAGCTCAATTAAATCGACGTAAGACGTGGTGTCCGTGAGGAGTAAGCATCCCCTGGTTACATGCAACGCACGCATAAATCCTGCAACAACTTTTCAAGTCGAGGGAATAAATACATAAATATACACATAAGCACATTAACAAGAAAAGAATACTAGGTCAAATTATCCTATTCACAGTATGAAACGCTGTTGAACTGAAATTCAGGCGTAGGAAATGCACGTGAACAAATGTCTGTATATACATATTATGTCAAATCAGGTATTGTCATAAAGTAAAGGTGGCTAGTTTGTATGGTCAAATCCCAAAATGTCGATTAACATTCTTGAAAGCTGGATTTCAAATTGCACCAGACCCCTTAACCGACCATAGAACTTCCTTAGTGACAATTTCAAACATTCAATATATCCCTGTGAGTAGTTTCCTGACAAGACGCCTCGCTCTCGCGAAATCTTCGTATTAGAGAATGCCCTGGCATAGCGCATATATTGTGAAAGGAAGACGCCATATGCGGGATAGGGAAGTATGTTGCTACTCGGGGAATTGGAAATAATGAAATTGAAATCGTCACGTTTGTCATAAAGAAAGGTTTCTAATGAACCACCCTCACTAATTGATAGGAGTAGATCGAGGTATGAAATAGAAAATGTGCTCTCAGTTGAATCTTTTATCTTGAGTTTCTTTGGATATATGATGTTGAGGTGATCCTCCAATACAGGGTTGTTAATCCACAAAACGTCATCGATGTATCTGTATGTAATGTTGAACCTAGACAAGAAACTATTTAAATTTAGCATGCTTATAAAAATTCAAAACAAGCAGCATCTATTGCAGGCAAATGCCTTTATCGGCAGTGATAAATGGAAATTCTCCCCTGGATACCAGAGGCAGAGAGAGACTATATAGTAGTATAAAGACATAGGCAATTAAAGAAGTTTATCTTATATTACAATGTGTTTTATTGAAAAAAAAAATATAGAAAGGATGTTTGTGAATGGCATATACTAAAATGCAATTCTAACAGATACTTATTGGTGACAAAAAACCAAGAAAGTAAATAAGCTGAACCAGGATATCAAGGAAATAAATATTCTGTCCTTCCAACAACTTAAAATAAATAATCTGACTCGACCAAATTTGCTCCCCCCCCCCACCCCCCCCCCCCCCCCCACCCAATATAAACATACAAACAAAAAATACAAACAACGCTCTAAATACTGGACATTGGATTTCGACGGTAAATATTCAAGTGTAATTTAATGGTAAGATCTGTCAGTTGATAGATGGGATTTCTATGGGTATTAACTGCGCAACTCTTAGAGCAGATTTGTATTTGTATTATTCTGAGAGGGATCTCAAGTATTCTATTTAAAACCCTAAAGGTTTCGACCATAACATTTACCCACGTACAGTAGACAGTATATTTCCGAATTCACATTTGGTAAATCGTCACGCTTTGTGTTGTTATTACAATAGAATATTCTTTAAGCTTACTAACGCACAACGTCGTTTCTAACTCATAGTACGAAAGCGCCGCCTAACGGATGATAACTGACGTTTTCAATGTTTTCCTAGATGTTCCAAATAATTGCTTTTGCTTTTGATTTATTCTTGTTGATGCTGACTCCTCCCAGGCACCTGGTCTCATATCTAAATTTCAAGGTTCCATGAATGCTCACTGTTGTAAATTATTGTGAGTGCCACATTTATATTACACAAGTTACTTTATATTCTGCATTGATTTTCATCAAGTCAATATATTTCACCAATCTTATTGAAACGCGACTTGTACTTCGTTCCTCTACGCTACTCTCCATGTACAAGATCTTACAACTGCCGATTCGAGGTCATCTGAGGATGACCTTTCAGTACAGCCAATCAGAATTTGAGTTAGAGATCTTTCGGTATTGTTTGTATGTAATATAACACCGAAAAATCTCTAACTCCAATTCTGATTGGCTGTTCTGAAAGGTTATCCTGAGATGACCTCGAATCGGCAGTTGTAAGATCTTGTACATGGAGAGTATCGTAGAGGAGCGAAATACAAGTCGCGTTTTAATAAGATTGTATATTTCACTTATATGGTAATAGTATTTACATGTACATGACTCATTACACAGCAATTTATCGCCATGCAACTGATCAACTAAATTAGTGATGGAGTTTTAATGTGTCCTGATACTTTGGTTTTCTGCTTCTAGACCATTCTGATGAATTCAGTTTATTGATTTATGTAGCCAGTCTGAAGAACAAGATTGTCAAATTTACAGACTGACATATCAAAATAATAAATACATCTACATCTATAATGTACATTATAAAAGCTTTTTCACATCACTAAATATGTTCCAGTACCACATATGCACTGGTACAATTTGTTAGAGATTATTACTATACTAAGGAAAAAGAAGAGCAGCGAGCCAGTGACAAAATAAAATATTTATTGGGTTAAAAATGTAATCAATTTTGTTGGTTAAAAATGTGACAAATATTATAATTTCTGTTGTAGAATTTATTCACATTCTCCGAACCAATTTGTTAGAGAGGAGAAGGCAGTTCGAGTCATACAGCACTTCAAAATCTGACGCGAACACTTATCTTATCTTCCAGCCTCCATCTCTTACATTTGGTATAACACAATACGGAAAACTACACCTATCAAAACCAGAAGAACACGATTTGTACGGTCACATTAATGAGGAATATACTGACATTCTCCAAACCAAGTTGACTGTCTACAAACAGGTTGTGGCATACAGTATTAAGATATAATACCAACACTTTCCGCGGCTACCATCCTCCACCTCTCGCATCTGGCATAGATGCTGTGTTACACAGATCAGAATATTTAGTCAGTTTCTAGACAAATTTTCACAGAAAACAGCATTTTTGGTAAAAATGCGAAGCAAGATTTGGTCTATGAAATGGCAATGCCTGTCTGTCTGTCTGCGTCAATAATTTGGTTTAGCTCTTGCTAAAGATTCATTGCAGAAAGATCATTGACAATACTTCTTCCAAACTTCATATGTAGACATACCTTGATGAGCTGTATCTATTGTTTTTTACCTTGATTTTGAAGGCTCCCAATATCAAGGTCATATGTGTAATTTACTTTAGTTCAATTACACAAACACCATGAGATGTAAAAATGATGGATAAAGAGTCATGTCTTCAAACTTCACATGAAGATAAACCTTAATGACCTCGCGACTGCAATTGAATTAGATATTGAGGAGATGTGAAAATTGGTGTTGTATAAGCACATCTGTAACGTCTGAGCCTCTTGTGTATTGATTAATCCTTAGATTAAGGGTGTGTGTACCCTGAATATACACTGTGTACGCCCCAGGCGTTATAAACACTCTCTGTCCCAGACAGTAATCACCATGATTGCGTTGTTTGATTAAGACGCCATTAACAGTTAAATTGTTTATTTACACTAACACTAATTACGTTCACATTATGTACACACAAAACACAATATACAACCATGAAAATTGAAAGTCATGATTAAAATCCAAAGTGACGTGAACTCATTAAGCATCCAAAACAAACTGATTCAATGACTAAATTTCGCTCGGCTATTTATACCTTTTGGGGGCTCCTCCACGCGAAGAGCCAAAACACGGACTCCTCCGAGCGAGGAGCCAAAGCACATGCTACTCAAAGCGAGGAGCCAAACACCGGGCTCCTCCGAGCGAGGAGCCGATACTGGGCGAGGAACCGATGCTTAGAATAAACAATGACCTAGCCAATAATAAACAATAATCTAGCAAATAACGTATCTAATAATAAACAAAGTAATTAATCGAAACACTGAATAAAGATAAATCTACTATTTGTATTATAAACATTCGCTACAATTTCCCCCTACTTAAGTTTTAACTCCGCTCAAAACAGTTTACCAATTATGAACAAACAAAATACAATAAAGGAAACAATTACCATGGCAATAAGTTTTCACAAACATTAAACAAAGACGAAAATTAAAACAAGACCCGACATATATACATGTAAGCACAAGGTTTTGCACCAACAGTTATTATTGCATGTCCAGCAATATTTACCAAATTATGAAGAAAACAATGACATCATGGTAACATTTTAACAAATATTAGAGAAACGATAATTAAAACCCCCAAAACATATATAGATATATATTATTCACATGGAATCATACAATATGACACGACATAATTCTGGCACAGCACCACTGTTCTATGCAAGAAATGTCATACAAATTCACGTCCATTCATGAAATATATACCATAGTCACTATTCGTCACTCTGCTTCACTATTCGCACTTTTCTGGCGCGAAAATGTTCAGGTACTTCGTTTAAGATACATTGTATCTATTGCTTTTTGCATGATATCGATGCCTTCGGGATCAACGGCATGGGAATGCGCGATCTCCATATCCCTTTTTGTTTCAATCTGTCCGTTTGTGTAAACAGTTTTCTTATTTCTCATAGTCAGCACTATCGTACGGATTTCCGTCGCTACAATTCGTGACCCTGGTTCATTTGTTTCATTCTGGGGGTTATCGCAAGTGTCACTGTCACTTGTATCTATAACGCCCGGCACATTCATTGACCGGCTATCATCGTAGAGTTCATCACAATTCGCATCTGTGCCTTCTTTTTCCTTGGCGACGTTTCCCAGAATATTGTCAACAAAGTCATTAGACACATCCTATATCGAGCATTTTGAAATTTCATCAAACAATCCAACTTTATGTGACTGATTGTCTGTCGGATGTTGTCTCTCATCATCTACCCGGTCCACGCGATATTGGGATTCATCTTCATCAGACGAAATATCTTCATACATCTCAGATACATAGACGGGCTTCTTTGCCTCCTGCATTAGTTCAGAGTTCATTTGTCCTGTCGTGCATCTGTTCATTTCTGCCTTTGCATCCTGACCACTCAGTTTATGACGATTCATCATGTGCCTCCGCAGGTTCTCTTTTCTTAGAAAAGGCTGCTGACAATAATTACACTGGACTACAGTCTTTGTATCACTATGCTTTTCGTGTATGTGTCTCCTTAGATTTTTACTTCTTTTAATAATGGCTCCGCAAACTTCACATTGGTATCCATCAACTTCAAGAACTTTTTTTTTCGGTCAATCTAAGAATCTACCCGGTCTTTTAATCACTCGACCGCGTCGTGTGTTTGGATACTCGGGGACTGATTGGTCTGTTTCAGTTGATGGGCGGTCCTTCTGTGCAGTATCCTTTTGGTGTTTTGGCGGGTCCTGGCCTAAGTCTAGATTTTGGCGTATATTCGATTCTTTTGTTTTATCTGCCGCTGGAATGTGACTGTCGTCTAAACTTTTGCTATTTCCTGTGTATTGCGTGAACGGCTTTTGCTGAGCACTACCGTGGTAGGGTTTTAAGTTATCCGCGTGAACAACTACAGGCTTTGAGTGTTTTGAGAATTTGATTTGAAACAGCACATCACTCAATCTTCTAATAATTTTCCATGGACCAGTCCATTTCTTGCAAGTTTTGCTTTTCTACCAACGACAACTTTAGGTTGATTTCGACGGACTAAATCACCAATATCATATTTAATTTGTCGCACATTCCGGTCATAATAATGTTTTTGACGCTCTGACTGTTTTCCAGTAATTTCGCGCGCTATTCCATGTATAAGCACTAACTCTTCTTCTAATTTTCTGACGTAGTCCGATTCATTAACGTTTTGCGCGTCACCGTCGTCTTCAAGCTTTTCAGTCATTATATCCAATGGTATCGAGGCTTCTGTTCCAAAAACCATTCTGTACGGGGTGATGTTCGTTGTTTCATGCGGGGAAGTATTATACGCTAAAACTATCCCATCCATATATTTATCCCAGTCTGTTTGATGTACAGAAATGTATTTTGAAAGCGCATCTTTGATCGTCCGGTTCTGACGCTCCACCAATCCATCTGACTGCGGATGATACGGGGTTGTCCGGCTTTTAATAATTTGCAGAAGTCGGCACATTCCTTGGAATAAACAACTCTCGAACTGCATGCCTTGATCGGAATGAATGGCACGTGGACAAAGTTAACCGTACCGTTTAATCCAGCCTTTAAAAATTGTCTCTGCCACTGTCTCGGCCTCACAGTTTCTCAAGAGATAGATCTCTGTAAACTTCGTAAAATAATCAGCTACAACTAATATATACAAGTAGCCATTTTCTGACTTCGGAAAAGGTCCGGCAATGTCTACTGCTATCCCCTCGAACTTAATTCCACTTACATGTAGTTTGAGTGGAGTCCGTTTCTTTCTGGGTGGATTATTACGCTCTTCACACACATCACAAGACGAAACATAGTCATTTACATACCGGCGCATGTGCGGCCAGTAATACTGGGTCTTACACAGTTTAGCGTATGTTCTCCTTATACCCATATGTCCAGCTGTTTGTGAATCGTGTATTTGCCACAACACAACATCTCGCAATTTCCTCGGAGTAAATATCTTGAATGTTTCACTATCACCGTCAATCGCGCGCATACACAATACACCATTTCGCACACTGAGTAAATCCCAACGAGAATACCAAAATTTGCACTCGAAACTTTGATGTGAAAATGCGACAATAGGCGGTTTTTGACACTCTGGATCCTCCTTCAAACGAAAAATCGGAGCTATTCCTTCATCGGATAGCTGACACAGACTGATATTTTCGATATTAAGCGTTTCTTTTGGTGCTTGTCTTGGTTTTGCGCGTGGTAGTCTGTTCACTTTTCTCTTTGATCTTTTTGTTGTCGGAATATTATTGTCATCGGACAACACATCAGTCACAGTATTAAGTTCACGAAATAGCGAATTGATCACAACATATCATTTTCAACACTTTCAACACAATTGTCGCAATTTCGCAGTTCATCACTATTGCGATATATCCGGTCGCTAGTATCCTTAATAACACGCTTGCACTGTTTGCACGTGACTTCACCCGAAATTATGCGTGAAAGTCCATCTGCATTTCCATGTCGTTTTCCTATACGATGTTGTATTTGGAAGGTGTACGGTCCCAGCTGTTGTAGCCACCTAGCGATTTGTCCGTCTGGTTCCTTAACCTTATGTAACCACACTAATGAGGCATGGTCTGTTCTCAACAGAAATTCACGTCCGAGTAAGTAGTGTTTAAAATGTTTCACAAAGAACACAAGCGCGAGCATTTCTTTTCGTGTGACACAATAATTCTTCTCAGCACTGTTTAAGGTACGACTCGCATAAGCTATCACCTTTTCTTGTCCCTCTTGTACTTGTGATAAAACTGCTCCAATGGCGTCGCTACTTGCATCCGTGTCTAAGATGAACATTCCGCCATTAACATCCGGGTATCCAATAATCGGAGCGTTCACTAATTTCAGATTTCAATACACGAAATGCTTCGTCACAATTTGTAGTCCATTCCCATTTTGCGTATTTGCTAGTTAGTTCATGCAAGGACTTAGCAACGTGAGCGAAGTCTTTTATGAATCTCATGTAATATGACACCAATCCAAGAAATCTACGCAGTTCTGACACATTTTGTGGAATCTTCCATTCATCAACGGCACGCGTCTTCTCTGGATCCGTCATGATTCCATGTTCGTTCACTATATGTCCGAGAAAAGTTACTTCACGTTTGAAGAAACAGCACTTCTTTGCCTTAAGCTTCAAGTTAGCATCTTGCAGTCGGTCAATCACAAGCTTTAAATTCTTCTTGTGTTGATCAAAATCACGGCAATAAACAATTATATTATCTAGGTATAAAACTGTTACATGC
Source organism: Pteria penguin (assembly GCA_035048485.1). Classification (NCBI taxonomy): domain Eukaryota; kingdom Metazoa; phylum Mollusca; class Bivalvia; order Pterioida; family Pteriidae; genus Pteria; species Pteria penguin. Next base: position 1,144,441 of record CM068584.1, read on the forward strand.
CATTGCAATCCATGCAAAGCTTGTCCGACGACTCGCTGAAATGTGGCTGGCGCATTACACAATCCGAAAGGCATAACTTTATATTGGTAGAGTCCGCCCCGAGGTGTTCCGAAAGCTGTCTTCTCCTAATCCGCTTCCCTCATCGGAATTTGATGATACGCCATGTTTAGGTCTAGAGATGAAAACCATTTTGATTCTGTTAATGCATCCAAATCATCAGATATCCTCGGAATCGGATATGCGCCCTTCACTGTTTGCGCATTCAGCCTCCTATAATCCACACATAATCTCCAACTATTGTCCTTTTTCTTCACTAAGACAATAGGAGATGACCACGGACTTCTTTGATTCTTCTATAAGTCCTTGTTTCTTGAGTTCTTGAGTTACGGTGTTCGCCAATGTTCGCGCGTTCTGCAGGCATTTCAGTGTCGGCAAATGCACTTTTCCGACCGATTAAAAACTGTCTGAATTTTTCTCCTTCTTCTGTAGTTAAGTTTCGACATCCTTCGTCATAAACTTCTCGCAAAAATTCAGGAAATTCCTCTGAAATACTCCCTTCCTGCACGTTACACACACTGCCACAGTGCAATGGTTCACTGATAAACTTCACAGATGCCAACAGCGCTACTTCTGTGTCCTCCCTAACACGAACTTCACTATCACTGGGATTAAACACACGCACATATACATCACTATTTTTCGCGGTCACAACCACATGCGCGATGGCAAGTCCATGAGTATATACGAATCTCTTCATAGGTATTAATACTCCGTCGCCAGCGTTGCCTCTACACATCACTTTAGACTTCAATACGGCTTCATGCCTTGGTGGAACTTCATAATTTTCCACAGTCACTATACGGCAACTTTGTTCTTCATATTCATCTGTGTGCACACAACTCAGAATTAAATTATCACTTCGATAATCCCACTGGCATTTGTATTTTAACATGAAATCCTGCCCCAGTAAATTACATTTCACTCCTCGGACGAACACACGAAAGTAAACATCAACATCACCGAAAGTCAAAATCATCCTAGCAGTCCCAAGAACTTTCACTTCACTTACATCAGCGGTTTCAAATTCCTTGCGTGCGCGCTCTAGTACTGTTCGATCATTCGGAAGAATACTATAATACACTTCCTCTGATATAAATGTATTAATCGCACCTGTGTCGATCTTCCACTCTAATAAGTCCGTTCACTTTCATTCCTGGTTTCCCTTTTACGGTTACATAACCTCTGGTCACATCCGTCATTGAGCTCGTATCAGTGTGCGTCACAAAATCTGTTTGCGTTCCTACGACGCAACGCTGTACATTTTCTGTAATAGGCCTCTTGTCCTGCGCACTGACCGACGCATGGCCTACTGCCTCGGTCCACCATGGTTTAAAGTCTTGTTTTGAGAGTTTCCGTCACTCCTTCCTATCTCAGGACTTCCGGTTCCAGTACGTCTGTTCGTTCTGCTCTTCGGACAGTCCCGAATTAAATGACGGGTCGAGTTGCAATTGAAACATTTCTTCATTTGAGTTCTGGTGTTTTCTTGCAGTTGTCTCCCGTTATTAAAACGTTTTCTCTTCGTTGGATCTTGGATTTCGGAAACTTGTGGTTTATATTCCCTCTTGTCCTGTGGTTTCTTGTTTTCTGTAATTCTAATGCACTCTTCTTGCATTGCTGCTTTTACTGCGTCGTCCATAGTCACAGGACGAGTTCTTTTGACTGCTAATCGAAAATCCTCGTTCTCACTACAATTATCTAGGAATGGTTTAACACTTCCCTCTTGAACCTACCGTGCATGTACCATGGACATTGGATTTGGGCGTGTAAAGCCGCGGACACGCGTGGACACTGTCCCTGTATATCAGCCATATTGACCGCGTATATAGGTGGTCATTTACCTGTGTCCGCGCCGTTAGACGGTCAAACGTGGACACCAAATATGTCCCGGAAAATGGGTATGATAGTGCTAAAAAGGCACCGACCTTATGATGATGCGTATTGTGTTTGTTCAGTGAAGCATGAAAATTAACGAAATTAGACTTGAAGATATCTAGATTAATAATCATTTAACATCTTTTTAAATCTCCTCTGCTTGATTACACAATTAACGTTGGAAATGTATCTTAAAATATTCTGCTATTCTAAATATTTTTAATACTAGAACGCATTTTTAATATAAAAATTGAAAATATAGTGCGCACCTGGAGCACGGACGTATATAATGTTTTAGATATATACGTCCCTGTTTGGACGTATAACTACGTTATATACGTTCTTTATACCCGTATATTTACTTGTCGTAAAAGTGCAAAGATGGTATTTGAATGAAATCGGTAAAGACAAGCCGATTGGTCATGGTACAGATACGTGTATAAGTGTGATTTAAAAGAGAAAACTGAAGACATCTGACATGGCTGTATGACAAATGTCACCAAGGACATGCACACAAAAAATGATTTATTATTCCCAGAGAGTGCCGAGTTTCTTTGTAATACCTATTTCGGACTCTTAATTAAAGAAGGAACGATCCGAATTGAAGAGCGCAATTACTACTTGTGGGTTCAGTACAGTAAAACCGACTTTAAAATCAAATAAATTCATTTTATATGTGATATGATATTCATTTTTGATTGCTCTGATAAACATATTCAGATTTTGAAATATTACATGCGATTACGATGAAATACACGATTGATTAATTCTGGTAGATATTTATACATATAGACATTGATCTTCATTCTATTTTATTCATTATTATTTTCTTTGGTATGTTTTCTTCTTTTTTATGTATTCTTTTTTCTTCCTGGTGAAGTGCAGGCAAACTTTTGAAAAATATTTTTAATCTCGGAACAAAAGACAAAGCATGCGCACTGGAGTCGCAAGGGAAACTAGGGTGTCGGTCGTTTTCTTACCTAAACAGTAAAGAAAAGTATCTTTCAGAACCCCCACCCTTTCATTTTCTTAGCTTCTTACATACTCCTGCCAGATATAGGGCCGTATGTATCTTATGATTTCATCAGATACGATCGTCTAATTCCGTGTATTAATCAGTGTCATAAGTCAAACCCTTATTCGCTACCAGGGTGAAGTAGAACAATAGACTTCACACAACACGCGTGCTCCAGTCGTAAGGTTACCTGGACTAAGTGCCGTTTGACCTAAACAGAGAGGAAAAGCCCCCCCCCCTTTTTTTTTATTGTTTTGTCTCGTTACATATTCTTTCCCAATACGATCGTATCTATTTTTGTATTAATTTCACGGATACGATCATGCAATTATATATAAAAGATGATGACCCGACTGAACACTGAATCTTGCATGTTTTACATTAATACATACACAAATATATATTTTGATTGTATTGAAAAAGTTTAAAATACGTTTGCAAACGATATCTCGTGCACAGCAGAGAGAGAAACAGAGAGAAAGAGAAAAGAGAGAGAGAGAGAGAGGGGGGGGGGGGGGGGGGGTGACGTGTCGTTACTTTAACTCGGTCGTTAGGTGGCGTCGATCTTTCACTTAAATTTATTGCCCTGTAGGCTTACAGCACAATGCTTAGACTTGCAATAGGGAAATCTTATTGGCGAGTAAGATATTTGACTGAAATATCGTACAATTCTTCATTATCAACAAGTACAAATGAAAGGAAAGCGGGGGGGGGGGGGGGGGGGGGGTTTTGCAGTTTTGGGTTTTCTCTCTTTGCCGGAGATGTGGTTCTTAGATTTTACTGTTGAGGGGAGTAATAAATCACAAGAAATATGACAATAATTAATTTTCAAATATAAAATAGTAATGCTAGTACACAATTCATTAATACACATCCACATATAACGATAGAATACATGTACTGTATATGCATTGGTATGTACATGTATGACAGTCTTCACACTAGAGATTTTCACACCTCTGTGGCTCAAATTAAAAAAAGTTGGTTCACACATGAATGATTAGACGTTTTCCACAACAGGGGAACTCCTTGGATGCTTTCAACTAAGGGTGATTTTAAAACATTGTGATTTTATTTATTTATTTATTTATTTTTGCTTTAACCAAAAACTCCTTAAATAAAACATCGTGTTTTCTGATTTTTAGCAAAACACCCGAGTCTGGCGTCATAAACTGAGAAAATCATTTCAATTATTTCAGTTTAATTTATTCCATTATCACAAGGACTTATAAACAATTTGTTTATAAGTCCTTGATTATCAAACATTAAAATAAATTGTCATACTAAAAAAAATTCCAAATCCCAGTTAAAAATTCATTGCTGAACAAAAAAATATGACTTAAGTATTTTCTCAATTTATGGCGCCGGACCCGGGATTTTCTTAAACGATGTAAAAATTCCCATGTAAACAGGCACTGCTGTACTCCTACATTCCCTGACTTGAATGACCTACCTAGTTATAAATTAATTGCACCAAACGGCAATAAACGACGGCTGATTGATGACTGTCCATTGAAATGTGATGGCCGAACTTACAGCAAGTATTTTGGCAACAAAGAAGTTAATCGTAAATGTCCGATACCTGCTGTGAACAAGTGAAACTATCGTTAATGTTCTTTGATTAACATGACATAATACGGGCAAGAAAGATATTTGGGCACATGGTCACAAAAAATTAAAAATAAAAATAATAATAATAATAAATCTTAAAATAACTGACACCATTTCCACGGCAATATTGTTGTATTCACTCGTTTTTCAAAACTACGCTCTATTAACAGCCGGATAATAGGTTATCGGGGCCGTAATTAATATTTGCGTCTATCTTTCAGGAGGTTTAGCGGAAGCAAAAATATATAAAAAAAATAATCTGGAAGTTTCAGGATCGTATTTTCAAAGACAAAATGACAACACTATACGTCTGACGGTTTGTAAAATACAGGCACATCTATGTTATGTCCCTTACGTCCACTGTGGGACAATTTTAATTTAAAGGTGTGAAAAGCTCGTCCGTTTTGTCCACCAGAGGACAGGTAAAAGGTGTGAAAACCTTGTCCGCTTTGACCTCGAGAGGACAAGTACAGGTAGATGGCAAATTGTTTAATTAACATTAACGTGGACAGAAAACTGGCCTCCCGTGGTGTCCACGGAGGACAGACGTGGACTGCCCACCGAGGCAACGAGGATTTTCCAACTTCCGCGGTACATGTACGGTATTCTCTATTATCCGGATATTCACGCCGATATAAATCTCTAAAGGTCTCATTTTGTCTTTTCCTTCGCAATTTTGCCTTTGTGATATAGCTCTCTTTCATCGCTATATGTCCAAATCTGTTATACATTGCCTCTGTAAGTAGATCCCAGTCGTTCCTGACATGATCTGATAATCCGTAGGCATATGTTTCCGCTTGTCCTCTTAGTACTGTAAAGAACACTTTTCGCTTCTGTTCCTCGTTCCAGCCATTTAATTCTGCACTATTTTCAAAATAGCGGATGTATTCCGTCCAAATATCGCTACCATTGCCTTTAAAGGTCCTCTTTACGGTTATGCGATACACATCTCTAGATTCCGTGTTTACCGTTAATGTAGGGGAAATAACAGTGTCTGTTGCAATGTCCTGGTTACGTTCCTGTGTAACATTTGCATATCCTACATGATCACTTGATAAAAGTTTCACTATAACTGAATAGCACGACACACAGAATCGCTAGTATTCCTGATATTAAGAATTCTTTGGTGAAACACAGCAGCATGTATCCCGGGAAATATTTGTATAACAAATATACGCATAATCCACCGAAAATGAACACAAGCGACCATAAAATGAAAAATCTTCTCCAGCGCAGAGGTCTGTAATTGTCAAAATTCGCACTTAATTCACTTCTTTCCACTGAATCCTCACATTTAGGAGTACTGGTTTGTTACGGAGAATATTTATTTTCCTGTTCATTAAACGACACTGTCAAGTTACGGCGAGCTGAACTCCTGTTATGTCTCGGAAATATCCCTGTTCGCCTCGGTGTTTCGAAAATTGGAGTATTTGGTACTCGTTGCGTCATCTCCATATCCCTCGGAGAATATGTTGTTTCATCCATTGCTCACTTAATATTTCACAATACGCGCACACGCATAACACAAGTTTATCACAATCACCAACGATAACCAAATCACAATGGTTATTTTAGTCCGTGTATGTTGAATTCACAAGTTGGTCCACTGCTATACAACATCCACACGCAGGGCACCAATAATGTTGAATTATTTTCCGTCGTATTATTACACCGTTCACTGATGTATGGCTCTAAACACGTGTAACACTGACCACAAATAATGTATTCCTTTGTCGTAATCGCACACTGTAAACGCGATCCATGAACATATTCCTTGAATCTCACTCTACGACGACTCACAGTATATAATATACCCATGTGAATTCCTGAATCACAGGTCTGAATTTCTACGCAAGTTTTATCCTGCACCCGCACGCAGGACATCGGAAGAATCTACTCACTATTTTCCCATTTTCCGAACGAATAACACAAAAGTTGTCACATATTAAAAAGTTATTATAACAGTTCGGACACTCTTTGTATGAATTCACATCTCTCCTTGCCACAAGAACATAATTTTCCTCGTCGTCTATAGAATAATAATTCACATATTTCCTTCGGTTATTTGTTTCCATGGTGATATAATTATTCACTGTTCACAGTAGCTCATCACAATAATAAATCCAATAAACGAATAATTCTCACTTGAAGATATGAATATAAATCCCAACATATATCAAAATCACAGTTAAATCCCATACAAATCACTGAAATCCACGGGATTCGATCCCATAACGCTGCCACCAGTTGCAACGTCCGAGCTTCTTGTGTATTGATTACTCCTCAGATTAAGGGTATCTGTACCCTGAATATACACTCTCTGTCCCAGACAGTAATCACAATGATTGCGTTGTTTGATTAAGACGCCGTAAACAGTTAAATTGTTTATTTACACTAGCACTAATTACGTTCACATTATGTACACACAAAGCACAATATACATCCATGACAATTGAAAGTCATGATTAAAATCCAAAGTGACGTGAACTCGTTAAGCATCCAATACAAACTGATTCAATGACTAAATTTCGCTCGGCTATTTATACCTTTTGGGGGCTCCTCCAAGCGAGGAGCCAAAACACGGGCTCCTCCGAGCGAGGAGCCAAAGCACATGCTCCTCAGAGCGAGGAGCCAAACACCGGGCTCCTTCGAGCGAGGAGCCGATACTGAGCGAGGAACCGATGCTTAGAATAAACAATGACCTAGCCAATAATAAACAATAATCTAGCAAATAACGTATCTAATAATAAACAAACTAATTAATCGAAACACTGAATAAAGATAAATCTACTATTTGTATTATAAACATTCGCGAACATCTTCATAATGTGATCTTTCCTTGTGCATATTTGGTGCACAAATTTGAAAGGGTTATATGTTCTATATTCATTCTAACCATTAGGTCGGTGTCACTGCTGTTGGACTGATAGTTCCCGAGGGCATCATAAGTCTAGTTTTCAGTGCTTTTGTACTGAAGGTCTACTTGTCAGTGCTTTTGTACTGACTGACTTGAAATATATACATAAAATTTTCAGCCTTGAAATTATGTAAATCACTCAAAATCTAAGGAATATCTCCCTCATGCATAGCTTTGTCCTTCGATTGATTCTTTGGTAAACTATTCGGTCATGTTAGTTTCAATACTGCTCACTGTTAAAAAATTTATATCTGATGTAAATTCCAGTCATTCGGCTACGAGAATCACCGAAGAGACATAAGTTGTCGAAATGCGCATCTGGTGCAGAAAATTGAAAGGTATATATGTTCTAAATTTATTAAACCACGAGGCCGTTGTCACTGCTAGTGGACTGATAGTTCCCAAGGGTATCATAAGTCTAGTTTTCAGTGCTTTGTACTGAAGGTCTACTTGTCAGTGCTTTTGTACTAGTTTGAAATATGTACTTAAAACTTTTAGCCATGAAATTAATTGACATATATATATACCATATGATGGGAGTCTGAGGACATCACCATCTAGATAAGGGAATTTTACAATAGGAAATCCAAAGTCGTCAAGTTTATCTTGGTATGAATATTCTTGTAAACAATTTTAATATTTTAATCCTAAAAAAGGTGTTTCCTCGTCGGAAGTATTGGCTTTGTTTAATTGTATTTCAGATGGACAAATGTCAGTAAGATAGTTTTCAAACTCAGGGTTATCTATAACTAAAATATCATCTAGATATCTAGAGGTGTCATTGACATTGAACTTATCAATAAGGTCGAAACGTTTAGAGGTTTGAATAGAGTGCATAAAGTCTCTCTCATAATAGTATAAAAATAAATCTACTAGAACGGGAGCGCAGTTAGTGCCCATAGGAATCCAAATGATCCTTTGATAATCCTTGCCATTAAACTGTACATAAATATCAAATACAATTTACGAAATAAACAATATGGCAATATAGAATACATATCCAAATAAGAAATTAAAGGTAACACTGACCTCTCATAAAACAGTGATGGGATCAGATATCATGGAGTAATTTAACACCCCCCCCCTCCCCCCCCCCCCCCCTGAAAACTCGCTTGTATGACAAGAGAATATGCACATAAAAGGCCATGTAAAATATTTGATTATAATGACGATGCATGACGACTTTCATATAACCTGACAATCCTCGCTCGATCAGTAAAAGAGTATCAAAATTAATGATAAATGTTGATACTGTTGCTGGCGGACTGTCTGAATTTTGTAAATTTTTGTACTCTTACAAAGTAGAGTTCATACAGTCTTTGCTCTCCAAAGACAATAAACAATTAGGATTTCGGTTCAACTTTACATACAGACGTTTTGTCGATTAACAACCCTGTATTTAAGGATCACCTCAACATCGTATATCGAAAGGAACTTGAAATAAAAGGAACTTGAGAGCGCGTCTTCTGCTTTATACCTCGATATACTCCTATCAATTTAGGGATTCATTAGTAACCTCTCTCCATGACAAACGTGGCGATTTCAATTTCATTATTACCAACTTACATTTTATGAGTAGCAACATACTTCCTCTCCCGCATATGGCGTCTTTATTTCTTAACTGCTACGCTATGCCAGGGCATGCTCTAAATACAAACATTTCGTCCTGAGAGTAAGGCTTCTTGCCACGAAACTACTCTCACAAGGGTATATTGAGGGACCTTTGAAATTGTCACCGAGGAAGTTCTTTAGTCGGTAAAGGGATCTAGTGCAATTTCAGATTCCTCTTTCAAGTATGTTAACCGATAGTTTGGGACCTGGTCATACAAATGAACCATTTTGACTTTTTGACTATACTTGATGTAATATAATACATATATAGGCAGGCATTCAATCACGCGCATTTCCGACGCCGGAATTTCAGTTAAACAATATATCATTCCTTGAATAGGAAAATTTGACTTCGTGTTGTTGTCTTTCAGTAGTATATATTTATGTATTTACTTCCTCGACTTGAAAAGATGTTGCAGGTCTCTTACGACGGGTTTTGCATGCAACCGGAGGACGCTAACTCCTCCCATGCACCTGTTCTCCTAACTATTTTATTGAGGTTCTGACACTATACACGAGATTGTTCTTTTACTCCATAGACTATGAGATATGGTTTAGCTTTCGGTTTGTTTTTCACTTCCAGATGGTTAGTTTCTTTACAGTTCAGCATCATTAAAAGCGACAAAAGTTGTCGGAATGCGCACATATGATAGCTACCGTTTCATTGCTCTAAAAACTATTTCAAGGATAGAGGATAGAAATAACAAAATATTGTCATTGGGATTCAATTATCATTTGAAAGATATGTGGATCCTGAATCTGTGGCTTTTGATGATGAAAATACGATTTTAATTAGTATGTTATACTTTTAAAATACATGTCTGGTAATCTCTAACGCTACAAATCAATAATAAATTGCGTTGTCACACTCTGATATCTTTAAACTACACGTCGTTGTTTGCAAAGTGATACTGTCGTCAAAAGAGTTTTAAAAAATTAATTGTTTCATTATATCTCTTCAATGATGCTCAAGGCCTTAACTGTGAAAATCGAAAGAATAAATATTTGCAAAGCAAACACAATACTAAATCGACCTAATTGTGAAAGTCAAAGAACTTAAAAAAAGACAAATATGTGCATGAGGGAGATACTCCTTAGTTTTGCATAATTTACAAATGTTTTGCACATTAACTTTGAAGAATACGTTTTAAATTAGTACAGAGTTACTAATAGCTAGGCTGAGAGAACTCTCTGGTACTACAACGCTACCAGCTGCGGTATCGAACCAGTGGTTATCATCGAAGTAGAACATACAGTGTAATCAAATAAAAAAAAAGAAAAATATCCAACGTTATACCTCTAATACGTGATCTTAGAATAAATGAACATGTATTCTATTACAATGTAAATAACACATATTAAGAATCAAGATTCCTAGCTATATTTCCACTTGTGAAATGTATTGTTCTGTTGAAATCAATATCGAAGAAGTACCAAACCGTTGAAAATGAAACGAAAAACATATTTTATTATGGTAAAGTATTTATTATTTCTTACCTCCTGCCGATAATTATGGATGTTAAGAAGCATAAATCGAAAACTGAATCAACAGTAAATAATACTTATTTCTGGATTACCTATGAATAGTGAAATTATCGTATCCAACCAATAGTCATCTGAGAACAGTAACCAATGACATCTACTTTGAGAAGATTTCTATCATTAAAAAATGTTTATTAAACAGTTTATAGAGCACCACATGTGTATAATGTGATTATTTTGCAGATGGATATTTAAAGAAAAACTCTTGTAGTTTTATATGATGCTTAATAATTACAAATACATATGAAGATAGCTAAAGGAAGAATGCAAGTAAATCGTGCCAATCAATGTATATTGACCGAAAAAAGTTACTGGCTAAGTACTTACTTAAGCGGTATGACAAAAGTCGCCACGGAAATATACAGTATACAATGTAGTGATAACAAATGCACATTAATCGAATATTTTTGTGATATCCTTATGTGTGTGTGGTTTTTTTTTTTTTTTTTTTTTTTTTTTTTCGTAGCATTACACTGTATAATGTACATTTCCGTGGTGACTTCTGTCATACAGCTGAGTCAGTAACTTTTATTTCTTCCTTTAAAGATAGTTTAATTAGTTCAATACCCCCTCCCCCAAAACCCCAGTGTACCCTAGTGTACTCTGTTTAATAGCACCTGTGTTTACGCTGGCTAAATTGATATTTTGTCATGCATATGAGCGTAACATAAAAGAAAGTTCATTAAGTCCTCTATAACGGAGTTATGCATTTACAAGAAAGAAAAAAAAACCCATCTGAATCAGGCATGTGGCAAACGTTGCGACGTACAGTGAGGGAGAGTCATAACATAACATTATGTTAACGTCGCGTTAACGTGAAATTTGCTTTCCTCCTGCGCTCAGGTCTGCTGAGCACACGCGTTTGCGTTAACGCAATTTCCACGTGAACTTAATTTCGAGACGGCGTTAACGCGCGTGACTGTCGCATGAACGTGCTTGACAGCCACGTTCGTTTGCTTACAAATGAAAACGTATATTAACATGTACATATAGAATGATTTGAAGGAGAGTATATTTAAATAAAAAAAGATATTAATGTGTAAATAAAATGTTAAGAATTAAATAAAACACTTTGGAGTTAAAGGGTGAATTACGAAAATATTGAACTCAATTTCCAAACATTGATTATAATAAAATTTATTCTTATTTTAGGAAAATAAGATTAATAATAATAATAATAATAATAATAATAATAATAATAATAATAATAATAATAATAATAATGGTTGGTTGGTTGGTTGATTGGTGCTTTACGTCGCTTTCAACAATATTTCAGTTATATCGCGACATGGAAGCAGGAGGTTACCAACCTCTTAAACATAGTGGCGCAACCCGGGAATCGAACCCGGATCGTCGGCGCCGCAAGCCAAGCGCTTAACCACTACACCACGCCTGCCCCTATATAATAATAATGATGATGATGATGATAATAATAAAAATAATAATAATAATAATAATAATAATAATAATAATAATAATAGAAATAATAATAGAAATAATAATAATGAAATGAATAAAAAAAAAAAAAATTGATAATTTTTGATATTCATATATTATAAAAATAGCTAAATGAAAAAAAATAATAATAAATGCATAAATAAGAAATAAATACATAAATTTATCATAAATAAATAAATAAAATAAAATAAGAAAGTAATCATGTCAGTTCTATATAAAATTAACTGACCTAGTCTTGAAATAAATATTGCATGTCTATGCGATAACTTCCTATGTTAGATTACATTTGAAACTCTTAATGCGGGTGTCATTTTAGCATTTCATTTAATATCTACACTCATTCTCGATTGCAGTGTGGAATTTGTAAAAAGCGGCCGGGCGTTTCAAGTGTTATTATTTAACCCTCGAATAAATAACTTCGTTGTATGAGAGTTTTGCCTTAGGACTGTACATACTTTATATATGGGACACCACTACATCATGGCTTGTAATATATCATAGAAAAAAAAGGAGTTACTGACTCATTTATGTGGCAGAAAACCAAAAGAGGAGTTACTGGCTCAGTTATGTGGCAGAAGTCACCATGGAGCTATATCATACATGAATATAAATAATATACTAGAACATATAACACATTACAAAAATATTAGATTGTAGTGCAATTACGATACCGACTTAGGACGGCCATTTAATTTGACAAAAGCCAAACAAATGGTGTGGTTAACCGGTTTACGGGCCCATCTTCCCACTCACCGTAACAGCAGAACAATCAAAGGACGTACATTTAAAAATAAGAAGTCACCATGGAATAATCACCCAAACTTTTACTAACTCCTCTTAGATTACCCTTTGTCTCTACTATTCATCTTCCTTGCAGTTCTTGTAAAAAGTTGTTCAGTACTACTAAATTTAATATTTCTCCTCTAAAATATAACTATTCTTATAATCAATCCAAAATAATTTCAAAATTCATAAAATCTAAATATACCGGGTATTTTAAGATTTCTATGTGCAACGCTAAGAGATATCTTACTTGCCATCACATCTCATGCAAGTCCACCATTAAATCCACTGTTAAGTCAAACACCTATAATATTAAAATAAACTAAGACATCAATTGAAATACAACCAATTTTATACCCGTTGTTACCTGAGTAGCAAGGGGATTTGGGGCTCAGTATGTAGGTGAAACATCCCAAACATTAAAAAGCCGTTTTCGTAATTATTCATATAAAATCAAACATAATTCTAACCGTAAGTACAAAAACTTTCTTTACATACTCTTCATCAAATATAATCACAATATCGATAACGTTATTATCACCCCTATTGAAAACATTACAAAGCTACCTGGAGAAACTAAATCTGAAAAGAAAAAACAACGTTTAGTTGCTGAACTTTAATGTATCTAACATCTACAAACCGCACACCCCTTTGGCCTCAAATTTTTCAACAAGGGAACATTTCTTCTTACCATAAAATCAATATATTTTCACTTAGAGCAGACGTTAAGAAGGAAGACAGGTTGCACGGTCATCGCCGTAATGGCAAGCGAAGATGACATGGTAGATTAAATATGTCATTAGTAATAAATATAGAACATATATACCTTTTAATTTGTGCACCATATGCGCATTTCGACAAATTATGTCTCTTCAGTGATGCTCGTGGCCGAATGATTGGAATTCTCAAAATATATAAATATTCTCTGAAGAGCAAAGTTAAAGCCAAAATGACCAAAAAGTGAACCAAAAGATCTATCTAAAGACAGGGCTATGTATGAGGGAGATACTCCTTAGTTTGAGAGTGAGTTACTGAATTTAATTAAAAATTAAAACTGAAAATTTAAAGTATATATATCATGTCAGTACAAAAGCACTGAAAACTAGATTTATAAAGCCTTCGGGAACTATCAGTCCACTTGCAGTGACACCTGCCTAGTGGTTATAATAAATATTGAACATATTTACCTAACCCTAACCCTAGTTTGAGAGTGATTTACTGAATTTGATGACTGAAAATGCTGGAATTTTAATAGACAATGTTTTCGTGGTGTTTGGAGGGAACATTTTTCAGCAAATCATTGGCACTCCCATGAGAACTAGCTGCGCCCCTCTTCTTCTGACATTATCTTATATTCGTATGAGGCAGAATTTATTCAAAACATGCTCTCCACAGGCAGAAAAAGCCTTGCATCTCTCTTTAATTTTACGTATAGATATATAGACGACGTATTGTCAATCAATAATCCTAACTTTAAGGATTACATACATGACATCTATCCCTATGACCTTGAGATAAAAGACACAACCGAGAGCAATAAATCCGCTTCGTATCTGGATATCTTTAACTTACGACAATACTGGTCATTTGAACACCTCTCTGTATGACAAACGAGACGATTTTAACTTCCAAATAACTAACTTTCCGTTTCTTTGCAGTAATATCCCGTCCTCACCTGCCGTTGGAGTTTTTATATCTCATCTTATAAGGTACGCAAGAGCCTGTTCTCTATACGACGGTTTTATTCCAAGGGCCAAACGACTGACCACTAAGTTGCTCATGCAGGGATATGTTAAAGAACGTTTGAAATCGTCACTGAGGAAGTTTTACGGTCGTTATGGGGATCTTGTACGAAAATATGATGTGCCTCTTTCTAGAATGATTGATAATATTCTGGAATGCGACTATATGACCTGTTCAGTGAACACTAAATATGACTTTGTATACCAGTTTTCTACTTTCATATGTACAATTAGGAAACCAAAATTCTTGAAGTTGACATTTTCTTAAGAACTGCTGTGACGGGTAATGCAAAATTTTTATGTTGACATGTTTCTTAAGAACTGCTGTGACGGGTAATGCATGCAAACGGAAGACGCTTACTCTCCCCGGGCACCTGGTCTCACCTCGGAATTTTTCAGGGTTTCGGGGTTCACAACAGTTCCTTTTTGAAACTTACACGATTTTGTAACTGTCCTTGGACTTTGAGAATGATTAACGGTTTGGTACTTCTTCGATATTGATTTGAATGATACTATGTATTCGCCTCAGTTCATAGTACCGCTAAGCCACATAGACTCTCATGATGATATTACGGCAATATTAAAAAAATATTAGCATGCATGGTAAGAAATAAACTTTGTTTAACACCTCTATAATTTGATAATGGAATCTTTGTTTTGTTTTCTTTAAAAGTCGGCATGAGCACAGTTATCGCTGTAGAGCTATACTAAGTTGTGTAATGCCATCACATTTTTTATAGATAATATTAATGTACAATTAAATGGCAAGATTTATCAACAGCTTATGGGGATACCTATGGGCACTAATTGCTCTTCCTTTATAGCAGATGTATTTTTATACTGTTATGAGAGAGACTTTATGCATTGTATTCAAACCTTTAAACGTTTCGACCTTATTGATAAGTTCAACGACACCTCTAGATATCTCGATGATATTTTAGTTATCGATATCCCCGAGTTTGAAAACTATATTATTGGCATCTATCTGAAATTCAATTAAACAAAGCCAATACTATTAAAATTGTTAACAACAATATTCATATCGACATATATGCTAAACGTGACGATTTTAGATCTGCTATTGTAAATTTCCCTAATCTGGATGGTGATGTTCTCAGACTCCCATCATATGATATATATATATATATATATATATATATATATATATATATATATATATATATATATATATATATATATATATATATAGTCAATTGGTTCGGTTCGCTAGAGATTGCAATAGTGTTTTGGATTTTCACGCAAAAAATTCTCAGATTACTTTTAGATATTATAAACTTCTAAAAAACCTTTCGTTAATTCTACAAATCTCACTCAGACGGTTTTTTTTCTAAATTTGGAAGTGTGACTTTTCAACAATGCGTATCCAGTAGAATATCCCATCCCAATTCTGTACAAACTAAGAAGGGTCAAAGGTTCTGATAATTACATATCGGCGGCCCCTTCGACATCGACAGTATGACGCCGAGATCATCGCTAAGACCATAGTTCTTGTATTAGGTCCCTTAACGCAGACATTTGATTGAGCGTTGTACGGTGACCAACAGGGCGGTAAGGACTCTATGATGGGCCTTCTCCAAACCTTTTCAGAAGAGACAACGTCCTGATCCTCGTCCCCTATGACTGTTAGTCGGGACTCCTATTGATCAAAGATCTCTACCAGCCCAGAGTACTTACGTTGAGTGTTCTATAAACTTTTCGTGTGTAATAAAATTTCAATGACCTCTTTTCTTGAGAAACCTGTTGATCCTTGTTCTCGATACGGAAGACTATATATAAGTTTTCAAATGCGTGTCCTTTGATTGTGCTGCTTTTGCGGTGAGTGGAAAGGTGGGCGCCCGGTAATTGGTTAACAACACCAATTGAATGACGTTTTTTACTTCAATTGACCGTCCTAAGTCCGTATCGTAACCGAAACACATTCAAAAAGTTTTGTAATGTCGTTTTTTCGTGTATATTCGACTATTATCATTTTTGTGTCCATGTCATTAGTGATTTTTCTCATACAGATTTGTCAGATGTTTTCAGTTTTCTCTATCACGTATATATAACGACATTTGCAGTAATTTGATGAGATCTATTTATGTATGTATCAGTACCACTGCATAGAAAATTACAAAGGTAGGCATGCGAACGTGCGACTGGACCGAGCGCACGCGGGAATAAATCACGTTATGCGAATTCCCCCCCCCCCGTGTTAACGCCAGGCGAACACGCGCCTCCGGTCGGCAGGTCCACTAAAGCGGTCCTCGTGAGCGCTTCTCGCGTTAACATGTATGTTATGTTTGGACTGCAGCCATCTGTATTATAAAAATGTAGCTCTCTTCAGTAATGTTCAAGAAAAAAGAGGAGTTACTGGCTCAGTTATGTGGCAGAAGTCACCATGGAGCTATACAATACATGGATATAAATTATATACTAGAACATATAACACATTACAGAAATATTTGATTGTAGTGCAATTACGATACAGACTTAGGACGGTCATTTAATTTGACAAAAGCCAAACAAATGGTGTGGTTAACCGGTTTACGGGCCCACCTTCCCACTCGCCGTAACAGCAGAACAATCGAAGGACGTACATTTAAAAATTTATAAATAATCCTCCATGTAAAGAAGAAGGGTCAACAGGTATCGCATATTGAGAGGTCATAAAAATATAAACACATAAGGTATTGTGAAACACATAATGGTATAAAAATATTTGCGACATCTACATGATAAACCGTGATCTGCCAGTCTGAAAGCGAGCTAAGACCCTAGATCTGTAAGGAGTCCCGACTAACTGTCAGAGGGGACGAGGTTCAGGACCATGTCTGAAAGAGGTTTGGACAAGGCCCGTCATATAGTCCCCACCGCCCTGTTAGTCAGCGTGCAACGTTCAAGTAAAAGTCTGCATAAGGCTGTAGAGGGGCCAAATACAAGACCTATAGTCTTTTTGATGATCTCAATATATATTGAACGAAACGAAACGATGGAAATCCAAATTATTTGAATATCAACGCTATTACCATTTTGATTTCAAGTAAGAGAGAAGTCAGAAGACCTCTAATATGAATCACCTGGGACATCCACATAAAACATGATAATAGTCAAATTCACGCAGAAAACATTTCAAAAATATTTGATTATACTGCAGTTACGATGCCGGCTTGGGATCGAAACCCCATGTAATAATGCCATAATTATGTGTGAGGTAGGTTGTCGATAGTTTTACAGTAATTTATATACTTTCATCATTGTATATTGTGATTATATCCGGCATTTTTATACAAGCACAGGCATCTATGCTGAGTGAATCGATCAAATTTATTCTCTTTTTGACTTCAAACATGAAGTCACTGAAGTCTATTTCCGTATACATAAATGGTCGCTTAATTTTAACCGGATACTTATTTCAATAGAAATTATTGCGTGGGGTGTGTAATTTGAAAATGACAGTAGTCAATCAATAAATGTGATTAACCAGTTTATGGGACTACCTTTCCACTCACCACAATAGCAGTGTAATCAAAGTATACACATTTAAAAATATATGATCCTTTAGAGAGCAAAGATAAAAAAAAGTTTCTCATACTGAAAAGTCATACAAATGGATACAAGTACAATTAACATGAGTAAATCTTTGTGTGTAGGTCTTGGAAGCGAGCTCAGATTCTTCATTTATAGGAGAGAAAGCAGAAGATATCGGACAAAGTTGTATGACACAAATCAACAAGGACAAAACATTATAATAGTATACACTGAAAAACGACATTACAACAATATTCGATTGTACTGCGGTTACGATACCGACTTAGGACGGTAATTGAAGTAACGAATGTCACTCAATTGATGTGGTTAACCGGGTTACAGACCGTTTCTTGAAAGAGGAAACTAATATTGCATTATATTCCATAGAACTTCCTCAGTAACAATTTCAAAAGTTCCTCAATATATCCTTGCGACAGTAGCTTCGTGGCAAGAACGTTGCTACTGAGAAAAGGAATGATGGAAATTGAAATCGTCACGTTTGTCATAGAGAGAGGTTACTAATGGACCATCGTCACTAATCGATAGGAGTATATCGAGGTATGAAGCAGAAGATGCGCTCTCAATGGTATCGTTTATCTCGAGTTTCTTAGGATATAATACGCCGTCGTGGTCAAATATTCATTATCTCCTACTTTCTACTGATAAATAAAGATGGCATCAAAGCATAAATCAAAAAATATAAAAGTATATCAACAGTAAATAATGATTATTTCAATATTTTTTTTTTTTGTGAATCATGCAATTAAGATATCCGTTAAAGAGTCATCTCAGACAAATTATGTATTAATATGTTTTGATTTCAAGACTCGTGCATTGATTTTCTCTTTGTAATCACAAATGATGATGCTTATTATTTTTCTCTGTTTACTTGTAATGAATTTTGTGATATGATCGAGTCTTATCTCTTAGTTTTTGCGTTTCTGGATTTAAGTCTCTTGGTGAAAAAGTTTTGTTTGTTTCTTTTCGTTTTTCAAATGACCCCTTGCGAAACATAAGCAAATGTCAAGCTAATGGCGATTTCAAAAATAATTAAACACATTCGACATCGACAGTGTGACCCCGAGACCATCGCAAAGATCATAGTTCTTTCTTTCTTTAAGTCGATCAATGAAACAATGGAAATCGGTTTAGAAAGACCTTTTTAATAAAATTGATTTTGCTTAGTACATAATTCATGTGATTTATTAAACTGTATATGTAAAGATCATCTGACAAACATAAGTCAGAGTAGGAATCAATATCGAAGAAATACCAAACCATTAATCATTCTCAAAGTCCAAGGACAGATACAAAATCGTGTAAGTTTTAAAAAGAAACTGTTGTGAACACCGAAATACTGAAAAATTCCGAGGTGAGACCAGGTGCCCGGGGAGAGTAAGCGTCTCCTGTTTGCATGCATCACCCGTCACAGCAGTTCTTAAGAAACATGTCAAAATCAAGAGTTTTGGTTTCCTAATTGTACATAGGAAAGTACAAAACTGGTAGACAAAGTCATATTTGGTGTTCACTGAACAGGTCATTTAGTCGCATTCCAGAATATTATCAATCATTCTAGAAAGAGGCACATCATATTTTCGTACAAGATCCCCATAACGACCGTAGAACTTCCTCAGTGAAGATTTCAGACGTTCTTTAACATATCCCTGCATGAGCAACTTAGTGGCCAGTCGTTTGGCCCTTGGAATAAAACCGTCGTATAGAGAACGGGCTCTTGCGTACCTTATAAGTTGGGATATAAAAACTCCATAGGCAGGTGAGGACGGGATATTCTGCATAGAAACGGAAAGTTATTTATTTGGAAGTTAAAATCGTCATGTTTGTCACACAGAGAGGTGGCCAAATGACCATTACTGTCGAAAGTTAAAAATATATCCAGATACGAAGCGGAATTATTGCTCTCGGTTGTCTCTTTTATCTCAAGTTCATGGGGATAGATTTCATGTATGTAATCCTTAAAGTTAGGATTATTGATTGACGATACGTCGTGTATATATCTATACGTAAAATTAAACTGAGATACCAGGATTTTTCTGCCTGTGGAGAACATGTTTTGAATAAATTCTGCCTCATACGAATAAGAAAATGCCAGAAAGAAGAAAGGCGCAGTTAGTTCCCATGGGAATACCAATGATTTGCTGAAAAATGTTCCCTCCAAACACCACGAAAATACTGTCTATTAAAAATTCCCGCATTTTGTTGACTTGATCTTCGGTATACTTGTGTTTTGCATCAGAGCGTTCTTTTACAAAATATGTATCTTCCCGCCCAATGACAAAATATTTATATCTACGATTTCCATTTTTATGGAAAAAAGAATTTCGAATAATTGTAACAAGTCTGTTTTTGAGCTTTTGATGCGGAATTGTATTGTAGAGCGTGGAGAAGTCAGTAAAATTTTCTTTGAAACTCGTTAAAATAATTCGATCGAAAGTCGTGAAAAAGTAAGATTTTTATTTCTAATTCGTCGCTAATAATGTCGTCACATTTAATACACATTAAAGGTCGTAGACAGATTACAGCGTTTTAAGGGTTTATATTATAGAAGGGATGCTATAGAAGTACGCGAAATCGCGACCGCACGGCTGACCGAAGGGAATTGCGGTAGGCGTCAGTGTTCTTTTTAGAGTTTTGTAGCGGCTTCAGAGGTTTTTAGGGTAGTCAGTATTGATCAGAGGTTTTCAGTGTTTTTTCGGGTAGACTTTAGTGTTTTGCAGAGTTCGTGATAGAAAAGCGGGAATCTATTCGGGGTTTTCGGCCGAATAGTTTAGGCAGTTGACAAGGTCAAATACATTGGACATATACTGATATCCAGTCTCTGCTATTTGTGACATTCCTCTTCCACCAACATAGACTGTTTTCCGGATGATGACGTATTTATCACAGTTTGTCCCAATTAGGTCTGATGACATGCGTCAGTTGTTGACAAAATAGAAAACAGAAGATACTTAACAAAGCGTTGTGACACAAATCACCAAAGAGATACACACAAAATATCATAATAGTAAAATATACATGGCAAAACGACATTACAAACAATACTCGATTGTACTGCAGTTTCGATACCAACTTAGGACGGTCATTTAAAGTAACAAACGTCACTCAACTGGTGTGATTGACCAGTTTACGGCGTCCATCTTCCCACTCACCGTGAAAGCAGCAGAATAAAAGGCAAAATTAAAAAATATATATATAAATTATAACCCTCCATATAGAGGATAAGGATCAAAAGGTCAGCAAATGTATACACACAAAACGAATATAGAATAATATTTTGCTATCAAAAATATGTAGGGCGACATCAACATAAGTCAACTCTATCTATCTGTAAACGAGCTCAGATCTTTGATCGATAGTCGTTAAGGATGTGAGCTCTCTTATAATGAAGAAGAGCAGTGTCTACTCATGTTCATGTCCCTTTACATATTTTTGACACTAGCATATTATTCGATAAACGTTTCCTGTGAAAATATTTTTTATGACCTCTCGTCTTGGGTAAACCTGTTGATCCGTGTTATCTATTTGGAGGACTATTTATAAAGATTTTACTGTGTCCTGTAATTGTGCTGCTTTTGCGGTGACATCTTCGAGAAATCCACATGCGATGGTACTGACCCCATTTTAAGCATCCTACTTCGATAAATATCAGCATCACCTCTAATACTCTTTCGCCTTACACCAAAGGTCAAGGACACTGTAAAGGTAGATCACAAATGCAGAGACATAAGAACAAAGTCTTATATACTTTTTCATACAAATGGACCAGATGTTTTCTTTCCTTTCATTAAGAATCATGAGAATGCTTAAAATCTGTTTAAATCTTTTAACGAACGTATATATAGTATTTGCGGTATAGATGCCTTTCACCATCGGACAATGATTAAATTTATCTCATTACAAAAGATGTAAATTTGAAAGAGTACCTAATAAATAAATAATAATAATAAACTTATAATAATAAAATAATTTTAATTAAGAATTAATTAATAAACAGCGAAAAGACAAAAAATACCGCCAATTATCTATATCTCGTGGTCCATGGACTACAAGAACAATATCGTGTATAAGGGACAAATGCGAAATCCAATACTATCGAGCAGACACCAGGTACCCTGGAAGAATTACAGTTGGGTGCAGTCCTAACCTTACATTCAAGTGCACTTGACAAGTGCACTTGAAGTTTAGTTATTCGTCCTGAAAACCAGTCATAAAGTTTAGTCAAGTGCACTTGATATCAAGTTTACTTTAAAGTAATTCCGACTTCAGGTTCACTATCACGTGACACCAAGTTTACTTTTCACGTTTGTTTATTACAATTATCCAGTTTCGTATAACACGATAGATATAATTGTCTTATTATGTACAAATGCATATTTTATATAAAATATTGTTTTAATAGAAAAATATAGTGTATAGAAAGTAAACTAAACCTGAAGTGCACTTGGAGTAAACTTGGAATCAAGTTTAGTACCAACCTTGGAATCAAGTTTACTACTAAACTTGACTCCAGGTTTACTTTGTTGTCGCCAACTAAACTTGAAAGGCAGTCATAAAGTTAACTTGAAGTGCACTTTGTGTAAGGTTAAGACTGTACCTAACTGTAGTCTGTTTGCACCAACCGTCACAAAATCCTGCAATACCTTTTCAGGTCTAGGAAGTAAATACATAAATATACACATGAGCACATGAAGGATTCAAGCACACTACGTTCTATACCTAAGTTCTAACCTTATATAATGCATACAGTGTATATACTTTTTTCTTGAGAAGTCGTCTAAATGCTATTTTCTGTAGAGTTCGTCACACAGAAGATAATTCCAAGGCGAGGACATTATATTAATTAGAATCATTCTTAAAATTATTACCAACTGCATCCCCGAGCAGAGCTCTTGTTTTGATTAAATAAATAAATAACATGAAATTGAGTAGAATTAAAAAAATTACCATATATCATCATTAACCAAGGCACATGGACGGATTATTGTCAATAGACCGTGCTAAGTCGATACCGTGAGCTCTGTGTCGAACTTTTTTCAGACCTATTTTATGCATATTATGATATTTTCTCCCGGGTGCATTTTACCGTGTAATCAGATGATGGAAGATGACTGTTTTGGACTGTTTCTTTTGTTTATGCTATGAATTCTTTTTAGTTCTGATTTTGTCACTAACTTCCTGACTTTCTTGATATTCTGCAGTAAATTTTTAAGAGGCACATATTAAAACGTCTGATATGAATTCAAATCGAAAAGGAAGTTGGCCCAGAAAGATAAAATAGTTCTTCTATATTTGCTATCTAATTTGCAAATACAAAATCCTATTCTAGTCATCATTATTATTGCAATTCATTTATTCTAGTTTGAATTTTATTTCATTCTATTATTACTCTATTTTCAATGCCTGAATTATTTTGAAACAGAGAGCGCAAAGTTGTAGAATGTGGAATAATTTTCATAAATCACCCACACCAAGTTTATATTATAGTAAAAGACGCTTGTTGAGAATATTAATTGAAGGTTATTTTAAAACAACTATTATTACTATGTTCATAACCACTGTTAAATGATATTATTATCTTTTACAGTGAATAAAAATATAAATACTGCAGGTCGTTTAGCGGGGTTTTCTATTTACGTCTTCAATACCACCAATGGATAGAATGCAGTTCTGTGCTACCATGACAACAAAACAACACTCCCAGAGACCAACCACAATTTTTACATACTTTGCCATCAATCAGTAGTCGGTCAGTATGTAACAATTTACAACGATAGAAACTCAACACAACCTCCAGCAGGCTATAGCAGAGCAGCTATCATAGAGTTGTATGAAGTGGAAATTCAAAATAAGATAGCAAGTACAGAATTAAAACGTATTACAACTTATAACAATCTATGTGAAAAGGTGCTTAAATTCTGATTTGTAATATCTATGTGTTCAATTATTTTGTTTTTGTTTGTAAAAGCTTTTTCTTGACTTTCTGGTACCTTTCTTTCTGATAAATTTTCATTGAGAGGAGGAAAGTGAGGATATCTGACAAAGCTGTAAGACAAAAGTCACCAGCGACATGTATGCAACAATAATACCATTACATCATTATCATTGTATGATATAATTGATTTTACTGTAGACTGTAGACATAAATGTAAAACACGAAAGTAACTGGTGTCATATCACTATGGCACTAACAACAATGTACCACAATAGGCATTCACGGACCTCTGAAATTCAGAGGTGAGACCAGGTGCCCGGAATGAGTTAGCGTCTTCTGTTTGACTAGCCACTTGCGCCGTGAATGCCCTTACATACAGACGAAACATATATAATTCAGCATTGTATATGTACAGGAATGTGAACAACAACTGTATAGAAAGTGTCAATACCAAACGTCACTCAATTGGCGTGGTTAAGTACCATTCTAATGGACATAGAACATAGTGGTCTTACTCAAATTTATCAGAAAATTTAGAAAACTGTTTATCTACTTTGAAAAACTTCAAATTTAAAGAAAACTGGTCATAATTTGTGGTAAATACAGATTTAAATTAAAGCTGTGACGCCTTATGCATTTATTAATCTATATATTCTATCTTAGAGAGCATGTAGAAGCGAACAATTGTATTCAAACCTTCAAACTCGATTTTCTCTAAATAAAGAAATTTGGCAGTAGCACACTATGGTTCTCAGGCGACGGTTTCACCGCAATTATCACAGTTTCTTCTTTGAAGAATATCAAACTGACTCTCAAACACAATGAATTTCCTCTCTTTAGCCATAGTGACCTCTTCAATAATATCAGTGTCTAAGACATCCTCAGATTCCTCTTCCTCGGGCAACCAGTTTGGATCACTAAATGAATCATTCAACAAGTTGAATGACTCATAAAGATTCCCGTCCTTTGTAATAGCAGAAACTTCTGTCTGGGTAGCAAATGCCCTGGTTTTCTTCTGTGGTTGTCTAAAATATCAGTCTGTAGACAAACATGGCGAAGAGACGAGTGAAATATTAAATCTTAATCTACAACTTAAATTAAAAGCAATTCAGTCTCGAAATTTTTAAATAAATGAAAAATACTTTTAGTAATCATTTTGATTTCAAAATAAATAGATGCTTGTAAACAACATATGCTCCTCCCTTTCTTGTACTATTTTGTACAGTAGTATAAAGTAGAAAACCGTTCGTTGATCTTTGACCTTTTGACTTGTAAATCAATAGGAATCATATACTACTCATAAGAAAGCCACATATGAAATATCATCCTCCTCTTTATATTTTTTAACCACAACTTCCATTTCGATGAATCCTTTGGATATAAAAATATTGAACTACCTTGTCCCTTCCGCACAGCGCAGGTTAGAGTTGAACATTTTTCACTGATATCCACACTTCTATGCATGAACACATCTATACAGTACAAAATGGCTGATAGGTGTATATAACGTCACATGCAACGGAAAGTAACTTTTAGGTAATGCTTTTTAAGACGCACTTCTTTAGTTAAGATAAAGAAAATAGAATTAATGAGGGACCTTTGCAGATGACCTTTAGCACCAATTAAGAGGTTCATATATTCCTTCAATCAAATGTAAAATACAAAAGTAATTGGTGTCACACGACTGTGACACTAAAAACATTGTACCACAGTGAACATTTACGAACCCCTGACATTCAGAGGTGAGACCTGGTGCCTGGAAACGAGTGTCTCCCGTTTGGCTACCCACACTCTTCGTGAATGCCCTTACTTACAGACGACATTTCTACAAATGCAAAATGCGATGTCTGTAAATTGTTTATTGCTAAATAGTGCAAAAGTAGCATATACTGTGTAATATAAGGTGGAAAAAAGATAAATTATTTCAATTACCATTGATTTAACACAAAAGACGGGAAGAGAGCATATTACTAAATCGTATAAAAGAACTTGCAATGCAATGCAATCATAAAAAATAAGCACATTACAATGCATTACAAAAACATTTCGTTGTAATGTAGAAAATTCTCTTTTCTTCGGAAATTAAAAATGAGTCAGGAGCAGCACTGGCAGCTATGGCAGGTGCTTTATCAGCTTCAGTAGTAATCATAGTTATTTTAATAATCCTGATTATTTTGATCACACGGTGAGTGGACTATTTTGTAATTATCAAGCTTTTGAATAACTAAACATAAGAAAATGCAGAGATGCTTTCTTGTGCCATTTCAACAATTGATGTCTCGTCTGTTGTACAATCATTTATTGTTCTTTTTGGAGCATTGTTTTGGCCCCAGTGAGTTGGCGACTATTAGGAATATATACAGACCGGATTATTGCATGAACTCGATAAAGACATTGTTTCACAGAAAAATCAAGAATGATGTTTCCTTATCAGAGACAAGCGTACTCTTAATAAAGGAAACTAATACCGGAGATAAATATGTATACTAATAGAAATCATATTTTGTTATTTTCCACTTGGTTTTAATTTTCACTGATTTTGTTTGTCCTCTGGTTTCATGATTTACGGACTTATGGTTTGGATTTATCCATCATCTTTACACGAAAATAAAACGCATATCTGCTGAACTTTATACAAGTAAAGTGTGCAATTTAAAATTTTTTCTCTTGTTTACAAGAAATGCACATTTCATCACAAAAAAGCCTAAACACGATTTGTATGTCTGATAGCATATACCTTTTCAATTCTCAGAAACATGCAATCTCACTTTGTATTATACTAGGACATTCTGAATCTTTAAATATTGTTTTGCAGAAGGAACCCAGATAAAAGAGACAACATTTATTCTTCAGCAACAACTGATACGAATAGAACAAGTGGTACGATAATTAATAATGTTATATTCATCAGGGACAAAATATACCCAAAGACAAAAAAAAAAAAAAAAAAAGAAAGCAAAAGAAAAACTAAAACCCTCATTTTCTAAATAGTTATCGCAGTTTTATTCAACGCAAACTTTATCAGATTTTATATATTCCAGATCACGTCTATCTCAGTGTCGATACAGTTCAGAGAACGGCATAAACACTCAAAATACTACAACGACTAACTCGTCAGAAAGGTAAAATGATTAAAACACCAAGATGCCGCGTAAAGTAGATAAAGACAACGAGAAGCTAGGCGACAGGAGGTGTACCTAGTGATAAAACTGATTACTACAATATCAACTTGTAAACATTAAAGGTTAACGAAACTAAAGACATTCAAGAGCATACGGTCATTTGTATCGTGTAGCAGTCGGACATATGGAAGTCAACAATGAGAGAGAAAACTGAAGACATCCGACAAAGCTGTATGACAAAAATCACCAAGAATATGCACACAGAAATGACAGTAGTACAATATACACGTAAGGAAAATATTACAAAAATATTCGATTGTGCTGCGGTTACGATACCGACTTAGGACGGTCAACTGAAATAACAACCGCCATTCATTTGATGTGGTTAAAACAGTTACAGTTTTCCTAAATAAATGAACAACAGGTATCCTCTCGTGTGTGTGTGTGTGTACGAGTTATACGAGTGCGGATTCTGGTTTGTGACAAATATACTGCAGGAGACGCTTACTCTTACTCAATATGTTATCACTCTGGTTATACGTTTAGTGCATTTCCTGTCTTACTTCCCCGTTTGATGATGATAGTTTATATCTTTACAATTAGGATTATTGTACGATACAAATTTTCTTTGTTTTTATGGTCAATCAAGTGCAGTTGCCTGATGAAGTGTACTTTGGATGATTTATTTATTGATTTGTAAATGTTTTGACATTGTTATAACAACAATTTATTTTTGTTTTTGTTTTTTGGATGTGTGTTAGTGTTTGTGTGTGCATGCTGTGTATTTAATTGGCTGTATCAAGCCAGTGTTCTAACTAAGATATTTTAGTAATATTTCATACATCTTGAAGTTAATTTTTTTAAATCTGGAATGATGGTTGTCATCTCTTTTCCTTTTCACACTATGGTGCTGAATTTCTCTATATTAATATTAGTATCTAAATAAAACTATTTTCCAGATGATAAGTACCATGTATGTAGCTTTTGGGTGCTTAGTTCTTGCTGATATGTATCTACTCTCTTCGCTGATTCCTTTTGTGATTAGCTTTCATTCATATATACTGGTCAGCGCAAGCGTACCTGGTGAGCATTTAGATATGGCCGAGCGCCCACTAAATCTGTTATACTGAAGGAAATTGAAATTCAGCGGTCAAGAATCGGAACAGTGATTTCGTATTTATGAACCAGGTCACGCAGGTGATTGGTTGTTTACTACATTGTCTGCAGTGAGACAGAAACTTGTGACAATAATATATCAAAGTCAAAATTATAGACAGAAGGATTGGATAGATATTACATAAATCTGTTTCTTTGTATGACACAGATCCTTATTCATCTGGGACACGTCTTTTTTAAAAAATGCACTTCGCAAGACACAGATGGAGTAGTGTCTTAAATGTAAATAGAATTATTAATAAAGAACACCTACCCCGTCGTTAATAGCTTCCACATATTAACATTGCTGGTGTGTGACGTTCGATTTTGCATTACAGACAGCCTAAGTGATCGCTCACAGCAATGTCCCATTTGTAGGCATACTGACCATACAAGCTCACGGTGTAGGATCAAACTATGTAGTAAAACGTGCAAGGAGCCTAGGCAGAGACAGTCGGTGATAAGGAATGCTTTTATTTTGAAGTACAAAAGAATATTACTCCTATCAATTGTCCATCAGATGTCCTATCGAATTTCTTTCCATGTTCAACAGACATTTTTGGAGTACCTCACAGATCGGCAAAACATACTTTTCAATATACCAAAGCTATTTGATGTTGAAGCTACTACTTCTATCAAGGATGGCCCTGATGATCCAACTGCCAAAGGTTTTGGGCGACAAAGTGCTAACCAGGGAACAACGGAAAGGCACTAAAAGCGAGGGTAGGGAGGGAAAAGTAGAGATCAAGTGTGTAAACGTTCCGATGTTCCGCGAAAGCCTTCGAGCGGTTAAACATAACACCGTTTTTGAGGCATCGAATCGCAACGGACGTAGAGGTTAGGTTTAGATCGACAAGGAGCATTCAATAAGAAGAATGAGAACTGGTCGTATAAAACACCTGAGAAGTCATAATCGATTAAGAGTCGAAAATCAGAAAGAGGAAGAAAAATGATCAATAGTCCTCTAAGCAAAAACAATCGATCAAAGAAACATCAAACCAATGGCACTTGGCCACTATTCGCAAATTGCGCGATGCCTCCGATAATGACACAATTTCCTTCTGCAATGCAAATGATCCCGACAGCAACACGGATAACAGTCTCCGATATTCTATGTGGCCTGATTGTGAAAATCGTCGGATATTATACCTGATACACGTTTAACGGACTTCACTTTATTTTAAATGGACAGCCGCTTGCAAGGCATGTATCATGAAATAATCAGCATTGCTTTTTATTATTGTTAATCATATTTCGGGTATATTTTATCGTAAATTTAATGTAATGTACATTATTTAACACCTCATTAATATTATTATATATTTATATTTAATAACTAAATAGTATCAAGCTTTTGAATTATGTTGATATTTTGATTTCAAAGCACGCTAATAAAAAAGTTACACTTTTCGAGATACCAATAATACTGCAAAAAATAGAATTGAATGTATGTTGACAAAAAGAAAGAAAAAATAAATAAAGGATTTCTAAAATGCTAAAAGTTACGTGTATGATATCGGTGACTAGGAAGCCATTTTTGGGATCTGAATTACATATTTACACAATGAAAAGACTGTTTCTTCTTTTTCCATTCACTGTTTCTTGGACGTATTAATTAATAAAATGTTAAATTCCAAAAATTCTTTTGTGAACAAGTCAATGTATTTTTATCAACAAACATCCATCCTTGATCATATATCAGTACCCTTGGAAACACCTTTACAGTTCTTTTTTCCCAAACAAACACACAGCCTGGTATTCCTCTTGATTTATATTTTATTTCTTCTCAAGTTTGCATCTTGTTTGTGTCTCACCCCAAAGATCTCTGGCCACGGTGATGGCATTCAGGACACCCTCGTTTATTTCGGCATAGATCTGAGACTGTCGCACACTGACGGATCGTGTCTGCTTCCCTGTAGGTCTAAGTGCTTTCCACCGTTTATATCTCCTAAACAGCAACATATTGTAAATATTTCCCAGTTTCTATTCCTTATTTCTACTGATTTTCCTTGTCAGTTTACATGCATTCATGAGAAATTCAATGCTTAATATAATGTTCATCTACGAATCAGCTATTAGTACTATTCTTGTATTGTAAATGTCTTTATGGCATTTGACGTTAACCGAAAGTGCAACATGTATGTAGTCAGCTGAATTGTAAAAATAGATAGATGGAACTTATCTGTATTTTATCCAAAAAAAAACCGAAAAAAAAAACAAACAAAAAAAAAAACACCCCAAAAACACCCCCTCCCAAAAAAAAAAAAAAAAAACCTCACAAAAAATAGAAAAAAAGAATGAAAGAAAAAAAAAAAGAAAGAAAAAGAAGAGATACATACATGAAGCATACGTATGCTCCTACCACAAATAAGACACAAAGAAGCCCGATGTTTGTACTCGCTGTAAAATAAAACAATAGATATGCTTTTACATTGTAAATTATGTTGAAATTCAACTTCAGATTCTGATATTTTATGATGCAGAATTCAAGCAAACTGTATGATAATCACCATACATCAATATTGTATAAATATTCTCGTTCTCGTGCTTCCAGTAATAAATTTGAGTTATAAATATTAAATGCGTCAACACTCTTATACGGAAAATCAAAATGTATTATTATCTTAAAATGGCATCAGTTGACATGAGTTTAAAAAAAATTATCCATGACATATAATTCTATCAGTACCGTCACCATGTTTTGTGAAAACAAGTTATTACATCAAATCCTAATGAAAAAATTTTATCAATGTATTGACACGAAAAAAAAAAAAAAAAGAAAAAAAAAAAAAAAAAGAAGAGAAACATTACCTGTATAAAAATACCAAGATTTCCAAATAGGTTTGGTTGAATCTAAAAAATGAGTAGAAAGTGACATTGCCTCAAAACATAAATTATGAATGCACACAGTGATGAATAGATTTTTTCTAAGCTATTTAGATACAAATGTCAAATATTAAAATGCTTCATAGAAACTAATCACAATTAGATGCACTTTTCTCAATTAAATATCACACTAAATGGTATTTGGGTAGTGAACATACACATGACATATATTGGGAGGCCTAATAAGTAAACTGGACTCTGTTTCTTGTTTCATATACATGGAACTGTCGACAGCGAGATCGTAATGGATATATCAGGTTTTTATGTGAAATGTGTTGAGCAAATAAAAGTAAATATATTTATCACCTTGGGGATCAAAGTATTTAGCTGATTATAATAACTTGAATGTAAGCTATAAGAGACGACCAACTTTTTCCTTAAAAATCCTAACAATGACTCGTCGTCAAAACCTCGATCATAAACATGTATGTTACCATTATGCTGTCCAGTCGTAGTAAAGTTATCTCCTCCTATTACGGAAGTACTGTTTTGTGTGGTTATATAGATGCCACTGAATATAAACATTATGACTTTATTGCGTTTGAATATTATATGTCAAACAGCAATATATTATATTACAAGTATTTTAATCTCTTTTACATATTTATCATGACAACAATTATTATAACATATGTACTACTTTTGAATCATTGAACAATATGAGAAATACCTGTTACCTTATCCGTTTTAACTTTTTGCCATATCACTGTTTTATATAGAGATTTTCTATCTATATCAATGTAGTACATGCCCTATAAACGTCGTTATTTCCTTGCTGTTCTTGCAACCTGTATCTATATTTATGAAAGGTAAGGAGATAAAAGAAGAATAAGGATATGTTCTAATCAGGAGAAAGTGAAAAGAAACCAACTGGAGTCAACATTTAAATATGCATATGAAAAGTATGAAAATGTTATAACAACACTAAGAAGAACACTGTCGCGAATTTTCCTCTACTTAGCATTTATCAAGGTACAAAACGATTGATAGTTAACAGCTATATGAAAACCATTTATGCTGAAGCATAAATTCTTTAGTTCACTTTTCGGTCAGTTTGGCTTCAACACTGCTCTTTATATTTTTATATATTTTGAGGATTCCAATCATTCGGCCACGAGCATCACTGAAGAGACATAACTTGTCGAAATGCGCATATGGTGCACAGAATTAAAAGGCATATAGGAGCCAGTAACTCCTCTTTTTTCTTTTATATTTATAGAATGCGCATGGATGTGACATATTTGTTAATTGTCAATCGTTCTGTAAGTTGACAGAGCTAAGTAGCCGATAATTCGGGACAAGTGTTGTTCTTTTTATTGTCCTTATAACCTGTGCGCTTCCCACCTGAATTCTAAGAGAGTTTATAATGAAAATGTTAAATAAAATCGCCAACATGGTGTACAGCTGTATACATATTTGTTGTCATAATTATATTACTTTAGCTCAATGCATAACAGTAAATCATATTTATCTAATAATGAATATAATATAATAATGTAATATAAACACCTTGTCGTCATAAGTTTGAAGCTTATAAAATACTTGAGTAGAATCATGTCAACAGTTCGACACTTCATAACGTTCTACATATATCTACTTACACTTGTAGATATCAGTGCTGAGGTACATATCGGTAGGGCATATATCGTGACTTGTACGTACGAAAAATTCGGTGTAAATAAAACGTTGATTGTACGAATATACCAAACACTGAAATTAAATAAGTGCAAATCATTCTCTTTTCTTCGTAGATCATAGTGTATTCCGAAGCATTAATTTCGTGAAAAAAGTGTAAACTTGCATGTATATAATATTTCATGATGAAGACCAGTCAAATATTTAGCAGTATTTCACTCTTTTTTAAATATAATACTTAATTACAAACTGATCATACTTTTCCTAACATCGATGAGTCGGTTTCATTTATACGTTAAAATTTCCATACACACGTACTGAAGTAAATAAATAAATTTTTTCCACACCCAAAAGAAAAAAGGCTTTGCACAAGCGCAATATTAATCAAAAGAAAAGTGAACGATATTTTGTGTTAGTACATCACATCCCTTTTTGATTCCTTGGATTAAACAACTACAAACCCCATACCGTCTCGGTCTTAACGGCCAAATATATCGACACGGTAATATTTCTTCTCGTCAGAATAAGATCAATATTTTTAATTTAAGACATAAAACTATTAGAAAACGTAGGTCACATGGTCGTCGCCGTAATCGTAACATGAGAAAACGTAATCGTTTAAATAGGTCATTAAACGATCTTCTATTTATCGCAAAAAATAATGGCCGTCATGAACTTTTGCATGCACTATCCTCTATAAATAAATTGAAACCTATCCTGGACGAAGCTGATCTTCGAAGTTTACGCAATTCTGATTGATATAAACTCAATTTGATTATTTTATTTTCATATCATAAACTCTTTCCTCGTATTTCGTCTCTTCCACCCAAGCAGCAATTTCTCAAAATTAAAGTTATTAATAAAGGCTTCGATCTACTTAGCATTTCTAATATTTTCCATGATCATAGAGTCACATCTAAAATCCCCCAATATTTTGAGAATTTAGAACCTCCACTTATTTGTTACCAGTACAAAAAGCCTATAAGAAATCTTATTTTAAAGTATAATAAAGTTCCATCTAACCCTGATGTGTCAGACTATTCCTTCGTCGTGTTCTTGTGAAAATTCTAAATGTGTTTATAAACCGGCAGGTCATGTTCTTACTGGTGACCTAAACTGTATTTCGGACAAGAAATTGCGCACCCTTTTTGGAAAAGGACGTAAATATAGGTTACCATCCAGGATAGATTTCAATAAATGCCGTGACGTTATAGAAGATGCTTTAACTACATATTGTAAACGTTGGTGTAAAAAAGAACAGGTAAAGGTTCATGCTCTTAATGATTGGAAATACGAGATTCTAAGAATTGTCGACATCCGTATTAAGAACTTTACGGAAAATCCGCATTTATTTCCACAGCCTAATACATTGACGGCAAATTCTATTAAAAAGAAGATAGCTGACTTACATGCTAAATATGTCTTTGTTCCTGCTGATAAAGCAGGTAATAACATAATATTTTTTTTTCTTTGAAAACTATATTATACTGAAGTACTTAAAAACGAATTAAACTCCACTCATACATATGTGGAAAGCCCTACCTCAAACGACAGCACCTTGCACGATCACCTCATGACCATGTCCGACTTTAAAATTAAAACTGATAATTCTGATCTACCAACCATATATTGGCTCCCAAAACTACATAAAAGTCCATATAAATCACGTTTCATATCTAATTCTAGCCACCGCTCTACTACGGTACGATCGAAGCATATTACGTCTGCTCTAAATGCTATAAAAGATCATATTATCAAATATTGTGATGTCGCATTTCATAATAGTAACATCAATTACTTTTGGTCAATTAAAAATTCTAATGTAGTTATAGACAAACTTCTTTCACTAAATTTGTCCTAAACTCTTTCAGGGGAGACATGGTCCTGAACCTCGTCCCCTCTGACTGTTAGTCGGGACTCCTACAGATCTAGGGTCTTAGCTCGCTTTCAGACTGGCAGAGCACGGGTTATCATGTTGAGGTCACATGTATTTTTATATATAGCTCCATGGTGACTTTTGCCACATAACTGAGCCAGTAACTCCTCTTTTTTTTATCTCGACATTTTGTAAGTACATGTATACATCCTGCACGGCTCAAATAATTATATCGCATTACGGAGTGTATGACAGGTCAGCAGGGGATTCTTACTCCTCTATGACACCTGATCCCATCCTGGCTCTCTCAGGGGTCTGTGATAGCCTATATCTCTGTATTGTCTAGTATAATGGATGTTCTTCATTGACTGCGGCTTAGTATCGTAGAACTTAACTAATGTTA
This sequence comes from Pteria penguin, assembly GCA_035048485.1. NCBI lineage: Eukaryota > Metazoa > Mollusca > Bivalvia > Pterioida > Pteriidae > Pteria > Pteria penguin. The sequence goes on from CM068584.1 coordinate 1,179,610, forward strand.
CCTGCAAAAGTATGGCCGATCTGCAGGTTAATTTACATTTATCACACAAACAAGAAGATGAAACAGGTTACAATATATAAGGAACTTATGTGAAAACATTGTAATGGAAATTGATACGCTCACGATTTCAGACATAACAGTGTAAGTGAAGGAAAGGCGGGAGAGGCAAAATAAGGAAACAGAATATAGATAATCCGGTTGGGTTCTTAATGATTTCAATTTGTTTCACAGTTTTTTGTTACGTTATATTCCCTTTTGTCTCATTTTTTTAGCGATGTCTTTTCTTTCCGTTTCGTTTCGTTTCATTTCTAGTTAAATAGGTATCCGTGCCCTTTAGAGGAAATTTAATATAAAAACAAAAAGATACCAAACCATTACCGAAAATGTACATATTCCGTTTCGTTGTGTCTCGTTTCTAAGCGATGTTAATCCATTCTATTTCGTTTCGTTCAGTTTTCATTAATATGTATGCATGTACCATATCTTTTTCAAGTATTGAAATGTGAATATTCGATCGCATTGAATCTCAATCATAATGAAAGATTTTTATGTACAACAACACTTTTCTGGAATGACATATAAACAAGAATTATCTTTAATAACGCACAGAGGCGTGTATGATTCGAGTAATTGTTAGAGATAAATTATACAGCATGGGATGAAGTATGTTCACGAAGCGGGCAATGTAATAATATAAAGCTTTCTTGTTTATTTATTAAATTATAAAATGTATTAATCTGACAAAATTGAACTTTCGTAGTGTTCATAGACATGAAGACAATAGAAACACAAACTATATATAGTAATGTACTTGTCGTCACTCGTCACTTTATTGGTGTAGGTTTATTAGCCTACCATCAAACTCAGAATAAAAAAGTAACCCCCCCCCCCCCTCCAAAAAAAAACCCCCGAAAAACAAAACCCCCAAAACATACATATTTATATTCACTCTCTAATTTGATGAAAAATGCAATTTTCAGTTGTAACTAGTACTTCCTCTGTCTTTTGCGACCAATATGACAGAAGAAGTACTGGCTAAAATTGAAAATTGCATTTTATGTTTCATCAAATAAGAGAGTGAATTCGAAAATCAAAGATCTGCATGCCCTTTATCATCCTCTTAGGAAGGGAAAGATGACAATAGAATATAAAAGGAGGCTATTAATAATCTTCTGTATTTTTTGGAAAAAAATACACAAAAATATATCATTTCAGCCATAATTTTAATGATATATCATATCTTATACACATATATACTACTATAAAATGTAAGTTGACATAAGAACATTTTATGTAATGAAGAGGAAATCATTGAATCTTTTACAATATGTCATATTTACATTAGCACCTTAAAGTCATTTCACTATCGGTGAATCTTTATTTCAACTTCAACAAAAACAATCAGGGATGCAAAGACAATTGTTTTTTTTGCTTATTTGTTTTGCTGTTGTTGTTGTTGTTGTGTGTGTGTGTGTGTGTGTGTGGTGTTTTTTGTTTGTTTGCTTGGGGTTTTTTGGGTTTTTTTTTGTTTTTGTTTTTTTTTTTTTTTTTGGTTTGCTTTGTTTGTTTGGGTTTTTTTTTTTCTTTCTTTTCTTGAATTTCGTTTTGCCACCCCACCCGCCTCCTATCAATCTGGAAATTTAGTGTTTAATGTTATTTCCAAACTTGCCTTTCCTTCTTTTTTTTTTTTTTTTTTTTGGTGAATGCATCTTAACTTTTTGACTCTACTAGATTTGACATAATACGTGTATACATGTATATACAGATATTTGTTCACCTGCGTTTCCGACACCGGAATTTCAGGCAGGCAGCAATTCTTGCCTCGAATGGGAAATTTGACTTCGTGTTCCTGTCTCCTTCGTATGTTGATGCGTGTATATTTATGTATTTACCTCGATTTAAAAGGCTATTGCAGGACTTTTGCGACGGGTGTTGCATGCAACCAGAGGACGCTTACTCCTCCCGGGCACCTGGTCTCACCTCTATTTCATTGGGGTTAGGGTTAGGGTTATTGTCCCCTTTATTCCATGGCCTATGAGATATGGTTTACCCCTTGGTACTACTTCGTTTTTTACTTCTAAGAAAAAAGAGGAGTTACCGGCTCAGTTATGTGGCAGAAGTCACCATGGAGCTATACAATACATGAATATAAATAATATAATAGAACATTTAACACATTACAAAAATATTTGATTGTAGTGCAATTACGATACCGACTTATGACGGCCATTTAATTTCATAAAAGCCAAACAAATGGTGTGGTTAACCGGTTTACGGGCCCACCTTCCCACTCACCGTAACAGCAGAACAATCAAAAGACGTACATTTAAAAATTTATAAATAATCCTTCATGTAAAGAACAAGGGTCAACAGGTATCGCATATTGAGAGGTCATAAAAATATAAACACGTAAGGTACTGTAAAACACATAATGGTATAAAAATATATGCGACATCAACATGATAAACCGTGCTCTGCCAGTCTGAAAGCGAGCTAAGACCCTAGGTCTGTAGGAGTCCCGACTAACAGTCAGAGAGGACGAGGTTCAGGACCATGTCTCCTCTGAAAGGGGTTTGGACAAGGCCGGTCATATAGTCCCCACCGCCCTGTTAGTCAGCGTGCAACGTTGAAGTAAAAGTCTGCATAAGGCTGTAGAGGGGCCAAATACAAGACCTATATTCTTTTTGATGATCTCAATATCATATTGTCTATTTAGGTTGTGATATCTGTAACCCTGAGTTAAAAGTTTAGTAGTAATTTGTAAATTTCGTTTATGAAAGTCCAAAACATCGGTGCAGCCGATTTTTTTTTTTTTTTTGGTGAATGCATCTTAACTTTTTGACTCTACTAGATTTGACATAATACGTGTATACATGTATATACAGATATTTGTTCACCTGCGTTTCCGACACCGGAATTTCAGGCAGGCAGCAATTCTTGCCTCGAATGGGAAATTTGACTTCGTGTTCCTGTCTCCTTCGTATGTTGATGCGTGTATATTTATGTATTTACCTCGATTTAAAAGGCTATTGCAGGACTTTTGCGACGGGTGTTGCATGCAACCAGAGGACGCTTACTCCTCCCGGGCACCTGGTCTCACCTCTATTTCATTGGGGTTAGGGTTAGGGTTATTGTCCCCTTTATTCCATGGCCTATGAGATATGGTTTACCCCTTGGTACTACTTCGTTTTTTACTTCTAAGAAAAAAGAGGAGTTACCGGCTCAGTTATGTGGCAGAAGTCACCATGGAGCTATACAATACATGAATATAAATAATATAATAGAACATTTAACACATTACAAAAATATTTGATTGTAGTGCAATTACGATACCGACTTATGACGGCCATTTAATTCATAAAAGCCAAACAAATGGTGTGGTTAACCGGTTTACGGGCCCACCTTCCCACTCACCGTAACAGCAGAACAATCAAAAGACGTACATTTAAAAATTTATAAATAATCCTTCATGTAAAGAACAAGGGTCAACAGGTATCGCATATTGAGAGGTCATAAAAATATAAACACGTAAGGTACTGTAAAACACATAGTGGTATAAAAAATATATGCGACATCAACATGATAAACCGTGCTCTGCCAGTCTGAAAGCGAGCTAAGACCCTAGGTCTGTAGGAGTCCCGACTAACAGTCAGAGAGGACGAGGTTCAGGACCATGTCTCCTCTGAAAGGGGTTTGGACAAGGCCGGTCATATAGTCCCCACCGCCCTGTTAGTCAGCATGCAACGTTGAAGTAAAAGTCTGCATAAGGCTGTAGAGGGGCCAAATACAAGACCTATAGTCTTTTTGATGATCTCAATATCATATTGTCTATTTAGGTTGTGATATCTGTAACCCTGAGTTAAAAGTTTAGTAGTAATTTGTAAATTTCGTTTATGAAAGTCCAAAACATCGGTGCAGCCGATTTTTTTTTTTTTGGTGAATGCATCTTAACTTTTTGACTCTACTAGATTTGACATAATACGTGTATACATGTATATACAGATATTTGTTCACCTGCGTTTCCGACACCGGAATTTCAGGCAGGCAGCAATTCTTGCTCCAAGTAAGGGAAATTTACAATAGGAAATCCAAAATCCTCACGTCTATCATAAATATTAGTTTATATTTGGTTGTTGATAATTTTGATGTTTAAATCTAAGAAAGGTGTAGATTTATCTCAAGTATTAGCTTTATTCAATGTGAGCTCTGGTGGATATATTTCTGATATAAATTGTTGGAATTCAGGGTTGTCGATCAGCAAAATATCATCCAGATATCTGCAAGTATTATTAAATTTGTCAATGAGGTCAAAACGTTTTTATTTTTGAATAGAAACCATAAAATCCCTCTCATAACAATAAAGAAATAAATCTGCTATCAGAGGCGCGCAGTTAGTACCCATAGGAATCCCAACTATTTGTTGATATATCTTGCCATCAAATTGCACAAAAATATTATTCATGAGAAAATCTAGTGCTTTAACATAATTCCTTGCAAGTCCAGTATTTATATGAAGTATATTGTTTGTTGGAAAAGAATCCAGAGTTATTGGAAGTACATATGTACGTTTTAGATTCTCTGTGAAAACACCATTGTATAAGAGACAGCAACTTGCTTTTAATCAAATCATGAGGCAGAGATGTATAAAGTGTAGAAAAATCAAATGTAGAAATCTGAGTCGCTTTGAAATTTAGCGAAAGAAGTTTGTCTATAACTTCATGAGACTTTTTAATCGACCAAAAGTAATTGATGTTACTATTATGAAATGCGACATCACAATATTTGATAATTTGATCTTTTATAGCAGTTAGAGCAGACGTAATATGTTTCGATAGAACCGTAGTAGAGCAGTGGCTAGAATTAGATATGAAACGTGATTTATATGGATTTTTATGTAGTTTTGGGAGCCAATACATTGTTGGTAGATCAGATTTATCAGTTTTAATTTTGAAGTCGGACATGGTCATGAGGTGATCGTGCAAGGTGCTGTCTTTTGAGGTAGGGCTTTCCACATATGTATGAGTGGAGTTTAATTCGTTTTTAAGTACTTCAATATAATATAGTTTTCATGATTTCGTGTCCTATGATTTCATGATTTTTGGACTTGTGGTTTAGATTTATCCATCATCTTTACATTTCAAACAACTATTATGTTATTATCTGCTTTATCAGCGGGAACAAAGACATATTTAGCATGTAAGTCAGCTATCTTCTTTTTAATAGAATTTGTCGTCAATGTATTAGGCTGTTGAAATAAATGCGGATTTTCCGTAAAGTTCTTAATACGGATTTATCAGTTTTAATTTTGAAGTCGGACATGGTCATGAGGTGATCGTGCAAGGTGCTCTCTTTTGAGTTTGGGCTTTCCACATATGTATGGGTGGAGTTTAATTCGTTTTAAGTACTTCAATATAATATAGTTTTCATGATTTCATGTCCTATGATTTCATGATTTTTGGACTTGTGGTTTGGATTTATCCATCATCTTTACATTTCAAGCAACTATTATGTTATTACCTGCTTTATCAGCGGGAACAAAGACATATTTAGCATGTAAGTCAGCTATCTTCTTTTTAATAGAATTTGTCGTCAATGTATTAGGCTGTGGAAATAAATGCGGATTTTCCGTAAAGTTCTTAATACGGATATCGACAATTCTTAAAATCTCGAATTTCCAATCATTAAGAGCATGAACCTTTACCTGTTCTTTTTTAAACCAACGTTTACAATATGTAGTTAAAGCATCTTCTATAACGTCACGGCATTTATTGAAATCTATCCTGGACGGTAACCTATATTTACGTCCTTTTCCAAAAAGGGTGCACAATTTCTTGTCCGAAATACAGTTTAGGTCACCAGTAATAACATGACCTGCCGGGTTATATATATATTTGAAATTTTCACAAGAACACGACGAAGGAATAGAGTCTGAAACATCAGGGTTAGATGTAACTTTATTATACTTTAAAATAAGATTTCTTATAGGCTTTTTGTACTGGTAACAAATAAGTGGAGGTTCTAAATTCTCAAAATATTGGGGGATTTTAGATGTGACTCTATGATCACGGAAAATATTAGAAATATTAAGTAGATCGAAGCCTTTATTAATAAATTTAGTTTTGAGAAATTGCTGCTTGGGTGGAAGAGACGGAATACGAGGAAAGAGTTTATTATATGAAAATAAAATAATCAAATTGAGTTTATATCAATCAGAATTGCGTAAACTTCGAAGATCAGCTTCGTCCAGGATAGGTTTCAATTTATTTACCGGAATAGAGGATAATGCATGCAAAAGTTCATGACGGCCATTATTTTTTTGCGATAGAAGACCGTTTAATGACCTATTTAAACGATTACGTTTTCTGATGTTACGATTACGACGACGACCATGTGACCTACGTTTTCTAATAGTTTTATGTCTTAATGTAAAAATATTTATCTTATTCTGACGAGAAGAAATATTACCTTGTCGATATATTTGGTCGTTGAGACCAAGAGGGTATGGGGTTTGTAGTTGTTTAATCCAGTAGAGCTCGGTTTCCAAAAGTCGTTTTTTAACATCTGATTTCGTATCACCTGGTAATTTAGAGATATTTTCTACTGGAGTTATTTTCACATTGTTAATATTATGTTGGTATTTATTAAAGTGGTTATAAAGAAAATCCTGGTATTTACGTCGTGAATTATTACGAATTTTATAGGAATGATTCCGAAAACGTTGTTTCAAAGTTTGAGAAGTTTCCCCGACATATTGAGCCCCACATCCTCTAGCTTTTCAAGTGATGACATATATAACATTGGCAGTATTCCAATCTATGTCTTTGCCTAATTTGGTGTTAAATATATTTCCATTAACCGAACATTCAATATTGGACTTGCAGTTTAAATGATGGCAAGTAAGACATTTCTTGCCGTTGCACTAATTAATCTTAGAATACCCTCTGCGTATAGAATTGACAGCTCTGTAAGAATTTATAGGTGTGAATGTTTTTGAAAATGAGATAGAACGTTTAATAGGGAAACTACTTTTAAGTGGAGAAATAAGAACTTTAGTGGTGCCGAATAATTTTCTACAAGAAATACCAGTTATATGAAGAGTGGACACAGAGGGCAATCTAAGGGGTGTGATTGTAACTTTAGGAGATTTGTATTTTAATTTTATTATATTTGAAGCCATTTTAATGAAAAAGGGGGGGGGATAAGGATGTACAAACCCTGGGGAAAACTCCCACACAACCAAGTCAGTAACTATTGGGTGAATAATAACACTTGAAACACCCAGACACGGGGAACCTTTTTACAGGCTCCACACTGCATCTTCTAATACACATAAAACGATCATACCTATTCCGTAATCAATATTTATCCTATTCATTTTGAACTGCGATTCAGAAAAATTGTTCGTTATCATGAAAGATCAGGTACCTTTGCAGTGTTTTTCCCTTTCGTGTTACCCAGACAAGATCATTCGATTGAGTTAGTTCTCTAATACCCTGCCTAAGTCAGCCTGTTAGAATAATGATATAATAGATGTTACGAAATAATAAAAAGGTGTCTTAATCTAAATGCGGCAACATTCACACAGTACAAACTAGATACACTTATTGTCCCTTGATGCATGATATCGTCGTATGATGATGTGTGTTTCCCACTTGCCACATCTGGTTGTCTTGTGCAATCATATTGCTTACTAAGCAGTGGTGTAGTATACTTCTTGTCTTATCCTTAAATATGTAAGACTGTTCCTGTTGTCATTTTTTGTGTGCAGGTCCTTGGTGTTTTGTGTCATACAGCATTGTCAGATGTCTTCTGTTTTCTTTGTTATAGGATTCGTCATTTGACCCTGAGATTTCAATTCGGGGATTAAATTACCAGGTAAATATAAGGAAGGAGAATATATGTGTGTATTTGAAAATATGCTAAGTTTTACAAATATAGTATATCAGGTTATCTTATTACATGACAATGAGAAGGATAGACAGCAAACAAGATATGACAACAATCGTCATGCAAATACAGAGCAAACAACAATAAGTACATCGAGAGCCATTACAATGATATTCGATGTAAATGCAGAAATAACAAATTCATGTCATTTTCCTGCATTAGTACAGCACCCTACATTACTCCTATAGCAATAAAAATACAAATCATTTTGGAAATACAAACTATGTAAGCGAGATTTGCAGACCCCATTTGATTATTTTTCATACCCTTGTGATTTCGAGAGTTACGGAAAAAGCATAAATGTAACAGAAGACATGAAAGTAAAAAAAAAAAGTTTACAGTGGTTGTAATTTTCACTTCAAACACTTGTGTATAGAAACAATCCCAAAACAGTTCAGAATAAAACAAGAACTATAGTTATCCAACAAAATACTATTCTGACTAAACAGTTGATTATATGATCATTTTGTTTAAAACAGTATTATAATGAACTTCTGAGAAGTAAATTAAACTGAACTAGTACATGTTTAGAAACTCAGTTGCTTGACAACTGCAATATTATGTACATTTTTGTTTTAAATTATGCCTTTAAATGTGACCACATATTGGGTTTGAAAAGCATATTCATGTTAATATATTCTTGTTACTATACCACTGTATTATTGCTGTTTAACACATTTAATCCGTTTAACAGAAGTATCGGTTCAAAATGTAACAACAACAACGAAAACAAAAAATCACTAACATCAGTATATTGGTAATTAGAGAATTCAATAATAATTCCAGTTTTGATATCGAGAAGTTTGTACATTCCATTCTTTTTTTTTTTTTGTAATATTTCTCTTCCGTTTGATGCAAATAAAACTCAAATTGTTGTCTCCCCCATACTTGCGTTTCAACAAAGCCATGTTATTCTTACTTCTTAATAAAACCATATGATCCTTACAGATACTGACATACTGACGGGCGCACTTGTTATTATAGTTTAGACTTTGGTTTTAGGTCACCGTAAAGGTTCGTTTTCAGGATTTCTTTTCAATGTTAATCACTTTGGTACCATCTGTTTTAATTTGAGTTATGAGGAAAAGTTGAAAGCAAAATGAATTTCTCACAACCAAACCAGTCCTACAAACGTTGGATTTGCACGGAGTAATTGGTGATAGGCAATATCTATGTCCAATATATGAAATAAGATCTATGAACATTCATTTGTATTCCGAAGGGCGCTAAATGTGTATCCCGTATAGCAGATTTCATACTGTATTGTTTCATTCATAACTTTACAAATATGAACGTCTCTGTCTTATTGACATGTTTTAAGGAATACACTTTTAGTGAAATACTGTTTTGTCCGTAGATTTGTGTACATAATTTCAAGGATCTGACAGGTTTGTCTTATTTGGTATAAAACGGTTAAACGCCTTGGACATCTACAATATGACTTGAGATTTTCACAAGGACCAGAAGCCATGTCAAAATCAATGAGAAATTCGGATAATATGATGAGTATGAAATCTATCTGGATAAGACAGGCTCCTGATTCATCCCTTCTGTCGCATTTTAATTCCGCTCTATATTGATATGCCCCCGCTGTAATATCATAAACAATTGGAACAGTAGCTATTATTAATAAGAAATTGTTTGTTATAAGAATATTGCTAGTTTTTAAACTTATATTGAACATTTAGATACAGTACTAAAATTATCTGAAATCCTGTTTTCCTGTACGGTATCTTCATGTGTAACTTTACAATACTATAAACGAATATTGCGGTCGACATTTTAGATGTACAAATATAAATTTAAAGTCATTTATATGTAAATACTTAGATACCGAGCGGTAATCAATAAGAAACATCTAATATGCCAGATACATTTAACATTTGAAATAATTGTTGAAATCACCCCCCCCCCCCTTTCCCCTTTCTCATTTTTTATTTTAGTTTTTGAGAAAAAAAAAAACCGGGTTCAAGATACTGTCATTTTTCACATGACAAGACACGATAGCGGATGATTTTTTCCTCAAGAAATTTTCATGTCAATAGCTTTGTATGTATGTCTTTAAAGAATGGAAGTTATCTTTGATTATGTTTTGATTTAATTCACTTGAAATATACTGAAATCAATGGATCAAGAATGTGGAGAGGAAGCCGCCTTTCCATTTTCAGGTTCATCCGATTTCTCATTACAGAGTTATTAGACCTTGATTTTGAGCTCATCTGAGCCGAATGTCTTACCAGATTGTCTGTCGTCTGTCCGTAAACTATTTGATATATTCAAATTCTTCTCTGAAACTACTGGGCAGAATTCAATGAAAAATTTCATGCTTGTTCCTCAACATATGCACAAATTTTGCGCTTCGTTTGATCTAGATGTTCAGGTGAGCGATATAGGCCCACTTGGGCCTCTTGTTGAGTTATGCACCTTGTATTTGGAAAAATACCAGTAATTCATAGTTTCTGTTAATACATCTCAGATATTAGATGACCCTATTGATTGTGAGTTCAAAAGGTACATGTAAAGGTCATTTTCATACTGCCTATAATAAAGGCTTGTGTCTCATATGATTTATGTCCGGGGGGAGGGAGGGGGGGGGGGGACAAAAGTGTTTCACAAACATCGTTTGTCCATTTTTAATTCCAGAAAAAAAGGATACAATTTTTAATTTGTCAAAAGTAGAATGTACAGTGTGAAAAAGTATAACTGGTCATGTTTCAAAATTGCGTCATAAGCAATAAGAAAGAGATAGCATATATTTGTTTAGCTAACAATTTAATAATAAGTTACAAACTCATTTTAACAATTTTGTTTGGTGATTGTGGTGGTGGTGGGAGGGAGTTAGTAAGGGGCTAAACACCCCCGCCCCCTAACCCAGCCAACCTAACCAACCTAACCTTTGTGCTATAAACCTTGATGATGATTAGTAGGATCCTATATTATGAATATATTATGAATGACTGATATGTATATCAAATATAATTATTATTGCCTACCTAATATTGTTATTGTATAATGTCATCCTAAAGCCTACTACATACTTTTAGAAAATAAGACAGACCTGCAAAATAGATATCTCTTAAAATGCATTATATCTTAACAGCAGTCTAGCAGTAAGCACTTAATTGTGATTCATTAACTTCATGAAATGGACAATGATTAATATTGAAATGTAAAGATCATGGATAAATTCCAAACCACAAGTCCAAAAATCATGAAACCAGAGGACATACAAAATCAGTGAAAATGAAATACAAATGGAAAATACCAAAATATGTCTACTAGAAGAGCATATGTGAACCCCTGTGATGGAATGAGATCAGGTGCCGGGGAGAGTGAGCATCTTCTGCTTGCTAGGAACACCCGTCACATATACCCAGTAGAAAGGATCAAATCGTGTAAATTCCATATGTATTTATATATGGAGAAGTCAAAGTCGGTAACCTTCTAGTATAGAAGGTGTCAAATCTGTGTAAAATGATCGGAATCAGTCTCAGTCCAGAATATCATTTAAAAGTCTGGATAACGAGGTATCATATGGAGTAATAAGAGTCTCGTTACGACCGTAGAACTTCCTCAGTGACGTTGGTAGTCTAGCACATATATAAACCTGGTTGAGCAGCTTAACTGAACGTCGCCTAGCCCTCAGAACAAAGTCATTGTAATTTGAACATGCTCTGGAATAACGTATTAATTGAGATATGAATACGCCGTATGCGGGCGATGATAGATATTGCTATTTATGAAAGGAAAGTTTGTGATAGCGAAATTGAAATCGTCACGTTTGTCATAGAGTGAGGTGTTCAATTGCCCATTAATGTCGAAAGACAACATAATATCTAAATACGAAGTAGAATTACTACTTTCTGTGGTTTATTTGACCTCCAGTTCACTTGGATAGATGATGCTAAGGAAATTCGCGAATGTAGGATTATTAATTGAAAGCAAGTCATCTATATATCTGTAAGTAAAACTGAAGCCAAGAGCCAATTGGTTTTTTTTTTCCTTGCGAAAGCAAAGACTGAATGAATTCAGCTTCGTATGAGTAAAGGAATATGTCAACCAGAAGCGGAGCACAGTTAGTGCCCATCTGTCGTTTTATTTCTGATGAGGGATCGTTGTGTAAAGAGTCGAAAAGTCAAAAGACTTGATGGAGTGAAGTTTAGTAAAACTTTCTGATTTTAGATGTTCTAACAACTCTTTTGAATTTTTAAGGATCCACATTTGATTAATTCCACTTCTGGAATATACTGTTTCGCAATATCTGTGAAGGCCAGATTTAATTTCTGATAATATTTTTGTGAGTAGCATCGATACAGATTTTGTGGAACACTTCGAGGAACCAGCGATAAAGCGTTGTTTGTAAAAAATTTTGTGCATTTTTGGAATGCAGCACAAATATGGAAGTTCTAAATTTAATTTATTTGTGTCAATACCAAACGTGTTGAGTACAGATTTATAATTCTCGAGTACCTCTGAAACCGAAAAGTTCGTGAGAGTATAAGTAGGATTTCCTGGAGCTGAATGTAATCTTAATTCTTTCACTAGTCTGTCAAAGTCATATTTCTTACAAAATCTGGGTGTTTCAAGTGTTATTATTCACCCAATAGTTACTGACTTGGTTGTGTGGGAGCTTTCCCCAGGGTTTGTACATCCTTACCCCCCCCCCCCCATTTTCATTAAAATGGCTTCAAATATAATAAAATTAAAATACAAATCTTCTAAAGTTATAATCACACCACTTAGATTGCCCTCTGTGTCCACTCTTCAAATACCTGGTATTTCTTGTAGAAAATTATTCGGCACCAATAAAGTTCATATTTCTCCACTTAAAAGTAGTTTCCCTATTAAACGTTCTATCTCATTTTCAAAAACATTCACACCTATAAATTCTTACAGAGCTGTCAATTCTATACGCAGAGGGTATTCTAAGATTAATAAGTGCAACGCCAAGAAATGTCTTACTTGCCATCATTTAAGCTGCAAGTCCAATATTGAATCTTCGGTTAATGGAAATACATTTAATACCAAATTAGACAAAGACATAGATTGAAATACTGCCAATGTTATATATGTCATCACTTGAGAAGCTAGAGGATGTGGGGCTCAATATGTCGGGGAAACTTCTCAAACTTTGAAACAACGTTTTCGGAATCATTCCTATAAAATTCGTAATAATTCACGACGTAAATACCACAATTTTCTTTATAGAAGATGCTTTAACTACATATTGTAAACGTTGGTGTAAAAAAGAACAGGTAAATGTTCATGCTCTTAATGATTGGAAATTCGAGATTTTAAGAATTGTCGATATCCGTATTAAGAACTTTACGGAAAATCCGCATTTATTTCAACAGCCTCATGCATTGACGACAAATTCTATTAAAAATAAGATAGCTGACTTACATGCTAAATATGTCTTTGTTCCCGCTGATAAAGCAGGTAATAACATAATAGTTGTTTGAAAACTATATTATATTAAAGTACTTAAAAACGAATTAAACTCCACTCATACATATGTTGAAAGCCCTACCTCAAAAAAGAGCACCTTGCACGACCACCTCATGACCATGTCCGACTTCAAAATTAAAACTGATAAATCTGATCTACCTACCATGTATTGGCTCTCAAAACTACATAAAAGTCCATATAAATCACGTTTCATATCTAATTCTAGCCACTGCTCTACTACGGTACTATCCAAGCATATTACGTCTGCTCTAACTGCTATAAAGATCATATTATCAAATATTGTGATGTCACATATTGGTTATCGACAACCCTGAATTCCAACAATTTATATTAGAAATTTATCCACCAGAGCTCACATTGAATAAAGCTAATACTTGAGATAAATCTACACCTTTCTTAGATTTAAACATCAAAATTATCAACCACCTAATATATACTAATATTTATGATAAACGTGAGGATTTTGGATTTCCTATTGTAAATTTCCCTTACTTGGATGGCGATGTCCCTCGACTCCCATCATATGGTATCTATATATCTCAATTAGTTCGATTTGTCAGAGGCTGCACCGATGTTTCGGACTTTCATAAACGAAATTTACAAATTACTACGAAACTTTTAACTCAGGGTTACAGATATCACAAGCTAAGAAAAACATTCGGCAAATTCTTCAGATCTTATTCAGAACTTCTATCTAAATTTGGAAATATTTCTTTTCAACAGTATGTATCCAATGGAATTTCCCATCCTTATTTTTACGGTGATCTCGTATATAAACTAAGGAAAGTAAAAAGGCTCCGATAACGTTATTTTATCATGTAATAAAATAATAAAACGTCTTCTAAATAGACAATATGATATTGAGATCATCAAAAAGACTATAGGTCTTGTATTTGGCCCCTCTACAGCCTTATGCAGACTTTTACTTGAACGTTGCACGCTGACTAACAGGGCGGTGGGGACTATATGACGGTCCTTGTCCAAACCTCTTTCAGACATGGTCCTGAACCTCGTCCCCTCTGACTGTTAGTCGGGACTCCTAGGGTCTTAGCTCGCTTTCAGACTGGCAGAGCACGGTTTATCATGTTGATGTCGCATATATTTTAATATCATTATGTATTTTACAATACCTTACGTGTTTATATTTTTATGACCTCTCTATATGCGATACCTGTTGACCCTTGTATTTTACATGGAGTATTATTTATAAATTTTTAAATGTACGTCCTTTGATTGTTCTACTGTTACGGTGAGTGGGAAGTAGGGCCCGTAAAGCGGTTAACCACACCATTTGTTTGGCTTTTGTCAAATTAAATGACCGTCCTAAGTCGGTATCGTAATTGCACTACAATCAAATATTTTTGTAATGTGACATATGTTGTAGTATATTATTTATATTCATGTATTGTATAGCTCTATGGTGACTTCTGCCACATAACTGAGCCAGTAACTCCTCTTTTTTCTTACAAGTAAATGTATAATTATTAGATGCTTTATCTGCTGGTGTAATGAAATAATGTTCTTGGAGGAAGGTAAGTTCTCTGACAACATCAGGATCTTTAAAAAATAGATTCGAATCTGGCGTTTACAGAACGTTGTAATTTTTAAATTTTTGATCACAGCATTGCTGCAGTAGAATTTATCCATTCCGAAAGAGTGTCGACCTGTACTTCCTCTTTTTTTTGCCCATCGTGTGGCATATTCCTCGCAGCAGTTCATAATATTCTCAAAAGTTTGGCTCCATGTGAATGATCTGGATTCTCTGTATTTTGTACCTTTAAGTAAAAGTTCTCTTATTTCAGTGTTTTAACAATATCAAGTTCACCGGTATTTACATGGCCACAAGGAGAATATACAAAATTAGATGAGGAACATGCACACGGTTGAGGATGGCATACAGACACTGTAGAAACCCTTTGTAATTAAAAATTTTGGATGCAACTGATGGCGTGTAGCTATAGGAAATACATGGCGGATCTTCGTTTTTGAAATATGGAGGCATTTTCTCTAAAACAGTCTTATGATTTAAAATTTGTTCAAAATTTAGATAATCAATGCCTTTATTTGCAAATTTAATTTTGATGAAAGAGCGATTAGATTTCTCCATAGAAATATCTGACTTGACGGGACGAAAAAGTCTAGCGGTCGATATGTCCATAATAATGCCATCTAGTTTATACTCTGCAGAGCTTATATCAGTAAATATACGGTGTCTTGACGATACGTACAACTCGTGTAATTTTCTGAGTGAAATTAGATTTCATTATAAATGTCTACCTAAGTATGGTATTTTTAGTCAAGTCTACCTATTGCTGAAAGCAGATATATATATATATATATATATATATATATATATATATATATATATATATATATATATATATGCACACACACATACACATACGCACACACACACACACACAGAGTTATTTAAGCTTCCAGAGGGTTTGTTGGACATACAATAGAAATTGTATTTGACTTGCCGAACAAAGCGCATATGAAATAATGGTATCATAATCGAATAACTTGTACTTAAAGTCTCAAAATCTGACAGCTATTAAATGCATTAAGATTTATGATTTTTCTACACTTTATACCACCATACCTCATGATAAGTTGGAAAAAACAGGCTCTTTAGAATGATTGATAACTGTTTCTTCACCAGAAACTGTTTATGCAGATATAGATTTATTGTTTTAGGATATCTAGATAGATAGACTGTGAAAATCCAATCTGAACCTAAATATAAGTACTCTGAAGATGACATTTAAAACATGCTGGACTTTCTGATTGACAATATATATATGTTGTGTTTGGTGACCAGGTCTTCCAACAAACTATCGGAATCCCTATGGGGACTAAATGTGCTCATTTACTACGCAGTAACGGTAAGGCACCCCACGAGGGCATTCACATCATATAGTCTATTTGAAAACCGCATAAGAAAGAGAATACAGATTATTTCTGCAAAGATGGTAAAAATGCAAATTATTTAACAAGTTTAATTTTTCACACATTTAAATTTTATCCCTAGTTGTTTGCAATCACGTGACTGCTATATATAACACATGTAGTATTAACAACAAAGCATTCAACAAGTTCAAGGGCATATCGCCCAATTTGGTGATAACATTTTGTTGTAAATAATAAATGGAAACCTATCAATAATATTTATAGCTGTGCCCAACTTATACGAGGCGTAATTGCGTATAAATACTGCGATGGAATTGTTAAATGGTGTAGTAATGGTAAGACATTGTCTAATTAAATTGAAATTCTGTTGATATTTCATAATCTAAAGGTTAAGCCCAGCAAGACGCATTTCAAATAGATAAGAGCAGTCTTTATGTGAAATTACACAACAGAGTTGAGGAAAAGGTTGCACTACAGCATTTTTCTTGGCATGTTTATTGTTTCAGTGTTTCCCGCTTCATATAATTCATACGCCATAGTGACGTCACAGTAACGTGATTTTATGTTTTGGCGGGTTTTCTGCAACATTTTATAATTGTGTACTGCCTTAACACAACTTGCGTAGCCGATTTGTTCCTTTCGTCGTGCGAAATTGACTACATACAAAATCTTATAAGTCAAAATAAGAAACAATTGGAATTGTCCTTTAATGTTATATACAGATATGTTGATGATGTACTATCTATAAAAAACAAAAATTTGATACATACGTACATACAATATATGCCAAGGAACATGAAATTAAGGACACTGCAATATCCATTCATGTGCGTCATATTTAGATCTGCTCATTGATATCGACCGAGACGGTAAACTTACTACTTCAATTTATGAAAAACATGATGACTTTAGTTTCACAATTGTTAACTTTCCATACACTAGTAGCAACATTCCTTTATCACGGTGTTAATGTATCCCAATTGATTCGATATGCGCGAGCGTCATCTGAGTATTGCTCTTTCATTTATCGAAGTCAACTACTAGGAGAAAAGTTACTCAAACAAGGATATGAGATATCATTCCGCAAAATTTACGGTCGTTATAAAGACCTTATTTGCTCATATATGATGTATCGTTGTCTGACATGTTGACTACCTTATTTCACAGTAACTAAACCATCTGTATTACCTTTACCATACAGCAGTATTCTTACTGCTTGTGACATATACCTAATTCTGTGACAGCTTTTTGTCTTATACTTATGGCATCACGACGGGTATGACCGGTCGGCAGGGGATGCTTACTCCTCCAAGGCACCTGATCCCACCTTTTGACAGCGGTTCGTGATTGCTGATATTTTATTTACATAAGTATTGTCGTGTTTCTTTGACTTCGAGTTGTGGATATCGGATCAATATGTTTGATTTGTACTTGTACTTTGTTGTTTTCACATTTAAAAACGAACCCCTAAAATTCTTAACATCTACTCCCAATCATTCACACAGTTGTAAAGGAAAACCGTCTCATTGCCACCGGGAACCATTATTATATCAAAAGTTTTATGTACAGAACAAGATACTTAAATAGAGCTTACCTTTTGCCGAGGCAACAGGGCGGGTCTTCCTATTTCGGTAGAAAAAAAAAAGAAAAATAAAACTTACACGATTTTGTGTCTGTCCTTGGACTTTAAGAATAATAACGGTTTTGTACTTCTTCGATATTGATTTCAAATACTGAGAAACATGTTTCATACTGAAATCTTTACGGAAAATCGTTTTGTAGTGTTCTGGAAACGATAAGACTAAAAATGAAAAAACGTTTTACACATTAGGTAATTCTTTAAAAACTTAAAATTCAAATAGCGGTCAAACTAGAAAAGATTAATGGTATCGGCTATAAATGGTTGTAAAAATGTAATAAATACTTCCAGTCATCAAATTAAGTAAATCACTC
This sequence comes from Pteria penguin, assembly GCA_035048485.1. NCBI lineage: Eukaryota > Metazoa > Mollusca > Bivalvia > Pterioida > Pteriidae > Pteria > Pteria penguin. The sequence goes on from CM068584.1 coordinate 1,197,892, forward strand.
TAATTCCAATCATTCGGCCACGAGCATCAATGAAGAGACATAAGTTATCGACATGCGCATCTGGTACACAAAATTAAAAGGTACATATATTCTACATTTATTGTTCTATGTTTATCAATAGTGTACTCTCTTGATGTGTAAATAAGAGAATGGAAGTCAGGTAATTATTGATCTCGCGTTATCGTACGATGTCCAATAATTAATAAACAGAACGTATTGACGAAAAGTAATATAAGAATTATAATTATACTTGGAAATCATGAGTGATAAAATTGCAATTACCAGTTGGTTTGGGCGAATATTACTTGTTGAAAACCATTATTATATAAGGTGTTTTTGCTTTTCTGTCTATATATTTATTATATAAATGATCTTAGAGTAAGGTGTAAGTAATGAAAATGTTTTCTCTGTGCATCATTTTACTGACACTGCTTCTTATTAATAATGACTGCATTCAACCATGCAGTGGTTTCGACGAATGTAGACGTAATTCGTTCGACTCATGCTCATACGACACTGACGGGTAAGTTATCATATTAAAATTAAATCTTTTTTAAATGCTGAAAAAATATTTCAAAAATTCTTACATATTGTATCGTACATCACATAGTACGAAAACTTGTAATGTATTGATTTGAAAATACTTGGAAAAACTTGATATGTAAAAGTTGTTGTTATTACTAAAATCTTGAGAATTTATACTTTTATACATATGCAATTAATTATATTGTATGCAAAAAATAAAAAAGAAAGAAAATGACAAACATTTGAAATAGTAGCATGTTTTTAGAAACACCTTGTGCATACCTAACCCTCTCAAAAGGATGAGGAGTTAGTAAGCATTCAATAGAAATAAGATAAAATCGTTACTCATTGAAGTACCTTTTCACAGATTGGGTACCTTTGTTAACAATAGTTAATCAAAGTTCTATGTTTCATTTTTGACACTATATATTTCTCTTCTTCTTAACTTAATTAAAATCAAGCTGTTGTCTCTCATGCGCTGGTTTTTCAATAGAGAGCCTAAATCACTCCTTAATATCTCGATGATATTTTCGTGACTGATTACCCGGAGTTTGAAAAGTATATTACCGATAATTATCTGCCTGAAATTTAATTAAAGAAAGCCAATACTTCTGATACGGAAACACATCTGTTTGACTTTGTCCCTAGATAACTATCGTATAATAATTATATTAGTTAATCTGTTCGATTTCCTAGAGCCTATATTAACATTTTGGATTTTCACCAAAAAAAAAAAGTCACCAAGAAACTTCTGCCTCTGGGTTCTGGATATCAAAGACTCTGCAAAACTCTTGGTTGCGCGTTATCAAGGCGTACTCTATGACGCGCTTGGTCCAACACTTTTCAGAGACCAGGCGCTGAACCTCGTCCCCTCTGGCTTTTAGTCTTGATCCCTTCAGATCAAGGATCTTAGCTCGCCTATAGACGGGCAGAGCACTGTTGACTCGATAATGTTGCTTAACATGTTTTGATTCGTATTCCTCTCATTAATTTGTTGATTGTGGTAATTTATGTCATACAGTCTGGCACTATCTTCTCTTAAATTGACAATCCTAAGTGGGTATCGTACTGTGGGTTTTTTTTCTCTCTCTCTCTCTTTCCATTTTCTGTTCTGCGATCGTAATGATTGTTAAGTTACTTTTCTGTTTGATTTACAGGCATAATGGTTTTTTTTTCAAATTTTTACTACTGTTATAAAAAATGTACTTGAAAATAAAACTCGTTTGGACATTGCTTGTATGTATTTTTACATCATCACATGATATAACAAATATCTTTTTTCACTTTTAGAATTTCAACTTAAATTTCGTTTTAAATACTAGGAATTGAATGTTAACAATTTTGACAAGCTGTATTTGTGAATCACTAATGCCATGCCCCCGGTAGTAACAAAGTCCAAAATGTTATTTGTTAGCGTGAAGGTCACTTTCAAGGCCAAAAGGTCATCATCCTCGGTGTCCGTTGAAAGGGCTTAATTAGTTGAGCACGCATGTCAAATATGAAGTCTCTTTTCCTCATGGTTCAAAAATTGTGGCCAAGCTTAAAATTGATAAAAGACAAGCAATCAGGCTTGTCTGAATGGACGGCTTGAAATAGTGTGTTACTGGAGATGTCCAAGATAATACCTTGGAATCGATATCCTGCAGTGCCAGATTCAGTGAAATGTAGTTTTTGTAAAGGTGGCATAATAAAATAAATAAAATAATGAGGACCTAAATTTGTTCGATAAATGGTAGAAGGCTATTGAAGGAAATTCTATGATCTCAGGTCTATCATATTTTCGTTTACCATGACTCGGCTTCTTCTTGGCGTTTTAGCAAACAAGCAAATAACACTTACTGACTGACATCCAGGACTTGCAAGATTTCCAATACTATAAATATGGTCATTACAACCATAGCTGTACCTAATTGTCGCATTCTGTAATCCTTCCTTTTCCCTCTAAAGTGAATGTTGTAGGATAAGTAAATGTCACGTCAGTCCCCATGGTATTAACTAAGTAGATGCCATGTCAGTCTCCAAGGCAGTAACTAATTAGATGTCAGTCTTCATGGCAGTAACTAATTATATGGCATGCCAGTCTCCATGGCGGTAACTAAGTAGATGCAATGTCAGTCATCACAGTAGTAACTACGTGCATGTCAAGTCAGTCTCCATGGCAGTAACTAATTAGATGTCATGTCAGTCTCCATGGCAGTAATTAATTAGATGTCATGTCAGTCTCCATGGTAGTAACTGATTAAATGTCATGTCAGTATCCTTGGCAGTAATTAATTAGATGTGATGTCAGTTTCCATGGCACTAACTAATTAGATGCCATGTCATTGTCCATGGTAGTAACTAAGCAGATGTCATTACAGTCTCCATGGTAGTAACTAATAAGATGTCATGTCAGTCTCCATGGCACTAACTAATTAGATGCCATGTCAGTGCCCATGGTAATAACTAAGTAGATGTCATATCAGTCTCCATGGCAGTAACCAATTAGATGTCATGATAATCTGCATCATAGTAACTTAGTAGATGCAATGTCAGTCTCCATGGTGGTAAGTAATCAGATGCCATGTCAGTCTCCATGGCACTAACTAATTAGATGTCATGTCAGTCTCCATGGCATCAGACAGCCGATCTTTTATTGCATTTTCATATGTAATTGCATTTATTATATTTAATAAATGCATTTTGATAGCCGGTTAAAATATCTTAGAATGAAACCAATGTTGCACAGTGGATGATGTGCCCGACTTGTGTCCTAATGGTCCCTGGGTCGACTCTCGCCATAGGCACACCAATGTCCTGTCAGAAGAGACAGTAAACACTGTTTCGGATTGGTCCGTTGCAAAGATATAGATATCGATGCAATTCATCACGCAGATGTCGTCATATAAGTGAAATAATTGTGGAGCACATTAAAAGAGAAAACTGAAGAGCCTGACAAAGCTGTATGACAAAAATCACCAAGGAAATGCACAAAAAAGTGACAATAGTAGAATATACACGCAAGAACGGCATTACAAATATATTTGATTGTGCTGCAGTTATGAAACCGACTTAGAACTGTCAATTGAAGTAACACACGTCATTCATTTGGTGTGAGTAATCGGTTTACGGGTACCCACGTTCCCACTCACCGCAAAAGCAGCACAATGAAAGGACACACATTTAAAAGTTTATAAATTTTCCTCCAGATAGAGAACATTGATCAACAGGTTTCTTAAGAAGAGAGGTCATAAAAATGTTATTGCACACAAAAAGTTTAGAGAATAATATGTTGCTATCAAAAATATGTAAGGCAACATCAACATAAATAAATTGTGCTCTGCCCGTCTGTAAGCCGAGCTTAGATCCTTTATTAATATGAGTCCCGAATAACAGTCAGAGGGGACAGGAATGATCAGGTCCTTGTCTCCTCTCAAAAGGTTTGGACAAGGCCCGTCACAGAATCCCCACCGCCCTGTTAGTCAGCGTGCAACGCTCAAATAAAAGTCTGTTTGGTTGTAGAAGGACTCAGTACAAGACCTATTGTCTTAGCGATGATCTCGGAGTTATGCTGTCGATGTCGAAGGCGTTTAATAATTTGAGAACCAGCCGATATGAAATTATCGGAACCTTTGACCCTCCTATGTTTGTATACTAGATCACCGTAGAAATTGGGACGGGAAATTCCGCTGGATACATATTGTTATAAAGTAACTTTTCTGAATTTAGATAAAATGTCTGAATAAGATCTATAAAATTTTCTAAAAGTTTTCAAAGTTTATGATATCTATTACCCAGAGTAAGAAGTTTAAAAGAAATCTGAAAATACTTTTCGTGAAAATTCAAAACGTTAGTGCAGGCTCTGGTAAACTGAACCAATTGCCTAATATAAATACCCTATAATGGGAGTATGGGGACATCACCATCTAGATAAGGGAAATTCACAATAGGAAATCGCAAGTCATCACGTTTATCATATATGTTGGTATGAATATTGATGTTAATAATTTTAATATTTAAGTCCAAAAAGGCGTTTCCTGGTCGGAAGTATTGGCTTTGTTTGACTGAAGTTCAGATGGATAAATGTCAGTGATATAGTTTTCAAACTCATGGATATCGATAACTAAAATATCATCAATGTATCTATAGGTGTCATTGAACTTATAAATAAGTCGAAAGGTTTAGAAGTTTGAATAGAATGCATAAAGTCTCTCTCATAATGTTATAGAAATATATCTGCTATAAGGGGAGCGCAGTTAGTGCCTATAGGAATCCCAATACTCTAGAGATAAATCTTGCCATTAAATTGTACATAAATTTTATCCATCAAAAATGATGGTATTGCCAACTCAATACATGTCCAATATTTAAAATTATCATATTATTTGTTAGAGACAAATCCAGATGTACAGAGTACAGAGGTATGATTTAGACTCTCTGTTTAAACACCAGCGGATGAGAGACAACACTTTGGTTTTGATTAATTTATAATGGTAAAGAGTTATAAAGTGTCGAAAAATCAAACGTAGAAACGTTATTAGCCTCAAAATTTCTCAAACTGAATTTTCCATGACTTCGATTCGTTAGAATTTTTCTTAGACCAAAACTAATGGACGTTACTATTGCTAAAGACAGCATTGCAATACTTGATAACATTGTCTTTAACTGCAGTAAGAGCGGAGGTAATATGTTTAGAAAGCAGAGTTGAAGAGCAATTACTAGAATTTGATATAAAACGTGATTTATATGGAGTTTTGTGTAGTTTGGGAAGCCAATACATTGTTGGAAGATCATTTTTAAATTATCACACATAGCTTTACAGTGGTCAGATAGGGTCTTGTCTTTAAATAATAAGGGGTATCAACGTACTTAGAAGTAGAGTTCAATTCCATTTTAAGAATAATTTAGTATATTTTTCAAACAATGATAATATTATTATCTGTTTTGTCAGCAGGTACGAAGACATAAGTATTATGTAAATCAGCCATTTTCTTTTTTTATAGACTGGACTGATATATAATTTTTAAGATTTCACTTTTCCAGTCATTCAAGGCATATATTTTTACACCTTCTTTTTTACACCATCATTTACAATAAGTGTTTAATGCTTTTTCAACAATATCCCGGCATTTGGTAATATCTATCCTGGAAGATAATCTATACTGTGGCCCTTTATTAAAAAGTGAACGTAAATATTTATCCAAAATACAATTCAGATCACCTGTAATGATATGGCCCGCAGGCTGAGAAATAAATTTAGAATAATTGCATAAACAGGACGATGGAATAGAGTCAAGAGAATTTAGATTAGATGTCTCTGCATTGTAATTAAATATAAAATTTCTAATAGGTTTTTTGTACTGATAGCAAATCAGTGGTGGTTCAAGATTTTCGAAATACTGAGGAATTTTAGGTTTTGATCACGAAACATATTACAAATATTAAGCAGATCTAAACTTTTGTTTACAAATGTAATCTTGATAAATTGCTATTTAGGAGGAAGCGATTGTATACGTGGGAAACATTTGTTATATGAAAAGCTATAATCATTTTAAGTCTAAATCAATCCGTATAACGTAAACTTAATAGATTAGCCTCATTCAGAATAGGTTTTAATCTGGTGACCGGAATAGATGATAATGCATGCAGAAGGTCGTGACGACCGTTATTTTTGGCAATCCGCAGTAAAACCTCTAATGACCTATTTAACCTACCACGTCATCTGCGGTTGCCATTACGGGGACGACCGTGCGACCGGTGTTCCCTCTTAACGTCTATTCCTAGTGAAAATATATTGATATTGTTATGGTAAGAGATAATGTTACCCTGTTGAAAAATTTGGCCATTGAGACCAAGGGATATGGGGTTTGTAGATTTTTAATCCAATAAAGTTCAGGGACTAAACGTCGATTTTTCATTTCAGATCTACCTTCTCCAGGTAGTTTTGTAATGTTTTCAATAGGAGTAATTATAGCGTTATCGATATTGGGATTATATTTGATGAAGTGATTGTAAAGAAAGTTCTTGTATTTACGTTTAGAATTATGTCTGATTTTATATGAATAATGACGAAAACAGTTGTTCAATGATTGGGAAGTTTCATCTACATACTGAGCCCCACATCCCTTTGCTAGTCAGGTTATAACGTATAACAGTTTGAGTGTATTTCAATTCATGTCCTCGTTTATTTTGATATTATAAGCGTTATCATTAATAGTGGCTTTAATGGTGGACTTGAAGGAGATATCATGGCAATTAAGACATCTCTTAGCGTTGAACAAAGAAATCTTAGAATATCCGCTATGTTTAGATTTTAAGGATTTTGAATTAAGCAACAAATGAAGATATGATTATTATAAGATTAAAGACAAAATCACGAATCGTTAAAATATATATATATATATATATATATATATATATATATATATATATATATATATATATATATATATATATATATATATATATAATATATATATATATATATATATATATATATATATATATATATATATATATATATATATATATATATATATATATATATATATATATATATATATATATATATATATATATATATATATATATAATATATATATATATATATATATATATATATATATATATATATATATATATATATATATATATATTATATATATATATATATATATATATATTATATATATATATATATATATCTATATATATATCTATATATATATATATATATATATATATTATATATATATATATATATATATATATATATATATATATATATATCTATATATATATATATATATATATATATATATATATATATATATATATATATATATATATATATATATATATATTGCGTTATATATATCTATATATATATATATATATATATATATATATATATATATATATATATATATATATACATGATATATATATATATATATATATATATATATATATATATATATATATATATATATATATATATATTGCGTTATGATAATTGTTCAATGGAACCTTAGGTGATTGAAGTAAAACAAATGGTTGATATTATAAATATATGTTTTTCAATGCATCAAACTAGTGTTTAAGGATATTGCTTTTTAACTCGACAAGAAAGTATAACCTTCAGATTGACTTTGTATGTAACCTTGTCCCCATCAATATTTTCAGTTGTTTATGGTAAATACCCCTACCTAGATTATAGTTTGTCTTAAAATGAATCAAATGGAAAACAAAGAAAAAAGGTATCTTTATGTTTGTTTGCTACAGTATTAATATTGTCAAATGTGTTTTCTTTGATGTATGTGTTGAATATGAAGTTGGGACTGTAAACCAGTTAACCACAGCACTTGACTGAATACTCTCGTACCAATTGATTGCCCTAAGTCGGGATCGCAACTGCATCTTAATCGATTTTTTTTTCTGATGTTATTTTTGATATTTTTCAAATAATTACATTATTAACAGTGCATTTCCGTGGTGACCTCTGTCATATTGAATGTATTTTTCCTTTGTGCTACAGTATAGCAGACATAATCATCTTTAATCGCTCTTGAAGGTACAATTTGTCATAAGCTATGTCTTACAATGTACTGAATGTTGTATTGGCAAATCAAGGTTCTTTACCATAGAGGGGACATTCAGCAATGGTCAGGGGTGTTTGATGATTCACAAATGAATGTGTAACTACAAATAAAATTATATAGGTTATTATTACAGAATATAAGAGCACTACTGTTTATCCAGCAGGTCACCTTATTGTAAGAATGTTACAGATAGATATTTATTTGCCAAAGCACTTGCCAGCAATATAAATTGCATGTTTTGCCTTTCCCGTATGGTATGAATCATCCCGTGTATGTCATTATAGCCTTTCGTCTGCAAAACTTATCTAGAACTTTTATGCATTTTTTTTTATTGCGGGTTGGGTTGCTTCAAGCATTCGTATTTACGACCTCTCAGAAAGGGCCTAGGAGAAGTTTTTTTCACAAAAGTTGAAAAACAGCTCTTGTCCATTTTTTTTTTTCCAATATGCCTGCCCTGTTTTATTTTTGTTTTAATTCATGAGTGTAGCTGGATGAGACAAGAAGGTCTGGAAGGAGGATAAAATGAGAACAGCTTCCCTTGCACTAAACTTGCACACGGGACTGATGGAAAAAACCACGAACAATAATATATTTGGTGGATACGAATTAACAATCCTTCATAATAAGCTTGCATTTCTGGTATCCTTCCTCTTCTTCTTTTGTTGCAAGTTAAGCAACACCGAGCGCATTTAGTGTTTGTATTGGTGACCGCCGACATGTGACATTTAGTGACAGCGGTAGCATCTGTAGATCCTATGTGTATAGACAGGCGTTTAGACTGTGAACAGGGTATCCTCGTAATACACAGGGTATATGCTTTAGGAAAGATCACGTGGTTATCACAAGGCACATATAAATCTATATCAAAACTTGCCTGAAGATCAAGTAATGTGACGGACACATAAGTGAGTTAAACACTCTTGCTAGTGAGCTAGCCTTTTTGAACATGTGGTTTTCTTTCCCAAGTTTTGTTGTCAGTGCCTGGATAGATGACAGCCAGTAATCCGTTATCATTGTTATGGAGCGGGTGTCCACTTAGTGCTGTAAGAGAGGTCATCCAGGTGTCCAGAAAAACTTAAGGTTCAAAACAAAGTTCAACATTCTTGCTAGTGAGCTAAGTTTTTTTGGCGCTGTGTTTTCCTCTCCCGCTTTGATGGAAGATAAACAACGTCGAGCGGGTTCAGTAATTTAATGGGTGACCGCTGACATTTTATTAAAAGCACAACATCATCTAGCAAATGAAGTATATTTAGAAAATATTCTATGCTGGGTAAATGTAAATGAAATGCGTATGTTTCATTATATTTCTAAATCATGATTTTTGTATACAATACATATATTAATTTAGAAATTTTCATTGGATGCCTTGTTTCCATTGAAATTTATATTCTAATGCACTGTTTGCAACATGCATTTTGAATGGTTAACTGTTTCAAAGGCTGCAAAGGTAATCACGTTTCACTGCAAAGTTTGCTATGACGTCACACGCTCATTCAAAACTAATGTATGTAGCTATAGGCTTTTTTTCAGGAAAAATATAAGAATCGAGTTACCGTGCCAGTGTTTTACAAACACTGACATGGTATGGCGAATACCGTGTCAGTTTTTGTAAAACATTGGCATGGTAACCCCTAAATGTGGTGTTGTGTTTTAGTTCAATTTTGAAATAACAGTTTTGAAAAGGGATACTTTCTTAAGAAAACATTCCGATAGTGGTAGTTCTTTAGTTATTCAGGATACTAAGGTGAGTGCAACATATGTTCATTTTGGTGCCTTGTTGGTTTTTTTAATCACATCTAAAAGAAATATCTGATTTTTTTTAAATATTCATAATGGTATAAAATGTCCGATACGCAGCCACTATACGATATTTCTGTGGTAAGAGCTTCCTTAGGAAACCTTATAAAACCTTTTAATTTTACATTCAAAATTAATCTGGTTTTAGCAGGTTTCCACCAGTGAGTGTCATAGAAATGCCATACATGTCTCTGTGCCCCCATTTACACATGTACTGCCATTTTACGCCAATTTTCAATTTTCAATTCTCAAATTTTATAGCATGGAGAAGATATGTACACAAAAGTATATGATTACATATACACAAGAGAGTAAAAAATTTTCTTATTCTCTGTCTAAATTACATAGATTATTGATAGCAGAAACTTGTTCACATGAAAACATCGTAAAAATTAAGACATTTAGGCGTTTCTCTACACATAGATTTCCACGTGAACTTAATTTCGAGGCTGCGTGAACGCGCTTGACCGCCGCGTTAACGCGCTTGACTGCCGCGTGAACGTGTTTGACAGCCACGTTCGCTTGCGTACAACTTAAAACTTGTATTAACATGTTCATATAGAAGGTTTTGAAGGAGAATCGATATATGCATTGTATATTTAAATATAAAAAACATACTAATGTGTAAGTAAAATATTTAGAATTAAATAAAACCCTTCCAATTTAGGGAATGAATTTTAAAAATATTGAACGCAATTTCCGAACATTGACTTGAATGAAATTTATTCTTCTTTTAGGATAATATAATAATAATAACGAAATAAAAATTAATAAATATTATAATAATGATGGTTATTATTATTTTCATATATTATAGAAAATAGCTTAATTAAAAATAATAATAATGAATACTTAATTAAGAAATACATGTAAACACATAAATAAATTAGGTATAAATATGTAGAATAACCAAATAAGAAATAAAAACATAAATAAACTAATTAAAATTAAGTAAATAAATGAAATTAGAATCTAATCATGCTGGTATAAACTGACGAAATTTTTTTCTCATAAATACCTTATTGCATGTCTACGCGATAATTTCCTTTGTTGTATTACATATAAAATCCTTAATGTAGGTTTACATTTTAACATTAAATTTAATACAGTCACGTTTTCATGGCGACATTCGTGGTAATTTAATTAGATCCATTTGATTTTCTCCATCCGTATTGCAAAGAGAATTACAAATATACATGTAGACATGTGAACGTGCGACTGGGCCGAGCGCACGCGGGAATAAATCGCGTTAACGCGAATTTCCTCCCGTGTTAACGCGAAGAGCGCACGCGCGTCCGGTCGAGCAGTCCTAGCACGTGTGCTAAAGCAGTCCTCGTGACCGCTTTTTGCGTTAACGTGCATGTTATGTTAGGACTGCACCCATCTGTACTTTACAGAACTATAGTGAAAGTTTCTATGATATTTCTCTTAAACTAAGGAGTATGTTATGAGGGTCATATATTTTTGTTTCTTTATATTACTGCATGTTTATTCAGAACTAGACAGTTCTGTAATTGTATGTTGTATAACTTGTTTACTTCCATAATTATTTGTGAATTTTCTTGAAAGTTCTTTTGAATCTAAATGTTTCTATATTGGAAATTACTTGAACATTGTAGAAACTAGAGATATCTAGAAACTATGATATGTATATAAAGCTTGGACTCTGGCATTTCGGTAGCACTGCATTACATTACCTTTCTACGTATACATCGGGGATTTATCGTGTTTACCGACTGCTTGAATTGGATTTATTGAACTGTAAAGTATTCACTGAATACTTTACTCATGTTATAAACAGTGGGTGTAATACTGATTTCAGCGTTCCGGAATTGCTACCTATATATACCTTCATCGGACTTTGTAGTTGTAAGCATTATCTGTACTTTTGTTATTTTTGTTAAACTTTATAGAATCTTTGTGATTTGTGTTGGCTTTACAAAAGGGTTTATTCTGACTGTAACACGTATCTTCTTCATGCACAGCTCTGTGATTAGATTGAGTCTTTGGCTTCCATTTTTTGTGGGGACACTTTGTTTTAATTTTGTTAGAATTTCAATTATTCGGCCATGAACATTACTTAAGAGACACAAGTTGTCGAAATGTTCATCTGGCTATAAAATTATAATGTATATATGTTCTAATCTTTATTATTTATTTCAAATCACATTAACTCATGGTCATAAGGAATTATGTGACTAACCATTTTGTCAACCATATCAATTTGACAATATATAAACTTAATTTTCCAGTATTTTGTTATTATTTTCTTTTACAGACACGGTTCTTATAGATATTCGAACACAATATTTGTATAACTAGGGAAATAACTAGTTCTCGAAATCAATATACCTAGACATTTAACTTCCTTTACGAGTATTACTACATTGTTACTGGATAAAAATGACACAAGGGAAGGTTGTCCTTTACCAAAGATTATAACTATGGTTTCACTAAACTTATGATGTAATTTCAATATTCATATCGGTTTTGAAACAAAGAATTCAATTCAGTTTGCAGATAATACTAAAAAGACTTAAAAAAACTATTTGACCCAGTCGTGTGAGATATGTCGCCAAGGACAGACAAGAATAATCACACGGAATGACATAACAAAACTATTCGAATGTAATACAGTAGTGGTACGGACAATTGAAATGATAAGTGTCACGCAACCAGTGTGGTTAACCAGTTTATGGGTTCATCTGTCCACTCAGCATAAAGTAGTACAGTCAGAGAACCCACTTTTATACACTTATAGATCAAATATAAACAGAATACTCAAGTTGAAGAAAGGGAATCAGAATATAACAAACGAATAGTAGTATGGAATAAATTTCATACATTTTGGCACACTTGTTCATTATGATGTCATAAGTAAACGGCACGTCAAACATGAATTTAACTACGACGTCACAATGAAACTACGTAATGGGCGTGGTTAAAGTTGGATCTGGCGATCCCTAAATTAGCGTGCAACACATAAGGACAAGTCTGTAGACACAGAGAACTTCGTTTTGACAATCTAATGACGATAGAAGGTTTTTATTATTTTTGAACCCGACAATATGAAATAATCAAAAACCTTAATACTCCTAAGTTTGTTCACTAGATCTCGTAGAAATTGGAACGACAGATATCATTGGAAAATTTTGCTGAAAAATCTCATTTTCCGAATTTGTATAAAAGATCTGAAAATTTTTTTAAAGTCTCTAGAAGTTTTTTGTACTGTATCCCAGAGTAACAATTACATTTTCACAAGCGAACAATATAGCCGTAATGTTAAAAAATAAATTATGTTTAATTTATTTTCAGTTTCTGCGGACAGCCGTTTCAAACTAATAACATTTTTCGTTGGGCGGTATTTTTGTGGGTCAGTTTGACTGTTATTGCTATAAACTAGTCAAGTTATCTGCTGAAGAATGAGCAGTATCAAAAGCTAAGTTAACAAATTTTAATACAATGTAACCAATGTAATAAGAAACACAAGGTGACCTATCATAAGAGTATCAAGATCCGTTGATTTGTTATTTTCAGTTGGCTTTATAGTAAAATTAATCTCTTTTCAGTGATACGATCAGTAATTGTTGAAACTAACTATAAAGAGTTAGATGATTTAGATCATAATGATCAACATTTACATTTTCATAAACATTGAAATAATCTTATAACAATCGTCAATAGTAAACTTAATATAATTTTTCCAAAATGTGTAAAGGTACATAATCTTTAAGTTCTTAAATTGCCTTCTAAGCTCTCCATAAAACACTTGAAGTGTCTTGGATTTTCGAATACTTCTTGTTAAATATTTGTGTTCCATATCGTTCTTTTTTTTTTTTTTTGTCAACTGTTTTGTACTTATTTTTTTTTTTCGCACGACCTCGATGTAAAAATCGGTCAACACCTGAAGTAACCTGGTGTTTAGGCTCCGAAACCTGCTGTTACGTGGCCATTTCTAGCAAGCATACATAAATTTCAAATTACGAATTCTGTCACCAGCCAAGAGTCTGCAAACTGATACAAGTGTCCTTTCTACATTATATTGATTTTATATTTAATAAATGAAATACACATTTTGACACGTCATAAATGAATGTATTTGATTTTTTTTGTAGCCACATTCCAACCTGTTATTGTGACAAGATATGTCTGTTGTACAAAGACTGCTGTCTAGAATACGTTCAAAAGAGAAAAGACATTGTGCATGAAATACAATCCTTTGATCCACATACAGCGCAAATTGTAAATTCGACAGAATGCTTAAAAATGGGTAATGCATATACATATGGAGTATATGTAGTTACAGCCTGTCCAACAGGACGAGGTGAGATTTATCTTTAAGGATTACATGAAACATTTTCGATAATCTTTCAAATAAACTAAACTTTTCCTTAATTTGTTCAAAGCTTGTTACAATTTCACATTATTCTTATATTAATTATGAGACCATAAGGCTTCAAATGAATATAAATACATTCATTAAACTGAGTTACCGTAGATCAGTCAGTACAAGGCCGAGGAGTTCCAGTTCCCAGAGTCAAAATGCAACTCCTTGTGGTATGATCTTACAGTTGATAAACTGTAAAAGCCGAGGTCCCCTTTCATGGTAGATATTGGTGTATAAAAGATCAGTCAATGGTTTCTGTAATGCTGAACGTGAAGTAGCCATACTGTAAATAAACAAATGAATTTACGTCTTGATTGTCAGCCCAGCTTCAGTAGAAAGATATGGCCGATAATATACATATTCTCACAAAACGACAGTACATCGGCATTAGAATTGTTGTGTAATCAAATATTTATATTCGGTTATAACAGTTACCCTTTGTAGAAAATATTTGATTCAACTGTTTTAGATAAATTTTGAATTGATCAAATCATATTTTTCTGAAAGAAAAATCTTCAGGTTGAAGTTCTTTCAGTTTAAGTAGCACTAGTTATACTTTGAATATTTGTTTTGCAGGTTTTGACCAGAATACATCAGAGTTGACGGATTACATTCGAGTAACCGATAGAAAGGGATTTACATACAAGAATGCCGATATAGCGCGCTGTCATGGTGTACACACATTTTGGTACTGGAATCTGGTCTTTAATTCCTACTCTACGGACAGAGACACTGCAAATTCATCGATCTGTAATATTGCACACCTATATCC
Organism: Pteria penguin; assembly: GCA_035048485.1. Taxonomy (NCBI): domain Eukaryota; kingdom Metazoa; phylum Mollusca; class Bivalvia; order Pterioida; family Pteriidae; genus Pteria; species Pteria penguin. Next base: position 1,212,953 of record CM068584.1, read on the forward strand.
TGGACAACGTGAGGTTATACAAATAATTCGTGAAATGTTTAAGGAATGTTCCTTTCAAATGTCACAATATATTGATCGTTTTGATCTGAACTTACGATTCTGTCTCAAAAACAAAATGCCAGTGTGCGATGGTTATTATCATCAAACCTTGTTAAGGAACTTACCATATCGAAATAGAGAGTGTTGTCGGAATGATAAAGTCCCCAAGTGCCTAAATGGAAAAGAAGTTTGCAGCGAGATAGATCCTACGGAAGAATTAGAAGAGAATCGATATTACAGTCTTATCATATATTCATATAACTCAGATACAATAGTAGAGGTGAGTATTCAAACTGAGTAGATAAAGGATGTATGATAAAAATAAAATTTTGCATTTGAATACTAAAGTAAATCAGAAAAATGTGCTATCAAAAAACCTACCAGTAATGACAGAATGCAATACATTCTAGGAAAGTTATTTTGTTTACAAAATGCCTCAGTATGAGTCATGCTTTGCTTGCAAAACTTATTATTTTCATAGTGATCTTAAAACATCTGCTGACTATAAATATTGGCATTCCTTCTAGCTCGTAAATAGTTCCAGTTGTAATATTTGACTGTAAGAACAAGAGCAGCGCATAAATATTTTTATAATCAAACATGTATTCATATAAACCATACAAAGAACTGAAAATAATGTTGTATTTTGTTTCTATATTGCGAACCGAATCTGAAAATCTGCAGTGAGAAGGAAAGGACATCACTAAATTCTCATGCTCACAGAAACAATTCTGTAATTCAAAGCTGAGAAATGTCTGGCCGGTCCATAAATTTATGAGATTGTAAAATTTCCTCAGCTAGCAAAGTCATTTCGAAAAACGAACTGAAAATAAGGTAAAGTGGTCTAGTTGGTCGAAGAAAACAATTTTCGAAAACTATGGGCAAGATTGTCGGATTTCTGTCAGCGACAGAGAAAATCTTGGATGACGAAACAGAAAATATAGGCAGTAGGCATCGATTTACACAAGGTAATGATAGTAGTTATGACTATTATTAATAAAGTGTTGTTATTTGAATAGAAAATACATAGAGACACTCAGTCAAAAGTTCTTAAACTCACACAAAGATCTCTATCAACCCCCTCCCCCCTCCCCCCTCCCCCCCCCCCCCCCCCAAAAAAAAAAAAAAACTCGAAGAGGAACAAATGAAATTAGTGTTGTAAATGATCGATTATTTTATGTCATAGAATTTCATGATAGAGTAAGATTGGTGTGTTCAAGAGTATACAGATGGGCACTCGTCAAATGACTAACCTTGCTCAATAGTTTTGAATAACACTTGCCTTTTAATTAATTCTAAAATGAATATAAATTGTAAAGTTGTATTTATAGATGTTCAAGCTACAAGCCTTAGTATAAAACTTTTTTAGAACAGATCTGAGTTCATTATGGTCTTTAAAGAAAGAAAATTCCATGATGTGCATATAGATTGATCATCGTCACAAAAATTAAAACGTGGCAGTGGAATTTATCCACATAAGTACAAAATCTAGAGGAGTATTTGACAAACCAGGATGACAGTAATGAAATTGACATTTCAGGCAACGTACTTTAGTCAATAGTTTAATGATTATATGTAAAAAATATTTCACATGATAATGTGATTAAGCGCCAAGGTAAGAAATATTAATTAGGTGTCATCACTACAACTTGGCAGGCTTATGGACATGCATCAATACCGTTTTCATCTCTTGAGCCTATGCTAATAATACTAAATTAAGCATCCCCTGTCGACCGGTCACACCCGCTGTGATACCATGAGTGTAAGTGAATTAATATCATTCGCAGTCATAGAAGTAGGAAACAGCACAACCATAAGTATCAAAAATACAGTGCTGGTAGTAGACGGTCTTATTACTTTGAAATAAGGCAGTCAACAAGAGAGCGATCTCAATACCAAATGTACCTTAATGTAAGAGCCAAAGAACAAATCTGAGGACACGGTCATGCATAAGGAAAATCTCCAAAGTTTCAGAATTATTAACAATATTTTCACTGTAAATTTTAAGTATGTATTTCGGGTCAGTACAGAGGTACATTTTTGTGATCTGACATGGGTGTTTTTTCCGAATGCTTATATATCAAATTATGATAAAATATTATATCAGAAGTTGATAAATGAGTACTATATGGCTTCTTTTTTATAAATTGAATACATCATGAATATGACAAAATGTGTGAAAAAGACAAATTTCTATGCAATAAATCTGTTAGATGTCATAACAATGTGCATGGAATATCCGTTGAGTGACGTTAAACAACAATCAAACAATCAATTGAAAATTGACAAAAATCCTACTTTTTGTATTCCATCTCTTTCCTGTTAAATATATTTTGTTAAAATCACTCAAAATACACAAACTAAATGCATTAAAAGAAACCTACATGACGAAATCCAAGGAATTACATGAAAATGACAACCTTCCCCCTCCGGATAAAAAGAAATAAAGAATATCAAAACAAAGAGCAATTCTGCCATGCTGAAATGAAAGTGTTTAAAATCCGATAATGACAAACACTTCCTTGATTCATTGTACACCAAAGTAAGACTTTCAACTGTCATTTAAGAAATCAAAATAGAAAATTATTTTTGACTTAATCTTTTACCCATATATGTGTATCATTGTCTTGGTTTAATCTTCTCGAAAAGAAAATAGAAGACATTTGGCCGAGCTGTATGACTATAATTGACAAGAACACATAAAACATGATTACAGTCAAAGAAACAAAGATCTTATTAAAATAATATTCGATTGTATTACAATTATAATTCCTACTTCGGGTAGGCTTTTAAAGTAACAAACTTCATGCGATTGGTGTGGTTAGCCGGTTTACGGGCAGCAAAACCAGTACACTCAACGGACACTCATTTGAATTAGTCTACTTTTCAGTACTTTTGTACTGACATGTAATATATACGTAAAAGTTTCAGTCATGAAATTAAGTAAATAACTCTAAAACAAAGGAGTATCTCCTTCATGCATAGCTCTGTCCTTAGCTTGATTCTGTGGTTCACTTCTCGGTCCTTCTTTGGTTTCAACGCTGCTCCTCAAATATATATATATATTCTGAGAATTCCAACCATTCGATCATCACTGAAGAGACATAAGTTGTCGAAATGCGCATCTGGTGCACAAATTTGAAAGGTATATATATGTTCTATATTTCTTATTAATAATCCTCCATTAAGAGAACAAGGAGAATAATAAATAGGACAAGGATAATGAATAATAACAAATATGATAAATAAGAACAGGGATAACAACAAATAGTAACAAGGATGATATACAAAAAAGATAAAAACCAAAAGACATTAACAACAGAATTTATGCCAACTTTTTTCAGCAATCAGTCATGTGCAAATAGTGCTCACGTATGCGATATAGGAGTTCCCGTTCTTCTTGTTTCCATTTGTTTGTTTGTATTTTTGCAATTAATGTAAAGTACGAAAGAAAAAAGAGGATTTACTGGCTCAGTTATGTGGCAGAAGTCGCCATGGAGCTATACAATACATGAATATCAATAAAATACTAGCACATATAACACATTACAAAAATATTTGATTGTAGTGCAATTACGATACCGCCTTAGGACGGTCATTTAATTTGACAAAAGCCAAACAAATGGTGTGGTTAACCAGTTTACGGGCCAACCTTCCCACTCACCGTAATAGCAGAACAGGACGTACATTTAAAAATTTATAAATAATCCTCCATGTAAAGAACAAGGGTCGAAAGTAAGTGGTGTTACATGACTATGGCACTAATAACAATATGGTATCTTCTCCAACTTTTGTCAAGTCAAGTCAGTGGTTGCTATATTATGATTAAGCGAATAATGCCATCCACTCCAGACAGTCATTAAGAAACAGGAAAATATAAAATTCCTTCTGGAATACATTCAAAATGTCTATATCGATAAAGGGAAATATTTCCCGGTGATATATGTACGTATGGCAATATGACTAAATTGGTAAATGTAAAATACGGAAGTAAATGCTGTCACATGATTATGACACCAAGAACAATGTACCACAGTGGACATTCATGGACTCCTGACATTCAGAGGTGAAATCAGGTGTCCGGACGGAGTGAATGCATATTAATAAATTAATATATATGTTCAATCTGAAAAAGGGAATGTTTTGAACATTACTGCAATAATTGTTTTTCTAAGAAACTCGGGCAAATATATATTTGCAGACAAGGCAGATAATGAAAAACGCAGTCATAATGCCAGTGCAACGTATTCAATTAAATTCAGTGGTGTACGCATTCTGTCATAAAAATAACGTTCAAATGAAGTGTGATATTCTGCGTTTACTGTAATTCATCAGTTTGTTTTGTACACTATATGTATCGCCCGCCAAAATTATCCCCCTATGATGTCTCGTTTTATTCATTTCGTTTCACCTTAAGGAGAACATCCGATATAAACTTCTACCAGGAATTGAATGTTGATACACCTACACCTTAAGTTCACAGTTTTATGGACGATCCCACGGGCTAAGTAGTCGTCTCATGATTCCAATAAACAATGGCAGCACCAGCAACCTCCAACTCTCTTCACGCTTTATTACAGGTTTGAAGATCACACAAAGAACAGTACACAGAATCATGCCCTATGTATATTATGTTTGCATAAAACCCAGACCAATAATCTAGTGCCGAATTATAATCCCACCAATTATGCATGTTTGACTACCAATAAATGTTTAAAATGTTTGCATAAACCTATTTCTGTCATAGCACGGATTCATGTTCTACGTGTTCACCATAGCAATTAACTGTGATTTCCTCATGTATATATTCAGGGTATGGCCGTCATAAATATTTTAGATACATTTACAATATGTATTTTACTTGTTTCACAACGTTGAAAATTAACTACATGATTTGTAAAAAATATTTAGATTTATTCATTTGCACAAATGACGCGTAGTGATGGTTCAGTTAGCGTACATGTAGTATCTACACAGATATCATCTTTATAAGATGGGTACTGCTCTTTTCTTCAGTATAAACAAAGATGGCAGAGCACAATCTGTTAGGCGCATGACTCGTCACCGAGGATCCTAGGTTCGAGTTGCATGTGGTGTCTGGGTGTTTCAAGTGTTATTATTCACACAATAGTTACTGTCTTGGTTGTGTGGGAGCTTACCCGTGGGTTTGTACATCCTTACCCCCCCCCCCCCCTTTTCATTAAAATGGCTTCAAATATAAAATTAAAATACAAATCTCCTAAAGTTATAATCACACCACTTAGATTGCCCTCTGTGTCCACTCTTCATATACCTGGTAATTCTTGTAGAAAATTATTCGGCACCACTAAAGTTCATATTTCTCCACTTAAAAGTAGTTTCCCTATTAAACGTTCTATTTCATTTTCAAAAACATTCACACCTATAAATTCTTACAGACCTGTCAATTCTATACGCAGAGGGTATTCTAAGATTAATAAGTGCAACGCCAAGGAATGTCTTACTTGCCATCATTAAAGCTGCAAGTCCAATGTTGAATCTTCGGTTAATGGAAATACATTTAACACCAAATTAGACAAAGACATAGATTGAAATACTGCCAATGTTATATATGTCTTCACTTGAGAAGCTAGAGGGTGTAGGGCTCAATATGTCGGGGAAACTTCTCACACTTTGAAACAACGTTTTCGGAATCATTCCTATAAAATTCGTAATAATTCACGACGTAAATACCAGTATTTTCTTTATAACCACTGCAATAAATACCAACATAATATTAACAATGTGAAAATAACTCCAGTAGAAAATATCTCTAAATTACCAGGTGATACGAATCAATATCGAAGAAGTACCAAACCGTTAATCATTCTCAAAGTCCAAGGACAGATACAAAATCGTGTAAGTTTCAAAAAGAAACTGTTGTGAACCCCAAAATACTGAGGTGAGACCAGGTGCCCGAGGAGAGTAAGCGTCTCCTGTTTGCATGCATCACCCGACACAGCAGTTCTTAAGAAACATGCCAAATTAAGACTTGTATACAAAGTCATATTTGGTGTTCACTGAACAGGTCATTTAGTCGCATTCAAGAATGTTATCAATCATTCTAGAAAGAGGCACACTGGAGGAGCAACTTAGTGGCCAGTCGTTTGGCCCTTGGAATAAAACAGTCGTATAGAGAACAGGCACTTGCGTACTCTATACGTTGAGATATAAAAACTCCATAGGCAGGCGAGGACGGGATATTGCTGCAAAGAAACGGAAAGTTAGTTATTTCGAAGTTAAAATCGTCACGTTTGTCATACAGAGAGGTGGCCAAATGACCATTACTGTCGAAAGTTAAAAATATATCCAGATACCAAGCGGAAGTATTGCTCTCGGTTGTCTCTTTTATCTCAAGTTCATGGGGATAGAGTTCATGTATGTAATCCATAAAGTTAGGATTATTGATTGACAATACGTCGTCTATATATCTATACGTAAAATTAAACTGAGATGCAAGACTTTTTCTGCCTGTGAAGAGCATGTTTTGAATAAATTCTGCCTCATACGAATATAAGAAAATGTCAGCAAGAAGAGGGGCGCAGTTAGTTCCCATGGGAATGCCAATGATTTGCTGCAAAATATTCCCTCCAAACACCACGAAAATATTGTCTGTTAAAAATTCCAGCATTTTGATGATTTGATCTTCGGTATACTTGTGTTTAACATCAGAGTTTTCTTTTACAAAATTTGTATTTTCCCGCCCAATAACAAGATATTTATATCTATGATTTCCATTTTTATGGAAAAAAGAATTTCGAATAATTGTAGCAAGTCTGTTTTTGAGCTTTTGATGCGGAATTGTCGTGTAGAGCGTGGAGAAGTGAAAAGATTTGATGCTGAAAATATGATTAAATTTCGGATTTTTAGATTCTCTAAAAGTTCTTTAGAATTCTTGAGGATCCACATCTGATTTATTCCGCTTCTGAAGTATGTTAAAATCAGATGTTAAAAAACGACTTTTAACGATGTTAAAATCAGATGTTAAAAAACGACTTTTGGAAACCGAGCTCTACTGGATTAAATAACTACAAAGCCCATACCCTCTCGGTCTCAACGACCAAATATATCGACAAGGTAATATTTCTTCTAGTCAGAATAAGATCAATATTTTTACATTAGACATAAAACTACTAGAAAACGTAGGTCACATGGTCGTCGCCGTAATCTAACATCAGAAAACGTAATCGTTTAAATAGGTCATTAAACGATCTTCTATTTATCGCAAAAAATAATGGCCGTCATGAACTTTTCCATGCAATATCCTCTTTTCCGGTAAATAAATTGAAACCTATCCTGGACGAAGCTGATCTTCGAAGTTTACGCAATTCTAATTGATATAAACTTAATTTGATCATTTTAATTTCATATAATAAACCCTTTCCTCGTATTCCGTCTCTTCCATCCAAGCAGCAATTTCTCTAAATTAAATTTACTAATAAAGGCTTCGATCTACTTTTTTTTCTAATATTTTCCGTGATCATAGAGTCACATCTAAAATCCCCAATATTTTGAGAATTTAGAACCTCCACTTATTTGTTACCAGTACAAAAAGCCTATAAGAAATCTTATTTTAAATTATAATAAAGTTACAACTAACCCTGATGTTTCAGACTCTATTCCTTCCTACTAAACTTTTATCTCAGGTTTACAGATATCACAAGTTAAGAAAAACATTCGGCAAATTCTTCAGATCTTATTCAGAACTTCTATGTAAATTTGGAAATATTTCTTTTCAACTGTATGTTTTCAATGGAATTTCCCATCCTAATTTTTACAATGATCTCGTATATAAACTAAGGAAAGTAAAGGGCTCCGATAACGTTATTTTATCATGTAATAAAATAATCAAACGTCTTCTAAATAGACAATATGATATTGAGATCATCAAAAAGACTATAGGTCTTGTATTTGGCCCCTCTACAGCCTTATGCAGACTTTTATTTGAACGTTGCACACTGACTAACAGGGCGGTGGGGACTATATGACGGGCCTTGTCCAAACCTCTTTCAGAGGAGACATGGTCCTGAACCTCGTCCCCTCTGACTGTTAGTCGGGACTCCTACAGATCTAGGGTCTTAGCTCGCTTACAGACTGGCAGAGCACGGTTTATCATGTTGATGTCGCATATATTTTTATACCATTATGTATTTTACAATACCTTACGTGTTTATATTTTATGACCTCTCAATATGCGATACCTGTTGACCCTTATTCTTTACATGGAGGATTATTTATAAATTTTTAAATGTACGTCCTTTGATTGTTCTGTTGTTACGGTAAGTGGGAATGTGGGCCTGTAAACCGGTTAACCACACCATTTGTTTTGTTTTTGTCAAATTAAATGACCATCCTAAGTCGGTATCGTAATTGCACTACAATCAAATATTTTTGTAATGTGATATATGTTCTGGTATATTATTTATATTCATGTATTGTATAGCTCTATGGTGACTTCTGCCACATAACTGAGCCAGTAACTCCTCTTTTTTCTTACAATACCTTACGTGTTTATATTTTTATGACCTCTCAATATGCGATACCTATTTACCCTGGTTCTTTACATGGATTGGTTGGTTGGTTGATTGGTGTTTTACGTCGCTTTCAACAATATTTCAGTTATATCGCGACATGGAAGCAGGAGGTTACCAACCTCTTAAACATAGTGGCGCAACCCGGGAATCGAACCCGAATCGTCGGCGCCGCAAGCCAACCGCTTAACCACTACACCACGCCTGCCCCTTCTTTACCTGTAGGATTATTTATAATAAAATAATATAATATAATTTATGGGAAGGTGGGCCCGTAAACCGGTTAACCACACCATTTGTTTGGCTTTTGTCAAATTAAATAACCGTCCTAAGTCGGTATCATAATTGCACTACAATCAAATATTTTTGTAATGTGTTACATGTTCTAGTATATTATTTATATTCATGCATTGTATAGCTCCATGGTGACTTCTGCCACATAACTGAGCCAGTAACTCCTCTTTTTTTTTACAAGATGCACGATGTTATTGCTTAGTTCTACAATGCGATTGGTCTCTCTATGCCATCAAAATTCTTCCTATAGCTATACGACTATCGTTTGTATTTATTATAAAGTCTTCCCCAATGTTTGACATTGCTAATGCTGGTAGTTATCATAATTTGGACATGAATTCATTTGAGGAATTTGTCCATAAGCATCATTCAGACGAATTTTCGACCAACTTATATAAACTGAGAAGTAAACCCTTTTAAATATATCGATCAAACATATTCGAAGATCTAGATTATCTGCCATCTCTTCAAAGGTTTTTCCAAGAACGATAAAATCGCTCAAGTGAATAATGCGTTTTTACATTGAAGACATTGGTCCTATTTTGACGAATTTTTCAAACTTGCATTGGTATCATGGGTATAGGTGCGAATCATCTCCTTGTGTTTGCTCCGACATTTTGTGATGAATGCATATCAACAAGATTCCCTGTGGATATGCATACTTTATACGCCTTTGTAAAGCTATCATTCGTTAAAACTGGTCTTCTAAACCACTAGTATTTACCAAGTCATACGCTTTCTTTGTTGGTCATTAATCCCTAGCTAGTGTGATTAATTCCTTAAATTTTACCCTTGCATAAAACTTTGTTTTGGTCTTAATTGCATCCAGGAATCAGAAATGCAGTTATCGTCAATCATATTTAAGTCGTCGACTTTACTATAAACATTGCACCGATGTAACCTACGCGCTGCCATTGATGTTACATGCCAATGCAACCAGTATAGTTGCCTTATCTATGAAATGCCTAGGGTTTTTTTCCCCTTCAGTCTATATGAATAAATACTGTTATATTTATGTCTTATATACAAGTCTCCAGGCGAGAATGGACAATCCAACCAATACGTTTTAACATATCCCCTCAATAGCCAACGGGAATGTCCAGTATACATGTACCAACCGAAGGCTACACGTACTGTATGTGGTATCAGCTCTGCATCTGTTGAGATAATACAAATACAATACAACATTCTAAAGCAAACTGGATGAGTTAGGAAACGTATTCAGTGAAGAATGACAAGACTTAAAATTTATAAATATATGTTGAATAAATCTGGCATTCTATTAGTACATAATATAACATAACACGAACTTCCTGTAGGACAATTTTCTTCTTAAACATCGAAAAGCTACATCCTATCTTTTTATAAGTACTGGTATATGTGATTTCCTTACGATGTTTTATCTCCCGAATTACACAAAGGTAATACAAATGTTTTATATAATTCTAATTCTAATCCTTGTCCTTCTGCTATTATTTATTTCTCATTATATATGTCCACCCTAACGGCAATTACAGATCACATTATAAAGCGTTGTATTGTCGCGTGAAAACTATTAACATTAAATAATTTTGGTTAATAAAATATCTGGCAAAGAGTCATAGAGAAACTTCATTCATGACATTTGCATGTTACAGCATGCAATTTCCCTTATTTACATGGCGATGTCTGAATGTTAGTCGGGTATCGTACAGATCAGGGACTCGCTTTCAGAAGGTCAGGTTATGATTGGCTCATGCTGTTTGTGATGAAAAATAATGCAATACCATAATACTATTCGTGTTTACATTATGATGACATTTCTATTTGAGTAGATCCTTTTTCTTCATAAGGAGGGCATAAATTGTTATATGTGTGTAGTGTGTTAGTGGTGTGTGAAATATGGGCCCGTAAACCGATTAACAATACCAATTAATTGATATCTTTTTATGTGTTTTGATCATACAAACTAACCATCTTGAACTTGTGTAGTGTGTTGATGAATAGTATGCAAAGGAATTGCAATAAAAGTATGTGGAAAACTCCCTCTGTCCAGTATTATTTTTCATATATTTTTTATAATTGGTATAGCTACATGTAACAAATTATTTGTTATCAAAACTTGGGGTGGAAATTGCATATTCGAATAAATAGTTTAAATACAATTCATATGACATATTTCAAAATATAAAGTTATAATAAATTCAAATTGGTGTTACTTTTGGAGAACTGGGACGTAAGAGGGTTTATCTGAATAATGTCACATTAGAGATACTACATCCAAACTATCAGTATGAATGCACCATTAACTAACGCACTGAGAAAATTGTCCATCGCAAGATACAGTATATTGTTTTCTTGTTAATTATATTATCAAGGTTAATTATCAATAAATCAATACACGTTTATTAGCTCTTATCGGGCATACAGTTACAGAGATAGATAGATGGATAGATAAATGTATAGATAGATAGATAGATAGATAGATAGATAGATAGATAGATAGATAGATAGATAGATAGATAAATAGATAGACAGACAGATGGATGTATAGATAAGTGGATGTATAGATAGATAGATAGATAGATAGATAGATAGATAGATAGATAGATAGATAGATAAATAGATAGATAGATAGATAGATAGATAGGTTTTACAGACACATAGATAGATTAGACAGATAGATAGATAGATACATACATACATACATACATACATACATACATACATACATACATACATATATACATACATACATACATACATACACAGACACATACACACATATACATACATACATATATACATACAAAAATGCATGCATACATACATGTATACATACATACATACAAACATACATACATACATACATACATACATACATACATACATACATATATACATACATACATATATACATACATACATACATACATACATACATACATACATACATACATACATACATACATACATACATACATACACAGATCGATAAACAGAAAAATTTTTAAACAAAATGACAAAATGAGAAATGTAGAAGTGAACCAGTATAACGACGTTGTTATTTTAACACATTTGCATTTTATTTACAGGTTGCATCATTTCTAGACGAGTCTGAGTTTTCTTCGACTGAGGTGTACCTATACCTGAAAAGCAGTACAAAACTGGACATTAAACATATATACTGGTTCAGTGATTCATTATATTTGTATTTCTCCTCAGTTTTTGCCCATGTGAATGAGATACAAAATCTTGACTTAGGCATTGTATATAGTGAACAGCAGATCGGATCACAACTGCAGTTGTTCATTACATTTCGTGTTATGGACCATTTACTACATCCTACCGCTTTCGATAAAATAAGGAAAATAGAAAATTGGTTAAAAAAATTACACATCGATTTCGAAATCATTGATGAAATCAATAACGTACACGTGAAGATATGGACTTTATCGCATGATCTGGTAAATTTATCCGAGAATAGTTCTACGGCAGATTTAACATATAACAAATACGAGATGAGGGATAAAAATAAAGTGATTTTCTCAGATGATTTTTTAGCGAAAGTTCCACATGAATTCAATATTGGAAATGTGTATCCTAAAGAAATGTGTGATCAGATTAATATATTATTTAAATTGCTTAAAACTTCCCATAAATTCAGAAGCTTCTGTAAATCAAATAAAAACATTCCGATAGCGGCCTCATCTCACACTAGTATCTGCCTATTGTTTGTGTGGTTTGACATTATTCTCATGCTTTTGTTTCATTAGTTTTGATTACTTATACTATTTCTTTATATTCCCCACACTTAACGTCGACAATTGCAAACATTTTTGAAATCTATGAAAATTTATCCATTCTCAAATCGGTTCCAGGATATCAGCAATGGAATTTTTATCAGTAACACTGCGCAGCCTTTGCATATGTTTTGCGTCATTTACAAACATGGTGAATCCAGACTGTTGTAGGTGTGACTTCTAACATTTATAAAGACCGTGAACAAACTAAAATTGTTGGGGGGGGGGGGGCGTTTAGTCTGACAAACTGATAATGAAAACAAGTCTGAGACAAAGGAACTGTGAGGATGTTAATAGTTCCAGGAGTGATATGCACAAAATAAGGTTGTTTTCTGCAATGTCATACTTTGACATCATATCTATTAAATGATATTTGAGGTTTAACAACACATTTACTCTTAAATGTTTAAGGTATACTTATTTTTCAACAGTTTCATAAATCAATATATAGTATATTTCATCTTACATTTTTGCAGTATGGTTGAATTTTGTTGAGACCAAGATAGCAGGCACGTGTCTCGCATCAAATATATATTTTTATGTAGATAATATGATACAGATATTAACGTTTTGTGTATCGTCACTAAAGTGAAACTTGAAGAAAACGTCATATGCTTTATATTGATTTTTATTCAAATGTTTCAAAGAAAGTTTCGGTCTGTGGCTGGTTCGGAATGCCACCATTTGAGTAAAATTACTTATCTTCTGTTGCAAGTTTGTCGTAAATTTTGACTACAAATTAAAATTGTGGCGTCGTTTAACAACATCAGGTTTATTTGCTCTACTGTACATAAAACATGGTCATTTTTCGATAAAACAACCATTCCATTCTATTTAAATAGTTTATGTCTTTAATGCTCTCATGTTCTGCTAAGCATGTGTGTGCCAGATGTTTTCATTTTACATTTTCTAATATGTAGACGTTTTATTGCTTCAGAAATTATCTCAACTTTGAATTCACCAACCCGTATGAATATTATATTTCCCAGTTATATAATTTGATTGTCAGTATGTCTTGACGTTACATTTCACCATAGAAATTCATTAACAATGACTAATTATCAGATATCGAATGAAATAATAAGTTAGTTTTCATCAGAAAAATACAGGATTAGATTTCGGCTAAATGCTTGAACGTCTGATGTTAATGATTCCGTTTGTGACAATGTCTAGATCATGTCTTGCATGTTAAGTTCGAATTTGATTGGCAATAGGTCAGATAATGGCAATTGGAACAATTGTTTTTTTGGGAGGAAGGGGGGAGGGGTGGCAGAGGGGTTTGTTTGGTTGTTTTCGTTATTATTTATTTATTTATTTATTATGATTATTTATTATTATTTTTTTGTCATTATTATTATTGTTGTTAACTTTATTAATATTATTGTTCTTTAAAATATTATATCATTATTATTCCATTTATTTATTTATTTATTTATTTTCATGTGTAGACTTTTATACGGCCATTCATCGTTTAACAGGTGTAGTATACAATCTCGTTGCTAGACAGGTGTTGTAGGGTCTCGTCCATAGACATGCGCTTTTTGAAGTTTCAGTGTACATGTAAAATGTTGTATGGTGCTTCATTGTCAGAGAGTAGTGGTAATAAGTATCCTCATAAGACATTTGATATATTAAATTGTAAGGTATATGTTGTTTGGATTTTCTTTTTGGAAAGCTGTTGTTTTACATATCATTATTAGAGAGGTGCTGTTTGGAGTGTTATTGGTCAGACAAGTGTTTCTTGGAATTTCTTTAAACGACATATGCTGTTTGACATTCATTGTAAGAGAAGTAAAGTTTTTAGTATCATTATACGATGCTTGGTGTAAAATCTTATTGTATGTCATAGAGAAAAACATGTCCGTATTAAACGAAACCATTTATTGACCTATGGTTAGCAAGGTATTGAATGGAGTAACATAAAACTTATGTTAGTCATGCAGTCATATGCATTTGTCACACGAAGGATTTATTGGTAGTTGTGTACTCCACGAAAATTTGTGTTACTAGTAATGCATCTCGGAGTACTCAATCTCTGTACAGAATTTTCTCAGATGGTCATTACTAAAAGATTTTGGCCTATGTACTCACTGTAAGCTGTCAGACATTTTGGAACAGTTATAAGTATATGGATTTTTAGTTATCGTAGCCATGTTAACAATGTGCACTGTGAGAAACCGTCCCTCAGCGTGAGTGGTTGACATACTTTATGTATAAGAGTTGTTTACTAAAAAATGTTTCAGATTACTTTCATTAGTACATTTTTATCTAGTCAAATCAGCAAAATGGTTGCATGATCATTTCAAGTTACATGTAAACTTATACACCTTGAATCTCTTCTTTTTTATATTCAAAAAAGACCTTGCCACAATTTCACGTGGACCGATTTTGTATGTACGGATATCATACCCACCTTCAGCACATTTGTTCATGACCAAAAACAAAATCCTTTTCAATTACAGGAGTCACACATACATCAATTTAAGCACATTTGTAAATCTTACCTATGATTAGATAGTAGTAATAGTAATGTCATGATATATGTAGTACACTTATTTACACAGTATTGGTTGTTTGACTGATCATAAATTAAAAACTTATCAGGCAGTGCACATTTTAGTTCTAAAAGATCACATTAAATGTACACACACCAAGTCTTTCAAGGTGATAATCCATCATAGCCATGCATTTCATTTGGATAAAATATAAATAAATAAAAGACGAAGAAAGTAGAAAAAATAAAAGAGATTAACCCCCCCCCCCCCTATAAAATAATAAAACAAACAAAAGCAAAAACAACAAATAAATATGAGTTTTGGATTTATTTCGCTGAATTCATGATTTAGTAGAATTTGTTTGGAGTAAGTGGTGTATTTATGGCAAACAATACCTTGAAGCTAATGGTTATTGTATAGCTCCATGGTGACTTCTGCCACATAACTGAGCCGGTAACTCCTCTTTTTTCTTTTGTAGAATTGCATACCCATATTTTTCAGTTTGTCACATACCTAGAACGTTTGATATCATTTAATCAATTAAAAAAGAAAAAAGAGGAGTTACCATGGAGCTATACAATACATGAATATAAATAATATACTAGCACATTAACACATTACAAAAATATTTGATTGTAGTGCAATTACGATACAGACTTGGATCTGTAGGAGTCCCGACTAATAGTCAGAGGGGACGAGGTTCAGGACCATGTTTCCTCTGAAAGAGGTTTGGACACGGCCCGTCATATAGTCCCCACCGCCCTGTTAGTCAGCGTGCAACGTTCAAATAAAAGTCTGCATAAGGCTGTAGAGGGGCCAAATACAAGACCTATAGTCTTTCTGATGACTACCATATTTTAAACAAGGGACTGTCGCTAAATGCAAGACATTAGAAAGAAATAATAGATATCAGAAAACATGCGAGCAAGAAACCGAACCTATACATAATCATTGCTTACGGCAGTAAAAAGGCCAAAAGTTGTTAAAATATTATGTTTAATACCAGCGTAAAATAATTGTATAAACGATAGGAAAATTGATTCAATTAATTCTATTAATTCAAAACGTTAAAATATCATTGACGACATGATGACAAATATGACAAATATGTAAAACAGAAAGAGATACTGTGTAATGTTTCGTCGGAAAATCAATATAAAAGGATAAAATGATGAGAAAAGGTAATCACAGACCCACCCCCCCCCCCCCCCCCCCCCTGAAATATCCATCACCAAGCTTGCATGTACAGGAAAGTAAAGTACATGTATAAAGAAATAGGTGGAAGTTTAAGAAATTAAAATCTATTTGAGCATAACTTGGTTTGATTCACCAATAAAGAACCACTTGGCATGTGTTAGTATGGTTATGGTTAGTCATGTATTATGTGAATATTTCATAATGTATTATGATTTATATATATACATGTTGTTTTGATAAATGTTGTATATTAATAAATTGGTGTGATATATAGTTTTACTTTCTCAATACGTCGGAAATAATATGGCCATACATCGACAAAATGTAGTCTACGAATAGCGATAATAAGCATCTTTACTAACCTAAGAATTGCAAATGAGGCAACCGTGTTGAAGAAATTCAAGTATATGGATGTCAGCAAACATTTCTGAATAATATTCATCCCCAATTTTCCTTCACTATTTATAAGTTTTTCGAGATTATTTGAACAAGCATTGGGTCTTGACTCAACAGGACTTGAAATTTATGCAAATGTGACAATCACTACATCCCATGTAATTGAAATCTTTGAATGATAAAGAATTGTACAATTGTCCCTCTATGAATATTTTAGGTACGTGGTGACAACATCTGCCTGATGCATTGCATACAAATCTATACTTTTGAAACGGACCCACCCGAAGCAGTGAGGAATGGTTTCCCTACCACGCTTACCGTGACATGAAACCTCTGTGTTTACTGTCTTACCCGAATGACAGAACAATGTTGTGCCCACGAGTCGAACCCGGGACCTCTCGCATATATATGGAGAAGAGATTGAACTTTCTTGACAGTAACATTCGACCCAAACCCTGTATTTCGTTACCGCCCTACTTTGGACTTATATTCCTCAATAGATAAATAAATTTCCTATAATCTCAGCATCTATCTGTATCTCCCGTGAAAGCGGAGATACACCACTTCAAATATGGTCGTGTTCTCGTTAATTCACTGGTCCATTTATGGGTCGACGGTGTGATTACAGGACAACATACGGACATCAGCTTCAGACAGGACTTTCCTTCCTTTTTTTGAAAACAGAAACTGCAGATGCACAGCAATCCCCTCTCATGTTATTACTTCAGTCTATCTGTAGGACTTGTCGAAATCATGCATATGCTAATTTCAATGATATCAATTTTAATGGTAAATTATACTGGGGGCATCGGCAGGTGATGTTCTATATGGTCGCAGCGATGTGCGAAGTAAACAAGGTAAAATGATCAATGCTGCTTTAGTTTGTAATCGTTGAAAACAGTTCTCGATGAAATTGGTCATCGATCAAAGATGGTGAGGACTAAGTCGACATTTAGAATAGATTTGCAATATTTTGGAAAAGTTAGCAATAAAAATATAAAAAAACGTTATATACAATACGTATTAATGTATAATGATTACACTGAAATTACTCTTTAACTACATCAGACAATGAGATGAGGCTAATTTATTTTATCAAGAACTCAAGGTGTTAAATATAACAGTGAAAGTTTGAAAGGTCTAACTTAAACTATAAACACTGCATACGAGAGAATTTGAAAACTAAATATTGATACTTAATACCTCGTTTACGATTTTCAATTTTCTTCGAAACCAATTCGTCCTGACTTTTAAAGTGAGGAACAGAGAGATGAAATACGCAGATGGAACCGTTTCTCAGAAAAAGAAAGTGAAAGTCGTACTCACAATAGAATAGAAAAGAGAAAACTGAAGACATCTAACAAAGCTCTATGACAAAAATCACCAAGGACATGCACAAAAAAAAAAAAAAAAAAAAAAATGACGACAGTAGAATATACACTGAAAAACATTACAAAAACATTCGATTGTGCTGCGGTTACGATACCGAATAAGGACGGTCAATTGAAGTAACAAACGTCACTCAATTGGTGTGGTTAGCTGGTTTACGGGCGCCCAACTTCCCACTCACCGCAAATACAGTGCAATCAATTGAAATTATAATAATAATAGTAGCAAACGTAAAGTCAAAACATCAGAATAGCCAAAGGATCTTCTAGTGGATAGACCCTAATAACAAATACAAAGAAAAATCACAAAAAAGAACCAAAGAAACAAAACAAAACAAATAACAAACGAAATAAAAAAGGAAAAAGAAACAAATACAAAAAGATAAAAAAATCGAATTAATAGAAAAGGGATCGGAAGTCCCTATTTAACATCAACATATCTATAATGGGCAAACCTAATGGGGGGGGGGGGGGGGGGGGGTGGGGGGGGGTTTATGACACCGGAATTAGCGATTCGGGGGCATCTAGTTTTTGGCCTTTTTATTATTATTATCATTAATATATTTAAAATTATTATTATTATTATTATTATTATTGTTATTATTGTTATTATTATTATTATTATTATTATTATTATTATTATTTGTACGGGATATGCTATTTCCTGCCAGACAATGACTTTAATTTGAGTTAGCATTCCTCTTGATGTATAACCATACAGTTTGCACTGTTTCTTGATGAGTGGAAAGGTGTAAGTCAGTTAACCAAAGAAAATGGGTGGCAGTTATTACTTGTCCGGTACCAGAACTGCATTATAATCGAATATTTTCTGATTTTCTTTTTGTGTGCTGATTCTTGTACTCTCTGCATGTATCATAAAAGTGAGATAGATGTCGTTTCTCCCTTCTCTTTACATGAAAAGAATTAAGTCAAAATGGTATATTGAAAATGTTTTAATCATAGTTAAAAGGGGGAGATATTTAACGAATAAAGGAAAACAGATATAAATGCTACATTTCCATATCTGTAAGTTGAGAACGGAAGTAGTACATATCTGCAGAAAATACACGTTGTTCAAATTGTTTTTTCATGTTGCTGGTAAACAACGTAAACAACGAAGTACCGACTAGTTAACCATATCTTGTTATCTATAGAATAAAAGGGCAATATCGTATATAGTCTAATTTTCAGAGAATCGTAATATGAAGCTCAATTAAATCGACGTAAGACGTGGTGCCCGTGAGGAGTAGGCATCCCCTGGTTACATGCAACGCACGCATAAATCCTGCAACAACTTTTCAAGTCGAGGGAATAAATACATAAATATACACACAAGCACAAGCACAAGAATAAAAGAATACTAGGTCAAATTATCCTATTCACAGTATGAAACGCTGTTGAACTGAAATTCAGGCGTAGGAAATGCACGTGAACAAATGTCTGTATATACATATTATGTCAAATCAGGTATTGTCATAAAGTAAAGGTGGCTAGTTTGTATGGTCAAATCCCAAAATGTCGATTAACATTCTTGAAAGCTGGATTTCAAATTGCACCAGATCCCTTAACCGACCATAGAACTTCCTTAGTGACAATTTCAAACATTCAATATATCCCTGTGAGTAGTTTCCTGACAAGACGCCTCGCTCTCGCGAAATCTTCGTATTAGAGAATGCCCTGGCATAGCGCATATATTGTGAAAGGAAGACGCCATATGCGGGATAGGGAAGTATGTTGCTACTCGGGAAATTGGTAATAATGAGATCGTCACGTTTGTCACAAAGAAAGGTTTCTAATTAACCACCCTCACTAATTGATAGGAGTATATCCAGGTATGAAATAGAAAATGTGCTCTCAGTTGAATCTTTTATCTCGAGTTTCTTTGGATATATGATGTTGAGGTGATCCTCCAATACAGGGTTGTTAATCCACAAAACGTCATCGATGTATCTGTATGTAATGTTGAACCGATATGCTAATTGTAAACTGCCTTTGCCTAGACAAGAAACTATTTAAATTTAGCATGCTTATAAAAATTCAAAACAAGCAGCATTTATTGCAGGCAAATGCTTTTATCGCCAGTGATAAACGGAAATTCTCCCCTGGATACCAGAGACTGAGAGAGGCTATACACTTCATTATAGAAAGAAGTAGTATAAAGACATAGGCAATTAAAGTAGTTTATCTTATATTACAATGTCTTTTATTGAAAAAAATATATAGAAAGGATGTTTGTGAATGGCATATACTAAAATGCAATTCTAACAGGTACTTATTGGTGACAAAAATCCAAGAAAGTAAATAAGCTGAACCAGGATATCAAGGAAAGAAATATCCTGTCCTTCAAACAACTGAAAATAAATAATCTGACTCGACCAAATTTCCTCCCCCCCCCCCCACCCCCCCCCCCCCCCCCCAATATAATGGTCGTCCCCTAAAACAAACAACGCTCTAAATACTGGACTTTGGATTTCGACCGTAAATATTCAAGTGTAATTTAATGGTAAGATCTGTCAGTTGATAGATGGGATTTCTATGGGTATTAACTGCGCAACTCTTAGAGCAGATTTGTATTTATATTATTCTGAGAGGGACCTCAAGTATTCATTTTAAAACCCTCAAGGTTTCGACCTTATTGATATGTTCAACACCGATTTGAAAGATATATCACTAACATTTACCCACGTACAGTAGACAGTATATTTTCCGAATTCACATTTGGTAAATCGTCACGCTTTGTGTTGTTATTACAATAGAATATTTTCTTTAAGCTTACTAACGCACAACGTCGTTTCTAACTCATGGTACACAAGCGCCGCCTAACGGATGATAACTGACGTTTTCAATGTTTTCCTAGATGTTCCAAATAATTGCTTTTGCTTTTGATTTATTCTTGTTGATGCTGACTCCTCCCAGGCACCTGGTCTCATATCTAAATTTCAAGGTTCCATGAATGCTCACTGTTGTAAATTGTTGTGAGTGCCACATTCATATTACACAAGTTACTTTATATTCTGCATTGGTTTTCATCAAGTCAATATATTTCACTTATATGGTAATAGTATTTACATGTACATGACTCATTACACAGCAATTTATCGCTATGCAACTGATCAACTAAATTAGTGATGGAGTTTTAATGTGTCCTGATACTTTGGTTTTCTGCTTCAAGGCCATTCTGATGAATTCAGTTTATTGGTTTATGTAGCCAGTCTGAAGAACAAGATTGTCAAATTTACAGACTGACATATTAAAATAATAAATACATCTACATCTATAATGTACATTATAAAAGCTTTTTCACATCACTAAATATGTCCCAGTACCACATATGCACTGGTACAATTTGTTAGAAATTATTACTATACTAAGGAAAAAGAAGAGCAGCGAGCCAGTGACAAAATAAAATATTTATTTGGTTAAAAATGTAATCAATTTTGTTGGTTAAAATGTGACAAATATTATAATTTCTATGGTAGAATTTATTCACATTCTCCGAACCAATTTGTTAGAGAGGAGAAGGCAGTTCGAGTCATACAGCACTTCAAAATCTGACGCGAACACTTATCTTATCTTCCAGCCTCCATCTCTTACATTTGGTATAACACAATAAGGAAAACTACACCTATCAAAACCAGAAGAACACGATTTGTACGGTCACATTAATGAGGAATATACTGACATTATCCAAACCAAGTTGACTGTCTACAAACAGGTTGTGGCATACAGTATTAAGATATAATACCAACACTTTCCGCGGCTACCATCCTCCACCCCTCGCATCTGGCATAGATGCTGTGTTACACAGATCAGAATATTTAGTCAGTTTCTAGACATATTTTCACAGAAAACAGCATTTTTTGGTAAAAATGCGAAGCAAGATTTGGTCTATGAAATGGCAATGCCTGTCTGTCTGTCTGCGTCAATAATTTGGTTTAGCTCTTGCTAAAGATTCATTGCAGAAAGATCATTGGCAATACTTCTTCCAAACTGCATATGTAGACAGACCTTGATGAGCTGTATCTATTGTTTTTTACCTTAATTTTGAAGGTTCCCAATATCAAGGTCATATGTGTAATTTACTTTAGTTCAATTACACAAACACCATGAGATGTAAAGATGATGGATAAAGAGTCATGTCTTCAAATTTCACACGTAGATAAACCTTAATGACCTATATCCATTGCGACTGCAATTGAATTAGATATTGAGAAGATGTGAAAATTGGTGTTGTATAAGCACATCTGTAACGTCTGAGCTTCTTGTGTATTGATTAATCCTTAGATTAAGGGTATCTGTACCCTGAATATACACTGTGTACGCCCCAGGCGTTATAAACACTCTCTGTCCCAGACAGTAATCACCATGATTGCGTTGTTTGATTAAGACGCCGTAAACAGTTAAATTGTTTATTTACACTAGCACTAATTACGTTCACATTATGTACACACAAAACACAATATACAACCATGAAAATTGAAAGTCATGATTAAAATCCAAAGTGACGTGAACTCGTTAAGCATCCAATACAAACTGATTCAATGACTAAATTTCGCTCGGCTATTTATACCTTTTGGGGGCTCCTCCATGCGAGGAGCCAAAACACGGGCTCCTCCGAGCGAGGAGGCAAAGCACATGCTACTCAAAGCGAGGAGCCAAACACCGGGCTCCTCCGAGCGAGGAGCCGATACTGAGCGAGGAATCGATGCTTAGAATAAACAATGACCTAGCCAATAATAAACAATAATCTAGCAAATAACGTATCTAATAATAAACAAACTAATTAATCGAAACACTGAATAAAGATAAATCTACTATTTGTATTATAAATATTCGCTACAATTTCCCCCTACTTAAGTTTTAACTCCGCTCAAAACAGTTTACCAATTATGAACAAACAAAATACAATAAAGAAAACAATTACCATGGCAATAAGTTTTCACAAACATTAAACAAAGACGAAAATTAAAACAAGACCCGACATATATACATGTAAGCACAAGGTTTTGCACCAACAGTTATTATTGCATGTCCAGCAACATTTACCAAATTATGAAGAAAACAATGACATCATGGTAACATTTTAACAAATATTAGAGAAACGATAATTAAAACCCCCAAAACATATATAGATATATATTATTCACATGGAATTATACAATATGACACGACATAATTCTGGCACAGCACCACTGTTCTATGCAAGAAATGTCATACAAATTCACGTCCATTCATGAAATATATACCATAGTCACTATTCGTCACTCTGCTTCACTATTCGCACTTTTCTGGCGCGAAAATGTTCAGGTACTTCGTTTAAGATATCTATTGCTTTTTGCATTATATCGATGCCTTCGGGATCAACGGCATGGGAATGCGCGATCTACATATCCCTTTTTGTTTCAATCTGTCCGTTTGTGTAAACAGTTTTCTTATTTCTCATAGTCAGCACTATCGTACGGATTTCCGTCGCTACAATTCGTGACCCTGGTTCATTTGTTTCATTCTGGGGGTTATTGCAAGTGTCACTGTCACTTGTATCTATAACGCCCGGCACATTCATTGACCGGCTATCATCGCAGAGTTCATCACAATTCGCATCTGTGCCTTCTTTTTCCTTGGCGACGTTTCCCAGAATATTGTCAACAAAGTCATTAGACACATCCTATATCGAGCATTCTGAAATTTCATCAAACAATCCACCTTTATGTGACTGATTGTCTGTCGGATGTTGTCTCTCATCATCTACCCGGTCCACGCGATATTGGGATTCATCTTCATCAGACGAAATATCTTCATACATCTCAGATACATAGACGGGCTTCTTTGCCTCCTGCATTAGTTCAGAGTTCATTTGTCCTGTCGTGCATCTGTTCATTTCTGCCTTTGCATCCTGACCACTCAGTTTATGACGATTCATCATGTGCCTCCGCAGGTTCTCTTTTCTTAGAAAAGGCTGCTGACAATAATTACACTTGACTACAGTCTTTGTTTCACTATGCTTTTCGCGTATGTGTCTCCTTAGATTTTTACTTCTTTTAATAATGGCTCCGCAAACTTCACATTGGTATCCATCAACTTCAAGAATTTTTTTTACGGTCAATCTAAGAATCTACCCGGTCTTTTATTCACTCGACCGCGTCGTGTGTTTGGATACTCGGGCACTGATTGGTCCGTTTCAGTTGATGGGCGGTCCTTCTGTGCAGTATCCCTTTGATGTCTTGGCGGGTCCTGGCCTAAGTCTAGATTTTGGCGTATATTCGATTCTTTTGTTTTATCTGCCGCTGGAATGTGACTGTCGTCTAAACTTTTGTTATTTCCTGTGTATTGCGTGAACGGCTTTTGCTGAGCACTGCCGTGGTAGGGTTTTAAGTTATCCGCGTGAACAACTACAGGCTTTGAGTGTTTTGAGAATTTAATTTGAAACAGCACATCACTTAGTCTTCTAATAATTTTCAATGGACCAGTCCATTTCTTGCAAGTTTTGCTTTTCTACCAACGACAACTTTAGGTTGATTTCGACGGACTAAATCACCAATATCATAGTTAATTTGTCGCACATTGCGGTCATAATAATGTTTTTGACGCTCTGACTGTTTTCCAGTAATTTCACGCGCTATTCCATGTATAAGCACTAACTCTTCTTCTAATTTTCTGACGTAGTCCGATTCATTAACGTTTTGCGCGTCACCGTCGTCTTCAAGCTTTTCAGTCATTATATCCAATGGTATCGAGGCTTCTGTTCCAAAAACCATTCTGTACGGGGTGATGTTCGTTGTTTCATGCGGGGAAGTATTATACGCTAAAACTATCCCATCTATATATTTATCCCAGTCTGTTTGATGTACAGAAATGTATTTTGAAAGCGTATCTTTGATCGTCCGGTTCTGACGCTCCACCATTCCATCTGACTGCGGATGATACGGGGTTGTCCGGGTTTTAATAATTTGCAGAAGTCGGCACATTCCTTGGAATAAAGAACTCTCGAACTGCATGCCTTGATCGGAATGAATGGCACGTGGACAACGTTAACCGTACCGTTTAATCCAGCTTTTAAAAATTGTCTCTGCCACTGTCTCGGCCTCACAGTTTCTCAACAGATAGATCTCTGTAAACTTCGTAAAATAATCAGCTACAACTAATATATACAAGTAGCCATTTTCTGACTTCCAAAAAGGTCCGGCAATGTCTACTGCTATCCTCTCGAACTTAATTCCACTTACATGTAGTTTGAGTGGAGTCCGTTTCTTTCTGGGTGGATTACTACGCTCTTCACACACATCACATGACGAAACATAGTCATTTACATACCGGCGCATGTGCGGCCAGTAATACTGAGTCTTACACAGTTTAGCGTATGTTCTCCTTATACCCATATGTCCAGCTGTTTGTGAATCGTGTATTTGCCACAACACAACATCTCGCAATTTCCTCGGAGTAAATATCTTGAATGTTTCACTATCACCGTCAATCGAGCGCATACACAATACACAATTTCGCACACTGAGTAAATCCCAACGAGAATACCAAAATTTGCACTCGAAACTTTGATGTGAAAATTACGACAATAGGCGGTTTTTGACACTCTGGATCCTCCTTCAAACGAAAAATCGGAGCTATTCCTTCATCGGATAACTGACACAGTCTGATATTTTCGATATTAAGCGTTTCTTTTGGTGCTTGTCTTGGTTTTGCGCGTGGTGGTCTGTTCACTTTTCTCTTTGATCTTTTTGTTGTCGGAATATTATTGTTATCGGACAACACATCAGTCACAGTATAAGTTCACGAAATAGCGAATTGATCACAACATATCATTTTCAACACTTTCAACACAATTGTCGGAATTTCGCAGTTCATCACTATTGCGATATATCTGGTCGCTAGTATCCTTAATAACACGCTTGCACTGTTTGCACGTGACTTCACCCGAAATTATGCGTGAAAGTCCATCTGCATTTCCATGTCGTTTTCCTATACGATGTTGTATTTGAAAGGTGTACGGTCCCAGCTGTTGTAGCCACCTAGCGATTTGTCCGTCTGGCTCCTTAAACTTATGTAACCACACTAATGAGGCATGGTCTGTCCTCAACAGAAATTCACGTCCGAGTAAGCAGTGTTTAAAATGTTTCACAAAGAACACAAGCGCGAGCATTTCTTTTCGTGTGACACAATAATTCCTCTCAGCACTGTTTAAGGTACGACTCGCATAAGCTATCACCTTTTCTTGTCCCTCTTGTACTTGTGATAAAACTGCTCCAATGGCTTCGCTACTTGCATCCGTGTCTGAGATGAACATTCCGCCATTAACATCCGGGTATCCAATAATCGGAACGTTCACTAATTTTGATTTCAATACACGAAATGCTTCGTCACAATTTGTAGTCCATTCCCATTTTGCGTATTTGCTAGTTAGTACATGCAAGCACTTAGCAACGTGAGCGAAGTCTTTTATGAATCTCATGTAATATGACACCAATCCAAGAAATCTACGCAGTTCTGACACATTTTGTGGAATCTTCCATTCATCAACGGCACGCGTCTTCTCTGGATCCGTCATGATTCCATGTTCGGTCACTATATGTCCGAGAAAAGTTACTTCACGTTTGAAGAAACAGCACTTCTTTGCCTTAAGCTTCAAGTTAGCATCTTGCAGTCGGTCAAACACAAGCTTTAAATTCTTCTTGTGTTGATCAAAATCACGGCTATAAACAATTATACCATCTAGGTATAAAACTGTTACATGCCATTGCAATCCATGCAAAGCTTGTTCGACGACTCGCTGAAATGTGGATGGCGCATTACACAATCTGAAAGGCATAACTTTATATTGGTAGAGTCCGCCCCGAGGTGTTCCGAAAGCTGTCTTCTCCTAATCCGCTTCCCTCATCGGAATTTGATGATACGCCATGTTTAGGTCTAGAGATGAAAACCATTTTGATCCTATTAATGCATCCAAATCATCAGATATCCTCGGAATCGGATATGCGCCCTTCACTGTTTGCGCATTCAGCCTCCTATAATCCACACATAATCTCCAACTATTGTCCTTTTTCTTCACTAAGACAATAGGAGATGACCACGGGCTTCTTTGATTCTTCTATAAGTCCTTGTTTCTTGAGTTCTTGAGTTACGGTGTTCGCCAATGTTCGCGCGTTCTGCAGGCATTTCGGGGTCGGCAAATGCACTTTTCCGACCGATTAAAAACTGTCTGAATTTTTCTCCTTCTTCTGTAGTTAAGTTTTGACTTCCTTCGTCATAAACTTCTTGCAAAAATTCAAGAATTTCCTCTGCAATACTCCCTTCCTGCACGTTACACACACTGTTACAGTGCAACGGTTCACTGATAAACTTCACAGATGCCAACAGCGCTACTTCTGTGTTCTCCCTAACACGAACTTCACTATCACTGGGATTAAACACACGCACATATAATCACTATTTTTCGCGGTCACAACCACATGCGCGATGGCAAGTCCATGATTATGTACGAATCTCTTCATAGGTATTAATACTCCGTCGCCAGCGTTGCCTCTACACATCACTTTAGACTTCAATACGGCCTCATGCCTTGGTGGAACTTCATAATTTCCCACAGTCACTACACGGCAACTTTGTTCTTCATATTCATCTGTGTGCACACAACTCAGAATTAAATTATCACTTCGATAATCCCACTGGCATTTGTATTTTAACATGAAATCCTGCCCGAGTAAATTACATTTCACTCCTCCGACGAACACACGAAAGTAAACATCAACATCACCGAAAGTCAAAATCATCCTAGCAGTCCCAAGAGCTTTCAATTCACTTCCATCAGCGGTTTCAAATTCCTTGCGTGCGCGCTCTAGTACTGTTCGATCATTCGGGAGAATACTATAATACACTTCCTCTGATATAAATGTATTACTCGCACCTGTGTCGATCTTCCACTCTAACGGTGTGCCTTCAATAAGTCCGTTCACTTTCATTCCTGGTTTCCCTTTTACGGTTACATAACCTCCGGTCACATCCGTCATTGAGCTCGTATCGGTGTGCGTCACAAAATCTGTTTGCGTTCCTACGACGCGACGCTGTACATTTTCTGTACTAGGCCTCTTCTCCTGCGCACTGACCGACGCATGGCCTACTGCCTCGGTCCACCTTAGTTTAAAGTCTTGTTTTGAGAGTTTCCGTCACTCCTTCCTATCTCAGGACTTCCGGTTCCAGTGCGTCTGTTCGTTCTGCTCTTCGGACAGTCCCGAATTAAATGACGGATCGAGTTGCAATTAAAACATTTCTTCATTTGAGTTCCGGTGTTTTCTTGCAGTTGTCTCCCGTTATTAAAACATTTTCTCTTCGTTGGATCTTGGACTTCGGAAACTTGTGGTTTATATTCCCTCTTGTCCTGTGGTTTCTTGTTTTCTGTAATTCTAATGCACTCTTCTTGCATTGCTGCTTTTACTGCGTCGTCCATAGTCACAGGACGAGTTCTTTTCACTGCTAATCGAAAATCCTCGTTCTCACTACAATTATCTAGGAATGTTTTAACACTTCCCTCTTGAACGTATTCTCTATTATCCGGATATTCACGCCGATATAGATCCTGAATAGCCTGTCCAAAATCTCTAAAGGTCTCATTTTGTCTTTTCCTTCGCAATTTTGCCTCTGTGATATAGCTCTCTTTCATCGCTATATGTCCAAATCTGTTATACATTGCCTCTGTAAGGAGATACCAGTCGTTCCTGACATGATCTGATAATCCGTAGGCATATGTTTCCGCTTGTCCTCTTAGTACTGTAAAGAACACTTTTCGCTTCCGTTTCTCGTTCCAGCCATTTAATTCTGCAATATTTTCAAAATAGCGGATGTATTCCGTCCAAATATCGCTACCATTGCCTTTAAAGGTCCTCATTACGGCTATGCGATACACATCTCTAGATTCCGTGTTTACCGTTAATGTAGAGGAAATAACAGTGTCTGTTGCAATGTCCTGGTTACGTTCCTGTGTAACATTTGCATATCCTACATGATCACTTGATAAAAGTTTCACTATAACACTGAATAGCACGACACACAGAATCGCTAGTATTCCTGATATTAAGAATTCTTTGGTGAAACACAGCAGCATGTATCCCGGAAAATATTTGTATAACAAATATACGCATAATCCACCGAAAATGAACACAAGCGACCATAAAATGTAAAATCTTCTCCAGCGCAGAGGTCTGTAATTGTCAAAATTCGCACTTAATTCACTTCTTTCCACTGAATCCTCACATTTAGGAGTACTGGTTTGTAACGGAGAATATTTATTTTCTTGTTCATTAAACGACACTGTCAAGCTACGGCGAGCTGAACTCCTGTTATGTCTCGGAAATATCCCTGTTCGCCTCGGTGTTTCGAAAATTGGAGTATTTGGTACTCTTTGCGTCATCTCCATATCCCTCGGAGAATATGTTGTTTCATCCATTGCTCACTTAATATTTCACAATACGCGCACACGCATAACACAAGTTTATCACAATCACCAACGATAACCAAATCACAATGGTTATTTTAGTCCGTGTATGTTGAATTCACAAGTTGGTCCACTGCTATACACGTCCACACGCAGGGCGATCCCGTATCTGTTGAATTATTTTCCGTCGTATTATTACACCGTTCACTGATGTATGGCTACGCGGTTTCTCGAAACAAATGTAACACTGACCACAAATAATGTATTCCTTTGTCGTAATCGCACACTGTAAACGCGATCCATGAACATATTCCTTGAATCTCACTCTACGACGACTCACAGTATATAATATATCCATGTGAATTCCTGAATCATAGGTCTGAATTTCTGCGCAAGTTTTATCCCGCACCCGCACGCAGGACATCGGAAGAATCTACTCACTATTTTCCCATTATCCGAACGAATAACACAAAAGTTGTCACATATTAAAAAGTTATTATAACAGTTCGGACACTCTTTGTATGAATTCACATCTCTCCTTGCCACAAGAACATAATTTTCCTCGTCGTCTATAGAATAATAATTCACATATTTCCTTCGGTTATTTGTTTCCATGGTGATATAATTATTCACTGTTCACAGTAGCTCATCACAATAATAAATCCAATAAACGAATAATTCTCACTTGAAGATATGAATATAAATCCCAACATATATCAAAATCACAGTTAAATCCCATACAAATCACTGAAATCCACGGGATTCGATCCCATAACGCTGCCACTAGTTGCAACGTCCGAGCTTCTTGTGTATTGATTACTCCTCAGATTAAAGGTATCTGTACCCTGAATATACACCGAGTACGCCCCAGGCGTTAAAAACACTCTCTGTCCCAGACAGTAATCACCATGATTGCGTTGTTTGATGAAGACACCGTAAACAGTTAAATTGTTTATTTACACTAGCACTAATTACGTTCACATTATGTACACACAAAACACAATATACATCCATGGCAATTGAAAGTCATGATTAAAATCCAAAGTGACGTGAACTCGTTAAGCATCCAATACAAACTGATTCAATGACTAAATTTCGCTCGGCTATTTATACCTTTTGGGGGCTCCTCCACGCGAGGAGCCAAAACACGGGCTCCTCCGAGCGAGGAGCCAAAGCACATGCTCCTCAGAGCGAGGAGCCAAACACCGGGCTCCTTTGAGCGAGGAGCCGATACTGAGCGAGGAACCGATGCTTAGAATAAACAATGACCTAGCCAATAATAAACAATAATCTAGCAAATAACGTATGTAATAATAAACAAACTAATTAATCGAAACACTGAATAAAGATAAATCTACTATTTGTATTATAAACATTCGCTACACATCTTCATAATGTGATCTTTCCTTGTGCATATCTGGTGCACAAATTTGAAAGGGTTATATGTTCTAACTATTAGGCCGGTGTCACTGCTGTTGGACTGATAGTTCCCGAGGGCATCATAAGTCTAGTTTTCAGTGCTTTTGTACTAAAGGCCTACTTGTCAGTGCGTTTGTACTGACTGACTTGAAATATATACTTAAAATTTTCAGCCTCGAAATTATGTAAATCACTCAAAATCTAAGGAATATCCCCCTCGTGCATAGCTTTGTCCTTCGATTGATTCTTTGGTGAACTATTCGGTCATGTTGGTTTCAATACTGCTCACTGTTAAAATATTTATATCTGATGTGAATTCCAGTCATTCGGCAACGAGAATCACTGAAGAGACATAAGTTGTCGAAATGCGCATCTGGTGCAGAAAATTGAAAGGTATATATGTTCTAAATTTATTAAACCACTAGGCCGTTGTCACTGCTAGTGGACTGATAGTTCCCAAGGGTATCATAAGTCTAGTTTTCAGTGCTTTGTACTGAAGGTCTACTTGTCAGTGCTTTTGTACTGGTTTGAAATATGTACTTAAAACTTTTAGCCATGAAATTAATTGACTAATATATATACCATATGATGGGAGTCTGAGGACATCACCATCTAGATAAGGGAAATTTACAATATGAAATCAAAAGTCGTCAAGTTTATCTAATATCTTGGTATGAATATTCTTGTAAACAATTTTAATATTTTAATCCTAAAACAGGTGTTTCCTCGTCGGAAGTATTGGCTTTGTTTAATTGAATGTCAGATGGATAAATGTCAGTAATATAGTTTTCAAACTCAGGGTTATCGATAACTAAAATATCATCTAGATATCTAGAGGTGTTATTGACATTGAACTTATCAATAAGGTCGTAACGTTTAGAGGTTTGAATAGAGTGAATAAAGTCTCTCTCATAATAGTATAAAAATAAATCTGCTAGAACGGGAGCGCAGTTAGTGCCCATAGGAATCCCAATGATCTTTTGATAATCCTTGCCATTAAACTGCACATAAATATCAAATACAATTTACGAAATAAACAATATGGCAATATAGAATACATATCCAAATAAGAAATTAAAGGTAACACTGACCTCTCATAAAACAGTGATGGGATCAGATATCATGGAGTAACACCGATGCCGATGATGACGACTTTCATATAACCTGACAATCCTCGCTCGATCAGTAAAAGAGTATCAAAATTAATGATAAAGGTTGATACTGTTGCTGGGGGACTGTCTGATTTTTGTATATTTTTGTACTCTTACAAAGCAGAGTTCATACAGTCTCTGCTCTTCAAAGAGAATAAACAATTAGGATTTCGGTTCAACTTTACATACAGACGTTTTGTCGATTAACAATCCTGTATTTAAGGATCACCTCAACATCGTATATCGAAAGGAACTTGAAATAAAAGGAACTTGAGAGCGCGTCTTCTGCTTTATACCTCGATATACTCCTATCAATTAGGGATTCATTAGTAACCTCTCTCCATGACAAACGTGGCGATTTCAATTTCATTATTACCAACTTACATTTTATGAGTAGCAACATACCTTCCTCTCCCGCATATGGCGTCTTTATTTCACAACTGCTACGCTATGCCAGGGCATGCTCTAAATACAAACATTTCGTCCTGAGAGTAAGGCTTCTTGTCACGAAACTACTCTCACAAGGGTATATTGAGGGACCTTTGAAATTGTCACCGAGGAAGTTCTTTAGTCGGTAAAGGGATCTAGTGCAATTTCAGATTCCTCTTTCAAGTATGTTAACCGATAGTTTGGGACCTGGCCATACAAATGAACCATTTTGACTTTTTGACTATACTTGATTTAATATAATACATATATAGACAGGTATTTAATCACGCGCATTTCCGACGCCGGAATTTCAGTTAAACAATTTATCATTCCTTGAATAGGAAAATTTGACTTCGTGTTGTTGTCTTTCAGTAGTATATATTTGTGTATTTACTTCCTCGACTTGAAAAGATGTTGCAGGGCTCTTACGACGGGTTTTGCATGCAACCAGAGGACGCTAACTCCTCCCATGCACCTGTTCTCCCAACTATTTTATTGAGGTTCTGACACTATACACGAGATTGTTCTTTTACTCCATAGACTATGAGATATGGTTTAGCTTTCGGTTTGTTTTTCACTTCCAGATGGTTAATTTCTTTACAGTTCAGCATCATTAAAAGCGACAAAAGTTGTCGGAATGCGCACATATAATAGCTACCGTTTCATTGCTCTAAAAACTATTTCAAGGATAGAGGATAGAAATAACAAAATATTGTCATTGGGATTCAATTATCATTTGAAAGATATGTGGATCCCGAATTTGTGGCTTTTGATGATGAAAATATGATTTTAATTAGTATGTTATACTTTTAAAATATATGTCTGGTAATCTCTAACGCTACAAATCAATAATAAATTGCGTTGTCACACTCTGATGTCTTTAAACTACACGTCGTTGTTTGCAAAGTGATACTGTCGTCAAAAGTGTTTTGAAAAATTAATTGTTTCATTATATCTCTTCAATGATGCTCGAGGCCTTAACTGTGAAAATCAAAAGAATAAATATTTGCAGAGCAAACACAATACTAAATTGACCTAATTGTGAAAGTCAAAGAACTTAAAAAAGACAAATATGTGCATGCGGGAGATACTCCTTAGTTTTGCATAATTCACAGATGTTTTGCACATTAACTTTGAAGAATACGTTTTGAATTAGTACAGAGTTACTACAGCTAGGCTGACAGAACTCTCTGGTGCTACAACGCTACCAGCTGCGGAATCGAACCAGTGGTTATCATCGAAGTAGAACATACAGTGTAATCAAATAAAAAAAAAAAAAGAAAAATATCCAACGTTATACCTCTAATACGTGATCTTAGAATAAATGAACATGTATTCTATTACAATGTAAATAACACATATTAAGAATTAAGATTCTTAGCTATATGTCCACTTGTGAAATGTATTGTTCTGTTGAAATCAATATCGAAAATGTACCAAACCGTTGAAAATGAAACGAAAAACATATTTTATTATGGTAAAGTATTTATTATTTCTTACCTCCTGTCGATAATTATGGATGTTAAGAAGCATAAATCGAAAACTGAATAAACAGTAAATAATAGTTATTTCTGGATTCCTATGAATAGTGAAATTATCGTATCCAACCAATAATCATCTGAGAACAGTAACCAATGACATCTACTTTGAGAAGATTTCTATCATTAAATATGTTTATTAAACAGTTTATAAAGCACAACATGTGTATAATGTGATTATTTTGCAGATGGATATTTAAAAAAAAAATCTTGTAGTTTTATATGATGCTTAATAATTACAAATACATATGAAGATAGCTAAAGGAAGAATGCAAGTAAATCGTGCCAATCAATGTATATTGACCGAAAAAAGTTACTGGCTAAGTACTTACTTAAGCGGTATGACAGAAGTCGCCACGGAAATATACAGTATACAATGTAGTGATAACAAATGCACATTAATCGAATATTTTTGTGATATCCTTATGTGTTTTTTTTTTTTTTTTTTTCGTAGCATTACACTGTATAATGTACATTTCCGTGGTGACTTCCGTCATACAGCTGAGTCAGTAACTTTTATTTCTTCCTTTAAAGATAGTTTAAATAGTTCAATACCCCTTCCCCCAAAACCCCAGTGTACCCTAGTGTACTCTGTTTAATAGCACCTGTGTTTACGCTGGCTAAATTGATATTTTGTCATGCATATGAGGGTAACATAACAGAAAGTTCATTAAGTCCTCTATAACGGAGTTATGCATTTACAAGAAAGAAAAAAAAAAAACCCCCATCTGAATCAGGCAAGTGGCAAACGTTGCGACGTACAGTGAGGGAGAGTCATAACATAACATTATGTTAACGTCGCGTTAACGTGAAATTTGCTTTCCTCGTGCGCTCAGGTCTGCTGAGCACACGCGTTTGCGTTAACGCAATTTCCACGTGAACTTAATTTCGACACCGCGTTAACGTGCGTGTCTGTTACATGAACGTGCTTGACAGCCACGTTCGTTTGCTTACAAATGAAAGCTTATATTAACATGTACATATAGAAGGATTTGAAGGAGAGTCGATATTTACATTGTATATTTAAATAAAAAAAGATATTAATGTGTAAATAAAATGTTAAGAATTAAATAAAACACTTTGGAGTTAAAGGGTGAATTACGAAAATATTGAACTCAATTTCCAAACATTGATTATAATAAAATTTATTCTTATTTTAGGAAAATAAGATTAATAATAATAATAATAATAATAATAATAATAATAATAATAATAATAATAATAATGATGATGATGATAATAATAATACTAATAATAATAATAATAATAGAAATAATAATAATGAAATGAATAAAACAAATTTGATAATTATGATATTCATATATTATAAAAATAGCTAAATGAAAAAAACAATAATAATAAATGCATAAATAAGAAATAAATACATAAATTTATCATAAATAAATAAATAAAATAAAATAAGAAAGTAATCATGTCAGTTTCGATATAAAATAAACTGACCTAGTCTTGAAATAAATACCTTATTGTATGTCTATGCGATAACTTCCTATGTTAAATTACATTTGAAACTCTTAATGCGGGTGTCATTTTAGCATTTCATTTAATATCTACACTCATTCTCGATTGCAGTGTGGAATTTGTAAAAAGCGGCCGGGCGTTTCAAGTGTTATTATTTAACCCTCAAATAAATAACTTCGTTGTATGAGAGTTTTGCCTTAGGACTGTACATACTTTATATATGGGACACCACTACATCATGGCTTGTAATATATCAAAGAAAAAAAGGAGTTACTGACTCATTTATGTGGCAGAAAGAAAAAAAAAGAGGATTTACTGGCTCAGTTATGTGGCAGACGTCACCATGGAGCTATATATTACATGAATATAAATAATATACTAGAACATATAACACATTACAAAAATATTAGATTGTAGTGCAATTACGATACCGACTTAGGACGGCCATTTAATTTGAGTAAAGCCAAACAAATGGTGTGGTTACCCGGTTTACGGGCCCATCTTCCCACTCACCGTAACAGCAGAAGAATCAAAGGACGTACATTTAAAAAATTATAAATAATCCTCCATGTAAAGAAGAAGGGTCAACAGGTATCGCATATTGAGAGGTCATAAAAATATAAACACATAAGGTATTGTAAAACACATAATGGTATAAAAATATATGCGACATCAACATGATAAACCGTGCTCTGCCAGTATGAAAGCGAGCTCAGACCCTAGATCTGTAAGGAGTCCCGACTAACTGTCAGGGGGGACGAGGTTCAGGACCATGTCTCCTCTGAAAGAGGTTTGGACAAGGCCCGTCATATAGTGCCCTCCGCCCTGTTAGTCAGCGTGCAACGTTCAAGTAAAAGTCTGCATAAGGCTGTAGAGGGGCCAAATACAAGACCTATAGTCTTTTTGATGATCTCAATATATATTGAACGAAACGAAACGATGGAAATCCAAATTATTTGAATGTCAACGCTATTACCATTTTGATTTCAAGTAAGAGAAAAGTCAGAAGACCTCTAATATGAATCACCTGGGACATCCACATAAAACATGATAATAGTCAAATTCACGCAGAAAACATTTCAAAAATATTTGATGATACTGCAGTTACGATGCCGGCTTGGGATCGAAACCCCATATAATAAGGCCATAATTATGTGTGAGGTAGGTTTTCGATAGTTTTACAGTAATTTATATACTTTCATCATTGTATATTGTGATTATATCCGGCATTTTTATACAAGCAAAGGCATCTATGCGACCATTTATGTATACGGAAATAGACTTGAGTGACTTCATCTTTTTGACTTCAAACATGAAGTCACTCAAGTCTATTTCCGTATACATAAATGGTCGCTTGATTTTAACAGGATACTTATTTCAATAGAAATTATTGCGTGGGGCGTGTAATTTGAAAATGACAGTAGTCAATCAATAAATGTGATTAACCAGTTTATGGGACTACCTTTCCACTCACCACAATAGCAGTGTAATCAAAGTATACAGAATTACAAATACATGTATATGATCCTTCAGAGAGCAAAGATAAAAAAAGTTTGTCATACTGAAAAGTCATAAAAATGGATACAAGTATAATTAACATGAGTAAATCTTTGTGTGTAGGTCTTGGAAGCGAGCTCAGATTCTTCATTTATAGGAGAGAAAGCAGAAGATATCGGACAAAGCTGTATGACACAAATCAACAAGGACAAAACATTAAAATAGTATACACTGAAAAACGACGTTACAACAATATTCGATTGTATTGCGGTTACGATACCGACTTAGGACGGTAATTGAAGTAACGAATGTCACTGAATTGATGTGGTTAACCGGGTTACAGACTGTTTCTTGAAAGAGGAAACTAAAATTGCATTATATTCCATAGAACTTCCTCAGTAACAATTTCAAAAGTTCTTCAATATATCCTTGCGACAGTAGCTTGGTGGCAAGAACGTTGCTACTGAGAAAAGACATGATGGAAATTGAAATCGTCACGTTTGTCATAGAGAGAGTTTACTAATGGACTATCGTCACTAATCGATAGGAGTATATCGAGGTATGAAGCAGAAGATGGCTCTCAATGGTATCGTTTATCTCGAGTTTCTTAGGATATAATACGCCGTCGTGGTCAAATATTCATTATCTCCTACTTTCTACTGATAAATAAAGATGGCATCAAAGCATAAATCAAAAAGTATAAAAGTATATCAACAGTAAATAATAATTATTTCAATATTTTTTTGTGAATAATGCAATTAAGATATCCTTTAGAGAGTCATCTCAGTCAAATGATGTATTAATATGTTTTGATTTCAAGACTCGTGCATTGATTTTCTCTTTGTTATCACAAATGATGATGCTTATTATTTTTCTCGGTTTACCTGGAATGAATTTTGTGATATGATCGAGTCTTATCTCTTAGTTTTTGCGTTTCTGGATTTAAGTCTCTTGGTGAAAAAGTTTTGTTTGTTTCTTTTCGTTTTTCAAATGACCCCTTGCGAAACATAAGCAAATGTCAAGCTAATGGCGATTTCAAAAATAATTGAACACATTCAACATCGACAGAGTGACCCCGAGACCATCGCAAAGATCATAGTTCTTTCTTTCTTTAAGTCGATCAATGAAAGAATGGAAATCGGTTTGAAAAGACCTTTTTAATAAAATTGATTTTGCTTAGTACATAATTCATGTGATTTATTAAACTGTATATGTAAAGATCATCTTACAAACATAAGTCAGAGTAGGAATCAATATCGAAGAAATACCAAACCATTAATCATTCTCAAAGTACAAGGACAGATACAAAATTGTGTAAGTTTTAAAAAGAAACTGTTGTGAACACCGAAATACTGAAAAATTCCGAGGTGAGACCAGGTGCCCGGGGAGAGTAAGCGCCTCCTGTTTGCATGCATCACCCGTCACAGCAGTTCTTAAGAAACATGTCAAAATCAAGAGTTTTGGTTTCCTAATTGTACATAGGAAAGTACAAAACTGGTAGACAAAGTCATATTTGGTGTTCACTGAACAGGTCATTTAGTCGCACTCCAGAATATTATCAATCATTCTAGAAAGAGGCACATCATATTTTCGTACAAGATCCCCATAACGACCGTAGAACTTCCTCAGTGACGATTTCAGACGTTCTTTAACATATCCCTGCATGAGCAACTTAGTGGCCAGTCGTTTGGCCTTTGGAATAAAACCGTCGTATAGAGAACAGGCTCTTGTGTACCTTATAAGTTGAGATATAAAAAACTCCATAGGCAGGTGAGGACGGGATATTCTGCAAAGAAACGGAAAGTTATTTATTTGTAAGTTAAAATCGTCACGTTTGTCACACAGAGAGGTGGCCAAATGACCATTACTGTCGAAAGTTAAAAATATAACAGATACGAAGCGAAATTATTGCTCTCGGTTGTCTCTTTTATCTCAAGTTCATGGGGATAGATTTCATGTATGTAATCCTTAAAGTTAGGATTATTGATTGACAATACGTCGTGTATATATCTATACATAAAATTAAACTTAGATACAAGGCTTTTTCTGCCTGTGGAGAACATGTTTTGAATAAATTCTGCCTCATACGAATAAGAAAATGTCAGAAAGAAGAAGGGCGCAGTTAGTTCCCATGGGAATGCCAATGATTTGCTGAAAATATTCCCTCCAAACACCACGAAAATACTGTTTATTAAAAATTCCAGCATTTTGATGATTTGATATTCGGTATACTTCTGTTTTGCATCAGAGCGTTCTTTTACAAAATATGTATCTTACCGCCCAATGACAAAATATTTATATCTACGATTTCCATTTTTATGGAAAAAAGAATTTCGAATAATTGTAGCAAGTCTGTTTTTGAGCTTTTGATGCGGAATTGTATTGTAGAGCGTGGAGAAGTCAGTAAAATTTTTTTTGAAACTCGTTAAAATAATTCGTTTGAAAGTCGTGAAAAAGTAAGATTTTTATTTCTAATTCGTCGCTAATAATGTCGTCACATTTAATACACATTAAAGGTCATAGACAGATTACAGATTTTTAAGGGTTTATATTATAGAAGGGATGCTATAGAAGTACGCGAGATCGCGACCGCACGGCTGACCGAAGGGAATTGCGGTAGGCGTCGGTGTTCTTTTTAGAGTTTTGTAGCGGCTTCAGAGGTTTTTATGGTCGTCAGTATTGATCAGAGGTTTTCAGTGTTTTTTTCGGGTAGACTTCAGTGTTTTGCAGAGTTCATGATAGAAAAGCGGGAATCTATTCGGGGTTTTCGGCCGAATAGTTTAATCAGTTGACAAGGTCAAATACATTGGACATATACTGATATCCAGTCTCTGCTATTTGTGACATTCCTCTTCCACCAACAAAGCATAGACTGTTTTCCGAATGATGACGTATTTATCGCAGATTTCCACGTGAAGTTAATTTCGAGACCGCGTGAACGCGCTTGACTGCCGCGTGAACGTGCTTGACAGCCACGTTCGCTTGCTTACAACTTATAACTTGTATTAACATGTTCATATAGAAGAATTTGAAGGAAAATAGATATATTGTGTATATAAATAATAAAATGTAAAGATGATGGATAAATCCAAACCACAAGTCCAAAAATCATGAAACCATAGGACATACAAAATCAGTGAAAATGAAAAACAAATGGAAAATAACAAAATATGTCTACTTGAAGAGCACATATATAACCCTGGTTGAGCAGCTTAACTGAAAGTCGCCTAGCCCTCAGAACAAAGTCATTGTAATTTGAACATGCTCTGGAATAACGTATTAACTGAGATATGAATACGCCGTATGCGGGCGATGATGGAATGTTGCTACTTATGAAAGGAAAGTTTGTGATAGCGAAATTGAAATCGTCACGTTTGTCATAGAGTGAGGTGTTCAATTGACCATTAATGTCGAAAGACAACATAATATCTAAATACGAAGTAGAATTACTAGTTTCTGTGGTTTCTTTGACCTTCAGTTCACTTGGATAGATGATGCTAAGGTAATCCGCGAATGAAGGATTATTAATTGAAAGCAAGTCATCTATATATCTGTGAGTAAAATTGAAGCCAAGAGCCAATTGTTTTTTTCCTTGCGAAAGCAAAGACTGAATGAACTCAGCTTCGTATGAATAAAGGAATATGTCAGCCAGAAGCGGAGCACAGTTAGTGCCCATTGGAATGCCGACAATTTGTTGAAAAACCTTACCTCCAAACACCACAAAAATGTTATCGATAAGAAAGTTCAACATCTGAATGACAGCTGTTTCAGTGTATTTATTTTTGGAATCAGAATTTTCCCTAACAAAGTAAGTTTTATCGTGGCCTATTACTATATATTTGAATTTGCGGCTTCCGTTTTTACTAGTAAATGCATTTTGAATAATTTCCGCTAATCTGTCTTTTAATTTCTGATGAGGGATCGTTGTGTACAGAGTCGAAAAGTCAAAAGACTTGATGGACTGAATTTTAGTAAAACTTTTTGATTTTAGATGTTCTAACAACTCTTTTGAATTTTTAAGGATCCACATTTGATTAATTCCACTTCTGGAATATACTGTTTCGCAATATCTATGAAGGCCAGATTTAATTTCTGATAATATTTTTGTGAGTAGCATCGATACAGATTTTGTGGAACACTTCGAGGAACCAGCGATAAAGCGTTGTTTGTACGGAGTTTTGTGCATTTTTGGAATACAGTACAAATATGGAAGTTCTAAATTCAATTTATTTGAGTCAATACCAAACGTATTGAGGACAGATTTATGATTCTCGAGTACTTCCGAAACCGAAAAGTTCGTGAGAGTATAAGTAGGATTTCCTGGAGCTGAATTTAATCCTAATTCTTTCACTAGGCTGTCAAAGTAATATTTCTTACAAGTAAATGTATAATTATTAGATGCTTTATCTGCTGGTGTAATGATATAATGTTCTTGGAGGAAGGTAAGTTCTCTGACAACATTAGGATCTTTAAAAATAGATTCGAATCTGGTGTTTACAGAACCTTGTAATTTTTTAATTTTTGATCTCAGCAGTACTGCAATAGATTTTATCCATTCCGAAAGAGTGTCGACTTGTACTTCTTCTCTTTTTGCCCATCGTGTGGCATATTCCTCGCAGCAGTTCATAATATTCTCAAAATTTTGGCTCCATGTGAATGATCTGGGTTCTCTGTATTTTGGACCTTTAAGTAGAAGTTCTCTTAATTTAGTGTTTTTAACTATATCGAGATCACCAGTAATGACATGGCCACAAGGAGAATATACGAAATTAGACGAGGAACATGCACACGGTTGAGAATGGCATGCAGAGTTGCTAAGATCAAGACACTGTAGAAACCCTTTGTAATTATAAATTTTGGATGCAACTGATGGCGTGTAGCTATAGGAAATACATGGCGGATCTTTGTTTTTGAAATATGGAGGTATTTTCTCTAAAACAGACTTATGACTTAAATTTTGGCCGAAATTTAAATAATCAATGCCTTTATTTGCAAATTTAATTTTGATGAAAGGGCGATTCGATTTTTCCATAGAAATATCTGACTTGACGGGACGAAAAAGTCTAGCGGTCGATATGTCCATAATAATGCCATCTAGTCTATACTCTGCAGAGCTTATATCAGTGAATATACGGTGTCTGGACGATACGTACAACTCGTGTAATTTTCTGAGTGAAATAGAATAAAGTTTTGTACGAATGTGATGAAGGCCCAAAGGTTTATTTATAAATGGCAAAAGAGCGTCAAAGGAAATATTATGTATTTCAGGTTTGTTGTATTTGCGTGTACCATGACTTCGATGCCTCCTCTGGCTTTTGTTGAATAAACCGAGTACGTTAACTGATTGACACGCAGGACTAGTGAGATTACCAATACTACTAATATTGTCATTGCATCCATAGGGCGAAGCAGTGCCGAGACGTCTTATCCAGTATTCTTCTCTTTTCCGACGAAAAGGAGTGCTCAAATTGGCATTGTAAACATATAAGTAAAATACTTAGAATTAAATAAAGCCCCTCCGAGTTCAGGGATATTTTTCAAAACATTGAACAGAATTTCCGAACAATGACTGTAATTAAATTCTTACTTTAGGAAAATAATAATAATAATAATAATAATAATAATAATAATAAT
Organism: Pteria penguin; assembly: GCA_035048485.1. NCBI lineage: Eukaryota > Metazoa > Mollusca > Bivalvia > Pterioida > Pteriidae > Pteria > Pteria penguin. The sequence goes on from CM068584.1 coordinate 1,255,677, forward strand.
AATAATAATAATAATAATAATGATAATAATAATAATAATAATTATTATTATTATTATTATGAAATTAAAATCAATAAAGATAATAATAATGATGATAACTACTATATTTATAAATAAGAAAATAGCTTTATCAAAATTAATAATAATAAATACATAAATAAGAAACACGTGTAAATACATAAATTAGTTATAAATGAATCAACAAATAAGAAATAGATACATAAATAAATTAATTAAAAATAAATAAATGAAATTAGAAAGTAAGCATGCTAGTATAAACTGACGAAGTTTTTTTTTCATAAATACCTTATTGCATGTCTACGCGATAATTTCCTTTGCTATATTACATATGAAATACTTAATGCAGGGTGTCATTTTAAAATAACATTTGAAACACGTTTTTACGGCAATATTCGCGGTAATTTAATTAGATCCATTTTATTTTCACCGTCCGCACTGCACTGCATAGAGAATTACAAATATAGACATGTGAACGTGCGACGGACCGAGCGCACGCGGGAATAAATCGCGGGGAGCGCACGCGTGTCCGGTCGAGCAGTCCTGGCACGTGTGCTAAAGCAGTCCTTGCGACTGCTTTTCGCGTTAACGTGAATGTTATGTTAGGACTGCACCCATCTGTAGAGGATAAGGATCAAAAGGTCAGCAAATGTTTACACACAAAACGATTATAGAATAATATTTTGCTATCAAAAATATGTAGGGCGAAATCAACATAAGTCAACTCTATCTATCTGTAAACGAGCTCAGATCTTTGATCGATAGTCGTTAAGGATGTGAGCTCTCTTATAGTGAAGAAGAGCAGGGTGTACTCATGTTCATGTCCCTTTACATATTTTTGACACTAACATATTATTTGATAAACGTTTCCTGTGAAAATATTTTTATGACCTCTCGTCTTGGGTAAACCTGTTGATCCTTGTTATCTATTTGGAGAACTATTTATAAAGATTTTACTGTGTCCTGTAATTCTGCTGCTTTTGCGGTGACATCTTCGAGAAATCCACATGCGATGGTACTGACCCCATTTTAAGCATCCTTCTTCGATAAATATCAGCATCACCTCTAATACTCTTTCGCCTTACACCAAAGGTCAAGGACACTGTAAAGGTAGATCACAAATGCAGAGACATAAGAACAAAGTCTTATATACTTTTTCATACAAATGGACCAGACGTTTTCTTTCCTTTCATTAAGAATCATGAGAATGCTTAAAATATGTTTAAATCTTTTAACGAACGTATATATAGTATTCGCGGTATAGATGCCTTTCACCATCGGACAATGATTAAATTTATCTCATTACAAAAGATGTAAATTTGAAAAAGTACCTAATAAATAAATAATAATAATAGACTTATAATAATAAAATAATTTTAATTAAGAATTAATTAATAAACAGCGAAAAGACAAAAATACCGCCAATTATCTATATCTCGTGGTCCATGGACTACAAGAACAATATCGTGTATAAGGGACAAATGCGAAATCCAATACTATCGAGCAGACACCAGGTACCCTGGAAGAATTACAGTTGGGTGCAGTCCTACAGTGAGGTGCAGTCCTAACATAACATTATGTTAACGTCGCGTTAACGTGAAGTTTGCTTTCCTCGTGCGCTCAGGACTGCTGAGCACACGCGTTTGCGTTAACACAGATTTCCTCGTGAACTAAATTTTGAGACCGCGTTAACGCGCTGGACTGCCGCGTTCACGCGCTTGGCTGCCGCGTGAACGTGCCTGACAGCCACGTTCGCTTGCTTACAACTTATATAGAGAAGGATTTAAAGGAGAATCGATATATATACATTGTATATTTAAATATAAAAACATATTACTGTGTGCATGTAGATAAATATTTAGAATTAAATAAAACGCTTACGAGTAAAGGGGTAAATTTTAAAAAATATTGAATACAAATTCCGAACATTGAATATAATGAAATTTATTCTTATTTTAGGGTAATAATAATAATAATAATAATAATAATAATAATAATAATAATAATAATAATAATAATAATAATAATTAAATTAATGAAAATAATAATAACGATGATAAGCATGGTATTCATATATTATGAAAAATAGCTAAATTACAAAAAAAATGTAAATACATAAATCAGAAAAAATACATAAGTAAATTATAAATAAATAAACAAACAACAAATAAATACATAATTTTATTAATTAAAAATAAACAAATAAGATAGAATTAGAATGTAATTTTCCTAGAGTCTTTATCGTATAAACTGACGAAGTTTTTCATAAATACCTGAGTGCATGTCTGCGCGGTGATTACCATTATTATATTACATATGAAACCCTTAATGCGGGGTGTCATTTCAACATCATATTTCATGCACGTATAAATGGCGACATTTGCGGTAATTTAATTAGATTCCTTTTATTTCCTCCATCCGTACCACTGTAAAGAGAATTACAAATATAATCATGTGAACGCGCGACCGGACTGAGCGCACGCGGGAATAAATCGCGTTAACGCGAATTTCCTCCCGCGTTAACGCAAGGAGCGCACGCGCGTCCGGTCGAGCAGTCCTAGCACGTGTGCTCAAGCAGTCCTCATGACCGCTTTTCGCGTTAACGTGAATGTTATGTTAGGACTGCACCCATCTGTAACCTTACATTCAAGTGCACTTGAAGTTTAGTTTTTCGTCCTGAAAGCCAGTCATAAAGTTTAGCCAAGTGCACTTCATATCAAGTTTACTTTAAAGTAATTCCGTCTTCAGGTTTACTATCACGTGACACCAAGTTTACTTTTCACGTTTGTATATTACAATTATCCAGTTTCGTATAACACGATAGATATAATTGTCTTATTATGTACAATTGCATATTTTATATAAAAACTTGTTTTAATAGAAAAATATAGTAAATGTACATGTGTATAGAAAGTAAACTAAACCTGAAGTGCACTTGGAGTAAACTTGGAATCAAGTTTAGTACCAATGTAAAAATGATGGATAAATCCAAACCACAAATCCAAAAATCATGAAACCATAGGACATACAAAATCAGTGAAAATGAAAAACAAATGGAAAAAACAAAATATGTCTACTTGAAGAGCATATGTGAACCCCTGTGATAGAGTGAGATCAGGTGCCCGGGGAGAGTGAGCATCTCCTGCTTGCTAGCAACACCCGTCACATATACCCTGTAGAAAGAGTCAAATCGTGTGAATTCCATATGTATCTATATATGGAGAAGTCGAAGTAGGTAACCTTCTAGTATAGAAGGTGTCAAATCTGTGTAAAGTGATCGGAATCGGTCTCAGTCCAGAATATCATTTAAAAGTCTGGATAACGAGATATCATATGGAGTAATTAGAGTCTCGTAACGACCGTAGAACTTCCTCAGTGACGATGCTAGTCTAGCACATATGTAACCCTGGTTGAGCAGCTTAACTGAAAGTCGCCTAGCCCTCAGAACAAAGTCATTGTAATTTGAACATACTCTGGAATAACGTATTAACTGAGATATGAATACGCCGTATGCGGGCGATGATGGAATGTTGCTACTTATGAAAGGAAAGTTTGTGATAGCGAAATTGAAATCGTCACGTTTGTCATAGAGTGAGGTGTTCAATTGACCATTAATGTCGAAAGACAACATAATATTTAAATACGAAGTAGAATTACTAGTTTCTGTGGTTTCTTTGACCTCCAGTTCACTTGGATAGATGATGCTAAGGTAATCCGCGAATGAAGGATTATTAATTGAAAGCAAGTCATCTATATATCTGTAAGTAAAATTGAAGCCAAGAGCCAATTGTTTTTTTCCTTGCGAAAGCAAAGACTGAATGAACTCAGCTTCGTATGAATAAAGGAATATGTCAGCCAGAAGCGGAGCACAGTTAGTGCCCATTGGAATGCCGACAATTTGTTGAAAAACCTTACCTCCAAACACCACAAAAATGTTATCGATAAGAAAGTTCAACATCTGAATGACAGCTGTTTCAGTGTATTTATATTTGGAATCAGAATTTTCCCTAACAAAGTAAGTTTTATCGTGGCCTATTACTATATATTTGAATTTGCGGCTTCCGTTTTTACTAGTAAATGCATTTTGAATAATTTCCGCTAATCTGTCTTTTAATTTCTGATGAGGGATCGTTGTGTACAGAGTCGAAAAGTCAAAAGACTTGATGGACTGAATTTTAGTAAAACTTTTTGATTTTAGATGTTTTAACAACTCTTTTGAATTTTTAAGGATCCATATTTGATTAATTCCACTTCTGGAATATACTGTTTCGCAATATCTATGAAGGCCAGATTTAATTTCTGATAATATTTTTGTGAGTAGCATCGATACAGATTTTGTGGAACACTTCAAAGAACCAGAGATAAAGCGTTGTTTGTACGGAGTTTTGTGCATTTTTGGAATACAGTACAAATATGGAAGTTCTAAATTCAATTTATTTGAGTCAATGCCAAACGTATTGAGGACAGATTTATGATTCTCGAGTACTTCCGAAACCGAAAAGTTCGTGAGAGTATAAGTAGGATTTCCTGGAGCTGAATTTAATCCTAATTCTTTCACTAGGCTGTCAAAGTAATATTTCTTACAAGTAAATGTATAATTATTAGATGCTTTATCTGCTGGTGTAATGATATAATGTTCTTGGAGGAAGGTAAGTTCTCTGACAACATCAGGATCTTTAAAAATAGATTCGAATCTGGTGTTTGCAGAACCTTGTAATTTTTTAATTTTTGATCTCAGCAGTACTGCAATATATTTTATCCATTCCGAAAGAGTGTCGACTTGTACTTCTTCTCTTTTTGCCCATCGTGTGGCATATTCCTCGCAGCAGTTCATAATATTCTCAAAATTTTGGCTCCATGTGAATGATCTGGGTTCTCTGTATTTTGGACCTTTAAGTAAAAGTTCTCTTAATTTAGTGTTTTTAACTATATCGAGATCACCAGTAATGACATGGCCACAAGGAGAATATACGAAATTAGATGAGGAACATGCACACGGTTGAGAATGGCATGCAGAGTTGCTAAGATCAAGACACTGTAGAAACCCTTTGTAATTATAAATTTTGGATGCAACTGATGGCGTGTAGCTATCGGAAATACATGGCGGATCTTTGTTTTTGAAATATGGAGGTATTTTCTCTAAAACAGACTTATGATTTAAAATTTGGCCGAAATTTAAATAATCAATGCCTTTATTTGCAAATTTAATTTTGATGAAAGGGCGATTCGATTTTTCCATAGAAATATCTGACTTGACGGGACGAAAAAGTCTAGCGGTCGATATGTCCATAATAATGCCATCTAGTCTATACTCTGGAGAGCTTATATCAGTAAATACACGGTGTCTGGACGATACGTACAATTCGTGTAATTTTCTGAGTGAAATAGAATAAAGTTTTGTACGAATGTGATGAAGGCCCAAAGGTTTATTTATAAATGGCAAAAGGGCATCAAAGGAAATATTATGTATTTCAGGTTTGTTGTATTTGCGTGTACCATGACTTCGATGCCTCCTCTGGCTTTTGTTGAATAAACCGAGTACGTTAACTGATTGACAAGCAGGACTAGTGAGATTACCAATACTACTAATATTGTCATTGCATCCATAGGGCGAAGCAGTGCCGAGACGTCTTATCCAGTATTCTTCTCTTTTCCGACGAAAAGGAGTGCTCAAATTGGCATTGTTTGTGGGGTGATATATTTTTTCTATAATTCTAATTTTCATTGAGAGAATAGAGTGGTCAGGCTGGTTGAAGTGGCGATAGAGTAATTGGTTTCCACCACAATTTATTTTGGACCTGTGACCGGATACTCTTGTACGGAGTTGTCCCTTTGTCTCTCCAACATATATTAACCCACAGAGTGAACACTCAATACCGTACACAATATTTGAACTCTTACAATTCAAATGGTCAAAACTATGCGTATGAAAGGTATGTTTACTACTAAACTTGACTCCAGGTTTACTTTGTTGTCGCCAAGTAAACTTGAAAAGCAGACATAAAGTTAACTTGAAGTGCACTTTGTGTAAGGTTAGGACTGTACCTAACTGTAGTCTGTTTGCACCAACCGTCACAAAATCCTGCATTACCTTTTCAGGTCTAGGAGGTAAATACATAAATATACACATGAGCACATGAAGGATTCAAGCACACTACGTTCTATACCTAAGTTCTAACCTTATATAATGCATACAGTGTATATACTTTTTTCTTGAGAAGTCGTCTAAATGCTATTTTCTGTAGAGTTCGTCACACAGAAGATAATTTCAAGGCCAGGACATTATATTAATTAGAATCATTCTTAGAATTATTACCAACTGCATCCCCGAGCAGAGCACTTGTTTTGATTAAATAAATAAATAAATAACATGAAATTGAGTAGAATTCAAAAATTTACCATATATCATCATTAACCAAGGCACATGGACGGATTATTGTCAATAGACCGTGCTAAGTCGATACCGTGAGCTCTGTGTCGAACTTTTTTCAGACCTATTTTATGCATATTATGATATTTTCTCCCGGGTGCATTTTACCGTGTAATCAGATGATGGAAGACGACTGTATTGGACTGTTTCTTTTGTTTATGCTATGAATTCTTTTTAGTTCTGATTTTGTCACTCACTCCTGACTTTCTTGATATTCTGCAGTAAATTTTTAAAAGGCACATATTAAAACGTCTGATTTGAATTCAAATCGAAAAGGGAAGTTGGCCCAGAAAGATAAAATAGTTATTCTATATTTGCTATCTAATTTGCAAATACAAAATCCTATTCTAGTCATCATTATTATTGCAATTCATTTATTCTAGTTTTAATTTTATTTCATTCTTTTATTACTCTATTTTTTAATGCCTCAATTATTTTGAAACAGAGAGCGCAAAGTTGTAGAATGTGGAATAATTTTCATAAATCACCCACACCAAGTTTATATTATAGTAAAAGACGCTTGTTGAGAATATTGATTGAAGGTTATTTTAAAACAACTATTATTATTATGATCATAACCACTGTTAAATAATATTATTATCTTCTACAGTGAATAAAAATATAAGTACTGCAGGTCGTTTAGCGGGGTTTTCTATTTACGTCTCCAATACCACCAATGGATAGAATGCAGTTCTGTGCTACCATGACAACAAAACAACACTCCCAGAGACCAACCACAATTTTTACATACTTTGCCATCAATCAGTAGTCGGTCAGTATGTAACAATTTACAACGATAGAAACTCAACACAACCTCCAGCAGGCTATAGCAGAGCAGCTATCATAGAGTTGTATGAAGTGGAAATTCAAAATAAGATAGCAAGTACAGAATTAAAACGTATTACAACTTATAACAATCTATGTGAAAAGGTGCTTGAATTCTGATTTGTAATATATATGTGTTCAATTATTTTGTTTTTGTTTGTGAAAGCTTTTTCTTGACTTTCTGGTACCTTTCTTTCTGATAAATTTTCATTGAGAGTAGGAAAGTGAGGATATCTGACAAAGCTGTAAGACAAAAGTCACCAGCGACATGTATGCAACAATAATACCAATATATCATTATCATTGTATGATATAATTGATTTTACTGTAGACTGTAGACATAAATGTAAAACACGAAAGTAACTGGTGTCATATCACTATGGCACTAACAACAATGTACCACAATAGGCATTCACGGACCTCTGAAATTCAGAGGTGAGACCAGAGGTGCCCGAAATGAGTTAGCGTCTTCTGTTTGACTAGCCACTTGCGCTGTGATTGCCCTTACATACAGACGAAACATATATAATTCAGCATTGTATATGTACAAGAATGTGAACAACAACTGTATAGAAAGTGTGAATACCAAACGTCACTCAATTGGTATGGTTAAATACCATTCTAATGGACATAGAACATTGTAGTGTTACTCAAATTTATCAGAAAATTTAGAAAACTGTCTATCTACATTTGAAAAACTTCAAATTTAAAGAAAACTGGTCATAATTTGTGGTAAATATAGATTTAAATGAAATCTGTGACGCCTTATGCATTTATTAATCTATATATTCTATCTTAGAGAGCATGTAGAAGCGAACAATTGTATTCAAAACTTCAAACTCGATTTTCTCTAAATAAAGAAATTTGGCAGTAGCACACTATGGTTCTCAGGCGACGGTTTCACCGCAATTATCAGTTTCTTCTTTGGAGAATATCAAACTGACTCTCAAACACAATGAATTTCCTCTCTGTAGCCATAGTGACCTCTTCTATAATATCAGTGTCTAAGGCATCCTCAGATTCCTCTTCCTCGGGCAACCAGTTTGGATCACTAAATGAATCATTCAACGAGCTGAATGACTCATTAAGATTCCCGTCCCTTGTAACAGCAGAAACTTCTGTCTGGGTACCAGATGCCCTGGTTTTCTTCTGTGGCTGTCTAAAATATCAGTCTGGTTGAATGACTCATAAAGATTCCCGTCCTTTGTAATAGCAGAAACTTCTGTCTGGGTACCAAATGCCCTGGTTTTCTTCTGTGGCTGTCTAAAATATCAGTCTGTAGACAAACATGACGAAGAAACGAATGAAATTAAAAATATTAAATCTTAATCTACAACTTAAATTAAAGTCAATTCAGTCTCGAAATTTGTAAATAAATAATTTCATAAATTTATATCAAATACTTTTAGTAATCATTTTGATTTCAAAATAAATAGATGCTTGTAAACAACATATGCCCCTCCCTTTCTTGTACTATTTTGTACAGCAGTATAAAGTAGAAAACCGTTCGTTGAACTTTGACCTTTTGACTTGAAAATCAATAGGAATCATATACTACTCATAAGAAAGCCACATATGAAATATCATCCTCCTCTTTATATTTTTTAACCACAACTTCCATCTCGATGAATCCTTTGGATATAAAAATATTGAACTACCTTGTCCCGTCCGCACAGTGCAGGTGAGAGCTGAACATTTTTCACCGATATACACACTTCTATACATGAACACATCTATACAGTACAAAATGGCTGATAGGTGTATATAACGTCACATGCAACGGAAAGTAACTTTAAGTAAATGCTTTTTTAGACGCACTTTTTAGTTAAGATAAAGAAAATAGAATTAATTAGGGACCTTTGCAGATGACCTTTAGCACCAGTTAAGAGGTTCATATATTCCTTCAATCAAATGTAAAATACAAAAGTAATTGTTGTCACACGACTGTGACACTAAAAACATTGTACCACAGTGAACATTCACGAACCCCTGACATTCAGAGGTGAGACCTGGTGCCTGGAAATGAGTGTCTCCCGTTTGGCTACCCACACTCTTCGTGAATGCCCTTACTTACAGACGAAATTTCTACAAATGCAAATTGCGATGTCTGTAAATTGTTTATTCCTAAATAGTGCAAAAATAGCATATACTGTGTAATATAAGGTGGAAAAAAGATAAATTATTTCAATTACCATTGATTTAACACAAAAGACGGGAAGAGAGCATATTACTAAATCGTATAAAAGAACTTGCAATGCAATGCAATCATAAAAAAATAAGCACATTACAATGCATTACAAAAACATTTCGTTGTAATGTAGAAAATTGTCTTTTCTTCGGAAATTAAAAATGAGTTAGGAGCAGCAATGGCAGCTATGGCAGGTGCTTTATCAGCTTCAGTAGTAATCATAGTTATTTTAATAATCCTGATTATTTTGATCACACGGTGAGTGGACTATTTTGTAATTATCAAGTTTTTGAATAACTAAACATAAGAAAATGCAGAGATGCTTTCTTGTGTCATTTCAACAATTGATGTCTCGTCTGTTGTACAATCATTTATTGTTCTTTTTGGAGCATTTTTTTTTTTTTGGCCCCAGTGAGTTGGCGACTATTAGGAATATATACAGACCGGATTATTGCATGAACTCGATAAAGACATTGTTTCACAGAAAAATCAAGAATGATGTATCCTTATCAGAGACAAGCGTACTCTTAATAAAGGAAACTAATACCGGAGATAAATATGTACACTAATACATGTAGAAATCATATTTTGTTATTTTCCACTTGGTTTTAATTTTCACTGATTTTGTTTGTCCTCTGGTTTCATGATTTATGGACTTATGGTTTGGATTTATCCATCATCTTTACACGAAAATAAAACGCATATCTGCTGAACTTTATACAAGTAAAGTGTGCAATTTAACATTTTTTCTCTTGTTTACAAGAAATGCACATTCATCAAAAAAAGCCTAAACACGATTTGTATGTCTGATAGCATATACCTTTTCAATTCTCAGAAAAATGCAATCTCATTTTGTATTATACTAGGACATTCTGAATCTTTAAATATTAATTGTTTTGCAGAAGGAACCCAGATAAAAGAGACAACATTTATTCTTCAGCAACAACTGATACGAATAGAACAAGTGGTACGATAATTAATACTGTTATATTCATCAGGGACAAAATATACCCAAAGACAAGAAAGAAAAAAAAAAGCAAAAGAAAAACTAAAAACCCCATTTTCTAAATAGTTATCGCAGTTTTATTCAACGCAAACTTTATCAGATTTTATATATTCCAGATCACGTCTATCTCAGTGTCGGTTACACTTCAGAGAACGGCATAAACACTCAAAATACTACAACGACTAACTCGTCAGAAAGGTAAAATAATTAAAACACCAAGATGCCGCGTAAAGTAGATAAAGACAAGGAGCAGAGAATGGAGGTGTACCTAGTGATAAAACTGATTACTACAATATCAACTTGTAAACATTCGTATAAAGGTTAACGAAACTAAAGACACCTTTGCTCTAGTAGTAATAACTATACTCATATAAAACAAATTCTTCATAATGAAGTACAACTTTCACGAAATGCACATCAGCATTCAACCAAAATGGTCTGCTAACAATATTACAATTGCTAATTGTATTATTCATTTTTGAGTAATATAACAAAAAAAAAAAGTAATGCAGTCAATCTCTCTCTTCCGTATAGGAATGATGATTTAAGTAAAACACAATTACTTTGAAATGTACTCATGATGTATTCAAGAGCATACGGTCATTTGTATCGTGTAGCAGACGGACATATGGAAGTCAACAATGAGAGAGAAAACTGAAGACGTCCGACAAAGCTGTATGACAAAAATCACCAAGGATATGCACACAGAAACGACAGTAGTACAATATACACGTAAGGAAAATATTACAAAAATATTCGATTGTGCTGCGGTTACGATACCCACTTAGGACGGTCAACTGAAGTAACAAACGCCATTCATTTGATGTGGTTAAAACAGTTACAGTTTTCCTAAATAAATGAACAACAGGTATCCTCTCGCGTGCGTGTATGTGTGTACGAGTTATACGAGTGCGGATTCTGGTTTGTGACAAATATACTGCAGGAGACGATTACTCTTACTCAATATGTTATCACTCTGGTTATACGTTTATTGCATTTCCTGTCTTACTTCCCCGTTTGATGATGATAGTTTATATATTTTACAATTAGGTTTATTGTATGATACAAATTTTCTTTGTTTTTATGGTCAATCAAGTGCAGTTGCCTGATGAAGTATACTTTGGATGATTTATTCATTGATTTGTAAATGTTTTGACATTATTATAACAACAATTTATTTTTGTTTTTGTTTTTTGGATGTGTGTTAGTGTTTGTGTGTGTATGCTGTGTATTTAATTGGCTGTATCAAGCCAGTGTTCTAACTAAGACATTTTAGTAATATTTCATACATCTTGAAGTTAATTTCTTAAAATCTGGAATGATGGTTGTCATCTCTTTTCCTTTTCACACTATGGTGCTGAATTTCTCTATATTAATATTAGTATCTATATAAAACTATTTTCCAGATGATAAGTACCATGTATGTAGCTTTTGTGTGCATAGTTCTTGCTGATATGTATCTACTCTCTTCGCTGATTCCTTTTATGATTAGCTTTCATACATATATACTGGTCAGTGCAAGCGTCTCTGGTGAGCATTTAGATATGGCAGAGCGCCCACTAAATCTGTTATACTAAAGGAAATTGAAATTCAACGGTCAAGAATCGGAACAGTGATTTCGTATTTATGAACCAGGTCACGCAGGTGATCGGTTGTTAGTACATTGTCTGCAGTGAGACAGAAACTTGTGACAATAATATATCAAAGTCAAAATTATAGACAGAAGGATTGGATAGATATTACATAAATATGTTTCTTTGTATGACACAGATCCTTATTCATCTGGGACACGTCTTGTTAAAAAAAATGCACTTCGCAAGACACAGATGGAGTAGTGTTTTAAATGTAAATGGAATTATTAATAAAGAACACCTACCCCATCGTTAATATCTTCCACATATTAACAATGCTGATGTGTGACGTTCGATTTTGCATTACAGACAACCTAAAAGTGATCGCTCACAGCAATGTCCCATTTGTAGGCATACTGACCATACAAGCTCAAGGTGTAGGATCAAATTATGTAGTAAAACGTGCAAGGAGCCTAGGCAGAGACAGTCGGTGATAAGGAATGCTTTTATTTTGAAGTACAAAAGAAAATTACTCCTATCAATCGTCCATCAGATGTCCTATCGAATTTCTTTCCATGTTCAATAGACATTTTTGGAGTACCTCACAGATCGGCAGAATATACTTTTCAATATACCAAATCTATTTGATGTTGAAGCTACTACTTCTATCAAGGATGGCCCTCATGATCCAACTACCAAAAGTTTTGGGCGACAAAGTGCTAACCAGGGAACAACGGAAAGGCACTAAAAGCGAGGGTAGGGAGGGAAAAGTAGAGATCAAGTGTGTAAAGGTTCCGATGTTCCGCGAAAGCCTTCGAGCGGTTAAACATAACACCGTTTTTGTGGTATCGAATCGCAACGGACGTAGAGGTTAGGTTTAGATCGACAAGGAGCATTCAATAAGAAGAATGAGAACTGGTCGTATAAAACACCTGAGAAGTCATAATCGATTAAGAGTCGAAAATCAGAAAGAGGAAGAAAAATGATCAATAGAGTCCTCTAAGCAAAAACAATCGATCAAAGAAACATCAAACCAAAGGCCACTATTCGCAAATTGCGCGATGCCTCCGATAATGACACCATTTCCTTCTGCAATGTAAATGATCCCGACAGCAACACGGATAACAGTCTCCGATATTCTATGTGGTCTGATTGTGAAAATCGTCGGATATTATACCTGATACGTACACGTTTAACGGACTTCAGTTTATTTTAAATGGACAGCCGCTTGCAAGGCATGTATCATGAAATACTCAGCATTGCTTTTTATTATTGTTAATCATATTTCGGGTATATTTTATCGTAAATTTAATGTAATGTACATTATTTAACACCTCAGTTATATTATTATATATTTATATTTAATAATTAAATAGTATCAAGCTTTTGAATTATGTTGATATTTTGATTTCAAAGCACGCTAATAAAAAGAACTTACACTTTGCGAGATACCATTAATACTGCAAAGAATAGAATTGAATATATGTTGACAGAAAGAAAGAAAAAAATAAATAAAGGATTTCTAAAATGCTGAAAGTTACGTGTATGGTATCGGTGACTAGGAAGCCATTTTTGGGATCTGAATTACATATTTACACAATGAAAAGACTGTTTCTCCCTTTTCCATTCACTGTTTCTTGGACGTATTAATTAATAAAATGTTAAATTCCAAAAATTCTTTTGTGAACAATTCAATGAATTTTTATCAACAAACATCCATCCTTGATCATATATCAGTATCTGTACCCTTGGAAACACCTTTACAGTTCTTTTCTCCCAAACAAACACACAGCCTGGTATTCCTCTTGATTTATATTTTATTTCTTCTCAAGTTTGCATCTTGTTTGTGTCTCACCCCAATGACCTCTGGCCACGGTGATGGCATTTAGGACATCCTCGTTTATTTCGGCATAGATCTGAGACTGTCGCACACTGACGGATCGTGTCTGCTTCCCTGTACGTCTAAGTGCTTTCCGGCGTTTATATCTCCTAAAACAGCAACATATTGTAAATATTTCCCAGTTTCTATTCCTTATATCTACTGATTTTCCTTGTCAGTTTACATGCATCCACGAGAAAGTCAATGCTTGATATAATGTTCATCTATGAATCAGCTATTAGTACTATTCTTGTATTGTAAATGTCTTTATGGCATTTGACGTTAACCGAAAGTACAACATGTATGTAGTCAGCTGAATTGTAAAAATAGATAGATGGAACTTATCTGTATATTATCAAAAAAAAAAAAAAAAACCAAAAGAAACACAAAAAACACCCCCCCCCAAAAAAAAAAAACCCCACAAAAAATAGAAAAAAGAACGAAAGAAAAAAAAGAAAGAAAAAAGAAGAAATACATACATGAAGCATACGTATGCTCCTACCACAAATAAGACACAAAGAAGCCCGATGTTTGTACTCGCTGTAAAATAAAACAATAGATATGCTTTTACATTGTAAATTATGTTGAAATTCAACTTTAGATTCTGATATTTTATGATAGAAAAAAGAGGAGTTACCGGCTCAGTTATGTAGAATTCCAAGCAAACTGTATGATAATCACCATACATCAATGTTGTTTAAAATTCTCGTTCTCGTGCTTCCAGTAATAAATGAGTTAAAAATATTAAATGCGTCAACACTCTTATACGGAAAATCAAAATGTATTATTATCTTAAAATTGCATCAGTTGACATGAGTTTAAGAAAATTATCCATGATATATAATTCTATCAGTACCGTCACCGTGTTTTGTGAAAATATGTTATTACATCAAATCCTAATGAAAAATGTTATCAATGTATTGACACGAAAAAAAAAAAAAAAAAAAAAAAAAAAAAAGAGAGAAACATTACCTGTATAAAAATACCAAGATTTCCAAATAGGTTTGGTTGAATCTAAAAAATGAGTAGAAAGTGACATTGCCTCAAAACATAAATTATGAATGCACACAGTAATGAATAGATTTGTTCTAAGCTATTTAGATACAAATGTCAAATGTTAAAATGCTTCATAGAAACTAATCGCAATTAGATGCACTTTTCTCAATTAAATATCACACTAAATGGTATTTGGGTAGTGAACATACACATGACATATATTGGGAGGCCTAATAAGTAAACTGGACTCTGTTTCTTGTTTCATATACATGGAACTGTCGACAGCGAGATCATAATGGATATATCAGGTTTTTATGTGAAAGGTGTTGAGCAAATAAAAGTAAATATATTTATCACCTTGGGGATCAAAGTATTTAGCTGATTATAATAACTTGAATGTAAGCTATAAGAGACGACCAACTTTTTCCTTAAAAATCCTAACAATGACTCGTCGTCAAAACCTCGATCATAAACATGTATGTTACCATTATGCTGTCCAGTCGTAGTAAAGTTATCTCCTCCTATTACGGAAGTACTGTTTTGTGTGGTTATATAGATGCCACTGAATATAAACATTATGACTTTATTGCGTTTGAATATTATATGTCAAACAGCAATATATTATATTACAAGTATTTTAATCTGTTTTACATATTTATCATGACTACAATTATTATAACATATGTACTACTTTTGAATCATTGAACAATATGAGAAATACCTGTTACCTTATCCGTTTTAACTTTTTGCCATATCACTGTTTTATATAGAGATTTTCTATCTATATCAATGTAGTACAAACCCTATAAACGTCGTTATTTCCTTGCTGTTCTTGCAACCTGTATCTATATTTATGAAAGGTAAGGAGAGCAAAGAAGAATAAGGATATGTTCTAATCAGGAGAAAGTGAAAAGAAACCAACTGGAGTCAACATTTAAATATGCATATGAAAAGTATGAAAATGTTATAACAACACTAAGAAGAACACTGTCGCGAATTTTCCTCTACTTAGCATTTATCAAGGTACAAAACGATTGATAGTTAACAGTTATATGAAATCCATTTATGCTGAAGCATAAATTCTTTAGTTCACTTTTCGGTCAGTTTGGCTTCAACACTGCTCTTTATATTTTTATATATTTTGAGGATTCCAATCATTCGGCCACGAGCATCACTGAAGAGACATATCTTGTCGAAATGCGCATATGGTGCACAGAATTAAAAGGTATATAGGAGCCAGTAACTCCTCTTTTTTCTTTTATATTTATAGAATGCGCATGGATGTGACATAGTTGTTAATTGTCAATCGTTCTGTAAGTTGACAGGGCTAAGTAGCCGATAATTCGGGACAAGTGTTGTTTTTTTTTTTATTGTCCTTATAACCTGTGCGCTTCACACCTGAATTCTAAGAGAGTTTATAATGAAAATGTTAAATAAAATCGCCAACATGGTGTACAGCTGTATACATATTGGTTGTCATAATTATATTACTTTAGCTCAATTCATAACAGTAAATCATATTTATCTAATAATAACATAATGAATATAATATTATAATGTAATATAAACACCTTGTCGTCATAAGTTTGAAGCTTATAAAATACTTGAGTAGAATCATGTCAACAGTTCGACACTTCATAACGTTCTACATATATCTACTTACACTTGTAGATATCAGTGCTGAGGTACATATCTGTAGGGCATATATCGTGACTTGTACGTACGAAACATTCGGTGTAAATAAAAAGTGGATTGTACGAATATACCAAACACTGAAATTAAATAAGTGCAGATCATTATCTTTTCTTCGTAGATCATAGTGTATTCCGACGCATTAATTTCGTGAAGAAAAGTGCAAACTTGCATGTATATAACATTTCATGATAAAGTCCAGTCAAATATTTAGCATTATTTCACTCTTCTATAAATATAATACATAATTACAAACTGATCATTCTTTTCTCAAAATCGATGAGAAGGTTTCATTTATACATTAAAATTTCCGTACACACGTACTGAAGTAAATAAATGTATTTTTACACACCTAACAGAAAAAAGGCTTTGCACATGTGCAATATTAACCAAAAGAAAAATGAACGATATTTTATGTTTGCACATCACATCTCTTTTTAACCCCACGGTAACTCAAATATTTCATATTCAATGTTGTCCAGTCTTTAAAAGTCATATTCACTTATGAGTTGTTATTAAAATCGTATCCAGTAAAATCGTTTTTAAAGAAATTGTGTTTTTTCTCTGTTCATCCCAGCCGAGCTATATAAGTTCAAGTATAGCAGGACAGTAAAGGTCTCCTGTTAATAAAACTGATACTGTTTTTGACGACTGATATCTTTATAAACGCGTTGTTCGCATACTTTTGTAATTAATAGATCACTTGCCGATCTTGATAATGGCTGTCTTTTTATCCGAGCTAACAACTCTTAGCGTTGATTTTCATAGTGACGTCATAATACGTGACATAAATTTATTGTAACGCCATAACGAAAAACAACGCCAAAAGGTATTAGCTCGGACAAAAAGACAACACTTATGAAGATCGGCAAATGGTATATTGTCTTAAAATGTATTATTGTGTATAGATCTGAAAAAATTTAACAGAGATATTACGGTTAATATGAAAATCTTATTATAATTGGCGATTTTATATGCATTATCATGAACCCACATTAAAACAGTCACATACAGTGTAAAATAAGTAATGTGACTGAGACAACGAAAATATCGTTTTGGTGGATATCTAATGGACCATACCAAGCAAAAGATAGAACAGAAAATTAAGGGCAATCAGCTAATCTCGTCTGTAAGACATGGTAAAAATTCTGATTCAATAACCAATAATAATACCAAGTTCACACAGTAAAATTCAACAGAAAACAGCAACAAATAAACACATATGTCACAAACCATTAAAAAGCCATGCTATTACGAGACTGCAGGTAGCAACTTGCAATGACTTTGGGCACCGACCTGCGGCTAGAGCTTCTGGTCCCCTACTTATTCATAAGGAATTGTAAAAACATACCCATTCATATACTGACCATAGTGAAAGGTATACCCATTCTCACTTTTCATATATTTTGTGATTAGAAACATATTCACTAATATATTTTGAAGGAAAAACTGATACACATTAATATGTTGGGTGGCCTTAATGTTGTACCGCTCTCCGGACGCGGGTCTGAATATACGTGACCAATCACACTGTTAAAGTATTAACCAGCCTATAGGTCCTACATGTCTACTTGCCATGAAATAATACAATCATGAAGACACACACACACATGAGCAGTCTATCAGGTATCTTTAATGAAAACATAACTTCTAAAGAATTTTATATATAAATACATGAATACAATTGGATGTCCTATATCCCAAGGTCCAGGTAACACACTCGCCTTAAAGATTGCTGATGAGAGGTACAAGTATTCTACAGGATATTTTGATAATACACTTCATTTTTCATTAAATAATAAATATCATTCTCATTCCATTGTTCTTCTAGTATATAGAAACTTGTGTCTTGAACAAAATGATTTTGCCATGTCTATTTATTTACCAATTTTCAGAAGATTGAATAATTAATGTTCTTTGTATTTTATCATCCCTGTTTTTGAGTGGAAAAACTTACTTTCCTATTAGAGATAAAAAATTTGTTGTTGCATATCTCAACATAGTTTCCATGCGCTGTTGCCAAGCAATGGTAATATTGAGGATTTTTACACGTTGAGTTGTTTGTAGCTTTTGACCAGGATTGATCATCGTCCGGACAGTCAGGTACCTCCTTGTATAGGCGTGTATCAAAACAGATGACCATGTACACGAAACATCTGAAAAGTAAAAGAATCAAACGTTTACTCAAGTGCACGGGTCAAAAATAAAACACGATTAGTTTTAATATAGAATAGATTCTAATACAGAAAAACTTCAAGACATATCCTTATATGTCAACTATGTTCGGGGCTTTTGAGTGGGAATCAATGTCACAGGTTTGCTACAGTTCGACTAATGGCAGAGAAGATGAGAGCAACGCTACATACAGCTATTGAATGGCCCACTACAATACTTACTGCCTTTGCAATTATTCCAGAGTCATATTGTCGATGTAAATAGGGATTTACCTTTATATTCCAACAAAACGAAATTATTGGAGCCTTTGACCTTCCTGGCTTTGCATATTAAATCACTCCATAAATGAAAGATTCCTTAAAACAAATATTGCTGCAAAGTTGATTTTCCGACTAAAAGATATAAATAAAATCTATAATATTTTTTTTTAAGATTTATAGAGCCCATTGGAATCCTGATTGGTCCCTATATCTCTGTTTTGTGTTGTATATAGTTTGTTCCATATTCATTATTATTGTTGTTGTTATTCAATGAGGTTAGTGCCCATTGAAATCCTAAGGAGAGCACACTATAGATTTAAGTCATGTTAGTGCATTAATAGAGTTAAATATCGTTAAACAACCAAAATAAAAAAGAAGAAACGTAGAAACTTGAGTAGCTTACAGTTTTGTGGAAAGGGTTTCTTAATTTTGTATGAGGCCAATGTAATTGATGTTACTATAACTTTTGAGCATTTGTAAAACATTATCTATATGATCTTATTGTAATATGGGGAGTCAATAAATGATAGGAAGATCACATTTATTAAGAGATTGTCCGAATTGAGGGCACTTTCAAAGATATGACCCGCAGGTCGTTATACACATTAGGTTTAAACACACACTTTATAATAATGAGTCGAGTTTTGTTAAACAGTAATAATATTCATCATCAGGAAAACAAATGTTACATGATCTATATAACGGAGTAAACTAGGCATGCAAAGAAGGATGATTCTTATCCTTACCTTATTATATACATGGACATGAAAATTCTAATGCTGTCCATTTCTAAATTGCTAATGCCATTGTTCTTTACATTTTTCATAATATTTGTACATCCAATTGCTTAGACAAATGTGCGCTGTTACGTACCATTATCTTATTCTATTATAGAATTATTATGACAAAATATGGAAATATGTTTCATATCATTTCCTTTACAGACATTCATCACGGAAATTGATCCTTTAGTGTTTAAAATAATGCATCGATGGTTATATACAGGAAAACTTTTTATATACAGACTTTTTATTGCATATTGGCATGTTGGCAGTCATCCAGCGGAAGACCGGTTGTAATGAGATATGATATTGATATAATATTATACTAATGTTAAGAAATTCCTCTCAATATTTATACTATATATCGTACTTGCGTTGTCTTTATTCCTCACTATCAACACGTTACATTGTACATTTAACAAATCTCAACACCTTTTACATGTATATGAACACATTAAGAAATTTGATGAGTTAAAGTCAAACGAACATAACGTATGACAAATATTGAGATATCAGCGATTAAACAATATTATTATTTATTTACTATAAAGACAATCATATCAACTCTGTTGGTGTTAGGAAGGTGGTACACAAAAATGAACGCGAGACTTCCCGTCGATCTATTAGTGGTTCGTTGATACGGGTATTGATATTCCATTGATTGT
Organism: Pteria penguin; assembly: GCA_035048485.1. Classification (NCBI taxonomy): domain Eukaryota; kingdom Metazoa; phylum Mollusca; class Bivalvia; order Pterioida; family Pteriidae; genus Pteria; species Pteria penguin. The sequence goes on from CM068584.1 coordinate 1,276,164, forward strand.
TAGTTAGAATTCTATAAGATTGATATTATAAATGCGATTGCCGTTATACTGCGTTTGTACGTTTCTGGTGCGTAAAAAGAATTGGAAAGCTGGTTAACGACACCAGCTATTTCAAATAGCTGTATAAAATCAGGACTGCAGCTGCATTGCCTTTGAATTTTTCTGATCTGTTTTTGTTTACACCTCTATATCTGATCTGTTTTTGTTTACGCCTCTAGATCTGATCTTTTTTTGTTTACACCTCTAGACCTGATCTCTTTTTGTTTACACCTTTAGATCTGATCTCTTTTTGTTTACACCTCTAGATCTGATCTGTTTTTGTTTACACCTCTAGATCTGATCTTTTTTTGTTTACACCTCTAGACCTGATCTCTTTGTTTACACCTCTAGATCTGATCTCTTTTTGTTTACACCTCTAGATCTGATCTGTTTTTGTTTACACTTCTAGATCTGATCTCTTTTTGTTTACACCTCTAGATCTGATCTGTTTTTGTTTACACCTCTAGATCTGATCTCTTTTTGTTTACAACCCTAGACCTGATCTGTTTTTGTTTACACCTCTAGATCTGATCTGTTTTGAATATCACTAGCTAGTTTTCTAACATAGGTGACTCAGATGTATACTTCTTTTCTCTATAGAAAAATTAATCAGGAAATACTATTATGGTTATCATTTTCGATGTCATATTTCAATTTTATTCACGCTATTTTTAAAGTATGAGTGAAATGAATATAAAATGGAGGGCGCTTATAGACCTAGAGTTGTAAGATATGCTACACTACTATTCCGTCATCCGTCGTGAACTTTTCACATTTTCGACCTCTACTTCAGAACAGCTGAACAGAATTTGATGAAACTCGGAATGCATGAAGTACTCATGGTCCCCTACAAGTGTTGTTGTTTTTCGTCCAGACCCGTCAACTGGTGGCACCACAGCAGGCAAAAGTATGTCACAGAGGGTACCCTCCTTTAACAAACTTATTCATACTGAGCATACAGAGACAATCCGATCGATAGATATATTATTGTTTTCCGTCGCACCAGGAATATTTCACCCATATGGCAACGATTACAAGTTACATAAATCGAGTCAGATTAAAAAAAAACAAAAAAAAAAAAAAAAAAAAAACAAACAAACCACTTAAAATATATAGGAAAGACCAGCTCTCATTGTATATCGTATATACACATAAATAATATTGCTAAAATGTACATGTATACACATTTAAAATATATGAATTTTTAATATATATAAATTAACCTCTTTCAAAAATTCCAGAACTTTTGAAATACTGATATTTTCAAATAATTCAGTCATATTTTCAACAGAATAATACTCGTTTCGAATGCGTGCAGTATCTGCACATTCTAACAATATATGTTTTATACTTAACAGATATCCGCAAGGGATACACTCTGGAGGAGGCTCTTCCTTTAAAAGGTATGAATGAGTTATCCAAGAGTGCCCTATGCGGAGTCTATAAGTAACAATTTCATCTCGACGATTATTAAGATTAAAAGATTGCTTATGTTTAAAAATTGGCTTGACGTCATGCAGTTTATTATTGAATTCGTTGTCCCAGGCTTCTTGTATTAAATTCTCGATATAACTTAATATGCATGATTTAAAATCTGTATAAGGAATTCTACCCTACGACTTAGAACTATGTAAAGCTTCCTTTGCTGCTGTATCGGCCTTGATATTACCAACTAAACCCATGTGTCCTGGAACCCAGCAAAATACAATCTCCAAATTATTTGATAACAAAGAATTAACCTTCTCTAAAATCCTCAGAATATACAGATTACTTGTATTTAAATATTTAACAGCCTGAAGACAGGATAAAGAGTCAGAATAAATTATGCTCTTAGAATATTTATTTCTTTCAATGTCAGTAAGGGCTAAAAGTATAGCGTTAGCTTCGGCTGTAAATATAGAACTATTATTTGGTAAACGAATAGATAAAGAAACGTCATTATCGGTTACTGCAGCAGCTGCAACTCTATCCTCATCCTTAGAACCGTCTGTATAATATGATTTATAATTGGAATACAAAGAAGCGATCTCCGAAAACATTTGTTGATATTGAAGAGAATTAGTGTCATATTTCTTATGATCTGATAATTGAAGTATGACTGTGGGTTTCTTCATCAAGCATGTTGGTGAAGAAGATACTTCATATCTAGCTATATCAGATAGCATGATGCCAGCCTCTTCGATAAGTGGTCTAACATGTAAGTCTATATTTTTAATGCTATTCGGTTTACCATCATATTGAATTTCATATTCCGGCTTAGAGACACAATCAAATGCAGGATTCGAAGGGTTCGCATGCAATTTAATAATATATTGTAATACTAATTTAAGTCTTCTTTGATTCAAAGATGGTTCATTTGCTTCCGAATGTAAACTTTGTACAGGTGAGGTCCTGAAAGCACCAAGACTTCATCTCAGGCCCTGGTGATGTATGGTGTCCAGAAGCTGTAAATAAAACTTTCTGGCCGAATCATAAGCAATACAACTATAGCCCAGCTTTGATCGAACCAGCGATCTATAAAGCTGAAGTAAGGTTGTACTTTCAGCACCCCACTCTGCACTAGATAAAACTTTTAATATATCTAAGGCTTTTAAGCACTTTACATGCGGTATAAAAGACAGTATATGCGGTATAGAAGACAGTCGTTTATCAAATATTACACCAAGAAATTTAACTTCATTTACAACATTTATTCTATTACCATCCATAAAAAGTTCAGGTTCATTGTGCATTCGTCTATTTGTGCAGAAATGCATACAGGAAGTTTTATTTTTCGAAAATTTGAAACCATTTTCAATAGACCACTGAAATATAATATATAAACTGAAGTTTCCGTTCTATCATATTCATATTTTCCCGCGACAACATATCAAGAAGTAATCAACATATAGAGAACCATCGATATTTTCAACATCTGTGCCAAACTATGTATTTTAATATTAAAAAGAGTAACAGATGGTATACTTCCTTGCGGAAGACCCATTTCCTGTTCAAAAGAATCAGAAACGTGGGACCCCAGTCGAATATTAAAACGTCTATCTTCTAGAAAATTTGAAATAAAAATAGGCAAACTGCCTCTTAAACCCATATCATATAAATCCTTTAAAATACCATATTTCCAGGTCGTATCATACGCCTTTTCCAGATCGAAAAAGATAGAAACTCCATGTTGTTTATTTATGAAAGCATCACGAATATATGTTTCAAGGCGCACAAGATGATCAGTGGTACTTCTCTGCTTCCTGAAACAGTGAGAAGATTGTTGTGTTCCAGGGACCAGACAAGACGCTCATTAATCATACGTTCTAAACTTTTACATATACAACTCGTTAAAAATATCGGCCTATAATTAATAGGATCAGTATGATCCTTTCCAGGCTTAGGAATAGGAATAACAATCAATTCTCTCCAAGATTGTGGAAATTCGCAATCAACCATATCTAATTAAATATATTTAGTAGAATATGTAAAGATTCCAATGGAAGAAAAAAAAGGAGTTACTGGCTCAGTTATGTGGCAGAAGTCACCATGGAGCTATATAATATATGAATATAAATAATATACTAGAACAATCCAGTTGCAGTATCTTTAGAGCACTGTAGTGAATAATGTAATTCTTCGATCGAAAAAGGCTCATTATAATCTTCTTGATTATTTGATTCAAACTTCAATATTATTTTTTCGGATTTTTGTTTAATACGACGAAACTGAGGAAGACAGTTATCAGAAGATGAGTTTTTCGAAAAGGTCTCCCCCAAACAATTAGCAATATTGTGTTTAAATGTAAAAACGTCAGAATTATGAACAAGATGTTTAACAGTATTTGAAGTACCTCTGCCTTTAATCTTATTTATCATTTTCCATACCTTATTAGTAGGCGTGCGAATATTGACTTTGGAGACATAATTCCTCCATAATAAACGTTTGCTATGATTAATAGTGCGCCTGGCAACAGCTCTACACTGGCGAACTTTATTTAAATTAGAAGTAATAGGATGCTTTTTTAATACCTTTTCAGCCTTTTTACGATCTCTGATAACACTTTTGCAAGTATCATCAAGCCAAGGATTATTTTTCTTTTTTTGAAAGTTAGAGGTTTTGGGAATATTCTTTTCACAAATCTGAACAAGTGTATTTGTAAACGAAAGAATAGGATCAGTTTTACTCAAATGATTTACTTGATTTAGATTTATATGACAATCACATTGGAATTGACTCCATTCAGCTTTATTTAGCTTCCAACGTGGAATACATGTATTACTTGATGCAATATTACTTTTTGATATAAGTGGAAAATGATCACTTCCATACAAATCGTCATGAACTGACCACACAGTCAGTAAAAAGTGATGGATCAGTTCTAGTAAGATCTATTGAAGTATAAGTACCATGTCCTGGATGTAAATAGGTACTAGACCCATTATTAAAGACACATAAATCATGTTTTGCTATAAAATCCTCAATTATATTACCTTTGGCGTCATTACTATCACCGCCCCACAAGATATTGTTAGCATTAAAATCACCCAATATAATAAATGGTTTAGGTAGTTGTTCAACCAGGTTGTCCAATTCTCTACGATCTATATTTAAAATCGGAGTAAAATATATTGAACAAAACGTTGTTGTTTTATGTGATGTAACACGCACAGCAATAGCTTGTAAAGGTGTGTTTAGAATAACACTACTATGCAACATAGAATTTCTAAGAAAAAAGAGGAGTTACCGGCTCACTTATGTGGCAGAAGTCACCATGGAGCTATACAATACATGAATATAAATAATATAATAGAACATTTAACACATTACAAAAATATTTGATTGTAGTGCAATTACGATACCGACAATAATAAAACTTGACGAGCCTCCCGTAGCTCTATCATTATTACTATAAACATTATATTGTGAAAAGTTTTTAAATTGAAAAGAATCTGTGTCTTTAAGATGGGTCTCTTGTAAACATAATACTGATGGAGAGAATTTTTGATCAAGAATTTTCAATTCATTAAAATTAACCTTTAAACTTTTACAATTCCACTGAATTATATCATCCGAATTATTCATTTGTCTTTGAGACGAGCAAGAGAAGGCTTGCGACCTCTTTTAGTTGGGGATTTGCTACAATCCCGTGTTTTGACATTATGAGAATTCTCACTAGTTCGTATATTAGGAGCAGAAGGATGTACTTCATCCTCCTCGCTTAAAATATCAAATCCATTTTTCGTAACTGCGTCTGCAACACAAGTACTAGAAGATTGTTTATTTGTGTTACTTTTATTTTGTACTTTTTTCGATGACTGACTAGGTTTTGTGGGCACATATGGTTTTACATGCGAAAATGACGCTTCAGATGACTTTGATGATGAAGTCGAGGAACTTTTTATATTGAAAGATGGACTTTGTAATTTAGTCTGAATACCACAACTCTCAGTTTGACAACGAACAGTTGCTGTTTTCTTTGTGAGAACGGCAGCAGCGTAACTATTTGTTGCCAATGAACGAGCATGGGAAGCATCATACAACGTTCTTGCATCGTAAAAAGAAACAACTCTCTCAACTTTTATTTTTATAATTTCAACTTCGCGTAAATATGCGGGACATTGTTTTGAGGATGAACAGTGGTTCCCCTTACAATTCACACAAAAAGGTGTACAGTCACAAGGCATTTCAAAATGGGCACCCCCATAATCCATGACTTCACCATCAAATTCATCTACAACTATATTCTCTACTTCTTCATGACCACAACGATGACATATACTTTTTTGCGATTGCATCTGTATTGTGACTGGCCAAATTTTTGACAGGTAAAACAGCGCAACAGTGATGGATAGTATAATTCGATGTTGGCTGTAACATAGCCTAGCTTTATTTTCGGGGGTACAGAGGGTGTACTGAACGTAAGGAGGAAAGTATTTGTTTTACTGTGTTTATCATCCTTTTTGATTATAAATCGTCGTACACCTACGACTTTCTGGCTCTTCAATTCCGCGAGTATTGTTTCATCTGATAACGAAGTGAGAGTCCTATCCTTATCTCTCAAAATACCGCGACGCATATTAAGCGTATGATGTACAGACACTTTTACAGGTATCTGACCGATGTGGTCCAATGTTAGTAAATTGATTGATTGTTGTTTCCTCATGCAGTCGACTATAAGATGTCCGTTTCTTTGCTTGGTAATGTTTTTAAATGTTCCGGCAACAGATTGAATAGTTTTATCAACTAAGAAGGGCGAAGCTTTAGCTAAAGCACCATCTTCGGAAGATATCACCAGAAAACGAGACCAGTCATCAGGTTGTACATTATTATCAATATTGTCCGAACGACGTTTTCGTTTATTCAGAGTTTGGTGGTTTTGTGTAGAGAACGCCATGAGAAAAGATTAAAATTCATTCCCACAACCACCCACCCTCCAGGGAATGTCTACAGGGACCGGGCAATACACTGTGGATCTCCAACAGCAATGCACTGGAGTGGTTGTGAGAGTAAACTCGACCATAAAGTAAAGAAATACATTTAACTGCAGAAAAGTAACTCGGGTACCAGTCGAGAAACCTTTCATTAACAGTCAATGACATGCAAATACTTTAAATTTACAATCTATTGGCCCATAAGCCACCGCCTTCTGAAATGAAAAGTTGGAAAATGCAATATATCGCATAAAAAAGGATAAAAAAAATTAGACAATATGCATAGTACTTCAAGATGGAATAAAAGTATGTCACAGAGGGTACCCTCCTTTAACAAACGTCTTCATACTGAGCATACAGAGACACTCCGAATGCATAGGAATGATCTAATTGGATGTGTGAAGAAGTGTTGTTATTTTTAGTTCTGTTCCGAAATCAAATTGACTTTTTTCGATATTGTTCTGGACTTAGTAATTTCAATGCAGAAAAGTGTCATGTTTTTCAGTTAATTGATAATGATGATTTCTTAGGAAATATTTTGATCATAATTATGGCAAGGAATATTATTTTGATTTTGTATGTCCTCTGATTTCATGATTTTCGGACTTGTGGTTTGGATTTATCCATCATATTTTCATTTCAACAACTGTCCATGTGTCACTGCTGGTGGACAATTCGTTCCCGAGGACACTTGTCGGGCAGTCCTTTACATATATATGGATAATGTCAATAAGAAAACCATAGTGGCTGAGGTGTCGCACACTAAAAAAAGGCCTCAAACTGCAATTTGCAAGGACACGTGCATAGCAGTTAACTTAGGTGTCCGCAAAATTATCTTAAATGACGTTAGAAATCAAACATTTGTGGTAAGCACTAATAATGAACTCTGGTATCAACATGCGGATTTCTTCATAAACATCAAGCCTTGTAAGATTAAACTAGTTAACGTAATTGAAGATCATCCATTCTCCCCTTATGATTGCGAAATATCGAAATGCGGGACCAAAAATTGCAAAACTTGCAATATCTTAATTACAGACAATTCTTTTACGAGCAATTTAACTAAACATACCTTTAATAAACATAGCTTTGAATATTTAAATTGTAAAAGTTAAAATATTGTATACGGTATTGAGTGTTTACTCTGTGGGTTAATATATGTCGGAGAGACAAAGGGACAACTCCGAACAAGAGTATCAGGTCACAGGTCCAAAATAAATTGTGGCGAAAACCAGTTACTCTATCGCACTTCAACCAGCCTGACCACTCTATTCTCTCAATGGAAATAAGAATTATAGAAAAAATATATCACCCCATAAACAATGCCAATTTGAGCACTCCTTTTAAGAATACTGGTTAAGACGTCTAGGCACTACTTTGCCCTATGGGTGCAATGACAATATCAGTAGTATTAGTAACCTAACTAGTCCTGCGTGTCAATCAGTTAACTTACAAGCATTATTTAACAAAAGCCAGAAGAGGCATCGAAGTAATGATACACGCAAATACAACAAACCTGAAATACATAACATTTCCTTATGTCTTTTACAATACCTTACGTGTTTATATTTTTATGACCTCTCAATATGCGATACCTGTTGACCCTTGTTCTTTACATGGAGGATTATTTATAAATTTTTAAATGTACGTCTTTTTATTGTTCTGCTGTTACGGTGAGTGGGAAGGTGGGCCCGTAAACCGGTTAACCACACCATTTGTTTGGCTTTTGTCAAATTAAATGACCGTCCTAAATCGGTATCGTAATTGCACTACAATCAAATATTTTTGTAATGTGTTAAATGCTCTATTATATTATTTATATTTATGTATTGTATAGCTCCATGGTGACTTCTGCCACATAACTGAGCCGGTAACTCCTCTTTTTTCTTTCATATCTACACTTATTCTCAGATGCAGTGTGGAGCCTGTAAAAAGGTTCCCCGTGTCTGGGTGTTTCAAGTGTTATTATTCACCCAGTAGTTACTGACTTGGTTGTGTGGGAGTTTTCCCCAGGGTTTGTACATCCTTATCCCCCCCCCCCCTTTCATTAAAATGGTTTCAAATATAATAAAAATAAAATACAAATCTCCTAAAGTTAAAATCACACCACTTAGATTGCCCTCTGTGTCCACTCTTCATATACCTGGTATTTCTTGTAGAAAATTATTCGGCACCACTAAACCACTTATTTCTCCACTTAAAAGTAGTTTCCCTATTAAACGTTCGATCTCATTTTCAAAAACATTCACACCTATAAATTCTTACAGAGCTGTCAATTCTATACGCAGAGGGTATTCTAAGATTAATAAGTGCAACGCCAAGAAATGTCTTACTTGCCATCATTTAAACTGCAAGTCTAATATTGAATCTACGGTTAATGGAAATATATTTAACACCAAATTAGACAAAGACATAGATTGAAATACTGCCAATGTTATATATGTCATCACTTGAGAAGCTAGAGGATGTGGGGCTCAATATGTCGGGGAAACTTCTCAAACTTTGAAACAACGTTTTCGGAATCATTCCTATAAAATTCGTAATAATTCACGTCGTAAATACCAGAATTTTCTTTATAACCACTTTAATAAATACCAACATAATATTAACAATGTGAAAATAACTCCAGTAGAAAATATCTCTAAATTACCAGGTGATACGAAATCAGATGTTAAAAAACGACTTTTCGAAACCGAGCTCTACTGGATTAAACAACTACAAACCCCATACCCTCTTGGTCTCAACGACCAAATATATCGCCAAGGTAATATTTCTTCTCGTCAGAATAAGATCAATATTTTTACATTAAGACATAAAACTATTAGAAAACGTAGGTCACATGGTCGTCGTCGTAATCGTAACATCAGAAAACGTAATCGTTTAAATAGGTCATTAAACGATCTTCTATTTATCGCAAAAAATAATGGCCGTCATGAACTTTTGCATGCACTATCCTCTATTCCGGTAAATAAATTGAAACCTATCCTGGACGAAGCTGATCTTCGAAGTTTACGCAATTCTGATTGATATAAACTCAATTTGATTATTTTATTTTCATATAATAAACTCTTTTCTCGTATTCCGTCTCTTCCACCCAAGCAGCAATTTCTCAAAATTAAATTTATTAATAAAGGCTTTCAACAAATTGTCGGCATTCCAATGGGCACTAACTGTGCTCCGCTTCTGGCTGACATATTCCTTTATTCATACGAAGCTGAGTTCATTCAGTCTTTGCTTTCGCAAGGAAAAAAACAATTGGCTCTTGGCTTCAATTTTACTTACAGATATATAGATGACTTGCTTTCAATTAATAATCCTTCATTCGCGGATTACCTTAGCATCATCTATCCAAGTGAACTGGAGGTCAAAGAAACCACAGAAACTAGTAATTCTACTTCGTATTTAGATATTATGTTGTCTTTCGACATTAATGGTCAATTGAACACCTCACTCTATGACAAACGTGACGATTTCAATTTCGCTATCACAAACTTTCCTTTCATAAGTAGCAACATTCCATCATCGCCTGCATACGGCGTATTCATATCTCAGTTAATACGTTATTCCAGAGCATGTTCAAATTACAATGACTTTGTTCTCAGGGCTAGGCGACTTTCAGTTAAGCTGCTCAACCAGGGTTATATATGTGCTAGACTAGCATCGTCACTGAGGAAGTTCTACGGTCGTTACGAGACTCTTATTACTCCATATGATATCTCGTTATCCAGACTTTTAAATGATATTCTGGACTGAGACCGATTCCGATCACTTTACACAGATTTGACACCTTCTATACTAGAAGGTTACCTACTTCGACTTCTCCATATATAGATACATATGGTATTCACACGATTTGACTCTTTCTACGGGGTATATGTGACGGGTGTTGCTAGCAAGCAGGAGATCCTCACTCTCCCCGGGCACCTGATCTCACTCCATCACAGGGGTTCACATATGCTCTTCAAGTAGACATATTTTGTTATTTTCCATTTGTTTTTCATTTTCACTGATTTTGTATGTCCTATGGTTTCATGATTTTTGGACTTGTGGTTTGGATTTATCCATCATCTTTACATTCGATCTACTTAACATTTCTAATATTTTTCGTGATCATAGAGTCACATCTAAAATCCCCCAATATTTTGAGAATTTAGAACCTCCACTTATTTGTTACCAGTACAAAAAGCCTATAAGAAATCTTATTTTAAATTATAATAAAGTTACATCTAACCCTGATGTTTCAGACTCTACTCCTTCGTCGTGTTCTTGTGAAAATTCTAAATATGCTTATAAACCGGCAGGTCATGTTATTACTGGTGACCTAAACTGTATTTCGGACAAGAAATTGCGCACCCTTTTTGGAAAAGGACCTAAATATAGGTTACCGTCCAGGATAGATTTCAATAAATGCTGTGACGTTATAGAAGATGCTTTAACTACATATTGTAAACGTTGGTGTAAAAAAGAACAGGTAAAGGTTCATGCTCTTAATGATTGGAAATTCGAGATTTTAAGAATTGTCGATATCCGTATTAAGAACTTTACGGAAAATCCTCATTTATTTCAACAGCCTAATACATTGACGACAAATTCTATTAAAAAGAAGATAGCTGACTTACATGCTAAATATGTCTTTGTTCCCGCTGATAAAGCAGGTAATAACATAATAGTTGTTTGAAAACTATATTATATTGAAGTACTTAAAAACGAATTAAACTCCACTCATACATATGTGGAAAGCCCTACCTCAAAAGACAGCACCTTGCACGATCACCTCATGACCATGTCCGACTTCAAAATTAAAACTGATAAATCTGATCTACCAACCATGTATTGGCTCCCTAAACTACATAAAAGTCCATATAAATCACGTTTCATATCTAATTCTAGCCACTGCTCTACTACAGTACTATCGAAACATATTACATCTGCTCTAACTGCTATAAAAGATCATATTATCAAATATTGTGATGTGGCATTTCATAATAGTAACATCAATTACTTTTGGTCGATTAAAAATTCTCATGAAGTTATAGACAAACTTCTTTCGCTAAATTTCAAAGCGACTCAAATTTCTACATTTGATTTTTCTACACTTTATACATCTCTGCCTCATGATTTGATTAAAAGCAAGTTGCTGTCTCTTATACAATGGTGTTTTCACAGAGAATCTAAAACGTACATATGTACTTCCAATAACTCTGGATTCTTTTCCAACAAACAATATACTTCATATAAATACTGGACTTGCAAGGAATTATGTAAAGCACTAGATTTTCTCATGAATAATATTTTTGTGCAATTTGATGGCAAGATATATCAACAAATAGTTGGGATTCCTATGGGTACTAACTGCGCGTCTCTGATAGCAGATTTATTTCTTTATTGTTATGAGATGGATTTTATGGTTTCTATTCAAAAATCAAAACGTTTTGACCTCATTGACAAATTTAATAATACTTGCAGATATCTGGATGACATTTTGGTTATCGACAACCCTGAATTCGAACAATTTATATCAGAAATATATCCACCAGAGCTCACATTGAATAAAGCTAATACTTGAGATAAATCTACACCTTTCTTAGATTTAAACATCAAAATTATCAACAACCTAATATATACTAATATTTATGATAAACGTGAGGATTTTGGATTTCCTATTGTAAATTTCCCTTACTTGGATGGCGATGTCCCTCGACTCCCATCATATGGTATCTATATATCTCAATTACTTCGATTTGTCAGAGGCTGCACCGATGTTTTGGACTTTCATAAACGAAATTTACAAATTACTACTAAACTTTTAACTCAGGGTTACAGATACCACAAGCTAAGAAAAACATTCGGCAAATTCTTCAGATCTTATTCAGAACTTGTATCTAAATTTGGAAATATTTCTTTTCAACAGTATGTATCCAATGGAATTTCCCATCCTAATTTTTACGGTGATCTCGTATATAAACTAAGGAAAGTAAAAGGTTCCGATAACGTTATTTTATCATGTAATAAAATAGTCAAACGTCTCCTAAATAGACAATATATTGAGATCATCAAAAAGACTATAGGTCTTGTATTTGGCCCCTCTACAGCCTTATGCAGACTTTTACTTGAACGTTGCACGCTGACTTACAGGGCGGTGGGGACTATATGACGGGCCTTGTCCAAACCTCTTTCAGAGGAGACATGGTCCTGAACCTCGTCCCCTCTGACTGTTAGTCGGGGCTCCTACAGGTCTAGGGTCTTAGCTCGCTTTCAGACTGGCAGAGCATGGTTTATCATGTTGATGTCGCATATATTTTTATACCATTATGTTTTTTACAATACCTTACGTGTTTATATTTTTATGACCTCTCAATATGCGATACCTGTTGACCCTTGTTCTTTACATGGAGGATTATTTATAAATTTTTAAATGTACGTCTTTTGATTGTTCTGCTGTTACGGTGAGTGGGAAGGTGGGCCCGTAAACCGGTTAACCACACCATTTGTTTGGCTTTTGTCAAATTAAATGACCGTCCTAAGTCGGTATCGTAATTGCACTACAATCAATATTTTTGTAATGTGTTAAATGTTCTATTATATTATTTATATTCATGTATTGTATAGCTCCATGGTGACTTCTGCCACATAACTGAGCCGGTAACTCCTCTTTTTTCTTTGATGCTCTTTTGCCATATATGAATAAACCTTTGGGCCTTCATCATATTCGTACAAAACTATTTCTATTTCAATTAGAAAATTACACGAGTAATACGTATCGTCAAGACAACGTATAATTACTGATATAGCTTTGCAGCGTATAGACTAGATGGCATTTTTATGGACATATCGACCGCTAGACTTTTTCGTCCCGTTAAGTCAGATATATCTATGGAAAAATCTAATCGCCCTTTCATCAAAATTAAATTTTCAAATAAAGGCATTGATTATTTAAATTTTGGCCAAATTTTAAATCATAAGTCTGTATTAGAGAAAATACCTCCAATTTCAAAAACAAAAATCTGATTTAAAATTTGGCCAAAATTTAAATAATCAATGCCTTAAATATAGAACTTCCATATTTGTACTGCATTCCAAAATTGTACATTTTTGTACATTTTAGGAATGCTTCAATCAACGCTTTATCGCTGGTACGATCCATCATCTTTAAATTGTAAGAGAATTGCTGGATCGCCAATCTTGCTTTAACCACGCCCACCTTGACGACGGTGTTTACGAATGCTTTGGCCTGACACGAACTGTAAACAATATGGCGGGGAATACGACATTCGATTACGTCCCGGACGATATATCCCCGTCATATTTACCCTACACACCGACGCTACGACAAAAACATAGAGCAGTAGCATTTGTTAAAGCTTCATAGATAAAATGAATCGCTTTAATGGAGAAAACGAGTCCCTATCCGTTTCCACCAGGGTGTATCAAAGTCAAAGAAATCCGCGGAACCCCACAAGGTCAATTTAGACATCGACAAAAGAGAGAATAAGATCGCCGATGCACATTGTAGCTACAAGGCTGGGTACGACAGTAAAGTAAGTTACACTATAATTTCATTATATAACCATGCGCATTGGCGGATCTAGGGAAGGATAGATATTGTACAGTGCAACGAAGAGCTCAAGAGATACTTTCTCCATTGCACTGTACATACTGCGTATGCATAACTAGTAGAGGAAGGATTGCAGGATTACACCCCCAACCTACAGTACAGATTTCTTTAAAAAGAAGTCTATTTTCGGAATATAACAAAATTAAACAAGGCTACAGAACATATATCTTGACATAGTGACACATTGTAGCTTAAAAAAAACCCCGGTCCGAAAATATGTATTTTTAGGTTATATAACCCCGGTTCCCTAAGGTTAGCGAATGCCATTTTTAGGGCTGCACCCCACCTTTTCTGGACCAAATTGTGGATAACGTTAGTCATGGGAGTTTGCAAACCCACCCACCCACCCCCCCCCCCTTACAAAAAGTTCTAGATCCGCCTATGTACTGTCACTAACCAGTAACCTGTTAATGTTATGTTAAGTTCCTGTTATTATTTTTATTATTTTCATGGAGAAAATGGAGAAAAAAAGTACAATCTACCAAAAAGTGTATTCTGGTTCCATTATGGAATAGTTCCAATTCATTGTTAAAGTTTATTTCATTTCCAAATCATTTTCAGCATGTTTTGCAGAGTTCTCAACTTCTGTTCAGTACCATTTTATTATTTGGTGACAGTTTTATCATTCTAATCATGGTAAGTATTGTTTACAGTCCAGCCAAATCTGAGTTTATGACTTTGAATTTATCATCAACTACCTACATGCAATACATATCTTTTTTCCTGCCAGTTACAGTATTTCATACCACTTTAACAAGTTTCCATACTAGTGTGGAAGCACAATGAACTTGTACATGTACACTCACATCACTCTATTCTAGAATATCTGGTCAGTGTGCTCATGTGCTATCAGTGATAATAACCTTGGAGGAATGGAAAGTTTGTGGTTACAAGGTTGTTCCAGCACAGCCTTCATCAACCAGCTTACCTCAACAATGGGACAAGCCGAGAGGAGGTAAAATCAAACCAGAACCTGTCTCACAGATGATCATATCCAGACCAGTAAACATGAACAGGAAACGAAAGCCTGTTACTGCTAAATTTGTGGACAATAGGTACAATTTCCACCATTTTTTTTTTTCTGTTTACATAATGATCTTCTATATTGTGTATAGAACCATGTTTTGTATGGTCTTTTGTGATTTAATGCCATGTTTAGTGATATTTCAGCTACATGTAATAATTATTGTAAACAGTTATAGGACAAAGTTGTCCAGTTTCAGAATTCAGTTCTGACCTGCTACAAGGCATACATGTCATGAGCAAAGACTTTAAGAGAGGTCTTTTAGATGCTATCAAACTCGGAGGTACATTTCAGTAGAAATCTGAAGGTACATGTATGCAGCTGTAAACAGTCCTGTAAAATTTGCTTATTTAAACTATAAATTAAAGAAAACATGTACACAACTTCTTAACATGTATTGTATACTGCATCATGCATGGCCATACAATAAACATAGTTCTTTTATATACATTTTTAAAAACAGGAAAATAGAGTTCAATTCATCTGATATACTCCACCTACAAAGGCTATCAAATAGCCCTGTCAAATACTTGGTGGAAACTGGCAGTGCAAGTGTAACCACACCAATTGGACCTCAACATATCGGTTCTGCCTTGAGCTATCGTATACGCATAAATATTGTTTATAAATTTTGATTGATTGATTGATTAATTTTTGTTTTACGTCACACCAGGAATATTTCACGTATATGGTGACGGCATCTCCCTGATGCGGGGCATACAAATTTTGACCTTTGCAACGGACCCACCCAAAGTAGTGAGGGATTTTTAACGTGCCATGCATACCACGACACGGGGCCTCGGATTTTACTGTCTCATCCGAAGACATCACACCGGCATGACCAGAGCGGGACTCGAACCCCGGCCCCCCGACCAGGAGTCCGACGCGATACCACTAGGCTACGCCGGCTTGTCACCACAGTGACGGTATAACAGTGTATACAGTAATATTATTTATTATGAAATCCCGTCAATACAACACAATTTTCAGTGCTTTTTCGTTGTATATTTGCAATGATTTTGATATGAAGTTTTACTCGTAGAGAGACATACATAGCATGATTTTTCTGCTAAATAAAAAATGACAATATAACTTGTGAAAATCTGTAAAAGAGCGGCTTTAAAATCTGGAGTTAAATTTTTCACTTTTAAATATAATAATATAATCAGTGTTTGAAAGCAAATTTGTCACTAGTAGTTAGTGAATAATAGCGATAGAGACAGATGATAGACAACATGATCCTTACATGTTGCTTTATATCACTTTGCAATCTAGTTTCATTTCTATTCATCTTGTATTAAATAAGGAATAAAATTAGTAAGCATACAACAAGTAAGCCATATCTGATCAATGCAGCTGAACATTGCTCAGTTAATTGTATTTCCCAAAATCTTAAATTGTTTAATACGAGCGATTGCCCTCTCTAAGTGAACACGATGTTTCGCTATTTTAATTGTTCTCGATAAATCATCTGCCTTCATTTGAGAGCCATTAGTTGCAAATGGTGGGATATTTAATTGCAGTCCCCTCCCCTTCATTAACTTTCTTTATCCGAAATGGAGCCAGAGAAAAGCATTGATGCAAAGATAACAGATCCCCTGGGATCTACACCTACAATACCCTTTAAAGTTGTGCTAGATTTATAATCAGAGTAACACTGACTTTGTTTAGCGCACTTGGTCTCTGTATCTTAAATTCTGTGCCATCTATAATGACTAAAGTATTGAGAAAATCCACTCTAACTTTGCTGGCATATTCTGTATAATAATATTTCTGTGTGGCCACATAAGAATTGAACCAAATCTGTAGAAAGTATAACTGATCTAGTTGAAAAAAAGGGTGCTACAATCTTGTGGGGATAACGAGAACAAGTGACCTAAATGTATGAAGTCAAAGTTTTGTCTTAACTTCATCATAACAAATACCAGTTGATCTTTTAGACTCATTCCTTACAAACCCAGATATTGTTCTTGTAAAGGAAAATGGTTCCTCGCATCCTTCTGGAACAAGAAATTTGAATATGTTCTGAAACCTTTCCTCAGAAAATCCTGTGTAATATTGGTAGTCCTCCTCTGATTTTAACGTTTGACAGGAGAGGGTTGTTTTAACTGGAACTTGTTTCATTTTAATTTCTGGGAATGAGCCAATTTCCTCTTCAATTCTTCATTTTCCAAGATCACTGTCGCATAGTTAACACTCAATACACCGTTATTTTCCTTCAAGCTTTTGTTTTCAGCAACTATCGCTAGTAACTCTAAAGGACCCAGGACTTTAAATAATAGAAAATTAAATGTCAGTAATATCAATTAAATATATTAATTAGGTATTACATATCTCCAGGCTGGAAATCATATCCATGATGTGGGGCTAGTTGTAAATCCAGTCATTCCCTTTTTGGGATCCACCCCTGATGCATTAGTGTGTAACAAGGCAGTAACTGGTGTAGTTGAAATGGAATGTCCTTACTCGGTTCGTGATATGACAATACTGCAAGCATGTGAAAATAGAGCAAAGTTCTTCCCGCAGAAAGATGGTGAAGAGTTTGTCTTGAAACATGATCATCATCACTGGTTTCAAGTGCAAGGTCCACTACCTACAACTGGTGCTGAATTTTGTGACTTTGTTACCTATACCAGGCTACATATACAAATTCAGAGAATATGTCCTGACTGCATAAAAATGAATGCGATTTTAAAGAAACTTTCTGAATTTTACACATTGGTCATAACTTCTTTTACTGTTAGAAATAGAGACTCAATAATTGAGATGCATACTCTACTTTTGAAACACTTTCCAAAGCCAAAGATACCAGGGTCAATGATGCAGTGACCTTTACCAGTTTCAAAATATAAATTACAGCTATGTGGCTAATATACAAGGTACAGACTACCTGCAGCTTTGTATAATTAACCTGTCTTTTTCACCTAACATCCCCCTTCTTTTCATTGGAATGAATGCAGACATAGCACTTCTTTGTAGTGGCTTTTTCCTACTTGGTGTTATTCTGTCATGTGGTAGTGCTGGCATAGGGTCTGGGTACTTGTCTGATGTAGCGCCGTCAACAAAGTGCTGAAAATTGCATTCATCAAATGATCATAGGTAAAACAAGTGACGACATAATGTTACCAGTATTATGTGCATAGAGAATTATTGTATTAGTATTTCTTTATGCATGCACTATGACACATATTTATACTATTGAAAGAAAGTAACTAATGGGTATTATACAAAATAGAATAAAAAGTGTCTTGCTTATCATGGTGGTTACAACTTTTTATATTGTACTTCTGTCAAATACACATGCATATGATGCAGAATGTACATTACTACAGTATTGCCTACAGGATTGTAATTTGTATACTAAATGAAAGTTCCACCAAACAATTTGACAGCTAAGTCTCAAGATGTTTAATCATGGATGAAAACAATGTTTGAGGACAGGCAGATAGATGACAGACATGCGTCAGACAATTTGATATCTATAGCTTTGATATGCACATGCAACATTAAGTGATCCATATGTTACTTTGTTCAGGACGGTGCGAGTATTGCTGTGAAACACTCAAACAGAATCCATACAGAGCATAATAATGAAGCTTTAAATGCTTGGTACCAGTATGCTGTGTTGTTACACTATTGTCATTAATACATAGGTTGCAGTTCTACGGTCGTTACGAGACTCTTATTACTCCATATGATATCTCGTTATCCAGACTTTTAAATGATATTCTGGACTGAGACCGATTCCGATCACTTTACACAGGTTTGACACCTTCTATACTAGAAGGTTACCCTCTTCGACTTTTCCATATATAAATACATATGCAATTCACACGATTTGACTCTTTCTATATGTGACGGGTGTTGCTAGCAAGCAGGAGATGCTCACTCTCCCTGGGCACTTGATCTCACTCCATCACAGGGGTTCACATATGCTCTTCAAGTAGACATATTTTGTTATTTTCCATTTGTTTTTCTTTTTCACTGATTTTGTATGTCCTATGGTTTCATGATTTTTGGACTTGTGGTTTGGATTTATCCATCATCTTTAGATTTCAGCCATATGTGGTTGAAGAAGAAAGTGTTTCAGAACATATGTGGCGACACAAAACATGTAGACTTGTAGGTCCCTTAACTTGAAATACGAACCAAATAAAAAGGTAACAATATATTGTATTAATGCACGTGTAATGTTTATACTCGTGCAGCTACAGTATTCAGTATATTGCATTGCCATGGCATTGGGATTGGACCGGTGAATGAACCAATTAATCCCCCCCCCTCTTTTTCTTCCCTCGTCAAAATACGCCTCAAACGATTGCCATGTTAATACTTATGTGCAAATCATTTATCAAAATATTTCCGTGTCAGAGGGGATGATGTTCAGGACCATGTCTCCTCTGAAAAAGGTTTGGACAAGGCCCGTCATATATTCCCCGCCGCCCTGTTAGTCAGCGTGCAACGTTCAAGTAAAAGTCTGCATAAGGCTGTAGAGGGGCCAGATACAAGACCTATAGTCTTTTTGATGATCTCAATATCATATTGTCTATTTATAAGACGTTTGACTATTTTATTACATGATAAAATAACGTTATCGGAGCCTTTTACTTTCAATATATATGAGATCACCTTAAAAATTAGGATGGGAAATTCCATTGGATACAAAGTGTTGAAAAGAAATATTTCCAAATTTAGAAGTTCTGAATAAGATCTGAAGAATCTTTCATGTACTTTTTAATTTCTATTGCAGTATTTTTGTTTTCTAGCGTCACTGTGCTCAACTAGCTGGCTGGCTGTGTGCGACGATGGAATGTTTTCTTTTAATGTGCATCATTTCAACATGTGTTGCAGTACAGGTCGCAACATTTTGTAAGTGAAATCAACTCTAAATACACAGCAATGAATGTTATATATCCAGTTGAATGCAATGCTAATACAATGTTAAGTTGCTTTAACATAAGGTTTGCTATAATTGTAGCCCAGGATTGCCGAATTTATATTTACATTTAATTCTCGTATAAAGGGCAATATTATACATGATGTAATACAATCACATTTTACTAAGGCATAGGGTGAGCTTGGAATGTGAACCTCATAGGATATGCATATAGATATACATGTATAAAGTAATATTCATGTAAACCTGGAAAGCGTCAAGAATTTACAGTTAGGTGCCGTCGTAACCTTACATAAAGTGCACTTCGAGTTAACTTTATGACTGCTTTTTAAGTTTAAGTTTAAGTTTACTTGGCGACAACAGAGTGAACTTGGTAGTAAACTCGGTTCAAAGTTAAGTACTAAACATGGTTCCAATTTTACTCTAAGTGCACTTTCTATATACATGTATATTTACCATATTTTTCTATTAAAACACTTTTTATATAAAATATGCAATTGTACATGATAAGACAATTATTTCTATCGTGTTATACGAAAATAGATAATTGTAATAAACAAAAGTGAAAGGTGAAGTTGGTGTCACGTAATAGCACACTTGAAGACGGGATTACTTTAAAGTAAACTTGATATCAAGTGCATTGACAAAACTTTATGACTGGTTTGCAGTACGAAAAATTAATCTTCAAGTGCACTTGTCAAGTGCACTTGAATGTAAGTTTAGGACTGCACCCAACCGTATGTTCGTGTGCAAGATATATGAATTCACAAGAAATAACATGGACACGTTTATTTCGTAACTGACTTGCATTGATTAGATACTAGTTGCGTTGACTGTAATATACATACATGTACCACAAAGTCGTGTCACTAAAGTCATTCAGGTATATTTATTAATTCATTTGTAATTAAAGTAACGCTGATGTATATAGTATTTTTAAAATGTGGTTTACACTTATTTATTGTGTCAAAATTAAATTCACTGAAGCACTTACTATTTTTTGCCCAACAAAGCGGAGTATTTTTGCTTAACTCGTGACGTCGGATGGCGGCAAAAGAAAAATATGAACTTTGTGTATGATATCTGTAAGTGATTGCTGAAATCGTAGAGTTGTTTATAATTTACGTTTTGATATAGGTGACATACCAAAATCTATACAGGATTCTTAATACAACATGCCATTTCATATCAACAGTTTTCAATATCCTGAAATGCTAGGAAATTTAATTGTGAAGTTGATCACCACAAAGGGTAATCAAATCTGCGTTTTAGATATATCTTTATCAATTTTAAAGCCACCAATGTAGCACTTAACAAACCTGCGGCACAGAGTTCTATGTTTGGACACTATGGTGCTTCTAGAGTAGTAGATGGTGACAGAAGTAATGGGGTAGATCTGGATGCAAACAGTTGTAGTGTTACCGATGACAGTTCAACTATAAAACAAGCCTGGTGGAGAGTGGACTACATATTCCATTACCACAGTTTCTATTACCCACAGACATTGGTTTTTGGTTGAGTATTAATAATTTATTAATTCTATTGATATACTTATTTCAGTCATTCCATTATGTCCCTATGTATGACACAAGCTTTATAGTGGATGTGAAGAATATTTATTTTTCAACCCAGATGGTATTACTTACTGTTCGTTTGATCTAAATGAGTGTATAATTATATACGTTGCAGTCATAACAGTGTATATTAAAATAAATATAGATATAATACAAGTCTTGCGGAGAGTGAACCCGCTGATACATTATGTTCTATAATATGACATACAGCCATTCATTTCATTGTATACTGTTTAATGTTAGCATTCTATGGCAAGATAAGATTATAATTAGAATCATTTCAGAAGTGAAAAAGATCATAATCTGGAAAAGGAAATACAAATTTACCTTGTACATATTTTGCCATCAGTCGGTAATCGGTCAATATGTAACAATCTACAACGATAAAAACTCAATACAACATCTCCCAGGATATTGCACAGCAGCTATCCTTGAGCTGTGTGAAGTAAAAATTCAAAGTAAACTAGCGATTTCGGACTTTCAATTGATGTCACATTATAACAAATTTTCTGTGTGATAATTTTTTTGAAGATTTGTCACTCATCTATTGATGGGTTCTTTTTGTGACTTAATACAAATACAGGACAACCAGGGGATTATTGCCATATACAGGCGTTCAAGCATTCCGGATTTCATTTAATTCTGCCGTCAGTCTTAAGTGATATTACATGAATGGTCATTGTTAGCTACACGTGTGAAAGTGTTTCGGTATACTTTTGTAACATGCTAAATATAATTATTCAATTTCGTTTAGCTTACGAATAAATCCATGAAATGTCAACAAGCTATTTTAAGCTATTCCGGATTCGTCTAGCCATTCCGGATTGTGTTTACGCATGCACATTTTTGGGACTATTTCAAAATTATTTTGTGACATACACATAGAATTCTAGTTTGGAATTGTCACAAGTTGAAAATGTGGATTTTTCTATTATAAAAAAGATTGTACTTGATATCTATATTTCTATGTTTGTTACTTTGACTTACGTGTTATTATACCCTTTTTCCTGATGTTATTTGGCTGTGACACTTTCTACACAGTGTTTGTTCACATTCATGTATAGACACAGTGCTTAATTTTATTGTGTCATCTGTATGTCAGGGCATTCACGGCGGGTGTGGCTATCCAACCAGAAGACGCTCACTCATCCTGGGCACCTGGTCTCACCTTTTAATTTCAGGGGTCCGTGAATGTCCACTGTGGTACATTGTTGTTAGTGCCATAGTCATGTGACACCAGTTACTTTCGTATTTTTCACTCAAATAACGTCTCTCATCGAATCACATGTAACTCGACCGTTGTTGTACACTGTAAATTGACCAGTAAACACATGACCTGAAAGGGACATTGACCCTTGGGTGAACCAGAAATATCACAATCAGCTAGTTTCTAATAACGTGTATATTCCAAACGATACCTATTTCATATTTTATCTGTAGTATTTCAACTAGAATTTTGCGGGCATTTGGTGGTTATTGTCGTATAGCTTGGTCAAATCATTTTCTTTACAGACGTAACAATTTTCACGTCTGTCACTATATATACGTTTAAATACCAGTTTTTTTTGAGTGGGTATACACAATTTATTTTGAAAAACGAACACTACTGTATGTATCACTAGGCAGCAAATATACCAAGAAAGACCTCTTAGTTTTGACTTTAAAAATTGTTACAAAGAAAAAAGAGGAGTTACTGGCTCAGTTATGTGGCAGAAGTCACCATAGAGCTATACAGTACATGAATATAAATAATATACTAGAACATATATCACATTACAAAAATATTTGATTGTAGTGCAATTACGATACCGACTTAGGACGGTCATTTAATTTGACAAAAGCCAAACAAATGGTGTGGTTAACCGGTTTACGGGCCCACCTTCCCACTCACCGTAACAGCAGAACAATCAAAGGACTTACATTTAAAAATTTATAAATAATCCTCCATGTAAAGAACAAGGGTCAACAGGTATAGCATATTGAGAGGTCATAAAAATATAAACACGTAAGGTATTGTAAAATACATAATGGTATAAAAATATATGCGACATCAACATGATAAACCGTGCTCTGCCAGTCTGAAAGCGAGCTAAGACCCTAGATCTGTAGGAGTCCCGACTAACAGTCAGAGGGGACGAACCAATTGGTAAGTTACTCGACAGACACTTCATAAATCCGAATCCGCAACCCTCTGTGATCTCTCCCCAAATATGTATGTTACTGAAAATGATACAAAGAATTACATGTACGTATAAAAACTAGAAATCATGAGATTATGCATGGATTTCGGAGTAGATGTAAGCGGAGACATATATACACATGTTTCAGATGTAAGTGGCTTTGGAAACAAAAAATGTTTTCTTAAGTCGTACAAACGAGACCCTTAGTCATACACGACTTGCTGAGTATCTAGTTTGTACAACTTAGTAAGTCGTTTGAATTACTTCGAATCTCATATGTACGACATGTGTCGTGTCACATGTCTAGAGTTATCTCTCTTTGGTCATATAGTGATTAGTAGTCCATTTTTGGTTTTAGCATTTTTTGTGTAGCACGTGCGAGCCATGTTTATCCTCCGTTAGGCGATGTGTTTCTATCGTTTATTATCCATCTGATGCCACGATGTAAGTTATTATTATTATTTCTACAATGTATTTTTGTGCACTTTAACATCTTTGTGAAATAATTGCATGGTTTTTTTTATGCATAATGATGCATATAAGTTTTCTAAAAATAGATTGTTTACATACAGCAACACATATTGTGTACTGAACTGTATACATGTACAGTTTTCAGTTTTATGATGCTGTTTGTTGGTATACTCTATGAATTATTTTCAGATATTGAATTGTTGATTAGATGATATTTACATTATTGTCTGGTTATAGAATCATTTGGATAATTTTTGGTATTTCATGATTTTTAGATTAATTGGTTTATGTACTAGAATGTATTGTTACATGTATAATAAATATAGAACATATATACCTTTTAATTTTGTGCACCATATGCGCATTTCGACAAGTTATGTCTCTTCAGTGATGCTCGTGGCTGGATGATTGATTCTCACAATATATAAAAATATGAAGAGCAGTGTTCAAACTAAAATGACCGAAAAAGTGAACCAAAGAATCTATCTAAGGACAGAGCTATTTATGAGGGAGATACTCCTTAGTTTTAGAGTGATTTACTTAATTTGATGACCGACAATATGAAGTATATATTTCATGTCAGTACAAAAGGCACTGAAAACTAGACTTATGATGCCCTCGGGGACTATCAGTCCACCAGCAGTGACACCGGTCTAGTGGTTATAATAAATATAGAACATATATACCTTTTAATTTTGTGCACCATATGCGCATTTCGACAAGTTATGTCTCTTCAGTGATGCTCGTGGCCGAATGATTGATTCTCACAATATATAAAAATATGAAGAGCAGTGTTAAAACTAAAATGACCGAAAAGTGAACCAAAGAATCTATCTAAGGACAGAGCTATGCATGAGGGAGATACTCCTTAGTTTTAGAGTGATTTACTTAATTTGATGACCGACAATTTGAAGTATATATTTCATGTCAGTACAAAAGCACTGAAAACTAGACTTATGATGCCCTCAGACTTTGCTAATTTATGATGATGCTGTTTGAATATAGTGAGTGTGATTGTGTGATTATTTGTGTTGGTTTTGTATATTTGTAGCTTTTCACCACTACTGTACCACATCAGTGTTTTGGATGGAATCAATAAACCAGCTAATATAATATACATGGACTTTTTCTTGGACTGTCAGTTCCTGACGATTAAAGTTATTTACTGTGTTTATTCTTGATGTGGGTAGGCCAGGTTTAGCTGCGCTAACATTGGGCAGTGACAACATGTACGACTTAATGTCTTTTTTGTAAGACTTAACATCTATCTGATACGACATTTTAGTTTTCTGAAACTATTAATAACAGTCAAAAGCTTGTAGAAAAGTAGGTTAGCTTCTGGGCGAAGTTTGTCTTGTCTATCTTTACACCGGGATTTTCCCTGTATGTTCTCTCGTTACACAGTTCCTCATGCTTTTGAGTGGCCCATAGACCCCCTTGTCCAATGGCTGCATTAAATGAGTAGTATTGGGAACAATAAGATATAGCTCTATTTGGTGTGCGACAGCTAATTGAAAAACATCCATACCAATATGGCTTCCAACGCTGTGTATTATCAAGACTACCGGTCTAGCAGAGGCTACGTTTTCTGAGAAATGGAGTATAAATTTCCTGAAGGTTTCAGAATTCATCCAGCCTGATTTTGTGTACTCTAGGGTTGTTCCAGTTATAGCTCCAATCAAAGGGTTGCATGTCATTGGCCTGGTTCCTGGATATATCAGGAAAGGGGGAATCATGTTCCCTTCAGCACTGGCACAAAACACGGCGGTAAGGCGATCCTTACTTGAAGTGATGTGTGATACAGGAGTGGCTCTGCTTGAAGGTCCAATCACTTTTTCCAGCTTTCCTTCCCATGACAAATCAAGTCTCGTCAGCATTCCATATTTGCCCTGCTTTGTCGAGCAGATCTTTTGAAGAATGAAAATCTCTGAATCCAATGTACCAACTATCAATTTCCTGTCTGTTCAGTCTGGCCCTAGACGCATCTAAAGATGTTTCTGGTCTAATATCAAAAATTTCGTAGTTACGGGCCATGAACGAGGAATACCAATCATAGCTTTATCTATTATTCTTGAAGGGAGTTTTCCTTTTTTCCATGGTTCTTATCCTTTGTACAAACTCTAGGAATTCTTTAGGTGTCAAACCCATACCTCGTTTGGCCATTTAAGCAAGCCGCTTGGCCATTTCAGTTTTCTCTGCCTAGCTAAAAACCGGTACGGGTCCATTCCTACTTTCTATTTTAACTTCCCCAGATAGCCTCCGATATAGAAATCCGTAAGACAAGTAAAAGCAGCTGGTGCATTATAGATTGGTGCCTTTTCTTTTCGTACTAACTCTTTTGCCTTTTTCACTCTTTCACTTTTGGTAGGGGGTGCTCGACAATTCGGGAACAGACGTTTCGGGGTCAAATATATACGACGTTTAGGGACTTGAATGCGTCGTTTCGGGATACGCTAAACTTCGTTTCGGGACCTATATTTTATATGTATATACTATTTGTAATTGAAATTATTTTGAGAATTGTACGTGCGTTATGGCTTATTTATGATGGATATTGAATAAAATTATTGATTATATAATATTATTAAAGAAAAAAGAGGAGTTACTGGCTCAGTTATGTGGCAGAAGTCACCATAGAGCTATACAGTACATGAATATAAATAATATACTAGAACATATATCACATTACAAAAATATTTGATTGTAGTGCAATTACGATACCGACTTAGGACGGTCATTTAATTTGACAAAAGCCAAACAAATGGTGTGGTTAACCGGTTTACGGGCCCACCTTCCCACTCACCGTAACAGCAGAACAATCAAAGGACGTACATTTAAAAATTTATAAATAATCCTCCATGTAAAGAACAAGGGTCAACAGGTATCGCATATTGATAGGTCATAAAAATATAAACACGTAAGGTGTTGTAAAATACATAATGGTATAAAAATATATGCGACATCAACATGATAAACCGTGCTCTGCCAGTCTGAAAGCGAGCTAAGACCCTAGATCTGTAGGAGTCCCGACTAACAGTCAGAGGGGACGAGGTTCAGGACCATGTCTCCTCTGAAAGAGGTTTGGACAAGGCCCGTCATATAGTCCCCACCGCCCTGTTAGTCAGCGTGCAACGTTCAAGTAAAAGTCTGCATAAGGCTGTAGAGGGGCCAAATACAAGACCTATAGTCTTTTTGATGATCTCAATATCATATTGTCTATTTATAAGACGTTTGATTATTTTATTACATGATAAAATAACGTTATCGGAGCCTTTTACTTTCCTTAGTTTATATAAGAGATCCCCGTAAAAATAAGGATGGGAAATTCCATTGGATACATACTGTTGAAAAGAAATATTTCCAAATTTAGATACAAGTTCTGAATAAGATCTGAAGAATTTGCCGAATGTTTTTCTTAACTTGTGATATCTGTAACCCTGAGTTAAAAGTTTAGTAGTAATTTGTAAATTTCGTTTATGAAAGTCCAACACATCGGTGCAGCCTCTGACAAATCGAACTAATTGAGATATATAGATACCATATGATGGGAGTCGAGGAACATCGCCATCCAAGTAAGGGAAATTTACAATAGGAAATCCAAAATCCTCACGTTTATCATAAATATTAGTGTATATTAGGTGGTTGATAATTTTGATGTTTAAATCTAAGAAAGGTGTAGATTTATCTCAAGTATTAGCTTTATTCAATGTGAGCTCTGGTGGATAAATTTCTGATATAAATTGTTCGAATTCAGGGTTGTCGATAACCAAAATATCATCCAGATATCTACAAGTATTATTGAATTTGTCAATGAGGTCAAAACGTTTTGAGTTTTGAAGAGAAACCATAAAATCCCTCTCATAACAATAAAGAAATAAATCTGCTATCAGAGGCGCGCAGTTAGTACCCATAGGAATCCCAACTATTTGTTGATATATCTTGCCATCAAATTGCACAAAAATATTATTCATGAGAAAATCTAGTGCTTTACATAATTCCTTGCAAGTCCAGTATTTATATGAAGTATATTGTTTGTTGGAAAAGAATCCGGAGTTATTGGAAGTACATATGTACGTTTTAGATTCTCTGTGAAAACACCATTGTATAAGAGACAGCAACTTGCTTTTAATCAAATCATGAGGCAGAGATGTATAAAGTGTAGAAAAATCAAAGGTAGAAATTTGAGTCGCTTTGAAATTTAGCGAAAGAAGTTTGTCTTTAACTTCATGAGAATTTTTAATCGACCAAAAGTAATTGATGTTACTATTATGAAATGCGACATCACAATATTTGATAATATGATCTTTTATAGCAGTTAGAGCAGACGTAATATGCTTCGATAGTACCGTAGTAGAGCAGTGGCTAGAATTAGATATGAAACGTGATTTATATGGACTTTTATGTAGTTTTGGGAGCCAATATATGGTTGGTAGATCAGATTTATCAGTTTTAATTTTGAAGTCGGACATGGTCATGAGGTGATCGTGCAATGTGCTGTCTTTTGAGGTAGGGCTTTCCACATATGTATGAGTGGAGTTTAATTCGTTTTTAAGTACTTCAATATAATATAGTTTTCAAACAACTATTATGTTATTACCTGCTTTATCAGCAGGAAGAAAGACATATTTAGCATGTAAGTCAGCTATCTTCTTTTTAATAGAATTTGCCGTCAATGTATTAGGCTGTTGAAATAAATGCGGATTTTCTGTAAAGTTCTTAATGAATATAAAAATTATGAAAATCAAACATATGAGTTTCGTATTTGTTTTATAATATTTCATAAAATTTCATCAAAATTCATTCTTATTGCAAAGTAAACAATTAATATGGAATGCTTTGATTAAGTTTGAAACCAAAATTTTTGTTATAATCGACACGAATAAGACCTTCAACGAATAACTGACATACATGTCAAAAAGACAAATAAACATAAAACAACGTTGAGAGAATACTATAAGTTGACATTACTGTGAAAAGAAAATTAAGCTATGTGTTGATATTATTGTTAAGAAAAAAAAAAACCCAGATTGAATTAATAATCCAAACTAAGGCTTTTAACATTTTGATTACACAAAACATAACATTAAAAATAAATATAATATAAACAATATTATCATATGTAAGGTTTGATATAAATAATTATTATTAGATCCCGAAACGTCGTATTTAAGTACCGAAACATCGCATATTAGGTACCGAAATCTCGTATAGGTCCCAAAACGTCGTATTCCCGAAACGTCATGTATTCTTTTGGTTGGTGTAACTGGATACCCAGATTTAAATTTAAATGTTTTCCTCCTCTCTGGTGGCATCTTTATTGGACCTGTATGAAAAAAAACCCCGGTAAAAATAGGTCCATGTTTATAGTCAATGTCAATAGGTTTCAACGAATGTATCAAATCAATCTGGCCCAAACAAATAAACGGGCGACGGACGGGAAATGATCACAATGTTTGGCTCAATAAACGACTACATGTATGCAAACGTGGCAAAATACATCCGTCGGGATAAATTAAATTAAATAGCAAGACTTAAAAAACGATGAAATGAATCAACATAGTCAATGAAGATATTGCCTAATATGGAAAAGATATAGGGTATACAGTAGGGGAAAAGAACATATATTGGTATTCACATAAAGATCTATCTGAGTGAATGTAAAATAGCAAATTCCGGTCACTTCCAAAAATACCCCGGCCCTTGCAAATTATCATGTTATATTGATATTGGGAGAGAGAAGAGTTGTTTAAGGGCTGGCTCACAAGATGCGAAACGAAATTAGTTCCGATGAATCTGAAAGGTAAATTTTTGTGTCGAGAATATCTTTCTACTGAGTACGTGCTAGGCTACTGTATAAATATTTCTATAGATAGAAAAATATTTCTGACTAACCCCCCTGTATAAACAGTAACTTGTACATCATTACTTGTATATGCCCCTTTTCACAAATGACGTCATCATCTTTAGTGCAATCCGGAAGGACTAGTTCAGTGGTGAGGGAATTTCAACTGATGGCATCGTTTTCATAGCGAAACGAAAATACCTTTATGAATGTCATGATTGTTGAAGTATTGAGGTATGACTTGATGGTAAATTTGTTTCAATATACTTACCAGTAACCCTCACAGTTTGGATTTTTTCTACTCTTTGCTTGAAGCTTTATTCGATCTTTTTGAAGATGCTCGTTGATTCAAACGTAACAATCGTTGCTCGCACGACATGTGCACGTTCATTTTCGTCATTCATGTTATTATTATTTACATTGATGAGTAATCTTTTACACTGGATGATTGATTTATTTCATAACTATAACATACGCATAAACATTTATTTGAAACTAGAAATTATCCGGAATGGCTAGAAATCCGGAATGACTTGAAAGCCTGTACGAACCTCGGAAATATACCATGACCACTGAGCAACGTTGAATCTATAAGCACGCCTTCAAAAAGGTCTTAATAAAAGAGAATACAGAAGACATCTGAAAATCGGGAGCTATGTGTACCCCTTGCCCACCTAATTGTGTTAGTGACAATCAAGAATATCATCATTCTTGATGGAGCATGTATTCATGGTTCTAAGGATGGTATTTATGGGGTAAGATGTAATACTATATGCATGGCAATCTGTGATATCTGCAACAACGGTAACATATGCGATTATTCGTGGATACTTTGGAACAAACTGTGTTAGTAGATGTGATAATTGACTGGACGCCACGGGGCAATGTGCAACTTATATTGTTCACATAACTGCCTACATAACTTCTTCAATCGAAATACGGCAACCACACGCGGTCCCCTTTGCCTATCCAAACAGGAAAAAGAAAAAGTACAAGATTGTAAAAAGTCTTGTTAGAAAAACTCTGAAAGAAGCGCAGCAAGCGACTTCTGCGATACTGCATGTATAATAAAAGACGCATGTTGAGAATATCTGTGTTGTTTTAAGTACCTAATATTGAAAGATTTAAATCAATGATATATAATATTAAAATGTTTTCCAGTCGGAAAGAGTGGTGCAGGTCGATTAACAGGGTTCTCTATTTACGTCTCTAACACCACCAATTGGTGGAATGGCGTTTTGTGCTACCATGACAACAAAACAACACTTCCAGAGACCCATGACACTTTTTTTTACATATTTTGCCATCAATCGACAGTTGGAAAGTATGTAACTATTTACAACGATAGAAACTCAACACAACTTCCCACATGATATAGCAGAACAGTTATCCTAGAGCTGTGTGAGGCTGAAATTCAAAGTAAGATAACAAATTTATCTATTTGACAATGCTTAATTTTTTTCTGCTGTTACATCTAAATTACAGCGTTCCGTGAATGTAAAGATGATGGATAAATCCAAACCATAAGTCTAAAAAATCATGAAACCAGAGGACACACAAAATCAGTGAAAATATAAAACAAGTTGAAAATAACAAAATATGTCTACTTGAAGAGCATATATGAACCCCTGTGATGGAGTGAGATCAGGTGCCCGGGGAGAGTGAGCATCTCCTGCTTGCTAGCAACACCCGTCACATATGCCCAGTAGAAAGAGTCAAATCGTGTAAATTCCATATGTATTTATAAATGGAGAAGTCAAAGTAGGTAACCTTCTAGTATAGAAGGTGTCAAAGTTGTAACCCTCATATCCAACAACATATAAGAATTCTTTCCATATCGCACGAAGCATTGGTGTATGATTGCAGTAGGTCTTAAAACGTCTGTGCTGCACTATATATATTGCTTTATGAATACAATACCCCTTTTTATGTGTCAGACTCGTAACGGGAGGAAGGGGGGAGGGGGTTCAAGTGACAGAATAGCTGCACAGCCTATGAGGCAACATAATTCTGATGTGGTGATGACCCCAATGTAAGGATCGAAAATGATGGGCCGTTTATTTTTAACTTGCATATAGCAAAAATGCAGACGGTATGTAAATATTTTGATATATATTTCATTAAACGATGATATTTATATGAACAATACGGACGTTCTTATGACTAATGAGCTACCTGGATTTCCCAAATCTAATCGTACTGTGTAAGAAGTATGAATAATCTATGTCACACTTTTTGATATCAAAAATCAAATTTAATATCAGATTTACATTATACTATATTTATGTCATCCATAATTTATTAACAGTCCCATCTCCTTGCTCAAATTGCATGAAAATTTCTTATCTGTACGGTCAAAAAGAAACAAATGGATTTCCATGTCTTTTGTGTTGTAAGAATGACTTCTATGGTACAGAATGTACAGATAAGTGTACATGTAAAGATGATGGATAAATCCAAAGCACAAGTTCAAAAATCATAAAACCAGAGGACATACAAAATCAGTGAAAATGAAAAACAAATGAAAAATAACAAAATATGTCTACTTGAAGAGCATATGTGAACCCCTGTGATGGAGTGAGATCAGGGACTGTCATGGCACTGGATCGTGTTATAGTGATGGGATATGTGTAACTTGTGATCCCGGTTATTATCCCTCTGGAACACTATGTGCCACATGCGATACGTCATGTGGGGGTAATGGAGCCTGTTATGAGAATAGGACTTGTGTAACATACAATTTCGGTACTTAGGAACACAATGTGCTGCATATCTTCAATCATGCGGGGGTGATGGCGCTTGTGATGCCTATGGTGGATGCATATTTTGCAATCCTGGAACATATAAGGCGGGAGCTATGTGCATCCCTTGCCAATCTAACTGTGCTGGTGATAACCAAGAATGTAATAGCCTCGATGGAACTTGTATCAATGGTTGTAAAGATGGTTTCCATGGGGGAAGATATATGAATACATGCATGACAAACTGTAATATATGCTACAACAGTAACACATGTGATAAATGTAGTCGTGGATACTTTAGAACAAACTGTAACAGTAGATGTGATGGATGTCTGGACGCATCCTGAGATCGTAAAGGTATCTGAACAAAAACTTGTGTAACTGGACGACACGGAACAATGTGTAACCTAAATTGTCCAAACCACTGTTTACACAACTCTTGCGATCGGAATGCGGCAAACTGCACACAAGGGTGCTTCAATGCTACATATGGTCCCCATTGCAACATAACCTGTCCTAGCGGCTGTGGTGGCGATTAAAAATTGTGTACAAGACTGTCCGGTGAATGTGAAACTTGCATAAATGGAAAATATGGTAATTAATGCACATCGAACTGTTCAACTTATTGTGGTAGAAATAGAGCGTGTGCATTAAGCACAGGATATTGTGTAATTTGTAGTGCAACGTGGACAGAAAAAAGAGGAGTTACTGGCTCAGTTATGTGGCAGAAGTCACCATAGAGCTATACAATATAGTGCTATACAGGTCCATTTTGTGATAAACGTGAGTATGTATTTTATATATTCTGATCTTGCATTCATTACAATTTATACAACCATTGATACAAACGAATAGCATAATATGGTGTATTATACTATATAATGTTCTATGCTCTGTCTCTATCACAAACACTAAGATGTACTAAACAGAGAGAAAAATGTAGCCTATCTATCGCTGAGTTCTACAAATTACTCTGTGCTATTTCTGAAAGTGTTGTTATGTGCAGTCTTGACATTTTGTAAAAGTTCTGTAAAGATGTGTTTTGCTATTCCTGTGCGCTCAGGACTGCTGATCACACATGTCTGCTTTAACATACATGTTGTATAATAGTACTTTAAAACCCAGAGTTATGAAATACTTTTGGTTAATTTTACAGATCTTATTCAGACATTTAATATAAATTGGGAAATGTGACTTTTCAGCGATACGTATCCAACGAAATTCCCAATTTTCTACGGTGATTAAGTATACAAACTACGGAGGGTCAAAGATTCCGATAATTTGATATCGGAGGATTCTGGAATGATTAAACGCTTTTGACATCAACAGTATGACCCAGAAATCATCGCTAACACCATATATTTCTTGCATTGTGTCCCTCTATCGCCTAATGCAGACCTGTGCTTCAGCGTTGCACGCTGACTGACATTGAGGTAGGGACTCTATGACGGGCCTTGTCCAAACCTTTTAAGAGAAGACAGGGTCCTGATCATCGTCCCCTCTGACCGTTAGTCTGGACTCCTTTTGTAAGATGTTATGGTTATGTTGTTTTTCGACCTGGGAGTTCACTAGAACATGAGCTTTACGTGGTTTCGTCAAATCTCGATTTTATTGGGATTTGCATTTGTCTGAATCAGACGCTATACACAGTTTTGTCCGTTTATTCCATATGGTTAACCCTTTGGTACTTCTTCGTTGTTTACTCTGTAAATTTCAACTTTATGTATCATAGTTACATTATAACAATAGGGGGTAATAATCTTGATGTATAACAATATACAATTAAATGAAAGATAATGAGTTTATTCAAATCTTAAGGGAAAGAAAGAAGAAGGAATATAACCCAATTTAACTTAAGAAATCAGCATGGACATGCAAGAAAATACAAAGATAAGCACACTAAAAGACTTTCTTTGAGAAATATTCTAATGTAGTGTAGACGGAAGTACTAATAGTAGTATAATACTTTCATATCGGTACTAATTTGTTCTTCAGAAATTCAAAATAAATGTGAATCAGGAGTACCAACGGCAGCTATGGTAGGAGTTATATTGGCTGCAGTAGTGGTCATAGTCATTTTAATCATTGTGATTATTGTGATCAAACGGTGAGTGTACTTTTTTGTAATTGAATACACTTTTGGAAAACTAAACATTTATATAATAACAATAAAAGAAAAACCTTTTATAGTGATGCATTTATAATATAAAATTTATTTTATAGTGATGCATTTTTATTGATTGATTGATTATTGTTTTATGTCACTCCACGATTATTTTATGTATATGGTGACGGCATCTACCTGATGTATTGCAAACATTTTTATACTTTGCAACGGACCCACCCGAAGCAGTGAGAGATCTTTAAAGTGCCACGCCTACCATGAGACGGGACCTCGGCTTTTACTGTCTCATCCGAAAGACATAACACCGGTGTTCCCAGGGCGGGAGTCGATACCCTAATTAAATGAAATTTAAGAAAGTATGAGAACATTTGTTCATCTGTTCTATACACACTGCTCAAGTAAAATACGAAAATGGCACTAACAACAATGTACCACAGTGGACATTCAAGGACCCCTGAAATTCAGAGGTGAGACCAGGTCCCCGGGAGGAGTGAGCGTCTCCTGTTTGGATAGCCACATCCGCCGTAAATGTCCTGACATTAAAACGAAACATTATAATTCAGCACTGTATATACATGAATTTGAAAAAAAATAACACGGAGTAGAAAGTGTCACAGTCACATAACATCAGAAAAAAGCGTATAATAACACTTAAGTCAAACCCTCCGCGGGTTACTTTTTTACGAGCTCCATGCTGCAAAGGGAATACGCGTGACGTTCGTGTAAAATACGAAAATAACTGGTGTCACATGACTGTAGCACATAACAACAATGTACCACAGTGGACATTCACGGATCCCTGGAATTCAGAGGTGAGACCAGGTGCCCTGGAAGAGTGAGCGTCTCCTATTTGGCTAGCCACACCCGCCGTGAATGCCCTGATATAAAGAACTATACGCAATCCATTTCATTCATTAACTATTGATGACGTATCGTTCTGGCCTGTTCTCAATGTTGACTTCTTTCTACTTTAAAGTTGATTTCTATCAGCTAATGGGGTTCGTGACCGTTAGGGATACTGACTGGAATATCTCATTAACTGGATAAAGGCCTTGTTTCTCTGAAAGATCCAGAATGAGACCAGCATACAAAAACTAATACCATAGATAAACGAAGTGTACTAACATAAATGATAAAGAAACAATCCAGATATTATTTGTATGTTTAAAAATAGCATACATCTTTTTAATTCTAAGAAATGGGTTTCATTCAAATCACTTCGTACTTTATACTATGGCGTGCTGAATCTTTAAATGCTTCTAAATGTTTACAGAAGGAACCCAGATGAAAGAGACAACATTTATACTTCAGCAACGACTGATACCAATAGAATAGATGGCACGATAGTTAATAATGTTATATTCATTTGGGACGAAATGTAACGGGAAAAAATATGATAAATAAATGGACAAAAACAACAACAAAACAAACACACAAAAAGAAAAAAAAAAGTAGCAAAACAGATCACCTCCTTTTTCTGTATAGTTTTGCAATTACATTTAACGCACACTTCATCAGATTTTATTTATTCCAGATCATGTCTATTTCAGTGTGGATTACACTTCAGAGAACGATATAAACACTCAAAGCAGTGCTGCGAATAAGTCTTCAGAAGGGTACAACGATTCAAACACCAAGACGCCATCTTAGGTGGATGAAGACACTAAGAAACTGGCGACAGGAATTGAACCTAGTGATAAAATTGACTACTACAACATCAACATGTAAACATTTGTACAAAGGTTAATGGGACTAAAGAAAAATGAGGAGTTACTGGCTCAGTTATGTGGAAGAAATCACCATGGAGCTATACAATACATGAATATAAATAGTATACTAGCACATATAATACATGTTCTGGCGGTTATTAATAAACGCATCTTATTGTAATCTTTCGAAAGGGAGTACAATCAATCCCAAATACATTTCAGAAAATACTCTGCTGACAATATTGCGGTCGTAGAAACAAATAATTATTTCTATGGTTGACAATTGTGTTATTTATTTCTGAAAAATATAATGAAAAGATTGTCAATCTCGGCAAATGGTCAATCAAGAAAATGGAAAAACAAAGACATGTGGTCAGACTGTATAACCACACCAATTAAGTGACGTATCTTCCTTCAATTGACCATCGGGATCGTAACCGCAGCAGAATCGAATGTTTTTTTTTTTAATGTTTGCCGTGTATATTCTACTATTATCATGTTTTGAGTGCATGTTCTTGCTGATTTCTGCCATACAGCTTTGTCAGATGTCTTCTCTTTTCTCTTTTCTGATATATATCTACCTTCGGTTTTTGTAAGGTGCAAAAATATGCATTACCTTCCAGGATAGATTTCACAAAATGCCGGGATATTATTGATGAAGCGCTAAACAGTCTTTGTGAATGATGATGTAAAAAGGGTGAAAAAGTATATGTCCTGAATGACTGGAAAATTGAAATCTAAAACTAATCAACATTCGCATCCCCATTTATTCATACAGCGACATACTACACTGGTCCAGTCCATAAAAAAGAAATTGGCGGATTTACCAAATATTCATTTCTTCATACTTGCTGACAAAGCAGCTAATAGTATTTTCGTTGTTTGTAAAATATATTATATTGAAGTTTTTAAAAATGAATTGAACTCTACGTATGTTGAGACTACATT
Organism: Pteria penguin; assembly: GCA_035048485.1. Taxonomy (NCBI): domain Eukaryota; kingdom Metazoa; phylum Mollusca; class Bivalvia; order Pterioida; family Pteriidae; genus Pteria; species Pteria penguin. The sequence goes on from CM068584.1 coordinate 1,313,742, forward strand.
GTTGAAGGACATATCTGACTATTGTAGAGCTATGTTCGACTGAAATCTACGCATTGATAAAAACGTACTTCCAATTATGAATGGGCTTCTAAAATTACAGAAAAAAATTCATATAAATCACGTTTCATTTCAAATATCAGTAATTGCTGTACAATTATACTTTCCAAACACATTACTTCCGCTCTAACTGCAGTTAAAGAATAGGTTATCAAATACTGTAATACTGTTTTAACAAAAGTAACGTCAATTACTTATAGTCTTTCAACAATTCTATCGAAGTCATTGACAAAATCCGTTTGCGAAACTTTGAAGGTAATCAAGTTAATACTTTATATTTTTGGATACTATATACATCTCTACCTCAAGACCTAATCAAAACCAAATAGTTGTCTCTCATACCTGGTGTTTCAACAGAAGGTTTAAATCATACCTTTAAAGTGTTATTATGAACCGCTTAGTGTACTGACTGTCTGTATTGGAGTTTCCCTCACGGTCTGCACTCATGCATTTCCTTTGTATATCACCATAGTATCTAGCGTACTAAACTTTGAAGGAAAATCTCCTCGAGTGGTACTCTCTCTGTCATCCCTTCATATGCCAGGTATTTCTTGTTAAAAAAATCTGTCCAGCAATACTTAAGTCAACTTTTCTCCACTTAAACATAACTTCCCAAATGAACTTGTCTATTATATTTTTTAAAAACTTTACACTTAAAAATTCTTACCATTCTATTAATTCGATACAAGGGGTATTCTAAGATTAATAAGTGCAACGCCAAGAGATCTCCTACTTGCCATCATAGTTCATGCAAGTCTACAGTAAAATCCACTGTTAATAGTAATGTTAAATTAAACAAAGATATTGACTGAACTTCCTAAAATTCCATTTGTTTTTTTTTTTTCTTGAGAAGCAAGGGGATGTGGGGTTCATTATGTCGAAGAAACTTTTTCGTAGTAAAATTCGTATAACACCCGAAACGACGTAAATAGAAAAAAATCTTTATAACCACTTAATCAAATATAAGCATAGAATAAAATATGTGAAACTTACTCCATTCAAAATTCAAAAATTTTACTTAATAATCAGGAGAGACTAAATTTGACGTTAAAAACGAAACGACGTTTTGAATCTTAACTTTTCGATTAAACCGTTACGGACCAAATGTCCCCTTGACCGTAATGGCCATATATATCAACACGGAAATATTTTTGTCTAGTAAAAGAGAAAACTTAAGACATCTGACAAAGCTGTATGATAAACATCACCAAGGACATGTACACAAAACATGATAGTAGTAGCATCTTTCGGATGCCGGGATTTCAGTTAAACGACATGTGTTGCCTTGAATAGGAAAATTTGACTTCGTGTTCTTGTTTCCTTTATGTGGTGTTCATACGTGTATATTTATGTATTTACTTCCTAAACCTGAAAAGTTGTTGCAGGACGTTTGTGACAGGTGCTGCATGCAACCATGGGACGGTTACTCCTCCCGAGCACCTGGTCTCATCTCGATTTTATTGGGGTTCGCATTTGTCTGAATATGACACTATACACGACATTGTCCTTTTATTCCATGGACTATGAGCGATACTTTACCCTTTGGTACTTCTTCGGTTTTTACTTAATATAGATATGCACATGAGAATTCCAGTTCCGTCGTTTTAAAATCATTAATGCATTTGTCCTCTACATTTTTCATCAAATGTTTCGATCAATATACATTGCTATGTATCATTACCTCGTAAAACAATGAAATGTAACATTTAGGCCACTAATGGACTTTAGACTTTTTTTTTATTATTTTATTGCAATTACATTGAGTGGGAAAGTTTGCTAGTTTTACCGTTCTAAATACAAATAAGGTAACCATTGATACACCATTTATTTATTGGCGATTTTCGCCGCTTTCAGCGATTTTTGGTCATATTGCGACATAAAAGCATGAGGTAATCAACTTCTTAAAGATAGGTTAATTATAGATAATCTGGGAAACGCACCACAAACCAAGCGCTTAACCATCAGAACAAGCCTTCAACAAATTGTCGGCATTCCAATGGGCACTAACTGTGCTCCGCTTCTGCCTGACATATTCCTTTACCCATACGAAGCTGAATTCATTCAGTCCTTGCTTTCGCAAGGAAAAAAAAAAAACAATTGGCTCTTGGCTTCACTTTTACTTACAGATATATAGATGACTTGCTTTCAATTAATAATCCTTCGTTCGCGGATTACCTTAGCATCATCTATCCAAGTGAACTGGAGGTCAAAGAAACCACAGAAAGTAGTAATTCTACTTCGTATTTAGATATTATATTGTCTTTCGACATTAATGGTCAATTGAACACCTCACTCTTTGACAAACGTGACGATTTCAATTTCGCTATCAAAAACGTTCCTTTCATAAGTAGCAACATTCCATTCTTCGGAGATCCAAGGTCCATAGTACTCCCAGGTGTTTCACTGATTCTATTTGTGCTTTATATGTTTATTTCTCTTTCAGTGTTGTATTCTCTCAGAGGATCCGCCTGCGTTTACGTCGGGTAAATTCCTTCACTCTCCACGGCCGTGTTGTCATGCATGCGATTAGCTAATGATTGGCTATTAAAGCTCCAATTTTGTGGAGCTCGGGTAGCTCAGTCGGTTAAAGGGTTGGATGCTTGACAGCTAGGTGATTCGGTACCATAGGTCGTGGGTTCGAGTCCCAGACAGGGAACGAATATAAGTGAAATATAGGGTGCCTTGTTAACTGTAGTGTCTTTTTGCTTTATATATATATATCGTTTTTACCTAAGAGTAAGCAAGCAGAGCCTTCCCCTTATATTTCTGATTTGTATGGTTTATTGACTATAATGTATATTATTGTTCTTGCTGTGTGTTGTTCATTTCTTAAATGACGTAATGAACTTTAGAAAACACGTCACTAAATGTCAAAAGAAATGACACATATTACTGCATTTTCTAAATTTAATTAGTATGAAAATTTGAATCAGTAGAAAATGGCAGAATAAAAACACATTCAATAGCCTGTGTAAAATAACATACCTTACGCACCGTTAATGGTATTTGTCATTTAAACGTAACCAGGAAGTTAAAATAAAATAAAATATATGTCCAATTTGAATTTTGCACGGAGACAAGATGACTGCATTTATATGCGTATGATTGTAAGTAGATATCATTTCCTTAACATGTATTATATCAAAAACATTCATAATTAATATGCAAGATCGTAAATACGCATCACATTCATGTATGTTTTGTATTTTTAGTCACTTACCAAATCTATTATTCTAAACTTGGGCAAATAATAGTGTGTATAAAAGCATGAGCTATAACGGTCAATCAGTAACCACGATCTTGCATATTTGTACTTAATCTACGCCAAATATGCGTGCTCTTTTCGAATACGCTATCGTTAATATAAACTTTCACTCTACACTCTAAATCAGGAATACACTGCGTCCATCTGAAAGCAGACAAGTTACAAGCTACAATTATAGATTTAAAAGGAACGTAATAACTCCATTAAATATACGCTCAGAACTACAACTTATGATGAAATCTGTGTGCTATTTATTTTCCTCAATCTATAGATTTAATGTAAATTTTTAATCATCATCCTAACACAAGTTTATTCATTTTATCCACATGGATTGATGTGTTTATCAATGATCTGAGTCACAGCAACAAGTCTTTGCGGCACAGCGCAAAAAAAAAAAAACAAAACAAAACAAAACAAAACAAAACAAAAAAAAAAAAAAAAACAAAAAACAAAACAAAACAAAACAAAACAAAAAAACGTCGGACTTAAAGCGTCGCCTATGGATTGTTATCTATTTCTACATATATGATTAGTTTATAATGACCCAAGGTTTTATTACAAAATTCCTAATATTTCCCTAGATATACGATGTCAAATCGTATTCGATAACCCAATTTGTTGTACTCGAAATCAGCATAGACCATTGTTGTGCATCCAATCGTACGGGGAACACAGTCTAGTTCGAAGATGTAACACACGAATGCACTTTACATGTTTACTTAAAGCATATTTAAGTTCAATTCTATGCCGCAATTCGCAAATCAACGCGAAACATTTACCAATTCTGCGATACAAATCTTTCTTTTCAAGTCCTCTTATCACTTTGACAGTGGTATGAAACAAGCCATCTGATTTAAAGTCTCCTGTCGTACATTGGGGAAAAACAATGTCCATAAGTAACTGGCTATATTTAGTAATATTACATATCAGCAACAAACCAGCACATGAATACAATGGATTTTTATCGCTGTAATAAAAATGCATCTATTTTTGTCTGATAAGAATAATCCTATATTAACTCCACCAACACGAGTTATAAGTGTACTGAGCAGACCCGGATGTTCTTTTTTCCATATATTAATGCACTATTTTACACGAGGAAGATTTCAGTGTACTACGAATTTTACTGAGATAGCAGAATAACGACTATATATTCAGAGGAAAGTAAACACCTACACAGTACAGAACACTTAACTCAAAGTCCGTGACATAAAACGATAATATCATGTCGTGTACATTGTCATATTCCGTCAAATTTTGATTGCACTTCAGTTTTTTAACTCTTGAAAACTCGAAAAAGACTTTTTTTTATATACTTGTTTTAATTTACATTGAGTTTATATAGCACTTATATGGTGAAATCATCTGCATTAAGCAATACACAGAAATCAAGACCTATGTACAGGGTTATGGACCCACCCAGTCTGTAAGATATGACAATAAAGAATTTCATGGAACTTCCAGAGCACAGGAATTCTCCTGGTTTTAATAATGTCACTAGCATGAAATTTTTTTAGACTTTTCAGCTCTTTATACTGAAATCAAAAACTGAAGAATAGAATAACATCAATTATTCAAAACTAGCGATAACAAATACCTCGTTTTAAACCATAACGATGCATATTACACAAAGAAACGGCTCAATTCCAGCAGCAAGTATACAAACAACGAGATCATCCAAATGTTGGAATTACTTATAGATCCTATTTTTTGTGAGTTTGGTGGGAACGCTTTCCAGCAAACTGTTGGCATTTTGATGGGTACAAATTACGCGCCACTTCTCCCGAAAATTTTTGTTCCGTACAAAAAATTTATGGAATGTGCTTTCCAAGGGAAATAAACAATTAGAATCTCGATTCAAAGTTACATACGGTAACAACGATGACGATTAACGATCCTGTATCTAAAGATAACCCCAAACTCATGTAACCGCAAGGATATTGAAGTAATGATAAATTTTAAATAATGATAATAATAATAATAATAATAATAGTAATAATAATAATAATAATAATAATAATAATGATAATATAATAATAATAATAATAATAATAGACATAGTCTACTCAATTATCGGTAGTGGATTGTTAGAAAGCGCTCTATATGACAAACGTGACTATTTCCATTTCATTATTACCAAATACCCATTCCTGAGTAACGACATATCTCCACCTCCCGCATATGACGTCTTCGTTTCACAACTTATACGCTGTATCATGTTCTAAATACGACGAGTTCGTACTGAAAGCTATGCTTCTTGCCATGAATATTCTCTCACAAATATAGATCGCAGAACGTTTGATATGATCATTGTGAATGTTCTATGGTCGATATAAAGGTCTAATGCAATCCTCCATTGAAGAATGATAACCAACATTTTGGAAACTGATCATACAAATTAACGATCTTGAACAAAAAGACATTTGTTAACGTGTATTTCGGACAGGGGAATTTCCGTTCAACACTATTTTATACCTGGTGTGGGATAAGGTGACATTTAGTTTCCTTTTCTACTTCATCTACCCATGTGCTCTCCGAATTGTTGCCGGACAATAACGACTGGTCGTTTATGCAATCAGGGAACGCTTATTCTCCCACCCCACCCGGATACAGTCTCACCTTAGTTTAATAGGGGTTCTCATTTGCCTGAATATGGTATTGTACACGATATTGTCCTTTTTTTTTCTTTGGTCTGTACCCCGAGAAATGGTCTGCCATTCGGTACTTCTCCGTTGTTTATTCATTCTTATATGTTACTTATTATCACTTCGGTTTCAATGTTTATCTAGTTCAGTATCATGCATGCTATCTACTATTATTTCATGTTCAGTGTTTTGTCTTTTCAGTATTACATATTTTTATGAGGGACATTTTTTCTTCTTGTTTTTTTTTTTTTTTTTTTTTTTTATATATATTATTGAATGTTATATTTAGTACTAGAAAGTTCTGTAACTATGTTTTATACTTGTATACTTCCTAAAGATTTGTGAATTTTCTTATAAGTTCTTATGAATTTAGATTGAACATTGTAGAATAAATATAGAACATATATACCTTTTCATTTTGTGCACCATATGCGCATTTCGACAAGTTATGTCTCTTCAGTGATGCTCGTGGCCGAATGATAGGAATTCTCAAAATATATAAAAATATGAATAGCAGTGTTGAAGCCAAAATGACCGAAAAGCGAACCAACGAATCTATCTAAGGACAGAGCTATGCATGAAGAGAGATACCCCTTAATCTTAGAGTGATTTACTTAATTTGACGACAGAAAATTCAAAGTATATATTTCATGTCAGTACAAAAGCACTGCAAACTAGACTTATGATGCCCTCAGAAACTATCAGTCCACCAGCAGTGACACCGGCCTAGTGGTTACAATAGATATAGAACATATATGCCTTTTCATTTTGTGCACCATATGCGCATTTCGACAAGTTATGTCTCTTCAGTGATGCTGGTGGCCGAATGATAGGAATTCTCAAAATATATAAATATACGAAGAACAGTGTTCAGGCCAAAATGACCGAAATGTGAACCAACGAATCTATCTAAGGACAGAGCTATGCATGAAGAGAGATACTCCTTGGTTTTAGAGTGATTTACTTAATTTGACGACAGAAAATTTGAAGTATATATTTCATGTCAGTACAAAAGCACTGAAAACTAGACATATGATGCCCTCGAAGACTATCAGTCCACCAGCAGTGACACCGGCCTAGTGGTTATAATAAATATAGAACATATATACCTTTTCATTTCGTGCACCATATGCGCATTTCGACAAGTTATGTCTCTTCAGTGATGCTCGTGGCCGAATGATAGGAATTCGCAATATATAAAATATGAAAAGCAGTGTTGAAGCCAAAATGACCGAAAAGTGAACTAACGAATCTATCTAAGGACAGAACTATGCAAGAGGGAGATACTCCTTAGTTTTAGAGTGATTTACTTGATTTGACGACAGAAAACTTGAAGTATATATTTCATGTCAAGATACTAGAAATATCTGGAAACTCTGAAAATGTATATAAGGCATGGACTCTGGCATTTCTGGTGCATTGCATTCCATTGCGATTCTACGTATATACTGGATATTCCTCGTGCTTACTGAGTACTTCAATTGGATTTATCGAACTTTCAAATTATATACGGCACATTTTATTCATATTATAAACAGTGAACGTGATAAGGACCTTAGCATTCCGGCATTGCCACCTATATTGGGATTTGTAGTTGTAAGCTTTATCTGTAATTTTGTTATTTTTTTGTTAATTTGTAAATAAATTAACTTTTGAAATCTTTGTGATTTTTGTTGGCTTTACAAAATGGTTTATTTCTGACCGTAAAAACATGCTATTTATCACCACTTTAATTTCATTTTTACATGTGTTACTGTCATCATGTCAGGTACAGTGTTAACTGTAGTCTGCTTATGTTCAATGTTTATTGAGTTTTTTTCCACAGGTGCTAGCTATAGTCTGGTTATGTTCACAGTTTCATGTTTAGTGTTTGACGCGTTGATAATCATACATGCTTCTTTTAATAAAGAGATGAAAGGCATCGAGCCATGAATGCAATATCTGGCCTGAAAAATCCTGAGAAATAAACTTTGATATAACTTATTTAACTTTGCTTATTTTTAACAAGAAACATGTATATCCTCATGTGTAGTACAACTTTTTTCGAAACTTGATACAGAAAGTTGTATAATACGGCGTGAAACCAACAACGGTTTGCTATTTTCCGGTCTTTTTCCATGTAAATCTACAGTTTTCACGAAAAAGCACCTTTATTGGATGCCTCGCCGATAAATTTTATTGTGTAAAATAATTAAGTATACAAAGAAAGTTTAGAATCAATAAAAATATTTATCGGCGATAAATCCAATATCGTCATAAAAAAATCTTGAAAACTTTTGTTAACCGCGTTTCACGCTGCACGCTGCATTCCAATGAGGCAAAGACACTGAGAAGTACAGCGGCATGTAACAGCTTTTTACAGATTCGGAATGTTTAATGGTAAGTTGTGTATTATCTATGCTAAGAAAATTATAATTCGCTTTTTAGAGTAGATTTCTAGATTATCATACTGCACTCTGCAGTAGCATTAAGCAACAAAATCTAAACATTTGTGGAACCCCATCTGTCGCATGTCGTCTGCTTTTACAATACATGTACAGTACACAGCCAAGGGAATGTCGTTGGTGGTTAGATCTATATTGTCATTATAATGTATTTATTGAAGAACAGGATGTTCATAAATACTCCTTCTACTGCAGTATTTACTAGTATTTACGGTAAGCAAACAAACATACAGCAGCGTAGTTCTAAATATAGCACCGGGTCGCCAACCGGAGTATAGCTAAATATAGTCTTGACCTGTTGTGTTCTTAGCATTGTTCCAAAATATTTCACGTAGCATTGAAGAATAGGGTGAAAAATAAAGTTAAAAACAGCATGTATACTATTTAATTGACATAATACTATCCATAAAGTACTTTGACAAAATGTGAACAATATATATATATATAACAAAACACCGCATTACAATAGTATTTGGTGGTGTAGTGGTTAGCGCTGGCGCTTAATATACCAAGGATCGCAAGTTCAAATCCTATTTGATACCCATTTTTTTTTTTTTGTTTTTTTTTTTTTTAGGGGGGGGGGGGAGGTTCTAGTATCGAAATGTAGCTTTATTATTCCCGAGCAACGCATTGCGGAGAGGATATAGTACAGTTTCGTTAGTCCATGCGTGAATCATAAAAAGAGGTAGGGAGTTAATGTTGACTCAGCAATTGATACATTCAAAAGACATGTACAAGTAAAAGAAAAGAAAGGGGACAGAAAGAAAAGTACATTTTAAAGTATCAGATTGGCATTGTATATTTTCAGATGCCAGGACATGATCCAAAGTTCTACGACTGCTTTCATTGTGCGAGAAGGACTAAGCCAAAAGATAGATTCCGTATTTCGAATGAGCACAGAATGTGATAAGTAAACTGTCTGGCAGGACCCCAAATGAAAATCATTTCATCTGTAATAAATGCCGTCACGTGTGTCGTTCATACGTCAAAAAGAAACATGACAGGAATAGGGATAAAATACCAGATCGTTCAGAAGCAGAGGCTAGACAATTTACAACAACAGCTCCTTTAAGTCCGCCGTCAGTTTTGTTGCCATTCCCAAGCACATCCAGGGGTCATTCATACTGCTGCATATGTAAAAAACCTGGTCCAAAGCTCGTAGTGGTCCCGATAGATGTCCGTCATCGAATATTTATCACCAAAGAAATCATCATTCCTGCTGGGTCTCGTTGTTGTCCAGTTCATCTTCAGGGATCCATAAATGATATTAAGCCAATAGCAGAGAAAACAACTCTAAGCAAAACTACCATCACACAGCTAATCAGGCTTCTTAGAGAGGAGGTGATCAGACAGGAGCGCACAAGACTAGACTTCAACACACTTTCTGACTCGGAACATATGGACCTATTAGGTATCACACGGGAGTCGTTTGTGGATATGGAACATTACATTGAGGGAAGGGTGAGAGTCACACCAGCGAGGTCACTTCGGACAAGTTTGGCAATTTTCTTGATGAAAACACGAGGGGGAGAATCGAACAAGATATTGTCAACGCTATTCAATGTTTCGAAGTCCAGTGTCCGTAAATGCATTAAATCTGTGCGGTCAGTTTTGATGTCGGGTGAGTTTGTACGAGAAAACCTTGGCTTTCAGCACATCACACGAGAAAATGTGATTCAACACCATACAAGGGAGATAGCCAAGACCCTCTTCAGTGAGGTTCCAGACCGCCAAGTTATCCTCGTGTTAGATGGGACTTATATCTACATTAACAAGAGTGGGAATTTTAAGTTCCAGAGACAGTCTTTTAGTTTGCACAAAAACAGACCACTTTTAAAACCTATGGTGATAGTTTCTACGACCGGCTATTTCATCTCGGTATTGGGACCTTACGTGGCCAAGAATAATGATGCGTCTATTCTTAACCATATCCTGAAAACCAACGTGGAGGACATACGGGGTTGGGTTCAGGAAGAGGACATATTCATCGTGGATCGTGGTTTCCGTGATTCCACCGATTATCTAGAGCAGCTTGGGATCAAAGCTGAAATGCCAGCATTCATGACTCGAGGGGAGCGTCAGATGTCCACAGAGGATGCAAACACAAGCCGCCTTGTCACCAAGGTACAAATACAAATACTATAAATGTATAATATACATGTCTTAATACACGAGTGGAAATATGTAAGAATTCTTTTAAAAGTGACCATTTCACACAACTTGATCTAATATCACAATTATATTATGTATACATGAACGCGTAGTAATGTGAACAAGATGTGTTTGTGAAACACTCTGCCCCCGGTGGCAACAACGTCCAAAAGGCTATTTTTAGCGCAAAAGTCACGGTCAAGATCACAAGGTCATCGAACTTGATGTCAGTTAAAAGGGCTTTATAGTAGAATATGCATGTCCAATAAGAAGTCTCTATCTCTCACTGTTCAAAAGATATGGCGAAGATTAAAGTTGACAATAAACAAACAGACAGACAGACAGACAAACAGCCAAAAAAAAAAAAAAAAAAGACGGAAAAAAAAGAAACAATATGTGCCAGACCATTCGATCTTGGCGCATAAGAATCACCACAATTATTTCATCTAACTTTGTATTTAAAATGCTTGTCACATTTTATTTTACAGATCAGGTGGGTTGTAGAATCCGCGAATTCTAGAATCAATCAGTGGAAATATCTCGGTCGCATTCTGCCATCAAACCAGATTCCATATATTGGCGACTTTGTCAGAATTGTGTGCGCAATTTGCAACAGGTAGGGATTTTCTATTCATAACTGAGTTGTAATACAAGCTTTAGTCAGATTTTCGTCCCGGCCAACTGGTATCAGTACCTTTGTTACGCGGTATGAACTTATCTTGGGACAGGCTTGGTGTAGTTGTTAAGCGCTTGTCTTACGGCGTCCACGATCCGGGTTCGATTCCCGGGTTGCGCCACTATGCTCCCTAGCAACCGCCGACGCCGGAAGTGGGCATGTCTAATGAACCAAACCAATTTATAAAGCTATAAATGCTTTCAACAGCCAATCAAATATCTTGTTTCATAAGTAATGAAATTATGATAATATAATCACTTTGTTTTCTTTTTCTTTTTATCTATTAGATACAGATGGGTGCAGTCCTAACATAACATGCACGTTAACGCAAAAAGCGGTCACGAGGACTGCTTTAGCACACGTGCTAGGACTGTTCGACCGGACGCGCGTGCGCTCCTCGCGTTAACGCGATTTATTCCCGCGTGCGCTCGGCCCAGTCGCACGTTCACATGTCTATATGTATACTTGTAATTTTCTTTGCAATACGGATGGAGAAAATTAAATGGATCTAATTAAATTACCACGAATGTCGCTATAAAAACGTGTATTAAATGTAATGTTAAAATGTAAACCTACATTAAGGATTTTATATGTAATACAACAAAGGAAATTATCGCGTAGACATGCAATAAGGTATTTATGAAAAAAAAACTTCGTCAGTTTATACCAGCATGATTAGATTCTAATTTCATTTATTTACTTACTTTTAATTAGTTTATTTATGTTTTTATTTCTTATTTGGTTATTCTAAATATTTATACCTAATTTAATTATGTATTTACATGTATTTCTTATTTAAGTATTCATTATTATTATTTTTAATTAAGCTATTTTCTATAATAAATGAAAATAATAATAATCATCATTATTATAATATCTATTATTTTTTATTTCGTTATTATTATTATATTATCCTAAAAGAAGAATAAATTTCATTCAAGTCAATGTTCGGAAATTGCGTTCAATATTTTAAAAATTCATTCCCTAACTTGGAAGGGTTTTATTTAATTCTAAATATTTTACTTACACATTAGTATGTTTTTATATATAAATATACAATGCATATATCGATTCTCCTTCAAAACCTTCTATATGAACATGTTAATACAAGTTTTAAGTTGTACGCAAGCGAACGTGGCTGTCAAACACGTTCACGTGGCAGTCAAGCGCGTTAACGCGGCGGTCAAGCGCGTTCACGCGGTCTCGAAATTAAGTTCACGTGGAAATCTGCGTTAACGCAGACGCGTGTGCTCAGCAGTCCTGAGCGCACGAGAAAAGCAAACTTCACGTTAACGCGACGTTAACATCATGTTATGTTAGGACTGCACCTCACTGTATTTGAAACCATTGTCCAGTGCCCCGTCCGACGAAGACCAAACCATCGGATGCAAACTGTTGCATTTGTCTAGACAAGTCAACATGCTGAAAGATTATGTAGAGGAGAACCATCTGGATCGTAGGTCAGCATGTTGGAAACCTGTGGAGGACCTGGAGGATTTCCCTCGACTTGATGAGGAACAGCTACGTGCCTGAACATGCGGGACTTACCAGCGTCGACTGAGTCCAAATTATGATCAGGAGCACTTGGAAGGGGACTGTATCATCCAAATTTATAAAGAAGAACCTAGTTTACTTCGTGTTCGTCTTCAGAGCCGCCATGTATCATCCAAAATGTATCAACTTTGGATCCGTTATGATGAGGCCAGTGTAAATGCTTGGTACTGCAAGTGTAGGGCCGGAGCCAGAGTCATAGGGATGTGTGCGCATGTAGCGGCTATTGTCTGGTATGTCGGCCTCGCCAGGCATAGAAATCAAGACTCTTGTATCGGCGTTCGAAACTGGGGGAACTTTGTGGAGGATGCAGCAAATATCCCACTTGCTGTCGACGAGTCGGATAGCGATGACTCTGACGGAGGGAGCGGTCCGGAAGAGTGAATTTGATTTGAAAACTGTAGTTGTGTTAACGTGTGTTATTTGGTCATTAGCTGACGTAGTAGTTATATACAATTACGTGTACTTTACTCAGTTTGATTCTGACTTCGAGCATTATAATAATGTGGTAACTGGGGATATAATGTATATTATCACTCATCTTAATTTGATATAAGGTTTAGCTTTCTTTAAACAACAAACGTATTACAAGTGTTGTCATTCCCCAACGTTCATTCCAAGAATAAACAAGTAATCTATAATGTTGATATATGGTCATAATGGCATACTTTTCATTCGTAAAATCAAACGGTTTAGAGTGACATTATATTTGTGTAGCTTAACTATAGGTCTACAGCGATAATATTGCCCATGTTTATAAACACGACGAGTCTAACTTTTATCATAACAGGGGAGACAGTTTTATCATGAACAAATATTCCTAAAAGGTATATTATTACTTTGAATGATTTTCGCCTCAGTTCATAGTAGCGGCAGTCGTGTAGAGGAAGAATACACCAGTTACCACATAGACTTTTATTATGATGACCATTTAAATGAATATTGGTATATATTTGTTAAACACCCCTATAATTTGATAATGGAATCTTTGTTTTGGTTTTTTTAAAAGCCCGGATGAGCACAGTTATCGCTGTAGACCTATACAAGTAATGTTATATAAAAAAGTCAATTAACAATATAGCCGTCATTTTATGCCCCGGCCTGAAAGGTTTGCTGGGGGCATTTAATATTTGGATGCACATCTGTTCGATTGTCTGTCTGTTCAGTGTGAAGGTTGGGCCGGTTAACCACACCAATTGAGCGGCTACGGCCAAGTCAAGTGACCGTCCATTTAGAGTTCTGCCTTATATGGGCTTTGTTCGGTCGGGGGAGGAAAGGGGGGGGGGGGAACTATGTTTCACAAACACATTTTGTTAATCCAGAGCATGTGTTACTGCATACGCAATCTGATTCAAACCATATCTTTATCCCGCTTCTCTATTTGTCCCATCCGCAATGGAACAAATAGGGAAGCAGAATAAAGATATGGTTTATATCAGATTGCTGCATACGGAAACAACAACCTCGCATGTACATGTATTATTTTTTATTATTTGTTATCTGTTATTTATAGATATAAACGTCGATTTGAAAATTTGAAATTGTGTATTTGTTATTATGCACAAAGGACGATGGTGTTTGGTATCTTGAAACAAATGTGTTTGCTTGCTTAACGTCATTGTCGACGATATTTCAGTTACATAGGTATTATATCACTGCCAGGAGACTGTCCTTTATATGGTCATTGTAAGAGACCAGACTGCTCGACTGGATTTGATAGCTGCTTAAGCCTAGAACACAAACAGCGACATTAACAATAACACAACTGAAGCAGTCAGAAACTATTGTGAAATGAACAACAAAGTACTAGCAGAAGATGTTTAAACAGGGCGAAATAGGGACGGTTAACCCATTGAAATCTTCCTCTATCCATGTATATTCTAACGTACTTCCCTATTGGATCGTATGTTGGATTATATTTTAATCTATATTTTGTAAGCCGGCGTACCCTAGTGGAAGCGCGCTCGTATAGCAGTATGGAGGTGTAGGTTCGAGACCAAACAATAAATAAAGTAAAGGATTCTAAAGGAAGCTAAAGCGCTTTCACGTTAGATGACGTCATGCATTCAAACGACGGTTGGGTTGGATTTTTAAGCAGTGTATTGTGCGGAAACGGAAGCTTTGAAGCTATTGGTGTTTTATATTTCGATAGTTGATACTGTCAGCTACAGATATACAAATTTTCAAATGAATTTGACACCAGGCCGATTTTGGGGTTTCGTGACTCGACGCCTTTCAGAGTTTATTGCGTTCATTGCTTGCCATCATTCCATGTGTATTGTTTAATGTTGATTGGTCACAGAAAAATCCATCACACAAAACAGGAAATATATTCAATTCATGATCCTGTAATAACCACAGATAGGATCTGTTTAATTTACATTATCCGCCTATATGTCATATAACTTGTGTTCAGTTTAAGCGGTCATGATCAAAATGGTAGTCAGTATGAAATGCGTGATATTGCATAGCAGCAAATCAAAGAACTAAAACCAAAAAAGGATATTAACATGTACATGCTAATATGTTGATTGCAATCATACAGAATTCTAAAATTTGTTTTATAGATAGACATCTTTCCTAGATGTATACTAGACCAATTTTTTCTCAGCTGCTCACATTTAGTCTTTTAAAGCTTATATAACGAATCACGAAGCTATATTAAAACATCTTTTCTAGCTTGTGCAACAACGAAGTGTTCATATATGACGATGACATGGTTTATATTCATTTACATAATTTCAACATTTGCTGCAATGCAGACGACATCAAACGGTAAGTGACCATTGAATCCAAATGCGTTATGACTAAAACTAGCCCTGGTTTTAAGCCATATACATGTTTGGCATGAAAAGTCGCTTAATCTGGCCCTAACTCTGGCCTTACCGCTGGCCTTACCTCTGGTTTCAAGGAATGAATGTCCAGTATGGTTATTAGTGTATAAGCCAAGCGCAGTTATATCGATTGCTGTCGTATTTCAAGTAAATCTAAACTATTAAATGTTGTTTTAACAATTAATATTTATATTTAAATTAGTTCAAACATGCTGTAAGGTATTCATATTCTCAAAATTAGATTTCATTTAAAACAGTCCTGTTTAATTTCTATATTCACGAAGGAACCTGGCATATACACTAATCTTAAATTCTTATTCAACCTGATAAATCTTTGCTTTATTATTCAATTTTGATGCGAGTTAATATCACAGATTACACAGTATACACGACACCAACAAATGAATATTAGAACATATATACCTGTCATAATTTTGTGCACCAAGTAGGCATATCGACAATTTATGTCTCTTCAGTGGCTGAATGATTTCAATTCTACATGTATATGCGAGCAGAGTCTGATGATTTTAAGTATATATTTCACATCAATACAGTGTCAGTAGTTTAATAAACTCTTTTATTTGACCGTTCGACAAAAATGTAATATAAAGTTACATTCACCTTTTATATATATTCCGGTGTGCATTTGAACCTTCATCAAATTTGACATGTGGCATATAACCGTTGCAACGGGTGTTATGCAGCAGGAGAAGTTCACTCCCCTTGGCATCTAGTTTCGGCCCGGAATGTTGTATTTTCTTTGATTTGTAACGGTTGGTATGGGACAATGTCATAATTTAGCCTCCCCTTTTAGATTTGAAACATGTTTACATCTTCGTTGTTTATTTGGTTACACCTTGAACTTCATCGAACATATTTTTTTTTAATTTATAGCAACGAATGTAGCACTACATAAATGGACAGATCAAAGCTCTGTGTTTGTATTAAATGATATAGTTTATAATGGGTCTAGAGCAGTGGATGGTAACAGAAGTAATGGGGAAGATTTGAAAACAAACAGTTGTAGTCATACCAATGACAACTCGACAATAAAACAAGCCTGGTGGAGAGTCAACCTGGAGAGTATATATTCTATCACCACAGTCACCATAACATACAGAGATTGGAAGAATGGTAAGTGTCTATTATAATACATGTTGTCATATCAGTATGACCCTGGTATAATACAAAAGGCATGGAACTTGAAGTTTGAGAGTACATACTCCATAACTGTATATAGTACAGGCACTGGAAGAGGGGTAAGGGTCTACTATTATAGATGTTGTATAATATGGAATGTGAAGTCTGAGAGTACATACTCAGTTATAATAGTACCTTCTCTGAGTACAATTTAGAAATAAGTCTGGCGGAGAACGAACGAACAATGGGCAATGAAAGTATACATGAGCAACGCTTAACGTTGCATAAAACGTCTGTTGCTTAATTGAACGAACCTCTTCTTATCAAAGTTTTGTCACACCATTTGGACCTGGTTAACACTTTTATTAAATGTAATTTAAATCACTGCAGGCATGTAAGGTGTCAAATATTACGTCCCGGTCAAAGAAATACCTATTATCTGCAGATATGCAGTGTGATGTGACCAGATATGACCCTAGTTCAATACCATGACACCCCTTGCGTCCATGTCAACAATCCTGTAAAATATTCAAGTCCATGCGGGATTTACTTTACATAAACACTTTGACCTTGATCGTCATTACACCACTTACGGGGGTGGGGAACAATTATGTAGGGTGACAGTTAATGGTCGGTTCGTGAAAGAATTACCCCTCATTTGCATTGTGAATTTGTGCTTGTCAAACACTAGCTTCAGGGTGAAATTCATTGTAGTATTCATACCCATACAAGTTGTAGAATTATATATCCCAGGGAACATTTTAGCAATCATATGCACTGTGATCTTGACCTTTCAGATCCGACTTCAGTTCCAGCATGAGACGCCCACAAGTCACCATGGATAATCACTGTTAATGATGTAATAATTAAAATAAAAACACATAAAACATTACGAAACACTTTTAGTAAAGTGCACTTGAAATACCGACTAAGAACGGTCAATTAATACAACACTAGTCAATGAATTGGTGTGACCAGCTCACAACAAAAGCAGCATAATAAAAGAACACGAAATCTATAAAGAAAAAACTGAGGACATCTGACAAAGCTGTATGGCTAAAATCATCAAGAACATGTACACAAAATGACAATAGTAGAATACGCACGTAAGAAAGACATTATAAAAATATTCGATTGTGATGCGGTTACGATATCGACTTAGGACGGCCAATTGAAGTAACAAACGTCATTAGGTCGGTGTGGTTAAATACATAATCCGTATATATGTCTCTTCTCTATAAATATTCATGTGATTGTATTCATACAGTATGGAAAAGTACGAAAGAAATTGGAATTGAGTGTATATATATATGTGTGTGTGTGTGTGTGTGTATATATATATATATATTCAATGTTTGATTGAGTGCTTATTTTTCTATAGTAATATCAAGTCGTATATTTTCGAAAATCGTAGCCTCAAGGTTGTACTAAGTACAAATCCAAGATATTGTTCCGAAATCCACAACTCGAAGTCGAAGAAACACGACAATACACATGTAAATATAATATAAACAATCACGAACCTCTGTCAAAACAGAGGTGGGATCAGGTGCCATGGAGGAGTAAGCATCCCCTGCCGCCCGGTCACATCCGTTGTAACGCCATATGTATAGGCGAAATAGTATTATTCGCTGTCACAGAATTAGGAAACGGCACAGATGGTCTAGTTACTGTGAAATAAGGAAGTCAACATGTCAGACAACGATACATCATATGAGCAAATAAAATCTTTATAACGACCGTAAAATTTGCTGAATAATGACACAAGTCGTGATATCTCATATCCTTGCTTGAGTAACTTTTCTCCTAGTAATTGGCTTCCATAAATGAAAGAGCAATACTCAGATGACGCTCGCGCATATCGAATCAATTGGGATACATAAACACCGTGCGCAGGTGATAAGGGAATGTTGCTACTATTATATGGAAAATTAACAATGGGGAAACTAAAGTCATCACGTTTGTCATAAATTGAAGTAGTAAGTTTACCATCTCGGTCAACATCGATAAGTAGATCTTAATATAAAGCACATGAATTGGATATTGGGAGTGTCCTTAATTTGAAGTTCCTATGGATATATTGTATGCACGCATGTATCAAAGTTTTTGTTATTTATAGATAGTACATAATCAATATATCTGAATGTAAAATTAAAGGACAAGGCCAATCGCTTCTTATTTTGACTTATAAGATTTTTATAGTCAATTTCGTACGACCAAACTTTGAAAAGATGTAACGACGTTTCTGGTTTAGTAAAACGCATCTTCTCCATATCTTAAAATAAGAATGACCTACGGCCAAAGTCTTAACTTATGTACATGTACTTGTAAAACAGGCTCTTTGGCAAATACGCCGTGACGTGTTACATGTAGCCGTGGAAAGGGGAGAACAATTACCCGTATGCATTGTTACATTGACCTTGCAGATATGACCTTATTTAAAGTTCATGACACACTTTGTGGCCCTGGGCATCAATTTTGTGGGATATTATTCAAATCCAAAACAAGGAGTGAAAAAGTTCCGGAGAAGAATTTGACTGTCAGAAGCTCTAAGATTGTGACCTTGCAGATATGACCTTGAAAATTTCTTCTTGTGACCTCCTGCGCAGAAGTTAAAAGTTCTATTACAAGCAGTTTGTCTGTATTTTGATTACAGATTGTTTTCTCAAAAAGTTGTTTTCCCTCCAAAGTGCCATACACATTTGACTTTATGATAAACTGAAAAACTTTCTCTAATAGGTTTAGTGATAACTGTTTTTTAACCTCAGAAGGGTTCATGAAAATATGTATTTATTGTATTAGAATATCCAGATATATATATTTTGTGAAAAATCACTGTGAATCTATATTCAGCTAATGTAAAATTATATAAAAGTACGTTGGACTTTCTGATTGACAATATATATGTTCGGTTCGGTGTCCAGATCTTCCAGCAGACCATCGGAATCCCTTTAGACACTAAGTGTGTTCTTTTATTAGCGGATTTGTTCCTTTATTCATATGAAGCTGACTTCATACAATATCGTGAAATTCAGACTAAGAAGGAATTGTCCTGATCATTTAATTTCATATTCAGATTATTGATGATGGGGTACTGTCTATAAATAGCAAGAACTTATAAATATTTGCATACAATATATCTCAATGAACAGTATCAATTGTATTTACATGTATGTGCCTCACATTTAGATCTCAGTGGTATGGTCTGTATCTTGTTTACAATGTGCAGACAGACCCAAGATATACAGGTGTTAATATCCCCATGTTTAGTAATCACTTACGGTATGGGTAGATTTAAATCCCAAGTGAAAAGCAATCAAGTACAAGTTAATAGCACAAAAAAGTTGCTCAGTAGCAACAATATACATATATATTCCCACAGAAAATTGAAATTCAAGACATATGGATTACATGTACATCACAAACACTATTGCGCATACGGACAAAGCTCGCCTGAACCCGGGATCGATTTTCTTATGTATTCTGAGAAGGGATTGAACTCTCTCGTAAACATCAACCCAAATTTGATCAACATTCCCTTGATCTGTATTCAGTCGACGACTAACTTTTGAATTATATGCTTAAATATATGAATAAATTTCCTATAACCTCAGCACGTTTCAGATGAGGGGTAAACGAAAATACGTTAAGGGTTCAAGGTGTGTCCGTCCAACCAATTCCAGAGCATGACCATATTTGAGGTGGCGTCTTTCCGTTTTGACGGGAGATACAGATCTGACACTTGCTGAGATTATAAGAAATTCATTTATCTATTACGGCATATAAGTCAAAAGCTGAATGTAGTGTTTAATGACTTTTGATCGAACTTGGGTCAAGCTCAATCCCTTCTCTCTATACATACGCAAGTCGATCCCGCGCTAAACCTTTAACTCAGACAGATAGAAATTATGCACATGTAATAACCTTGTGCGTCCATATCTAATTTAGGATGCCCGTAAGGGGTTTTGTTCTGGTGAACTCTGATTTTCAACAAATCAATGGATTGACTAGAACTTCATAAGAATGAAATAAACACCCCCGCATTCCAATGTTTCACTTCAGTTTGAGCCTGACCTACATCGTAAGTGTTTGTTACATATTGAGCCACTTGCATGTGCACGTGTCGAGTCATCAGAACGTGACTCCTTACGGCAAATCTTTATCAGACGAGACAAATAGGGAAGAGCATTAAAGATTTGGATAAATATAGAACATATATACCTATTCATTTAGTGCACCATATGCGCATTTCGACAACTTATGTCTCTTCAGTGATGCTCGTGGCCAAATGATTGGAATTCTCAAAATATATAAATATTTCAAGAGCAGTGTTGAAACCAAAATGACCGAAAAGTGAACTAAAGCATCTATATAAGGACAGAGCTATGCATGAGGGAGATACTCCTTAGTTTTAGAGTGATTTATTTAATTTGATGACTGAAAATGTGAAGTATATATTTCATGTCAATACAAAAGCACTGAACACTAGACTTATGATGCCCTCGGGAACTATCAGTCCACCAGCAGTGACACCGGCTTAGTGGTTATAATAAATATAGAACATATATACCTATTAATTTAGTGCACTATATGTGCATGTCCACAACTTATGTCTCTTCAGTGATACTCGTGGCCAAATGATTGGAATTCTCAAAATATTTGAAGAACCAAAATGACCGAAAAGTGAACCAAATAATGTATCTAAGGACAGAGCTATGCATGAGAGAGATACTCCTTAGTTTTAGAGGATTTAATTCGAATGGGAACTTGTAGAAACGTTCCCAGCGGAAGATGGTAATTATACTTTTCTTGGTGTTATGTGGCAATGGCATTTTCTACACAGTGATGGTTCACATTCTTATATATACACACAGAGTTGACTTACTTTTTTTTCTTGTTAACTACAGCACTTGAATGACTTTCGTTACTTCAATTGACTGTCCTAAGTTGGTATGGTAATAGCAGCACAGTCGAATATTTTTGTGATGTTTTTCTGTGTATATTCTACTATTATAATATTTTGTGTGATTTTTGATATACAGCTTTGTCAAATGTCTTCGGTTTTCTCTTCTGTATGTAAGGACATTCATGGCGAATGTGGCATACCATTCAGGAGACAGTTACTTACTCTTCGTATTTTGTGGTAGTGCCATATATCTAGACACCAATTACTTTTGTATTTTGCACATGTAATTTTGAGGATTTCTGGGGTGGTTGTTTGGTTTTTTTTTATATTTTTTAAATGCCATAGGGACTATATATCGATCGATAGAAAATTGTCGAAATGGAATAATACTCAGGAACCATCTACACCACGCCACTTCTGTAATAGTAGATGACACTTTTTGTGAATGTTTATCGATGTTACTCACAAAAATATTATCAGAAATTATATCTAGCCTTCTTAGGTATTGCGAAACAGCATATGCCAGAAGTGGAATTAATCAAATGTGGATCTTTAAAAATTCAAAACAGTTGTTAAAACATTTGAAATAAAAAAAGTTTTCATATCCGACTTCAAAATTAAAGCTGATAAATCTGATCTACAAACCATATATTGGCTCCAAAAACTACATAAAAGTCCATATAAATCACGTTTCATATCTAATTCTAGCCATTGCTCTACTACGGTACTATCGAAGCATATTACGTCTGCTCTAACTGCTATAAAAGATCATATTATCAAATATTGTGATGTCGCATTTCCTAATAGTAACATCAATTACTTTTGGTCGATTAAAAATTCTCATGAAGTTATAGACAAACGTCTTTCGCTAAATTTCAAAGCGACTCAAATTTCTACATTTGATTTTTCTACACTTTATACATCTCTGCCTCATGATTTGATTAAAAGCAAATTGCTGTCTCTTATACAAAGGTGTTTTCACAGAGAATCTAAAACGTACATATGTACTTCCAATAACTCCGGATTCTTCTCCAACAAACAATATACTTTATATAAATACTGGACTTGCAAGGAATTATGTAAAGCACTAGATTTTCTCATGAATAATATTTTTGTGCAATTTCATGGCAAGATATATCAACAAATAGTTGGGATTCCTATGGGTACTAACTGCGCGCCTCTGATAGCAGATTTATTTCTTTATTGTTATGAGAGGGATTTTATGGTTTCTCTTCAAAAATCAAAACGTTTTGACCTCATTGACAAATTCAATAATACTTGTAGATATCTGGATGATATTTTGGTTATCGACAACCCTGAATTCGAACAATTTATATCAGAAATTTATCCACCAGAGCTCACATTGAATAAAGCTAATACTTGAGATAAATCTACACCTTTCCTAGATTTAAACATCAAAATTATCAACCACCTAATATATACTAATATTTATGATAAACGTGAGGATTTTGGATTTCCTATTGTAAATTTCCCTTACTTGGATGGCGATGTCCCTCGACTCCCATCATATGGTATCTATATATCTCAATTAGTTCGATTTGTCAGAGGCTGCACCGATGTTTTGGACTTTCATAAACGAAATTTACAAATTACTACTAAACTTTTAACTCAGGGTTACAGATATCACAAGCTAAGAAAAACATTCGGCAAATTCTTCAGATTTTATTCAGAACTTCTATCGAAATTTGGAAATATTTCTTTTCAACAGTATGTATCCAATGGAATTTCCCATCCTTATTTTTACGGTGATCTCGTATATAAACTAAGGAAAGTAAAAGGCTCCGATAACGTTATTTTATCATGTAATAAAATAATCAAACGTCATAAAAATAGACAATATGATATTGAGATCATCAAAAAGACTATAGGTCTAGTATTTGGCCCCTCTACAGCCTGATGCAGACTTTTACTTGAACGTTGCACGCTGACTAATAGGGCGGTGGGAACTATATGACGGGCCTTGTCCAAACCTCTTTCAGAGGAGACATGGTCCTGAACCTCGTCCCCTCTGACTGTTAGTCGGGACTCCTACAGATCTAGGGTCTTAGCTCGCTTTCAAACTGGCAGAGCACGGTTTATCATGTTGATGTCGCATATATTTTTATACCATTATGTATTTTACAATACCTTACGTGTTTATATTTTTATGACCTCTCAATATGCGATACCTGTTGACCCTTGTTCTTTACATGGAGGATTATTTATAAATTTTTAAATGTACGTCCTTTGATTGTTCTACTGTTACGGTGAGTGGGAAGGTGGGCCCGTAAACCGGTTAACCACACCATTTGTGTGGCTTTTGTCAAATTAAATGACCGTCCTAAGTCGGTATCGTAATTGCACTACAATCAAATATTTTTGTAAAGTGATATATGTTCTATTATATTATTTATATTCATTTATTGTATAGCTCTATGGTGACTTCTGCCACATAACTGAGCCAGTAACTCCTCCTTTTTCCTTACTAAAATTCAATTCCATCAAGTTTTTCGACTTTTCGGCTCTTTACACAACGATTCCTTATCAGTAATTAATGGGCAGATTAGTTGAAATTATCCAAAATGCATTCACTAGTAAAACAGAAGCCGAAAATTCAGATATATAGTTATAGGCCATCATAAAACTAACTTTGTTACGGAAAATTCTGATTCCAAAAAGAAATATACTGTATCAGATGTCATCCAGATGTTACACTTTACTGCTTTGGGGGATAGGCTTTTCAACAAATGGTCGGCATTCCAATGGATACTAACTGTGCCCCGCTTCTGGCTGACATATTCCTTTACTCATACGAAGCTGAATTCATACAGTCTTTGCTTTTGCAAGGAAAGAAACTTGTGACTCTTGGCTTCATTTTCACTTACAGATAGATAGATGACTTGCTTTCAATTAATAATCTTTCATTCGCCGATTACCTTTGTATCGTCTATCCAAGTGAACTGGAGGTCAAATATACCACAGAAAATAGTAATTCTACTTCGTATTTAGATGTTAAGTTGTTTTTCGACATTAATGCTCAATTGAACACCCCACTCTATGACAAACGTGGCGATTTCAATTTCGCTATCACAAACTTTCCTTTCATAAGTAGCAACATTCCATCATCACCCGCATACAGCGTATTCATATTGCAGTTAATACGTTATTCTAAAGCATGTTCGAATTACATGACTGTGTTTTGAGGCCTGGGCGACTCTTAGATAAGCTTTTCAACCATTTCATATATGTGCTAGACTAACAAAGTCACAAAGGAAGTTCTATGGTTGCTACCAGACTCTTGTTACTCAATATGATATCTCGTTATCCAGCCTTTTAAATGATATTCTAGAGCGAGTTTTACTAAAAGTCGTAGACTTAGACGTAAACGTAGACGTAGACTTTACGACTATAGCTACGTGTGCGTAAGTTGCGTTTTACTAAAAGACATAAGTCCACTCGTAAATGTACTTAGACGTAATGACAGTCGTAAGCTACGACTGGATTTTTTTAACAAGGAGACGAATAATTTCTTAGCCATGGGAAATCAATATTGTGTATTATTTACATTCACTTTTGAATTTATAGTCGTCTGCTAACAAGGAATACAAGATGGAGAAAACAAGAAAGCCAAACTAGAATTGTAACGGCCGAAATGGGGTTGTTAGCAGATGAATTCCACGAATGCCCCGTCGGCAACAAAGTAGAAAACAGCTATTTTAGTATAAATATCGAGGTCATAAGTTCATTGACTTTGGCTTTATTTGAAAGGGTTTCATCAGTTGAGTATGAATACAAAATATGATGGTTCAAAAATTATAGCTGTCTAACATTTCGAAGTTATATTTTCTCGATACAAGAAAAAATTTCCGACTAGATGTAGAGTTTTGGAGGTAAAAAAGTGTAGATTTGTGACATGATTATTGACAGAAAGCGCGTGATTTCTCTCATAATGCCTTTTCAGCTAGCTTCTCAAGATCGAACAGTGTTGTCATTTTATCTAAGCTAGTGGCTATGGAGAGTTATCGTGACGCCATAATTTTACTCTCTGCATAAGTTCTTTGATTGACGTCATTCACAACGTCATTCCGACGTCACTAACTATACAAGTTTGGCCCTGACGTGATGTCACTCTAAGGGTTAATTTTAAAACGATCTCTTATCACTCTCTTATGTGGTTTATCGTCTTGTGTGTCTAATGCCGACACCTTGTCTCGAAAAACACCCTTTGTTCTTAAGACACCTTCATTTCGGTTCTGAATTAACAATAAAACAGCCTCCATTGCACTTACGTGCGAAGCTACGTCTGCTACTAGGCACACGTAAGTTTACACGTAAATCTACGCATAATTGTAAGTTACGATGTTTAGTAAAACGCAAAATACTCGTAAATTACGTTTACGTCTACGTCTTACGACCTTTAGTAAAACTCGGTCCTGGACTGAGTCCGAGTCCGATCATTTTACACAGATTTGACACCTTCTGTTGGAAGGTTACCTTTTTTCCTACTTCGACTTCTCCAAATATAAATATATATGGAATTGGCACGATCTGACTCTTTCTACTGGGTATATGTGGCAGGTGTTGCTAGCAAGCAGGAGATGCTCACTCTTCCCGGGTACCTAATCTCCTATTATAGGGGTTCACATAGGTTCTTCAAGCAGAATTTTCATTTTTTATAATGATTTTTATTTTCACTGATATTGTATGTCATCGGGTTTGATGATTTTCGGACTTATGGTTTGGATTTATCCATCATCTTTACATTTAAAGGAATTATTGTAGTTGATATCCACTGATACAAATTTTTATATTTTTAAGGGAATAAGAGTGGTGCAGGACGATTGGCAGGGTTTTCTATCTACGTTTCTGACACCATTAATTGGTGGAATGGAGCTTTGTGCTACCATGATAACAAAACAACACTTCCAGATACCCGTGACACTTTCTACATATTTTGCTATCAATCAGTAACTGGTCAGTATGTTACAATCTACAACGATAGAAACTCAACACAATCACCCATCGGATATAGCACAGCCGCTATCCTTGAGCTGTGCGAAGTGGAAATTCAAAGTAAGATAGCGATTCCATCTAATTGCATCATGTCTAAATATATATTCTTTCCCCCCCCCCTTTTATTATTATTATTATTATTATTATTAATAATAATAATAATAATAATAATAATAATAATAATTATTATTATTATTATTATTTTTATTATTATTATTATTATTTTTAATAATAATAATAATAATAATAATAATAATAATAATAATAATAATAATAATAATAATAATAATAATAATAATTTTTTGGGCGGGGGGGGGGGGGGTTATGTTTTGTTTTGTTTTTGTTTTTGGTTTTTTTTGGTTGGTTTGTTTTGTTATATTGTTTATTTTCTTTTCACTTTTTCTTCGTTTCCTTTCTTTGGAGGGAGGAGGGATTGTATGTTTGTTCATTTATTTGTTTTGCTTTCCTTTATGCTTTAGGTGTACTTGGTTTTACATCTAATTCCTGCGTTTAACGACTGTCTGAAGTGCTGCATTGTAGCGAATTTTACTGTGATGTTCATATTCAATATTCATATATGTCCATAATTAATGCCAGAACATAAATTCCATACGATTTCTTAATTCCCGTGAAATATAAGAAACCGAGTACACCATTGCCCCCGGACTTCCTAAGCCATGATCAGACAGATTTCCTAAGCATAACCAACCACTGTTGGGTATAACCTAGCTATTTCACATATTTTATTATCATGAAGTAAAATTAATCTACAGATTGAGATGTACATTTTATCATAATTATGTAATTTATTCTTTATCTAACAGTTCCATCTCCTTGCTCAAATTGCTTGAAAAATTCATATCCATATTGTCAACATGTATCGAATGTATTTCGATGCCTTTTCGGTTGTGAGAAAGGTCATTATGGTGAAGACTGTCAAGATATGTGTACATGTGGTGGCAATGGATCGTGTTATCAGAATGGGACGTGTACAGCATGCGATCTCGGTTATTACCCGTCTGGAACACAATGTATCGCATGTGATTCGTCGTGTGGGGGTAATGGAGCCTGTGATGTCTCTGGTGGATGCTTATCGTGTGATCCTGGAACATATAAATCGGGAACAGTCTGTGACCCGTGTCCACCTAATTGTGCTGGTGATAATCAAGAATGTAATAGTCCCGATGGAACATGTATTCATGGTTGTAAAGATGGTTTCCATGGGGAAAGATGTAATAAAACATGCATGATAAACTGTGATACCTGCTACAACAGTAACACATGTGATGATTGTAGTCGTGGATACTTTGGAACAAACTGTAACAGTAGATGTGATGGATGTCAGGATTTATACTGTAATAGAGAAGGTCAGTGTATAAAAAGTTGTGTTGCTGGACGACACGGAACAATGTGTAACTTGAACTGTTCAGATAACTGTCTTCTTAACTTCTGCGATCTGAACACGGGAAACTGCACACGCGGATGTGTCAGTGCTACATATGGTCCTCATTGCAACAGAACCTGCCCTAGCGGTTGTGGTGCTGATACAAAAACGTGTACAAGATTGTCTGGTTTATGTACATCGTGCATTAATGGAAAATATGGTGATCAGTGTACATCAAACTGTTCAAATTCTTGTGGTGGAAATAGGGAATGCGAAATCAAGACTGGACATTGTGTGTTTTGCGCTGCCGGTATGACAGGTCCATTTTGTAATAAGCGTGAGTACCCATTAGATTTAATTTAAATTTACATGTTTTACATATGAAATAAGGACGCAGCAAACAAAGTAATGTGATACATGTATATAATATGACACTTTATTATATTAGAAAGCAGAGAAGACAAGCTATATGAGAAAAGTCGTTACGGATCTATAGTGCATAAGTGAATAAGCGCAGAAAACATCACAGAAATGGTCATTGCAGTTGGTGTATTGACGTCGGATGGTCAACTAAACTGACTGCATTCACCTTATCGTTGTGTATACAAACCAAAATGGAAAGCATTCTTGTATTATACATTTAAGAACTGATAAATAATCCCTCAACTAGAAAAACAAGGTAAGGGGTCGGAAATATATAAAGACAAATATTTTCAACAGTTCGATCAAGTTGAGAGGCCCTCCGGATATGAATAAGGATATCATTAGAAAGAAAATGTAAATATTTAAATATTAAATGAAATAAAAATGAAACAATCATGTTCTGAGTGTCTATATGTGCAGCTCTATCCCACAAACACCAGTTATGTGGCTCGTGTATTATTTTCATCCAAATGCAGTTTATAATCTGAAGTAGAAAGTCATGAAAGCAAAATGATTAAAGTCTTCATAGCATTAATAGGTTGTCTATTCAGATAAAAATATGTTTCCTTGTTCCATGATGAAAAAAAAAAGACAACCAGACACACATACACACAAAACAAATAAATAAATATAAAAAAAGAAAAACAAATAAAAATAAATAAATAAAATAAAAAAGGTGTATGCAACCCATCTTGTTTGTGACACATAGAGTAGGTATAAACCACAAAACGGACATAGAAAAACAGATCGTCATGTATCGCTGATACGCAATGATATTCTCAATATAGCTCATTGATACTAGAAATAGACGTAAATATATACTATTGTGTGTATTTACAGTAGACACATTACAGCCAAGATTAATTCATTTTCAAAACTCCTCTTGTTCCTTTTCTTCATTCATTTGAACTTTATCCATCATAACTGCACTGTAAAAACTAATGTTATTACTGAGGGTAACAATCGTGAAATAAAACAGGATAGAAATAAAATGAAAGATTTAAAAGAGAATTCATTCAAAAATTAAGAAAACAAAGAAGGAATGTTACCCAACTGCATACGTGAAATGGACATGCAAAACACAAAACTAAGCTTACTTAAAATCATTCCAATATTATACGAATGCTATGTAGAAGATCAACTAAGAATAGGATAAAGCATTTATTTCCGATTTTTCTTTAGAAATTCAAAATGAATCAGGAGTACCAATGGGAGCTATGGCAGGTGTTACATCGGCTGCAGTAGTGGTGATAGTCACTTTAATAATTGTGATTGTTTGGATGAAACGGTCGGTGTACCTTCTTATTTTCTATTCAAATAACTAAAACATGTATTAAATAACAAACCCATATTTGCTGTGACACTTTATCGCACCATTTCTTGTCAGATATTCCTTTTCCAATACAATGTGCATATACATGTATAACATCACAAACCATCTTTATAACCCAGAATATTTCGACCGACCTTATGTTGCATTAATCGAAACTTTAGATCTCATCTTTACCGTGTAGTGTTTTGATATGAATATACGAAATATTAAATCATCTTTATAAATACTGAACAGTTTTATATACATATATGGAATGATTTGGTACATATTCACGCCTTCCTATTTAGTTAAGTGATATCGTAATTAAATAACGCTTAGGAAAGTGCGAGTGCATTGTACTCATCTGCTCTGAACACACTGTCCATGAAACAGAATACAGCTGACAAATTTGTATGACACAAACCAAAACAAAAAAAAAAAAAAAAAAAACCAAACAAACAAACAAACAAAAACAAAATACAACCCCCCCCCCTAAAAAAAAAAAAAAAAAAACAAAAAAAACAAAAAAAAAACAGCACAATCAAAGGACACACATTAAAAAAATTTATGACAAATTATTCGATAATAAATGAGGCATACTAGCAGAACACATATATGGAATGATTTGGTACATATTCACGCCTTCCTATTTAGTTAAGTGATATCGTAATTAAATAACGCTTAGGAAAGTGCGAGTGCATTGTACTCATCTGCTCTGAACACACTGTCCATGAAACAGAATACAGCTGACAAATTTGTATGACACAAACCAAAACCAAAAAAAAAAAAAAAAAAAAAACAAACAAACAACAAAAAAAAAAAAAAAAAAAAAAAAAAAAAAAAAAACAGCACAATCAAAGGACACACATTAAAAAAATTTATGACAAATTATTCGATAATAAATGAGGCATACTAGCAGAACACATATATGGAATGATTTGGTACATATTCACGCCTTCCTATTTAGTTAAGTGATATCGTAATTAAATAACGCTTAGGAAAGTGCGAGTGCATTGCACTCATCTGCTCTGAACACACTGTCCATGAAACAGAATACAGCTGACAAATTTGTATGACACAAACCAAAACCAAAAAAAAAAAAAAAAAACCAAACAAACAAACAAACAAAAAAAAAAAAAACCCCCCCCCCCCCCCCAAAAAAACCAAAAAAAAAAAAAAAAAAAAAAAAAAAAAAAAAAAAAAACAGCACAATCAAAGGACACACATCAAAAAAATTTATGACAAATTATTCGATAATAAATGAGGCATACTAGCAGAAATGATAATAAACTCATGACTACTATACACTTCTTTAAGTTCGTTATCCAATCAAAAGTCTTCATGTTAACGGATATACATGTATTTCTCCTGTTCACAAATGCACATTTCATCAGTAAAAGTAATCTAGACATGGTATGTGTAACGTCTGATAATAGCATACACTTTTTCAATTCTTACAATTGAATTACAATACTTCTTTCTATTATATACTATGACGTGCCGAATTTTTAAATATTGATTAATATTTTTGCAGAGGGAACTCAGTTAAAAGAGACCACATTT
The DNA here is from genome assembly GCA_035048485.1 of Pteria penguin. NCBI lineage: Eukaryota > Metazoa > Mollusca > Bivalvia > Pterioida > Pteriidae > Pteria > Pteria penguin. The sequence goes on from CM068584.1 coordinate 1,345,106, forward strand.
ATTCTTCAGCAACGACTGATTCCAATAAAGCAGATGGTATGCTAATTAATACTGTTATATCCATTACTGATAAAATATAACGGAAGCAAAAAAGTCTTCAGTTTCTGAGTAATTTCCACAATTATATTGAACACATTGAAAATCATGAAAATATATATTCCAGCTCATGTGTATCTTAGTGTGGGTTACACTTCCGAAAACGGTATAAACACTCGTAGCAGTGCGGCGACAAACCCTTCAGAAGGACATGACGATTCAAACACCAAGACGCCGTCTGAAGAATATGAAGACACTAAGGAGCTGGCGAGAGAACGTGTACCTAGTGATAAAACAAATTACTACAACCTCTAATATAGATAACGAAAGCGTAAAACATCAGTTTGACGTAAGACATGAACGAAATGTACTCTATGTAATTCATTATATCCATATTACTTGTTATGTAGCATTTCACATCAAATTGTAAACAGTCGTTCAAAGGTTAATGAAACGAAATAAACCTGTGCTCTAGCGGTGATTAATATAACTGAATAACTCTTATTATTTCATAAGGAATAATATAACACATTTCAGCAGTCAACAAAACACTTGCTGATGATAATTTTTTATCTGTCATAATTTCTTGTTAAGTATATTATTCATTCTTGAACAGAATAATGAAAATGCTGTCAATCGCCTCCGCATATGGTCAGTCAAGTGCAGTTGCAGTTTGACTTGTCAATTATTTCTTTCTTATTAATCTTATTGGCTGTATTTTGATGTTTGTATCTGAGGTGGTGGGACGCTGAATACAAAATCAGTTCTTAAGTCTGTTAATCACACCAGTGAAGTATCTTTCATTGGCTGACCAGTGCTGGTGCTACAACTACTACTACATTTTTATAAGATATTTTGGGGTATCTCAAAGATTCTGAAACTAATGATAATGTAATCTCTTCTCCTGTCTTCAGTATCATGTGCTTACTTCGTTGTTATTAAGTCTCGTACCTATATTATTTATTTTCCAGATAATACAACTAGAATAATATTGATCCAACCCAGACATGCTACAGATTACATGAATGCAAACTATATTCATGCGAGTTCATGTCATGTGAAAGCGGTTTTTTGATTTTTTTTTTTTTTTTTTTTTTTTTTTTTTTTGATTTACCTAGTTCTAATTCTATTTTCCTTTCAACATGTGACATTTGTGGCTTTCGTGTATATATTTCTTGTGGATTTCCTACACTTCTCTGCCTCTTAATAGTGTTATGAATGTGTATATATTTGTCCTGTTGTGATGTTAAATAGACATGGAGTATCTCAGAACATGTGAAATATCGGCAGAACATGCTTTTCAAAAGCTATTAGGTGTGGAAGCTACTACGTCTATCAAGGATGTCCTTGGTGCTCTAACTGCCAAAAGTTTTGGTTATAAAATACCGCACAATGAACAACGGAAAGGTACTAAAATAAAATTTATGGATGAAATAGTAAAAGGGTAGAGGTTGTAATGTTCCGAAAAAAAAAAAAAAAAAAAAAACCCAGTTTAGGCGGTTCAACTTATATTAACACAGTTTTTTTTCTGATATCAAAGTTTAGGCTTGGTTACACAAGGAATATCCAATATTAAGTGGAACTTCGCTTGTGAAACACCTTGCAAGTTTGACATTTTTTAAGTGTTGAAAAAAAAAACAATCAGAAAGAGGAAAAAAAAATTGATCTGTCGTGTTGTCCAAAGCATAAATAATTGATCAAAGAAACATCAAAACAACGGCACTTGGCCTCTTCTCTCATACTGAGCGATGCCTCCGATACCGATTCTACTACCTAGTGCAATGAGGTGATTCTAACAGCAACGCGGACAATAACAATCCGAAAAGTCGTCGATATTCTATGTGCTCTGATCTTAAACATTTTCAGATATTATATCTGATAGACATTGAGCGGGATTTCATATGGCAGGTCCTTTCCAGGCATGTATCATAAGCAGCACTGTTTATAGTTATCTCTCCGGTATATTTTATCGTAAATATCATGTACTGTATATTATTCAACACTTGATTTATATTATTTTATGATACTAACTATAATTTTATTTAATTCATGCTTCCTCTGGTCCCCTTATAGTATAAGAGTTTCCTATTGATTTTGAAAAAAAAAGATGTTTGAGATAATGGGTGTTAAGAAATCTCATCAAGGAAGACAATATCAATATTAAAGCTGTATACCCTATGATCGATAGTGCAGTGCATATGATAGGTGAATTTATTCTAAATTGTTGTTTTTGGTAACCTAAGTCTATAAGCCTAAAACATATTGAACAAGGCCACATGCAAATATTGCGATGAAAATGGAGATATTTGTATACAGAATGTTCACAACCAAGTTATGCATATTCCTTAAGAAGGAATATTCCGATTATCTAATTCATTAGCCGCATCATAGAGAACGAGGTAAGAAAACTTGGAAAGTAACTTTTAAAATCTGCAATCAACTGCAATGTAAAGATGATGGATAAATCCAAACCACAAGTCCAAAAATCATGAAACCATAGGACATACAAAATCAGTGAAAATGAAAAACAAATGGAAAATAACAAAATATGTCTACTTGAAGAGCATATGTGAACCCCTGTGATGGAGTGAGATCAGGTGCCCGGGGAGAGTGAGCATCTCCTGCTTGCTAGCAACACCCGTCCCATATACCCCGTAGAAAGAGTCAAATCGTGTGAATTCCATATGTATCTATATATGGAGAAGTCGAAGTAGGTAACCTTCTAGTATAGAAGGTGTCAAATCTGTGTAAAGTGATCGGAATCGGTCTCAGTCCAGAATATCATTTAAAAGTCTGGATAACGAGTTAATAACGAGTAATGCTAAAATTAGCATTTACTAAAACTGTTTTCTTTTGGACTCCCCTATGTTTAAATTTGTAAATCTTTTGAGTGTTAAAAATATAAAGGAATTTTGTGCTTTGGGCAAATATATTAAAGAAGCCTTTAACCTTCGTAAATATCTACTTGCATAAATGTCTAACCATTTTTATACGTAATGCATAAATAGATATATCATATTTTTCTAAATCATTATTAGTATACTATCTATCTATGTAATTCTCCCTCCATTTTTTTTTTATATATGTGTGAATAAATTGGACACTCTTTATAATAATATTGTGATTTGCGTCGTACAGCTTTATCAGATGCCTTCTGTTTTCTCTCTTATGAATGGTCATTGTAGTGTGAAGTTGTTTCGGTTATAGTAAATAATTACTTTTTTTAAGAATTGTTTTCAAAAATTATTATTTCCATCGAAGCAATATAGAAAATATTTTGCATTTATTCCATATATCAAAAGTAAATTTTATTTATAAGAGCAAATTAGTTTTTCAATGAATAATTGCTTAGTACCTGGTGTTGTGAAATACATTTCCGCAAAATATAGTGATTTGCGTCATACAGCTTTATCAGATGCCTTCTGTTTTCTCTCTTATGAATGGTCATTGTAGTGTGAAGTTGTTTAGGTTATAGTAAATAATTACTTTTTTAAGAATTGTTTTCAAAGATTATTATTTCCATCGACGCAATATAGAAAATATTTTGCATTTATTCCATATATCAAAAGAAAATTTTATTTATAAGAGCAAATTAGTTTTTCAATGAATAATTGCTTAGTACTTGGTGTTGTGAAATACATTTCCGCAAAATTTGTTTGAAATTGCCCTGGTCGAAAATATGAAGTATTCACGTTGGACATGACATACGATATGATGGGAATAACATATCACATATCATAGATTACACGGCCTCAAGTTCTCATTTTACGTGAACAGATATTAGAACATATCCCAATAGTTTAAGTAATTTAAATGAAAAATGATTTTTTTGTTTGGTAAATCTTAAATTTATCGAAAATAATTCTATCAAATTTGTACGTATGGAAATATCGATGCATCTAGAGCAGTAGGTGGGAACCGCAGTAATGTGGAAGATACACATATCAACAGTTGTAGTCATACCAATGACAGCTCAACTATAAAACAAGCCTGGTGGAGATTGATCCTGGAAAGTATATATTCCATCACCAAAGTTGCCATAACCTACAGAAATTGGGTTGAGAGTGAGTGTCTATTATTGTGTCTAAAATCACAAAAGATTCGCCGTAGTGCGCACCCTCTGTTGTCATAATGGTGCATTACTGTACAAATGTTGAGAAACAAATCACGAATGATGAAATACGAATGTCGAACTAACATTACACGAATCAACAAATAACATGTTTCTGAAAACTCGCAACTGCAGTTTACGGAAGATCAGATAAAAATTACGTTGATATACATTTTGAATTACATTGAACGAATAAAGCATTCACTTGTAGTAATAGATATAGAAAATATATACATTTGAATTTTGTGCACCAGATGCGCATTTCGACAACTTATGTCTCTTCAGTGATGCTCATGGCCGAATGATTGGAAATCCCATATAATATAAATGTTTGAAGAGCAGTATTGAAACCAAAATGACCGAAAAAGTGAACCAAAGAATCAATCTAAGGACAGAGCTATGCCTGAGGGAGATTCTCCTTAGTTTTAGAGTAATTTACATAATTACATTTACACAGACAACATCTTACATCTTCATTTTGTAAACGAACAGTTATGTACTACAAATGTCAAGTTACGGATTAACATTTTAATGTTTACAGTGACTCAATAACGCGTTTCACAACAACAAATACGTAACTACATAGATAGAATATTGAACCCTTTGGCTTTCCATAATATACTACTAGCAACATTCCTTTATTACCTGCGTATGGTGTTTATGTATCCCAATTGATTCGATATGCGCAAGCGTCATCTGAGTATTGTTCTTTCATTTATCGAAGCCAATTACTAGGAGAAAAGTTACTCAAACAAGGATATGAAATATCACGACTTATGTCAACATTCCGCAAATTTTACGGTCGTTATAAAGACCTTATTTGCTCATATGATGTATCATTGTCTGATATGTTGACTTCTTATTTCACAATAACTAAACCTATATTACCTATACTATACAGCAGTGTTCTTACTGCTTATGACATATGCCTATTTTGACTACAGCTGTGCTGTTTCCTAATTCTGTGACAGCGAATAATACTATTTCGCTCATACTTATTGCATCACGACGGGTGTGACAGGTCGGCAGGGGATGCTTACTACTCCATGGTACCTGATCCCACCTCTGTTTTGACAGAGGTTCGTGATTGTTTATATCATATTTATATATGTATTGTCGTGTTTCTTCGACTTCGAGTTGTGGATTTCGGAACAATATCTTGGATTTGTACTTTTAAGTTTTGATATGTTATATACAAGAAATATTAAATTACAAATGCACAATAGTGATGCAACAACTTTAGGTCCAGAATTATATGTATGAAATTGAAAAGAATATATCTATGAGTAGAACATATTTTAAAGCAATAACTTTAAATAAGTTTTGATATGCTATATATAGGAACCAATAAATTGCAGGAAACTCATCTTTCTAAAACATATTTTCTGTAAAACAACTTCTGATGTGAACTTTTAATAAAATAACAACAATTGTGGGGCCAGTGGTGTTTGGTCTACTTGCACTTGTTGTTGTGATATTGCACATTCTCAAATCGAATTGGTAAAGAAATGGGTGCCATAGCACACATATTTTGTATGCTTCTATTGGTGTCTGCCGCAGGATTAAAATTAGATACAGCCTTATGCCACACATGTCGAAATGTCCATCTTACTAAAAAAAATTCATGTATCAGTCAGTAATGAATAAAATGGATTATAAAAAACTAAAAAAATAATATCATAGAATGACAATTTATGGTGTCAAGATAAAGGTATATTACATATAAGACGGGGTTATAGTAAAGTGAGCTCCTGAAACAAGACCCTCAGTTATTATTATAAAAATAAATGAAAATCAAATTTAAGCAAAAAAGTAACATGAGTTGGCTATACAGAAATACTTCATGTAGCATAACACAATTAAATATTGAAAATTTAATCTCTAATTAAAATTCCTTTTTCAAAATGTCCTGGCCACCCGAAGCAAGACAACTTCATCCCCACACATCGTCATTACTCCTAATAATCCTTAAAAATAAGTATTGACAATTGTGGAATTGTCACAAAAACACAATATGATATAATTGATTAATCGAGAAACCACTGCACAATAGCGTGTTACCGTCAAAAGCTTAGAAAAACATTCGCCAAATTCTTTAGATCTTATTCAGAACTTCTATCTAAATTTGGAAATATTTTTTTTTTCAACACCATGTATCCAATGGAATTTCCCATCCTAATTTTTACGGTGATCTCGAATATAAATTAAGGAAAGTAAAATGCTCCGATAACGTTATTTTATCATGTAATAAAATAGTCAAACGTTTTCTAAATAGACAATATGATATTGAGATCATCAAAAAGACTATAGGTCTTGTATTTGGCCCCTCTACAGCCTTATGTAGACTATTACTTGAACGTTGCACGCTGACTAACAGGGCGGTGGGGACTATATGACGGGCCTTGTCCAAACCTCTTTCAGAGGAGACATGGTCCTGAACCTAGTCCTCCTCTGACTGTTAATCGGGACTCCTACAGATCTAGGGTCTTAGCTCGCTTTCAGACTGACAGAGCACGGTTTATCATGTCAATGTCGCGTATATTTTTATGCCATTATGTGTTTTACAATACCTTACGTGTTTATATTTTTATGACCTCTCAATATGCGATACCCCTTGACCCTTGTTCTTTGTATGGAGGATTATTTATATATATTTTTTTTATTTTTAAGCAAAGTACAAAGTAATATCTTCAGACGCAGTTACACATTTTATCATACATATTCTAACGACATTTTATTTTACAGTTCCATCTCCTTGCTCAAATTGCTTGAAAAATCCGTATCCGTATTGTAAGAATGAAACGAATAGGTTCCTATGCCTTTGCGGTTGTGAGAATGGTAATGATGGTGGAGAGTGTCAAGATAAATGTACATGTGGTGAGAATGGACCCTGCTATCAGAATGGGACATGTATAGCATGCGATCTCGGTTTTTACCCGTCAGGAACACAATGTGTTGCATGTCATCAGTCATGCGGGGATGATGGAGCTTGTGATGTCTCTGGTAGATGCTTATCTTGCGATCCTGGTACTTATAAATCGGGAGCTTTTTGTGTCCCGTGTCCATCTAATTGTGATGGTGATAATCAAGAATGTAATGGTCCTGATGGAACCTGTATTCGTGGTTGTAAAGATGGTTACTTTGGGGAAAGATGTAATGAGAAATGTATGACAAACTGTGATACGTGCTACAATAGTAACACATGTGATGATTGTAGTCGTGGATACTTTGGAACAAGCTGTAACAGTAGATGTGATGGATGTCGGGATTTATACTGTAATGATGAAGGTCACTGTATAAAAGGTTGTGTTCCTGGAAGACATGGAGCAATATGCAATTTGAACTGTTCAAACAACTGTATTCATAACTTATGTGATCGGAATACAGCAAACTGCACACAAGGATGTGCCAATGCTACATATGGTCTACGATGCAGCAAAACTTGTCCCAGCGAATGTGGTGGTGCAACAAAATCATGCACAAGATTATTTGGTGTATGTAAATCCTGCAGTAATGGGAAATTTGGTAGTCAATGTATATCAAACTGTTCAACTTCTTGTGGCGGAAATAAAAAATGTGCACTGAACACTGGACATTGTGTGTTTTGTGCTGCCAATAGGACAGGTCCATTTTGTGATGAGAGAGAGAGTACATGTTGTGATTTAACATGCTTTACATATCAAATAAAAACATAAAGAAATGTGATATATTGCATTTTATTATATTAGAAAAAAGAGAGGCTTCTTACAAAACAGTATGAGAAAAATCATCACCGACATACAGAGCATAGAAAAGTAAGTACATAACAGATATTCAGTACAATTGGTGTACTGCATTGGGGCGGTCAGCAGAAATGAAAGTCGCCACAGCCTCTTTAGAAATGCATTCCAATAACACGCATTTGATAAATAATCCCCAAATAGAAGAAAGGAAACACACACACACACACACACACACACACACACACACACACACACACACACACACACACACACACACACACACACACACACACACACACACACACACACACACACTATCAAAACAAAAAAGATCAACGGTTATGCTGATGGGTCTGAAATATTAAGGGGGGTCATGAAAATTTGAGTCGGGAAATCTGCTACAGAAAAATATATAAAAATTTAAGGAAATTAACTACCAATATGAATCAACCGTACTCTGCTAAACACAAGTTAAGAGGTCCATATACTCTTCCAATCCAATGTAAAATACGAAAGTAATTAGTGTAAGATGATTATGGCACTAACAACAATCTACAACAGCGGACATTCAAGGATTACTGAAATTCAGAGGTGAGACCAGGTGCCCGGGAGGAGTGAGACTCTACTGCTCTGCTACCCATATCGGCCGTAAATGCCCTTACATACAGACGAAATTTCCATAAAACAAAATTTTTGCAACTTACTAATTGCTACATAGCGCACCAATAACACATACGGTGTATGAAAGAGTATGACTAACGACCACTTATCATATTAAGAAAAAGGCCGAGAAATCAAAATACTTAACGTCTTTGTAGAATTGATAGGTTTTATACTCAGATGAAAATTTCTGCGTTTCACGAAAATAGTTTTTATGCAAATGTTTTGCCTGTAAAAAGTAGAGTATATTAAAACTTGACACCACCACAGATGGATATAAATGAAACAGACAAACAGTCCGTATGTATCGCTGTGTTTTGCAAATTGATATTTTTAGATTTTTAAAAATAGCCTTGATTGTGTTTTATAGTGTAATATAAATATCGACAAATTCCTGCATAAATGCACTCTTATTTATAGGATTATTTATGAGAGTTTTAAATGCGTGTCTTTTGATTGTTCTGCTGTTACGATGAGTGGGAAGATGGGCCGGTTAACCACACCATTTGTTTGGCTTTTGTCAAATTAAATGACCGTCCTAAGTCGGCATCGTAGTTGCAAATATTTTTTGTAATTTGTTATATGTGCTAGTATATTATTGAAGGTTTTTCAACAAGTTGTCGGTATTCCAATGGGCACTAACTCTGCTCCGCTTCTGGCTGATATACATGTAGTCCTTTACTCATACGAAGCTGAATTCATCCAGTCTTTGCTTTCGCAAGGAAAAAACAATTAGCGCTTGGCTTCAATTTTACATACATATATATAGATGACTTGCTTTCAGTTAATAAGCCTCTATTCCCTGATTACCTTAGCATCATCTATCCAAGTGAACTGGAGGTCAAAGAAACCACAGAAAGTAGTCATTCTACTTCATATTTAGATATTTTGTTGTCTTTCGACATTAATGGTCGATTGAACGCCTCACTCTATGACAAACGTGACGATTTCAATTTCGCTGTCACAAACTTTCCTTTCATAAGTAGCAACATTCCATCATCGCCCGCATACGGCGTATTCATATCTCAGTTAATACGTTATTCCAGAGCATGTTCAAATTACAATGACTTTGTTCTGAGGGCTAACTTTCAGTTAAGCTGCTCAACCAGGGTTATATATGTGCTAGACAAGCAACCTCACTGAGGAAGTTCTACGGTCGTTACGAGACTCTTATTACTCCATATGATATCTCGTTATCCAGACTTTTAAATGATATTCTGGACTGAGACCGATTCCGATCATTTTACACAGATTTGAAACCTTCTATAATAGAAAGTTACCTATTTGACTTCTCCATATATAAATACATATGGAATTTACACGATTTGACTCTTTCTACTGGGTATATGTGGCGGGTGTTGCTAGCAAGCAGGAGATGCTCACTCCCCCGGGCACCTGATCTCACTCCATCACAGAGTTTCACATATGTTCTTCAGGTAGATATATTTTGTTATTTTCCACTTGTTTTTCATTTTCATTGATTTTGTATGTCCTCTGGTTTCATGATTTTTAGACTTATGGTTTGGATTTATCAATCATCTTTACATTCATGTATTGTATAGTTCCATTGTGACTTCTGCCACATAACTGAGGCGGTAACTCCTCTTTTTTCTTTCTTAATTAATATTTCAAAACATTTTCGTTTTTATCCTGTACACTATTCCACATTATATATTAGAATTGTATTGTAAAATATTGATGTAATAGCCACAAGTGTAATAATTTTGATCTATAACAAGGTAAAAGTAAAAACCGAAGGATAAACCATATCTCATAGTCCATGGAATAAAGGGGACAATATCGTGTTTAGTGTCATATTCCCACAAATGCGAACCCTAATAAAATTGAAAACATTTCAATGAGAATTGATTTAAATACAAAGCAGAGGAAAGAAGGCAAATCAATCATTAATAAGAGAACTCACAATACTTTAATGTTTTGATTAATATACAGGACAAAAGACAAAATATGTAAGTAATAAACTTACTTATATTAACCCGTAAAATCTTTCATTTCTTCGATTAAGTGAAATACATCTACTATATGAAAAATGTCTAGTAAATCTAAATTTATTTGGAATATGGCGATAGGAATGTAAACGATAGATTTATGTTTTCTACAAATATGGAACATAATGGCTAAATTGACTTTCTGTTCTTCGTTATTATACATTTACACTATTAGCCTTATTCGTTTGAATTATGTATGATTAATCAATTCATTCTTCAAACATTTTTTTCATTATCTAATTCTTATCTTTAATTGAGAACTCTATCGAGTCAACCATCTAACTGTCACGGTGTATGCACACCGAGATTTCCTTATATACCCCCGATAAGAGCGATGTACATGGATTTTGGGTCACTCGGTTCGACTGATTGACCATACATACGTCACCATGTCTCTATATTTAGTTGGGAACGGAGATTGCCAGATCTATTTCTGGCAATTTCCGTTCCCCAAAAATTTTTATCACGTCACCTATGTTTAAATAGTCAGAGCTCAGCTTTAAGCGTTGATTTCTATCAGCCCGGGGAATTCGCGACTATAAGGAAAATACCGACCGGATTATCTCATTAACTCGATAAACACATTGTGTCACTGAAGAATCCGGAAGAAGGCTTCGTTACCGGAGATCAGCATATATTTTTATTAGAGGCTACTTAGGTTCGGTATACATCTAAAAGTTTGCATTTTTGAATTTAAATTACCCTTGTTTACAAGAAATGCATTTCATCAGTACAAACAGTCTAGCCATGACTTGTATGTTTGTCAATAACATACGCCTTTTCAATTCCTATAAATCCAATGTAATCTCACGTTGTATTATACTATGAACAGCTGAATCTTTAAATATAATTAAATGTTTGCAGAAAGAACCCAGATAAAAGAGACATTTATTCTTCAACATTAACTGATACGGATAGAACAGATGGTAAGATAACTAATGTTTTAGTCGATAGGGATAAAATCTGGTTTATCTGTGTGGATAAAATATAACGGAAGCAACAAAATAGGTCTGAAAAGTTCTCGCAATAATATTAAATGGAACTTTATTGAAATAATATATATTTCAGATCATGTCTATCTCAGTGCGTGTTACACTTCCGAGAACACGGTAAACCCGCCAAATACCACAATGACTAACCCTTCGGAAGGGAACAATGATTTAAACACCAAGATACCGCCTGAGGTACATAAAGACAGTAAGAAGTTGGCGACAGGAGGTTACCTAGTGGTAAATCTGACTACTACAACCTCAAAGTTAGTTGAAAAAAGCCTCAAACTGGAGTTTGCTATAAGACATGAAATACATGTGATGCAGAATATTTATATTTTTAAACGTGTGTCCTTGTATTATTCTGTTGTTTGGTATCGTAACTGCAATACAATCCAATATTTTTGAGATGTCCTTATTTGCTTTTTCATACCATTACACTTCGTACTGTCTTTTTTCTGTGGTGACTTCGGTTATACAATTGAGTCAGTAACTTTCTTCGTGTACTTTTAAGAATTCTTTATAATTCAGATACGTTCTTGTGACATTTCAGATCAACTTGTAAACATTCATACCAAGGTTAGTAAAACGAAGAAACCTGTACTCTAACGGAAATTAATACACTGATTTTCTTTTTCATAATGGATTACAATCTTTTTATACAAAATTTGTCAACTGATAATATTACATTTGCATAATAATTTATGTGGTTGTTAATTGTATTATTCATTTCTGAATAAACTATATAATATATATCTATATATGTTGTCAATCTCCTCCGCACATGGTTAATCAAGTGCAGTTGCCTCATGAATTGGTTTGGACGACTTAGTGATTGATTTTCATTATTTTGTTTTATTCTTATCTTATTGGTTATGTTTTTATTTTCTTGTTTGTTTGTGTGTGTGTCTTTGTGCATTTATGTGAGGATTGGGGCGTGGAGTGCAAAAACGGTTCGTAAGCCCTTTCACCACAACAATGCAGTATCTTTATTGACTGTCCAAGCCGCTGTTCTAAGTATAATGTCCATTTTGATGATATGTTTCTGGTAAATTAAAGGTAAATTTCTAAATATGTCGGTGATAATATTTACCTCTCTTCGTCTCTTTTCTTGGCTTCAGGAACATGTGGTTACTTCCATTATATTAAGTATTTTTCAATTTGGAGTATTAACTGTTCTTAATTATATTTTGCTTTCAACATGTGATATATGTGGCTTTGGTGCATTTTTCCCTATGTAAATCCGCTTCTAAATGGTATGTTTTGGATGTAAATATTTTCTGTGTTAATTCCCTATTGTGATTACTTTTTTATTCATATATATTGGTCACCGCTAGCGTACTTGGTGAGCATTTAGATATGGCCGAACGCACACTTATACCCAAAGGGCAGAGAAATTCAACCGGAAGACAAAATTCTGATTAGTGATTTTGAGTAAAAAGAAAAAAGAGGAGTTACCGGCTCAGTTATGTGGCAGAAGTAACCATGGAGCTATACAATACATGAATATAAATAATATAATAGAACATTTAACACATTACAAAAATATTTGATTGTAGTGCAATTACGATACCGACTTTTAATTTGACAAAAGCCAAACAAATGCTGTGGTTAACCGGTTTACGGGCCCACCTTCCCACTCACCGTAACAGCAGAACAATCAAAAGACGTACATTTAAAAATTTATAAATAATCCTCCATGTAAAGAACAAGGGTCAACAGGTATCGCATATTGAGAGGTCATAAAAATATAAACACGTAAGGTATTGTACAACACATAATGCAAGTATTATTAAATTTGTCAATGAGGTCAAAACGTTTTGATTTTTGAATAGAAACCATAAAATTCCTCTCATAACAATAAAGAAATAAATCTGCTATCAGAGGGGCGCAGTTAGTACCCATAGGAATCCCAACTATTTGTTGATATATCTTGCCATCAGATTGCACAAAAATATTATTCATGAGAAAATCTAGTGCTTTACATAATTCCTTGCAAGTCCAATATTTATATGAAGTATATTGTTTGTTGGAAAAGAGTAAATTAACCAGGTCACGACGGTAATCGGCGAATCGCTGCATTGTCGGCAGGTAGACAGACACTTCCGGCGATTATATATAAAAGCCAGTCAATCAAAATTAATGAGAAACAGATTAGATTATTTCATCTGTTGTTCTGTATGACAAAATCCTTATTTATTTAGGTAAAGTTCAGTAAATAAACTTTAAAACTTCGTATCTGAGGACTTCCATTATCTGCATACGATTCAGCCATCCTTCAACTTTTTACTGATCCCGATGTAGACTTACCAGCAAAGTCCTGTATGAAAACAAAAGTAAATAGATAAATAAGTAACACGATCTAAACAAAATGACCAGTGTTGTCAATGGAATTAGAGTTGTGAATATATAGTCTCTACCACTCTTCCAGACATTATTACATATGCTGTTATACCATGTTCGATTTATCAATGTTATGTATGTATGTTGGGGTACTGATCATAAACTTCTACGATGTACGATTGAACCATGTACTAAAGTGTGTACGGTGCTCGGAGATAAGAAATGCCTTAATCTTGACGCACAGAAGAATATAGCCCTATAGATCTCCTATCGAATCTCTTTCCATGCTCAATAGACATGTGTGGTGTATGTCACATATAGCTAGAATATACTAAAGACATAGTAATCGGTCGAACATTCTTTTCAATATAGCTACTAGATATAGTGATTAAGGAGCCACTAAATCCATTACCCAGATGCTGTAACTGCCAATGGTTGGGCGATAAAATAGCGCACATAAAGGGAGATTAAGGAGATATAGTAAAAAGTAGAGAATAAATGTGCCGTGTTCCGATGTTGCGCGAAAAATTTCGAATCAGCTCGTAAGGAGCAATGAAGTTTACGATTGGGTTGACTAGGAACACCAATACTAAGGAGGACAACTGAGCAGGTAAAAAGCCATCATTTAAGTGTCGAAGAGGGGAGGAGAAGTCATCAATAGAGTCGTAGAAAGCAAACACAATCGACCAAAGAAACATTAAAGGAACGCGACTTGGTCACTAACTCTGTTTCTGGGTGCAATGCAGATAATTCCGATAGCAACAAGGACAATGGGAATCCGTAAAGTCTCTGACAATGTATGTGCCTTGATCTTGAATATCGTCGGATATTATATACGATACGCGTTGAACGGGCTTCCAGGCACTGTATATGGACAAGTGCTTTCTTTGAGGATATCATTATTTAAGCAGCATTGTTTATTATTATTGTTAATTATCGCTCGGGTATATAAATCTTATGTGTTGTATATTATTCCACACTGCAGTAATATTAGTATAGGAAAACTTAATATAATATCTGTTAATGTCTCTGATGAAAAGGGACTCCAATTCTATCATTGACTTCATAATTCAAATACAGATATACTTTTTTTATTACTAATTCATTTCGTACCAAGTATACTCCAAAAGGTAAGATGACTAGTTTGCATCTTTAGATCCCAAAATATCGGCTAACAGTCTGAAAAAGGGAGTCTCAAATTGCACCAGATCCATATCATATTTACTACTTCTGAATTATTTAACATTTTATCATATCACTATTTTATATAGAGAATTTCATGTATATCGAAAAAAGCACATATCCTATATACGTCATTATATCCTTGCTGTTCTTACGACCCCTCTGACTGTTAGTCGGGAATCCCGTTGATCAAGGATCAGAGCTCCCTTACAGACGGGCAGAGCACGGTTCACTTGTGTTGATGTCGCCTAACATATTTTGGATAGCAACATAGTTAAGGAATGACTGTCCTTTTTTCTAGGTTCATGGGGAATGAACTTGAGTGAGAAACAAACAAATCACGTAAACCACGTGTTTGTTTCTCACCCAAATTCATTCCCCCATGACCCCAGAAAAAAGACAGTTATTCCTTATATTTGCAATGCACTTTAAAAGGTTCTTTTTTGAAAACAAAATATCAAATTCCCCGTTATCAAACTGGCAAGGACAAAATTTATCCTGAAGTGTAAAAGTACTTCCGCCACGCAATATAGTGCGTATCTAAAATGCTAAAAAATTCTTCATCTGTCCAGGTAATTTCTTTAATTGCTCAAAATTAACAGCTGCATTAATTTCGTCATTGCAATTCTTTATTTAACTAATTTAATTATGCAAGAAAAGCCTCTTTTTATATTACTATGCATGTGATTTGCCATACGCTGGGTACTAATTCCATGACCCAAGTTCATGGGCTGATGAACCGAGTGTGTTTGCATTGTTCATCGAAAGGAAGTAGACTAGCATTGTAAATATTATTCTATGAACGTTTCGTGTGTAATATACTTTAATGTACTTTTTTCTTGATAGCTCCATGGTGACTTCTGCCACATTACTGAGCCAGTAACTCCTCTTTTTTCTTTGAGAAACCTATTGATCCTTGATGGAGGATTATTTATAAAGTTTTAAATATGTGTCCTTTGATTGTGCTGCTTTTGCGGTGAATGGGAAGGTGGGCGCCCGTAAACTGGTTAACTACACCAATTGATTGACGTTTGTTACTTCATTGAGCCTTCTTAATTATTTATCGTAACCACAGCACACGCGAATTTTTTGTAATGTTTTTTTCGTGTACATTCTACTATTATCATATTTTGTATGCATCTCCTTTGTGATTTGTGTCATACAACTTTCTCAGAGCCTTCTGTTTTCTCTATATTTACGTACGTTAAGGAGAGAAAAGAAGAATAATGATATGTTTTAATCAGGTGACAGTAAAAAGAAAACAACTCGAGTCAACCTTATAAAATGCATATAAAAACTATGAAAATGTTATAACAACAGTAAGAAGAATACTCTGTCGAGAATATCCGACTAGTTAGCATTTATCATTTTACAAAACGATTGAATATTAACAAGTGGAGTCAATAGTACAAAGTAAGCTTATCTTTCTAAAAATTATAAAGTAATTGATGATAATTATATCAATAATTTGACAGTTATATCTTTTTACATATGTATATATCAGTGCTGAAATATATTATGCATTGTGACTTGTACGTACGAAACACGTACCTTTTTTGATGAATGATATCTTTGTTACCGTGTTGTTCGCGTGATTTTGTAATTAATTGTATTAAAACGTGTTATTGTCTATAAATTTGAGAAAACATACGAATATCACGGTTAACATGATTTTTTTAATTACAATTAGCTCTTTTATATGCACTATTATTAATTCACATTTAACCAGTCACGTACAATGTAAAATGTATAATGTCATTACGGCAATTAGAAGAACGTTTTGGTGGATATTTATGGACCATAGAAAACAAAGAAAATGTCGGGTGGAAACTTAATTCTTGAACTAAATGATATTACCACATCTATCTATTTATTTGCCAAAAGTCAAAAGCTCAAATACGTATAGTTGTTGATGTTCTATTTTATCATCCCTGTTCTAGAGTGGAAAAACTGACTTTTTTATTTTGTTGTTGCATATCTCAACATAGTTACCATGAACTGTTGCTAAGCAATGGTAATATTGAAGATATTTACACGTTAAGCTGTTTGTAGTTTTTGAAAATGATTGATCATCGTCCGGAAAGTGACGCACATCCTTGTATTGGCGTGTATCAAAAGAGATGATCATGTACACGAAACACCTGAAAAGCAGTAAATATAGGTAATGAATCAAACGTTTACTCAAACTGATAGGCCAAAAAGTTAAATACGAGTTGTTTTAATATAGAATAAATTTTAATACCAACACTACAAAGAGAGATCATTATATTCCAACCTTGTGCAGCGCCTTTGAGTGGGAGTGGATTTCCTTGCTTTGCAGGAGTCCGTTTAATCACAGAAATGATGAGAGCTACGTAACATGAAGCTATAGAATTGCCCAATATAACATTTATTGCATGTATAGCTCTGTCCTTAGATTCATTCTTTGGTTTACTGTTTGGTCATTTTGGTTTCAATACTGCTCTACAAATATTCATATAATAGGAGAATTCCAAACATTCAGCCACGGGCATCACTGAAGAGACATAAGTTGTCGGAATACGCATCTGGTGCACAAAACTAAATGGTATATATTTTCTATATGTATTATTCCGTTCACGATTATTTCAGAGTCAAATTGTCGATGTATATAGGAATTGATATTTTATCCCGATTAAAAGAAATTATTAGAGCCTTTGACACCCTGTATATTAAATTCATAGATGAGAGATTCTTTACGACAGATATTGTTGAAAAGTTGGTTTTAATAACAAATGAAATTTTTAATACATGTATTTACCAAACTTATTTATCAGATTTATGGTATCGTTATTTTTTATTCAAATCCTAATATACCCCTCTGGGTCTATTTTGCATGTGCCATATTGATTACTATTCTTATTCTGTGCTAGTAGTGCTAAATGGAATCGTAATGTACCCCTATAAAAGAAGAGACGTAAATTGTCGAAATGCGCACAGGATTAAAAAGGTATATACGTTCTTTATCTATTATTCCTAAATCTGTGTTTTATATAGTATAATAGATGTTCTACATTGGTTATTGTTATCCTTTGTCAGTGCTAATAGCGCCCACTGGGATCCTAGTATATCCCTTTTCAGTGCTATTAAAGCTTTAAATCCCACTTTATCCCTGTACCTTTATTTTCTGTTGTACAATGGAGAGATCACGATGTAATTATAATTCAGTTAAGTGGTAGAGAGGTAAACATGGTTTAAGAACCAAAACGAAAAGTAGAAATTTATTAGCTTATTATGTAGCTTATTATTCTTTGGACAGAGATTCTTAATTTTCTGTGAACCAAACGTAATTAATATCAGTTAACGCGAAATTGAAGAACTTTATAGTGTGCTTTTTATCTGCTGTTATAGCTGACGTTAGGTGCTTAGAAAGAACATTAATAAAATGGCTCGAATGAAACATTAATTATATGGACTTTATTGTTATTCGGGAAGTCAATAATTGAAAGGAAGACCGTATTTATCAAAACCCTGTCCGAAATATAGTTGAGGGCAATTGAAACAATATGAGCCGCAGGTTGGTCTACAGATTGGATTAAAACACACGCCTAATGATAATCAGTCGATTATGTTAAACAATAATAACAACAACCATAACAAAAACAAGCCTTATATGCTTTATATGAGAAGGAAAACAGAAGACATCTGACAAAAAAAAAAACAAGCTGTATGACATAAATCACCAAGGACATGCACACAAAAATACACGGAAAAATGACATTACAAAAATATTCAATTGTGCTGCGGTTACGATTCCGACTTAGGGCGGTCAATTAAAGTAACACATGTCACTCAATTGGTGTGATTAACCGGTTAACGGTCTCCCACCTTTACCGATTTCAGTACAGAAAGACTTCTAATGTAAACGTGGCATCACGAATCACAAATAAACATACACAATGTCAATCGGTAAATCGGTAGCAACGGGTCTTAATCATTATCTTAATATAGACATACACATGAGAATTTCTAATGTTGTTCATTTTCAAATAACTAAATCCTTTGCCCTCTACATTTTCCATCGTATTTGTCAATCAAATTGTTAAGATCAATATGCATAACCTCATTCTATAATGAGAAAATATACAAATGTATTTTATGTCATTATGTCATTTCCTTTACAGACATCTTTCAGGGAAATTGATCCTTTGTGTTTAAAATAATTCATCGATGGCTACATGCAAGAACACTTTTACATACATACTTTATATTGTATATTGGCATGTGAAGTAGTTCAATCTTCTGTTAAGAAGTAGATATAATCAATAATATGTGTATTGCTAATTGTGCATTACATTGTTGCATCGTTACATTGTACATTTTCAGTAAGTATTATACGAAAACTTGATTGATTTGTTGAATAAAACTCACGGGAACATGAGTACCGAAAAATACATTGCATGCAGTTATCAAAGAGTAACAACATGAATCAAATAATACCGTGAGTTATCCACAGTACACATTACAACGACAACTATATCAACGCGTATGATTTGAGAAAGATGGAATTCCATAAGATAATGACATTAATGTGATTACCCTTATACTGCGTTTTTGTTAAGAAGATACAAAAACCGGAAAACACCAACTAGTGAGTAACAATTACTATTTCAAATGATCATATGAAGTGAGTACTGCAACTGCATTAAATTCTAATGTTTGTCTGGTGTAGTTTTGTTTACTAATTCTGGTCTGCTTTGCTTGTCACTTTCTATTTTTGTAATGCAGCTGACTCAGGTGCGTTTTTTCCTTCTCTTATACCTAGAAAGTGATGGGAAAGTTATGTATGTATGCATTAGTATTATTATTATTATTATTATTATTATTATTATTATCATTATTATTATTATTATTATTATTTTCGATATCATACCTGTATTTTATTTACGCCTCTGTTAAAAACAACGAAATATCATATTGAGGCCGCTTATGGACATTTGACTTTCAGATATGATTTTATTAAGATTGCGTTGAGTGGAAAGGTATGCTATTTGAACATCTTTCCATACAAATCATGAAACCATTGATACTTAATGGTGATTTACATCGCATTCAAGGATTTTTCAGTTATATTGCGGCATGAAAGCAGGGGCTAACAAATCTCTTAAACATAGTGGTGCATTCTGGGTATCAAACCTGGATCACTGACGTCACAATCCAAGCGTCCTAAACTGTTTTACGTATAACACTGTTAAGTACACTCTGAATCAAGGGTAATCTTTATCTACTGGCTCTTGACACGTGTAGCTGATATATATATATATATATATATATATATATATATATATATATATATATATATATATATATATATATATATATATATATATATATATATATATATATATATATATATATATATATACATATATATATATATATGTAGGATCTTAATTTTAAAAATTGCAATTGGAATTTCACAAGAATATCCCAATAAACATTTAATCAACACTTTATCTTTATTAAATATAGCTCTGGAATTTACAGGAAACGTATAGGTGTATAGGTAAATGGGCTACCTGGGAGGAATGTACGAGAAACCTGAGCGTCAATATATTGTTTATTGACCAAACGCTTTGCACTTGGTGAATACAACGTGCAAAAACATTAGACCGTAGATACAACACAACTTGAGATTGTGAAATTGTAGTACTGATTCGGATATAGTGATTTGCAAAACAGTAAAGAAATAGTAATCATTACTAATTAAAAAGAAGGTATCAAACTTGGATCACTGTCGTCACAACCAAAGCGCTTAACCAACACACCAACCCTTCCCCGAGTGTTAGATGAATAGAGTTTAGAAATTGGTCGTAACAAATATAAAATATAGCTTCAACTGAAAAACTATGTCAAAAATCCCCGCTTATCATGTTGTGTACCCACTAGACTAGACGCGGAAGTTAAGATAAAACACGAATTAATTTGAGAAGCACACAACACAACAGCAGTCAGATGCACATAGTTGTAAGTAGATAGATTTTCTAACTGATATAGGTTTCTATATAATGCGTCAATATATTCTGCTTTGCGCCTTAAACTGTTTTACGTATTCCATGAATATTTTCTTGAGAACATAGATAACTGTAGCGTACAATTTTAATCAAGAACAATCTTTATCTACTGTATCATGAAATCTGTCGCTGACAGTTCATATAAATATAGGGTTTTAAATTACAATTTGCAATCAAAATGTCCCAAAATTATGTCAATACACGTTTAATCTAGAGATCAACAATTCTCTTCTATTAAATATAGCTCTGGAATTTACACACAAGTGTATTAAATTCATAGTACAGAGGTGAGTGATATAAACAGGTAAATGTGCTGCCCGTATATACCTGTAAGGAATGTATGAGAAACTTGAGCGATAATATATTGTTTATTGAAAAAACGCACCGTGCGTGGTGAATGCAACATGCAAACGCTTTAGACCGTATAAGCAATTATAACTTGAAATTGTGAGATTATAGTACTGTTTCGCTCGAATACAGTGTTTTGCGAAACAGTAAAGAAATAGTAATCATTACATTTACTAATGAACACGAAACACAGGAGTCAAACGCCACCAATATCCAAGTTTTGTGTGACACACAAAGTTGTTGAGTTGAGGTTTTGGGAATCCTTTCTTATGTAGTTTTTTGATTCCGTCGATCTCTATTGCCAGGGATAAAACTATTCAATGCAAGACAAATACATCTACAATTTTGGTTTGCATTATTTCTCCTTATTATACGTGTAATGATGTTGTCATTTAGGTAAAATAATATTAAAGGATCAGTTTTGTGATCTACCTTAGTAAAACTCAAAAAGGGACGCTCACTTTTCTTGGTCACCCGGTTTCACCTCTGAATTTCAGGGGTCCGTGAATGTCCATTGTTGTGAGTGCCGTAGTCACATGACACTAGTTATTTTCGTATTTACTTGTTGTATGTTGCTCATGTCTTAACACGGAGCTCTGAACTTTAGAAGACTCACTACTAATTGACTTATTAAATGTCATCGGAAATGACACATATTACTGTATATTCTAACTCAAAATAAGTATTAAAATTTGAATCAGTAGAAAATAGCTAATGTTGAAATGACAATAATAACTTCAATAAGAGCAGATGAGGAAGGACGAAGGTCCAGTTCCATATGTTTTCTTTTATGCTATGCACATCCACCTTGATAAATGATACACATTTTCCAATAATTAAAGCCACAAAGTGTGTCAAAATACTATATCTATGTAACTGTACCGAATAGAGACACATTCCATGGCCTGTGTCAAATTAACATACCCTACGCACCGTTAATGGTATTCGCCATTTAAACGTAACCAGGAAGTTAAAATAAAATAAAATGTTTGTCCAATTTGAATTTTCGACTGGGACAAGATGACTGCATTTTTATTCGTATGATTGTAAGTAGATATCATTTCCTTAACATATATTATATCAAAATCATTCAGAATTAATATGCAAGATCGTAAATACTCATCACATTCATATATGTTTTGTATTTTTAACACTCACCAAATCTATTGTTCAAAAGAAGGGCAGATTTACTGTCCCACTGAAGAAAAATAAAAGAATGTTATGTATAAAAGCATGAGTTACAACATTCAATCAGTAACTACGATCTATCTTTAATATAAACGTTCACTCTACACCCTAATACATTTTCGAATGACCCTAAAAAGGGAAGAGGGCGCACATGCCAAGGGAGCCAGAGTTGTGAGCGATAATGATAAATAACGGTGTCCTGTTGTCTATAAATATTACTAAGGTACAAACAGATCTGCTTAAGCTGCGATGTTTACACACACACACACACACACATTCATTCACACATAAATACACACATACTCACAGATACATTGATGGACTCGCCACAGAACTGCATGCACTCCTTATATTAAATCGGGAATTGTCGCTGTCATAGATACGGAGTAGAACGCGAACAAGGGATAACAGACCGCTGAACACATGCGTTTGCGTTAAAGCGGAATCTCATGTGAACATGATTTCGAAAATGTGTTAGCATTCGGCATTAGCGGACGTAAAATTACACATCCATATTCAGAAGGACGCAAACGGAGATCAGCGCAACTGAAATGAAAATGAAATATTTTCAGTCATGTAAAATTATTATATATTGAAGATAGAGTTTAAAGAGTGTTGGATGTGAATAAATCATCTTCATCTTCAATATATAGATAGATAGAAAGCTTATATAGATAGATATATAGATTCATATACAAAATAGTGTATTGCACTTTGTATATTATTATCTAATATAATGTATTATCTTACAATTCAAACATCAAATCACTGAGTATATCTATATATCTGAGGATCAGGATCTTGTCTTTCTGAAAAGGTTTGGATCACGAAGCATCCCATACTCAAGGTTAGCTATGTAACCACCTCAATTTTGACTATGAACCGAATAATACTGATATTGTCAATGTGTTTACAAATGGCACTAATGGCGCCATTACTCAGTCAGAAGTGGACACATCATTTGATATGTCGTTCACCAACGTTCCCAAAGTACTCAGCGTACGCAAGATTCCAGTGTATTGCTACAGCAAAATGAAATTCAGCTTCTAGACAATGAACTGTCTAATCTACCAAAAGATTTGTATATTGAAAAACTTATTCGTTATGTCAACAACAGTGAGCAGATCATCATGTGGTATAGGAACGTACTATGCTCCTGGTCGAAGGCCATTAATGGGTGTCCTCAAGGATCCTTGTTAACTCGTAGAACCACCAAGCTTAGTTCAAGCAACATGAAGTATGCGAATGATTGTTACACTCTCCAAAGATTCATACGAGAGAGAGGGAATGTAGAGGAACTTTTCGATAAAAAGAGAAATATCTCTGTCGATTTACCACGTGGCAATGTTGTTGAGCTCAGAGCAACCATACATTCTCTGATACAGAGAGTTAGTCCACTTGAACAGGACAAGATCGCTAAAGAACAAACTATTGCTACAATGTCTTCCGAACTCAGTGCTCTAAAAAAAGAACCAACTTCTTACGTCTCAGATCAGTCAACTCAAAGCTGCACAGGGTACATTTAAGTCGAAGGTTGAAGATCAGCTTAACATCATAGGCCATGTCGACATATCGTCTTCAGATAAGTTGAAAACCCTAGCCAGCGAAGTGGAGCGTTTATCGAAAGTGTGTTTCAACATGCAAAAACAAATCTCAGCGAAGCCAATGTCTCAGTCATTCGCTGCAGTAACCAGAAGTTCCCCTTCACGGCCTCACATTCCTTCTACCAGCAGTTCAGTGAGTGCATCCAACCGTGGAGAAAGTACTTCGAGCAATACCATACCCGAATCGATGACTAGTTGTGATCAATCACGTGATCACTCAAGTGACGCAGAACAGTTAGAATTCAGTGACCCAGATATAGGGCCCGTTACTGTGTCAAATGCATCTCTGATTAATGTGTCCGAATTAGAATCGACGGCTCAGACCGAAAATGTCGAAACTGGATTTTTCCGAGGTGTTACTTATAACCGCAAGGCACGATTCCATATATCCAGGATTGACCGTGGATCATCCAAGGAGGCGATACTAAACTTTATGCAAAGTAAAGGGGTAACAGTAACTCATATCCGTGTGTTTAATCCAAGGACTGAGAGTTCGCGATTGACTGCAAAAATCAATGTACCAATCGAACACGCTCGCATTGTAGAATCTAAGGGGTTCTGGCCAAGAGGTGTGCGATGCCGTCGATGGCTAAGCAGAACTCAGTGGGAGAGACAGAATGAAAGGCAATATGACCGCGAGGATGACAACTGGGAGGTGGAGGACTGGAGGGATCCCTACACGGACACTGATGTGAATGACTAATTTTTTTTTTTCTGTACTATCTGCCTTGTTGAATACCTGCGTTAGTCTCATCATGAAACTTTACCTTTTTACGCTAGTATTACTTTTCAGTAGAACCATGGTGTTAATCATGTCATGAAATGTGAGGGGGGCTATTTCCTCAACGCTCTCGTTTTCTTCGCTTTTAGAAGTGTCTAAATGTGATATAGCTGTGATAACTGAACATAAATTAATGCAGTCCTCTGCAGACGACTTAGATACCATTCATACAGACTACAAAAGTTTTGTTAAAATCGATTCTTCTGCTGATGCAGATATTAAAAAGCGACAATGTTGGACTGGGAAAGGCGGAACTGCCATTCTGTTGAATAAGAATTTACAGTTTTCTGTTAAGGAGGTATCATGTTTTGATTCTGAAAGAATAGTAGGAATTCAGCTTTCAGATAAGTTTAAAAATCTCTTTTACTTATTTGGAGTATATTTGCCGTCGGATAATGACATAGAATCATATACCCACAATGTCAACGTTATTGAAAGTTTATACCAGTACTATAGTGTATATGGTAATGTGGTTATTGCAGGTGATATGAACGCAAGTTGTTTAGACTCACATGGTGTAATACTGTCAAATCTCGTATATTTACGTCCTTTGTTGAATGCAACCTACAATGATTGACTTTGATATTGAAGGAAAATCATTTTCTTTCACTAAATAACAGACAATGTTGGACTACATACTTATCCCTAACTTGAGTCTGAATAATTTGGTTTCATACAAAATCCTCGAAGAAGGTTCTGTATGTATGACATCTGATCATTTACCAATTATTGTTGATTTTAAATATGAATGTACTCGACATACTCTTATGAATTCATCAACATCTCTTCCTGCATGGCATAAGGCATCATTCGATGATATTGCCAAATACCGCGATTCGTTAAGTCAGAGATTGCTCAACTTGCATTCGTGTGAACTGAGAAATGTTGCTGACTTAGATGTTTTCTAAGTTTTCTAATTATTATTGTTTCGTTGATTGAGAATTTCATTGAGAAATGTTGCTGACTTAGATGTTTTCTGTTTTCTAATTATTATTGTTTCGTCTGTGTGTAAGGACATTCACGGCGGGCGTGGCTAGCCAAACAGGGGACGCTCACTCCTCCCGGGCACCTGGTCTCACCTCTGAATTTCAGGGGTCCGTGAATGTCCACTGTGGTACATTGTTGTTAGTGCCATAGTCCTGTGACAACAGTTACTTTCGTATTTTGTATGAATGTCACACTTATTCCCTTTGCAGTGTGGAGCTCGTGAAAAAGTTCCCCGCGGACTTAAGTGTTATTATATCTTTACAGTTACTTTCGTATTTTGCTGTAGTGATTTTACTCGCATATTGCTTGAATGCGCCAATGCAAATATCCCACAAGCATGCAATAATCCGCACAAGCGGCCTGATTGGACTCGTGAAGTTAAACAATTTCATGACACAGAAAGGTCAAAACGCCGTATATGGTTGAGCGAAGGGCGGCCACGTGGCATGCACCATACTGCGTACCGTGAGTATAAAAGTGCCAAGCGTGACTTCAGAAACGCGTTGGATCTTGCTCATGATAAATATATACAACACACTTTCCGTGACGAAGCCGCGGAATATGATTTACGATTATTTTGGAAACTTATTCATAGACAGAAACCGCGAACACTTCGCCACTATCCCGAAATTATCGATTGGTTCGGTAATTTGCAAAACGAACCCGACGGAGTTGCCGAAGCTTTCGCAGACCATTTTCAAAATATATATACACCGAATGACATCACCTTCGACAGTGGTTACCAAGACCACATACGAGGGGTGTTCCGAAATTATTGTTACTTGCGCAATATCTAGTGGAAATAGTGCTAAATGAGCTTAAAACTACCTCATGGCGACAGCATGATATCTGAAGCGTGGTATAGGTAAATTTCTCGCTAACAATTACACTGACCTTGGTGCTGTGTACATTGTTTTGTAGAGTACTCGTTACACTCTATATAAATATGGTTGGCAAGAGAGCTGAAAACGTAATTGAAATTAGGGCCTATATCAAAGGTAGGTCTCTACTTGGCTTAAAGGCGGTAGATATTCATCGTGAGGTGTGTGATATTTATGGGAAGGGTCAAATGTCATATATGACTATTTGTAGGTGGGTTGCTCGATTTAAGTCGGGACACCAGCAGCTGAAAGATGCTGCTCACACAGGTCGCCCTGCAACAACAACAACAAAGCATAACATTGAACGAAATCGGCAAATCCTTGAAAAAGATGCAAGGTACACTGTCAGGCAGTTAGCTAAAATGACAGGCTTGTCTTTAGCACGCATTCACTGTATTTTAAAGAAACATCTTAAGCTGGGCAAGATCAGTGCCAGGTGGATACCCCATTTACTAACTGACGACCAAAGAGGTCCCGGGTTGACAAGGCCAAATCCTTATTGAAGAAATACCCAAAATACAGCAAAAAGGCTTTTGATAATTTGGTCACAGGTGATGAAACATGGGTGTATTTTTTCGAGCCCAAAAGAAAGTGCTCTAATTGAATCTGGGCAAACAAAAACGCCAGCCGCCCTAGCATTGCTAAAAGAATACGCACCGTGAGGAAAGTTTTGTATGTCATAGTCTTTGATAACAAGGGTCCAATCATGCAAATCCCTGTTCCGAAAGGCAAAACTGTCACAGCAAAGTATTATAGAGACGTTGTACTTCGAAAACTGAAGAAAGTCTACAAACGCCGCCGCCCACATACAGGTTTGAAGTACCTCAGGCTCTTGCATTACAATGCGCCAGCACACAAGGCGCGTATTGTAACGGAGTTTTTGAAGGCAGAAAAGGTCACTGTCCTCCCCCACCCTGCATTTTCACCAGACTTGGCCCCCTGTGACTTTTTCTTATTCCCCAAACTAAAATTTCACCTATCTGGAAAAAATATAAATCAAGAAATGCCCTTGGCTCTGCCATTCACCAGTATCTTATGAGTATACCAATTCAAGAGTACGAAAACTGTTTCCAAAAGTGGATTGATTGGTTGAAACGATGCATAAATGCAGAGGGGGAGTACTTCGAAGGACAGGGCAAAGTAAAATGATCACAATTACTTCTATCAAAAAGAAATCGCCAAAGTAACAATACTTTCGGAACATCCCTCGTAGACGAGCAGTTTGACCTTATTTGTACGCAGGTATCGTCGGATGATGATTTACCAGGTGGCGAGGTCAGTACTGATGACGTAGTAAAAGCATTGCGTCAGTTGAAAACACGAAAAGCTCCCGGTGACGACAACGTTACCAATGAACATCTCAAATTAGGAGGTGATGACGTTATTACTTGCCTATTAAGACTTTTCAGAGCCATTATGAAGATAGGCAAAATACCATCTGTGTGGAAACGCGGGGTCATAGTGCCGATTTACAAGGGAAGCTTTAAAGATAAAAAGTCGCGTAATAGTTATAGGCCGATAGCTCTGCTATCCTCTATGCTTAAAACATTCGAATATATTCTGAAGTCTCGTATTGATTTAGTCATAGGTCAAAATTTTCCAGGTCAGAATTTTCCCAACGACCAACAACAGGGTTTTCAAACTAGTTTAGGTTGTTTGACTGCATCTTTTAATGCACAGGAAACAATCCTTCACAATATTGAAAACGGTAGTAACGTATACGCTTGCTTTTTAGACACACAGAAAGCCTTCGACAATGTATGGCGACATGGTCTACTTGTAAAATTACATAGACTTGGGGTTGGAGGTCCATTGTGGTCTTTGATTCGTGACTCACATACGGATACAACGAGCTCCGTTATAGTTAATTACAAACAGTCTCGGTGGTTCCCTGTATTACAAGGTGTGAGACAAGGTGGGGTGACCTCTTCTCTCTTGTACTTGGTTTTTATAAATGATCTGGTATGTGAATTAGAAAATACTAATGCTGGATTTGGTATACTTGACATCACCAGTAATTGTCCAACACTAGCCGATGATATCATGTGTATTACAATATCACCAGCTCGCTTACAGGCAATGTTAAACGTAGCATATCAGTATTCTAAGCGCTGGAGGTTCAGCGTCAATGCTGATAAGTCATGTATACTTTGTTTCCGAGCAAAAGGAAACAGACTCATACAACAATCTACCTGGTCCTTAGGTAATGCCATTATTCCTTGTAAAGATACTTACAATCACCTAGGAGTTGTGATCAATAACAAATGCAGTCTTGTGGACAGAATTTTATTGGCATGCGAAAAGTGAAGAAAATCTTATTTTTCTATTGTGAATGTGTTTCATTCCATGGCTAACCCATTTACCGTGGCCCATTTATACCAAACAGTTGTGCGGCCATCTGTTTTATACGGATGTGAGCTCTAGAATGATCTATCTCCACAAGATATCAGTCGTCTTTCCGTTTTTCAACACTTTGTCAGCAAATATGCTCTCGGTCTCCCCACAAGGACAAGATCCGACATGGCCGAAAGTATGCTCGACCTACTCCCTATACCGTCAGAAATTGATTCACGCAAGCTTCTCTTCTTTGGGAACCTTTGTCGTCTCGAAGAACATTTTCTCCCCAAAAGGATATTTCTCATAAGATTGTTCTCTTTTATTGAATGTCTTTCCAACAAACAGCGTGGATTTATTCCTGACATCATTAGTTTACTATATCAATACCAATTGATAGATTATTTAAAAAAACTGGTTTGCAAATGGTATTTTTCCCGACAAAACCTCATGGAAAAGGGTTGTCAGAAATACCGTGTCATCGCATTACACAGACGCGCGTGATAGTCGTGTTGCTAGCGATCCCGACTTCTCTCAATTCCGTTCTATTTTTCAACTTAATCGTCCAGCATCGCTATGGACATTACCTGCTATATCCACAGAGATTAACCTTTGTAAATTTATCGCAAAACTCTGTAGTTTAGTTCCAAATGACGTAATTCAATATTGCATATTATGCGGTCGTCAATTTTACGATGTATTTTGCCATGCTGCGTGCGCTTGTTCAGCTACTTGTGCTAGACGTGAACTATGGTCGTCCGTGAGCATTAATGATTTTGATCTTCAATTATGCGCAGAATTGTGTTCTCTATCGGAACAAGAATTGTATTTAACTCTGATAGGAAGAGATGTTGTCACTGTTTTAAGTGAGGAAGCTCTACGCAACCTTCGCTTCCTAAATTTTACTTTCGTTAGTGACGCATGTGGTTTATACAACCGCAATATGCGTATAATACAATCTGTATAAATAACCTACAATGAGCATTGACATTTGTCACTTCACTTGCCTTCAATTATGAACTTGAACATTTTCTTACCAGTAGAAGGCAATGTCCTTATGATTGCATGATATTTCTTTTGTATATGAAATCCTTCTCTTAAATATTACACCTTTTCAATTTCTATTGTCTATTGTTATCTACAAATTGAATTTTCTACTTATTGTAATACTCTCTGTCTCAGAGGAAATAAAGGTTGAATGAATAAATCTAGAGATCAACAATTCACTTCTATTAAATATAGCTCTGGAATTTACACACAACAAGTGTATTGAATTCATAGTACAGAGGTGAGTGATATAAACAGGTAAATGTGCTGCCCGTATATACTTGTGAGGAATGTATGGGAAACTTGAGCGATAATATATTGTTTATTGAACAAACCTACCGTGCGTGGTGAATGCAACATACAAAAGCTTTAGACCGTATAAGCAATTATAACTTGAGATTGTGAGATTGTAGTACTGTTTGATTCGCATATAGTGTTTCGCTCGAAAACAGTAAAGAAATAGTAATCATTACATATACTAATGAACACGAAGCACAGAAGTCAAACGCCACCAATATCCAAGTTTTGTGTGACACACAAAGTTGTTGAGTTGAGGTTTAGGGAATCTTTTCCTATGTAGTTTTTTTATTCCGTCGATCTCTATTGCCAGGGATAAAACTATTCAATGCAAGACAAATACATCTACAAATTTGGTTTGCGTTATTTCTCCTTATTATACGTGTGATGATGTTGTCATTTAGGTAAAATATTATTAAGGGATCATTGTTGTGATCTACCTTAGTAAAACTCAGTAAAACAGGACAAATAATGATCACTATGTTCCAGGTTGTGTCATCTTGCAATCTGTATATTCACAATCTCTCTGATTTCTAAGGTAATATTATTATCGTCGTTCATCTATAACTGCGAAGCTGAGTTCTTGGATGACGTCTGCATTATTAGCACAATGGTGATATCATTGTGATTGCCAATTCTATAACTTACTATATTTTGTTATTTTGTTTATTATCACCAGTAACAAAAGAAAAAAGAGGAGTTACTGGCTCAGTTATGTGGCAGAAGTCACCTAGGAGCTATACAATACATGAATATAAATAATATACTAGAACATATAACACATTACAAAATATTTGATTGTAGTGCAATTACGATACCGACTAAGGACGGTCATTTAATTTGACAAAAGCCAAACAAATGGTGTGGTTAACCGGTTTACGGGCCCACCTTATCAATGTATCACTGCAAATGTTCGATCTGGTGCAAGAACTTGTTTTGTTTTCTTTTATTATTATCATTACTATCATTATTAATATTCTTATAATTATTATTATTATTAATCCACTCACATGTATGGTGTAATGATCAATATCCAATATACCAATAACTACAATGTTCACATTATTGTTAAATTTACAATAGTTAGACCAAATATATGTATGTTACCGTACGTCTTCACTGATTCTGGTACTTACTAAATAATAAAATTTTCTTTCTGAGGTATTAAAAAGAGAGTGAATGCACAAAGTATATATAACATGCACCATTCTATTACACATGTGTACATACCATGATAGAATACTGAATCTACGGGGTATTTATGTCATGTATCTCGTACTCATACAAGGCTTATATCATACTTTCACATGTGTTTCCCTGTCATGTAAATATTGCTGTACCTGATATATTAGATAATGATTTAGCAGTGCCAATCTATACGTTAAATACTAAGGATTTGATGAAAAGTATTAGACGTCACAGGTTGAATTGTTTTACGCCTGACTTCTATGAGCCTACAGATTTTGATTTCTATTTTTGTGGTGTTTGGAGGTAAGGTTTTTCAACAAATTGTCAGCATTC
The DNA here is from genome assembly GCA_035048485.1 of Pteria penguin. Lineage (NCBI taxonomy): Eukaryota > Metazoa > Mollusca > Bivalvia > Pterioida > Pteriidae > Pteria > Pteria penguin. Next base: position 1,377,178 of record CM068584.1, read on the forward strand.
CAATGGGCACTAACTGCGCTCCGCTTCTGGCTGACATATTCCTTTATTCATACGAAGCTGAGTTCATTCAGTCTTTGCTTTCGCAAGGAAAAAAAAAACAATTGGCTCTTGGCTTCAATTTTACTTACAGATATATAGATGACTTGCTTTCAATTAATAATCCTTCATTCGCGGATTACCTTAGCATCATCTATCCAAGTGAACTGGAGTTCAAAGAAACCACAGAAACTAGTAATTCTACTTCGTATTTAGATATTATGTTGTCTTTCGACATTAATGGTCAATTGAACACCTCACTCTATGACAAACGTGACGATTTCAATTTCGCTATGACAAACTTTCCTTTCATAAGTAGCAACATTCCATCATCGCCCGGATACGGCGTATTCATATCTCAGTTAATACGTTATTCCAGAGCATGTTCAAATTACAATGACTTTGTTCTGAGGGCTAGGCGACTTTCAGTTAAGCTGCTCAACCAGGGTTATATATGTGCTAGACAGGCATCGTCACTGAGGAAGTTCTACGGTCGTTACGATACTCTTATTACTCCATATGATATCTCGTTATCCACACTTTTAAATGATATTCTGGACTGAGACCGATTCCGATCACTTTACACAGATTTGACACCTTCTATACTAGAAGGTTACCTACTTCGACTTCTCCATATATAGATACATATGGAATTCACACGATTTGACTCTTTCTACGGGGTATATGTGACGGGTGTTGCTAGCAAGCAGGAGATGCTCACTCTCCCCGGGCACCTGATCTCACTCCATCACAGGGGTTCACATATGCTCTTCAAGTAGACATATTTTGTTATTTTCCATTTGTTTTCTCATTTTCACTGATTTTGTATGTCCTATGGTTTCATGATTTTTGGATTTGTGGTTTGGATTTATCCATCATCTTTACATTATACAAATAATCGAAGAAAGCATCACCAAAGCAATGTTCTCATGACGGGAAATAATACCTGTTATTTCTAAATACAGAGATCTAATTAGTATTCCATTTCTTGAATAATATGCGTCAAAATGAACTTGCAACATTGACCCTTAACATGAGTAGGTCATGTATATTCCGCTTTTACCTAAAAGTAAGCAAATAGATCCTTCCCCTTACGTTTCTGATTTATATGGTGTTTTAACTTAAATGTGCATGTATGTTCTTGGTTGTGACACTTTCTACAGAATGTTTGTTCACATTGATGTATATATATAAAGTGTTGCATTATATTGTTTCGTCTGTATGTCAGGGCATTCACAGCGGGTGTGGCTAGCCAAAAAGGGGACGCTCACTCCTCCTGGGTACCTGGTCTCACCTCTGAATTTCAGGGGTCCGTGAATGTCCATTGTTAGTGCCATAGTCATATGACACTAGTTAGTTTCGTATTTACTTGTATCTTGCTCATTTCTTAACACGGGACTCTGCAATTTAGAAGACTCACCACTAATTGACTTCTTAAATGTCATCGGAAATGACACATATTACTGTATATTCTAACTTAAAATAAGTATTAAAATTTGAATCTGTAGAAAATGGCTAATGTTGAAATGACAATAATAACTTCAAAAAGAGCAAGAGGAAGGACGAAGGTCCAGCTCCATATGTATTCTTTTATGCTATGCATATTCACCTTCATAAATGATACACATTTTCCAATAATTAAAGCCACAAAATGTGTCAAAATACTATATCTATGTAACTGTACCGAATAGACACACATTCCATGGCCTGTGTCAAATTAACATACCTTACGTACCGTTAATGCTATTTGCCATTTAAACATAACCAGGAAGTTAAAATGATATAAAATCTTTGTCCAATTTGAATTTTCGACTGGGACAAGATGACTGCATTTTTATTCGTATGATTGAAGTAGATATAATTTTCTTAACATGTATTATATCAAAAACATTCAGAATTAATATGCACGATCGTAAATACTCAATACATTCATGTATGTTTTGTATTTTTAACACTCACCAAATCTATTGTTCAAAAGAAGGGCAGATTTACTGTCCCACTGAAGAAAAAAAAAAAAAGAATGTTATGTATAAAAGCATGAGTTACAACATTCAATCAGTAACTACGATCTATCTTTAATATAAACGTTCACTCTACACCCTAATACATTTTCGAATGACCCTAAAAAGGGAAGAGGGCGCACATGCCAAGGGAGCAAAAGTTGTGAGCGATAATGATAAATAACGGTGTCCTGTTGTCTATAAATATTACTAAGGTACAAACAGATCTGCTTAAGCTGCGATGTTTACACATACACACACACATTCATTCACACATACATACACACACTCACAGATAAATTGATGGACTAACCACATAACTGCATGCACTCCTTATATTAAATCGGGAATGGTCGCTGTCATAGATACGGAGTAGAACGCAAACAAGGGATCACAGACCGCTGAACACATGCGTTTGCATTAAAGCGGAATCTCATGTGTACATGATTTCGAAAATTTGTTAGCATTCGACGTTAGCGGACATAAAATTACATATCCATATTCAGAAGGACACAAACGGAGATCATCGCAACTGAAATGAAATTGAAATATTTTCAGTAATGTAAAATTATTAAATACTGAAGATAGAGTTTAAGAGTGTTGGATGTGAATAAATCATCTTCATCTTCATTATATAGATACATAGATAGCTTATATAGATAGATATATAAATTCATATACAAAATAGTGTATTGCATTTTGTATATTATTATCTAATATAATGTATTATCTTACAATTCAAACATCAAATCACTGAGTATATCTATTATGGTCAGAGGGGACGAGGATCAGGATCTTGTCTTTCTGAAAAGGTTAAGGCAAGACTAGTCAAAAAGTCCCTCTTAGTCGGCGTGGAATGCTCAAGTAAAAGCCTGCAATGGGTTGTAGAGGGGACCCAATACAAGCACTATGGTCAAAGTGATGATTTCGGGGTGATATTGTCGATGTCGAAGGCGTTTAATAATTTTAGAACCCGCCGATATATAATTATCGGAACTAGTCTGTAAGTTAAAGAATAAGATACTGAGTAATGTTAGACCGGAACATCGATATCAAACGATCAATCACGGACGATCCGGAAAATACCGAAGTGCAAACAGGTGCTATGTAAGAGTAAGTATCCACTGCTCACTGGCTATAATGCCATTATATAACTGGCGTTAACTCGAACAGAAAACACGAAAGTAACTAGTGTCATATCGTTGTGGCACTAACAACAATGTACAATAGTGGACACTCACAGACCCCTGAAACTCAGAGTTGAAACCCGTTGCCCGGGAGGAATGAGCGTCTCATGCTTGGCTAGTCACACCTGCTGCAAATGCCCCTAAACAGACGAAATATAATTTAGCACTGTTAGTGAGGCCCATCGCAAATGACTAAGTTAAAATTAATCAAAATGCGTTGTTAGCAATTTTCGCATCAATAATTTACCGGGAAATATTTTAACATGTAAAATCAAAATCATATTATTAGAATATTCATTTTGTTTTCTTCTCATTTCTTAAATTTCATCTCATTTGGAGTAGAAATAAAGAAATGAGGGCAATTTGAAAATAGCTAAAATCATTAAAATATCTAACGATACCGCAGCTGTACAGCGAGATGTTTATTTTGCCTTATAATTGACGGCGCGCTTAGAATCAATGAGCATAAAAGCGATATGTTCACTGGCGTTGTTCGGGGTCACGGTTGTATCAAATCCAGTGAAGTGAGGTTTTACAGGTAGATACGTCCATTACCTGTAAACAGCTGATCGCCGAAGCGAAAACGATGTACGATGCGGGCACACATAAGTTTTTTAAATATATAATTTTCAGTTTTTAATTTATTTCTACCGGCCCATAATATGCGATAAGTATGTTTCCCCCGATTCATTTGATACCATTTTTATGAAAATATACCTAGAAATGACTACAAACATTTAAAAATAAAAAGATAGCGTCTTCCTCTTTGCCAAAACAACGGTCCGCCATATTGTTTCACGAGTCATTTGATTACATCGATATACATATTAAACAATTACATTATGAAGTTCTCAAATAAGAGAACACATAACGAAAGCAATGTCTATAGAAGTAATTATGATTATCCTGTTTGTGAAAAAATTACCCCGTAGCTATTATTTACAAAGTTTTATTTCTCAAAAGTTTCATTTCATCATTGATGATGTAATTTGAAGAACGGCGTAGGCGCGTGGGTTAATACTTACCGTGAACGATTTTTACATTTGAATTGATAATTATTGGTATTTACATTAATTAAATATTTGACGATTTCATATAGTTTATTGAAATTTTGTAGCTCTATTAATACGATTTTACACGAGTTTTCTCTGACTCGGGGCGACCTCCAAGTATTGTCGTATAGAATTATGTACAGAAATACACATTTCAATGTAATAAATACCAAGACATATATTGTGCGATAAAATAAGACATCATTTCATCATTTAGTTTACATTGACCCCACTGTTTAGAACTTCAGACTTACATTTTAATTGCAGATAAGTCTAGACCTCTGCGAAAGGAAAGGGGGGGGGGGGGGATAATTTCTTCATATTTAAGGAAGACATTTTTTGTTAAAGGAAAAATGACGAGACTAACAGCCTATTTTGATTCATATGATTTGGTTTTAATCCTCTTTAATTAATTTTGGTATTTATATCAGTGGCAAATCCAGAATTTCCGAAATGGGAGGGGGGGGGGGGCGCACAAGTGAAAGTCCAATATAAACCAAAATACTCTGCCAATTTAGGGGCGAAATCTGAAGATTTGCTCATAATTGTGGCAAAAAGGGGGAGCGATCCCTATAAATTCGCCACTGTAGATATTAATATGAGAGAACAAGTATATAACAATGAGAGAACAAGTTATGTTAAGGTACTACGAAACGCCAATCGTCGCGTGATTCACGAAGAAAAAGAAATAAAGGTTTTAAATTTATAATTTTTTATTTAGATAACTGTGTATTGAAGACTTTATAGAAAATAATTCTAATTTTAATATTCCCGATATACCTGTAATTGGCACTCGAAAAAGTGTGTTTTTCAGTACAGCTCGCACGAAAACACCAGCGACAGCGTTGACTCTTCGTCATGTGCAATCAGATGGCCAGTCCCAAGACGAATTCTATAATATCTTCAATAGTTGACTTCCTAATCAAGTTGCAATATTTTCAATATATCGAGGGTATATCGAGGTAACGCCGTCTAGGGCGATCACCTGTCACCTGTACGGCTAAATTATTACGTAATATCACCTCAACCGGCTGTTTGACCCAGCAAATATCAACTTTCATTTCGTACATTTCAACAGCTTTCAAGATATCAATTAGCGATCTTAATAAACTGGGTATTCATATTAATGAAAGACAAGGACTAATTATCAGGTTTCCTGTTAATTGTGAAGGATTATCATGAAGGAGACATGAGGAACAGGAATTGAAATCAACCAAACTTTATGACAATTTGTATTCATGAAGAGTTTATATTTGAGATTTTAACACTTTTAATAAAAGTTTTTATGTTTTTAAAATAATGAATATAATACATATAGTAGATTAATATAAAACACTAAGCTATACTATGATAAATTAAAAGGTATGTGATATTTTTCACATTTTTTTAAAAGAGTTATCCGCCCCTGATTTAGGTAAAAATGTTTTTGCTTATACAGAGCTTATTTTTTGTCATACAATCTAAATTTCTTCAAATATCCTCATAAGTAACCATTTTAAATAAGTTTTTACATTATTATGAATCCTTGTATAAGTTTTTAGAAAAATGACCTTGGACATTTGGACTTCGTCATTTTCATCAAAGTAAAAAACCATTCTTCGTCAAGTGTAAGAGATTATATTTGAGATAATAAGACTTACAACCAATGTTTTTATCTTTTTTCGTAATACCCGTAGTACATAGAGTAGATTAATATAAATAAATCAAAATTTTATGCATAGCTGATTAAGTTATACGCTCATAAAATTGCGAGGTTGTGCATTTTCATTTGCTTGAAAAAGGTGTAAAAATGCAATATTGTCCATTTTCAAATCCTCATATCTTGTAAAGTAATCGAGATAAACCCGTGAAATTTTCAGAGTTTGTTGACTATAAAACATGCTTTGTAACTTACTTATTCTCTGGTATATTGTGATACAAATAAATTATTTAAAGGTATCTAAAAAGTGTATCTCATGTGTTTTTAAGGAAAGAGTTTGGGCCTCCCTAGCACTGTATATTTATCTGAGTGTGAACACTGTGTAGAAAATGCCGCTGCCACATCAATGCATATCTGTCACAATTTAATTGAGGGTCTTCTCTGTAAAATAGTTCGGTAACTATTGCAAACGATTGTAATATTCTGGTAAAAAGACTATCTGGTCTACAACAGATATACCACTAACTAAAGAAATATAGTTGACTGAAAAAATCACACAAATGTTGATGTATAGGGAAGGTGTAGTGTCCATACATTAGGTTATATATCCATCTAAAAAGCAAATTATTAATAATGGAATGTCAGTGAATTAAAAAAGGTACCAATGTTGTATGCAACAAAAATAAAAAAGCGGTGTCTTGTTCTGTACAAATATTGCTGGGGTACAGTAACAACTAGCAATCTTTATCTCCAAATTTCACAAGTGTACGGACTGCATGTGGATGTATATTCTTCTGATGAAATATATTAAATGCATTTTCGTTGTTATTCCATATAAATCGACGTTGGCATGCAAACTATCATTCTCTCCAGTGGTCGTTTCTTTCCATTAATGGAAATTTGTATGCAAACATCCTAGGAATATGCTGTATGCGAAAGATGAAATAATATTTACTTCATATTTACATTAGCAATACAGGACTTCCGAGATACGCATCAGTGGTTAGATTTAAATGTAGTGTTTTTTCTATGTCCGGTATAATATAAACAGGAAAACCATGGTCACAACCATTACGGAAATTCTTCACAGTGATGAAAATAAGACTCATAATGCTATGATTTTCATATTGTATAATTAAAACGTGTTTTGTATTTTTGTATATTTTAAATGTGTACAAACAAATGTTCTCTTCCACTTTCTTTTACAAACGTTTGTTGTTACAGTTGTAAATGAAACTGAAGGCCTAACATTTCACGAAGAAATATGTAAAGTTCGAAGCGGACGCGCATCTTTTAAGTCCCGTACTGCCTTTTCTTCCATATACAAGTTCTTTTTTGGATACACATATATCAGACCAGAATGGTTTGTTACTGGATCTTGTAACTATATATGTTCGAAATGAGAGTTTGACACGATTTGTTTGGTAGGGATCTATTCGGTTTTAGATATTCAATACGTATGTTTGATATCTTTGATGTAGTGTCTTCTTGATACGGATGTATATCTGGGTACTAATTTGTTGAAGTGGTGACATAAGATTCTATCAGGTGCCTTTGAAATGCATAATGTATTGAGAGATTGAAGATACTGCCTGATACACATTTCACGATCTGTAATGGATTAAAACAAACTCCCGCTCTTCTTCTTCTCACTTGCTGAATCCATCTTTCATTATGATTGAATTTTCTGAATGTTAAAATTGTATTTCGTGTTCACTATCACAAATGCTACCTATCATGGCTACATGCTAAGTATTTCTTGCGTTTATTATCTCACATCCTCCCTATCATCGTTTCGTTTTTGTGGCGTTTAGTGTTAAATATGATACGTATCTTCACTACATGTTCAGTGTTTTGTGGTCTTCATTGTCAAGCATTCTACCTGCCACTACTATATGTTTAGTGTTTTTTCTTTGCGTTGATTATCACACATGTTTACCTGTCATCATTTTATATCCAGACTCATTATAACAATGCAGCACATAGTGTTTGCCATGTTCACTATCATACTCGCTCCATTCATCAATAAACAGATAAAATCCCTACAATGGTAAAGAGGATATACAGGTAATGAGCCACGGGTAGGATTAGGTGCCATGAAGTAGTATGGTGAATGATCATAATATCGCATCCGCCGTAATGTCAAAGGAAAATGCAAGCTAGTATAACTCATAGTCATATTAATTGATAATGACATAGCCGTTGTCATGATTCGTATAAATCTTTTATATCGTGCTACTACAATACAAATAACTACAATCATGCAAGGAAACGAACATGTAAGATTAAGAGGAAGAAAATGGAAAGTAAGAAATAACACTATTGGTTATCAGTTTACAATTGATTATACAGAATGTCTCGGATCTAAATTTGATTTTTTTTTCTCAAGACCTATATCTAACGAATCTTTTCTTTAAAAGATTTTTTTCTAGTAAACCTACGCGTGTTCAACAAGTTCCTGGGTGTGACGATGAAAAACCTTATATTTGGTTACATTATTTCAACATTTGCTGTAGTACAGGTCACCACATCAAACGGTAAGTGCCAATCACACCTCAACGTAACCCATATATCACAGGCATGAAAAACGGTTACTGAGAGCTGACGTCTGGATTCAATGGGTCGAGGAATTATTATTTTTTGTTATCATCATCATCATCATCATCATCTTCATCATCATCATCTATTTGCTGATTATTATTTCTATTGTAGCTCTTGTTGTTAAAGCCGGTGTGATATAGTGGATGAGGTGCTCGGCTTCTGACCTAGAAACCCCGGGTTCGATTCGCACCCTGGGCACACCAATGTTCTGTCTTTCGGATGAGACAGGAAAAACCGAGGCCCCGTGTCACGGTAGGCGTGGCATGTAAAAGATCCCTCATTATTTCTGGTGCGTCTGTCGCTAAAGTTGAAACTTCTATGCAACATAATAGGCAGATGCCGTCAGCATATACTGTCAGATGTCTTCTGTTTACTCTTCTCTATTATTATTATTATTATTATTATTATTATTATTATTATTATTATTATTATTATTATTATTATTATTATTAATTATTATCATTATCATTATTATCATTTTATTAATGATAATAATAATAATACTATTATTATTATTATTATTATTATTATTATTATTATTATTATTATTAACTGTTAGTCAGGACTCCTACAGATCAAGGGTCTGAGCTCGCTTCGAAAATGGTACAGCACAGTAAACTGATGTCAATTTATTTAATTGTGATATACTGCTCTTAGCCTGCCTTACTATACATAACAATATGTTTACGACCTTTCAATATGAGAAACCTCCTAACTCTTCCTCTTTGCAGGTATGGCTAGTTATAGATGTTTTAAATGTGGGTCTTGTTAATATACTGCTTGTGTGGTCACAGGAAAGGTTTGCCCATAAACCGGATATTCTTACTAATTGACTGACTACTGTGATATCTGTTTAGCGTCCGTATCACAATTGCACTTTTTTTAAATTATTGCATTATTGAAAGTGCATTTCCTAGAGTCCTCTGTCATACGGCTGAGTCAGATGCTTTAGAGGAACGCATTTTCATTCAATCTATTTTAATATGCTGTACATTTATCCAAGATGTCATTTTCCTTATTCAGAGGAAATTGAGTTTTCGGTCAATCATCCAGTAAACTTCTAATATCGTCAATGTTCTCGTCTGAACTTGATATGTAATACTTTTAAGCATTTGTTAGCAATAATAAATTCTTGATTTAATTTTCACCAAAATGTAACAGACCACAGATTATACAGCAGATACCACCCGAAACCAAGTTTTACGTGTCAAGATATAGAAACCTATTCTTAAAGTTCCAATAATAAATACATAATCAAGATAATCAATATCAGTATCCTTCGGTTAGAATTTGAATTTTATCGAAAACTGTTTATCAATTTTATAGCAACCAATGTAGCGCTACACAAACCGACAAATCAAAGTTCGTTGAATAATGGTTTTGGTTCGAATAGAGCAGTAGACGGCAACCGAAGTAATGTAGAAGATATGGATCAAAACAGTTGTATTCATACGAAGGACAGCCCAACTGTAAAAGAAGCCTGGTGGAGAGTCAACCTGGAGAGTATATATTCAATCACCACAGTCACCATAACATACAGGTATTGGGATTTAGGTGAGTATCAATTGCTACACATCCTCTAGTAACACCAGTGTCATGTTAGGTATTACACAAACTCGATGGATATAATAATAACGCACAGAGATCAATCTCTATTAAAGCGTCTATAACTATTCCTGCTGTAAGAATCTATTATCTTCCTTGGGTACAATTTAAATTTTACAGAGAGAGGACCAAAGAAAAAACATTGAAAGTATTCTAGAAAAATGATAATATCGCTTGAAAATCTAAGTTGTTTATGCCTTGGATTTCCAAGATCGGTCTTAGCATTCATATCAGGAACACAAAATTCTTCTCATATTTTATTACCATTTAATCGATACCGCTGTTGGTGGACTGTCTCATACATTTTTCCAAACCCGATATATAGTATAAATTTAAACAATGGTAACAGATTAACGTCATCTATCCAAGTGAACTGGAGGTCAAAGAAACCACAGAAAGTAGTAATTCTACTTCGTACGTAGATATTATGTTGTCTTTTGACCTTAATGGTCAATTGAACACCTCACTCTATGACAAACGTGACGATTTCAATTTCGCTATCACAAACTTTCCTTTTATAAGTAGCAACATTCCATCATCGCCCGCATACAGCGTATTCATATCTCAGTTAATACGTTATTCCAGAGCATGTTCAAATTACAATGACTTTATTCTGAGGGCTAAGCGACTTTCAGTTAAGCTGCTCAACCAGGGTTATATATGTGCTAGACTAGCAACGTCAATGAGGAAGTTCCACGGTCGTTACGAGATTCTTATTACTCCAAATGATATCTCGTTATCCAGACTTTTAAATGATATTCTGATTTCATGATTTTTGGACTTGTGACTTGGAATAATCCATCATCTTTACATTTCTATACTACGTCATTCTAATCACTTTATCTCGATAGAAGAATGTCATGTGATCAAATATTTGCTGAGGGCCCAGATCTCAATGTTCACACTTCGGTGTTCCGAATGATCTCTGGTTTCTTTTTTTTTTCCTCGATCAACACTTGAAAATTATGGTATACGTATAAAAGGAATAAAAATAAAAATATCCTTTGTTGTTTTCCCTGTAAAAATTAACGATTAATTTTGTATATTTCTTATCTGTTTACATTATTAAAGTTCTTGAGTTTATCACTTCGGACATCTGCCTATCCTATACCGTACAGTACGATATTCGTCTGCTTGTCAAAACAAACAATTGACGAAACTTCTTTCCCGTTAGAGTTACGAATAATAAATGACATTTTTTTTTTCATTATGGTAATGAGAATGTGACGCCAGAAATGAACAATGACAAAGAAGAACATAGATGACATCTGACAAAGCTGTATGACACAAATCACCAAGGACAGTCACACAAAACATGAGAATAGTAGAATATATGCGGAAAAACGACATTACAAAAGAAAAACTACGATGCCGATTTTGGACCGTCAACCGTCAACTGAAGTAATAGCCGACACTCAATTGGTGTGGTTCTCGGTTTACGGGCTCACTACCTCCCACCGACCAAAACAGCAATACAATCAAAGGACACGCATTTAAAAAAATTATAAATAATCCTCCATATAAAGAACAAGGATCAACATGTTTATATCTACACTTATTCCCGGCTGCAGTATGGAGTTTGTAAAAAGAATCCCCACGTTATTATCATTATGTTATTATTCAACCCTCAGGTAAATGACTTGGTTGTGTAGAAGGTATCCTTTGAACGTCTTAAGATAGGGACTTTGGCTCTTGCAGTTTAATAAGTTTTTGTAACTAAGTTGTTTGCCAAGTATTTATGCCTTGGATTTCCAGAATCGTTCTTCAGCATTTATATCAGGAACACAAAATTCTTCTTATGGTATCTATATATCTCAATTAGTTCGATTTGTCAGAGGCTGCACCGATGTTTTAGACTTTCATAAACGAAATTTACAAATTACTACTAAACTTTTACCTCAGGGTTGCAGATATCACAAGCTAAGAAAAACATTCGGCAAATTCTTCAGATCTTCTATCTAAATTTGGAAATATTTCTTTTCAACAGTAAGTATCCAATGGAATTTCCCATCCTAATTTTTACGGTGATCTCGTATATAAACTAAGGAAAGTGAAAGGCTCCGATAACGTTATTTTATCATGTAATAAAATAGTCAAACGTCTTCTAAATAGACAATATGATAGAGATCATCAAAAAGACTATAGGTCTTGTATTTGGTCACTCTACAGCCTTATGCAGACTTTTACTTGAACGTACACACTGACTAACATGGCGGTGGGGACTATATGACGGGCCTTGTCCAAACCTCTTTCAGAGGAGACATGGTCCTGACCCTCGTCCCCTATGACTGTTAGTCGGGACTCCTACAGATCTAGGGTCTTAGCTCGCTTTCAGACTGCCAGAGCACTGTTTATCATGTTGATGTCGCATATATTTTTATACCATTATGTGTTTCACAATACCTTACGTGTTTATTTTTTTTATGACCTCTCAATATGCGATACCTGTTGACCCTTGTTCTTTACATGGAGGATTATTTATAAATTTTTATTGTTCTGCTGTTACGGTAAGTGGGAAGGTGGGCGCGTAAACTGGTTAACCACACCATTTGTTTGGCTTTTGTCAAATTAAATGATCGTCCTAAATCGGTATCGTAATTGCACTAAAATCAAATATTTTTGTAATGTGTTAAATGTTCTAGTATAGTATTTATATTCATGTATTGTATAGCTCCATGGTGACTTCTGCCACATAACTGAGCCAGTAACTCTCTTTTTTCTTCCAATTGGGGCGTTTGTTAAAAAAAAAAAGAGAAAACCCGTAATATATATATATTTACACATTTCTGTGATCACCTTATTCTGACACTAAATACACCGACAAGTTAGCAATTCTATCAGTACTAGATTTTTGTTCCGAATATGCTGCTTCAGAGTGGTTAAAATCATGACGTCATTTAGATTGTATAATAAAAATTATGTCGCTATATAGTCAATTTTCTACGAAACATTGTCTTTTGTACTTGTTCTATATACATGTATTTCCTGTAATATTGGTTTTATACAGTATTGAATTTCCGACTTTTAAGAGCCTCGTTTTGAGTTAGCACGTTTTGAGTTTATGACTCATATTCAATGCTCTTCAGTAAGTAGTTATTTCGGATGTTCAATCTCAACGACACATCAATGCATTGGTTACCAATCTCTTTAAATTTAAAATCTCCTATTTTCAAAAGCCGGCGTGGCCAAGTGGTATCGCGTCGGACTGTTGATAGGGAGGCCAGGGTTCGAGTCCCGCTCAGATCATGCCGGTGTTCTGTCTTTCGGATGAGACAGTGAAAACCGAGGCCCCGTGTCGTGGTATGTATGGCACGTTAAAGATCCCTCACTGCTTCGGTTGGGTCCGTTGCAAAGGTCAAAATTTGTATGCCCCGCATCAGACAGATGCCGTCACCTTATACGTGAAATATTCGTTGTGTGACGTAAAATAAAAATCAATCGATCAATCCATCAATTTCAATTTTCAATAATGTCACCAACATCACATGTTTTGACTCTTTATATAACCATTCCTCATCAAAAACTCAGGAATAGAATAACATCAATTATTCAGAACGTCTTCCTTAACAAGAAGGAATTCCTAGGTATAAGTGTCTCGTTTTAGGTTACAACGACAGATATTTTATAAAGGAACATTCTGATCCCAGCAGCAAGTGTACATTCATTTAAATTATTAGAATTTCTTATAATGCAATTTCAGATTCCTCTTTCAAGAATATTAACCGAAAGTTTGGGAGCTGACCATACAAAATAACCATCTCAATACTTGATTTGACATACTATGTGCATATATACAGACACTTGCGTTTTTGACACCGGAATTTCAGTTATGCAGCATTTCTTGTCTTGACTGGGAAAATATGACTTCTTTTCTTGTCTCCTTCGCGTGTTCGTGCGTGTATATTTATGCATTTACCTCCTCGACTGGAAAAGATAGTGTAGGACTTTTACGACGGGTGTTTGATACAACCAGGGGACGCTTACTACTACCGGGCACCTGGTCTCACCTCCATTTTATTGGGATTCGCATTTTGTCTGAATAGATACTGTTCTTTTATGCTATGGACTATGATATATGGTTTACCCTTCCGTACTTCTTTGTTTGTGATATTTGGTGGGAAAATGTTCCAGAAGATCGTTGGCATTCCGACGGGTACTAGTTGCGCGGCTCTTCTGGTCGATGTATTTTTGTACTCTTATGAAGCAGAATTCATGCGCTTTCTGCTCACAAAAGGCATTAAACAATTAGCATCTCGGTTTAACTTTACATACAGATACATCGATGATGTTTTGTCCATTAAAAGCCCCCTATTTAAGGAAAACTTCAACATCATATATTCAAAGAACTCGAGAAAAATATAGAACTGAGATCGCATCTTCTGCATCATACCTTAATATATACTCCTAATGATTAGTGACAATGATTCATCAGTAACCTTTCTCTATTACATACGTGGCCATTTCATTTTCATTATTACCAACATCCCTTTCCTTAGTACCAACATACCTTCCTCTCCCACATATGGCATCTTTATTTCACAGCCTACGCTATGCCAAGGCATACTCTAAATACGAAAATTTCGTCGTTAGAGCGAGGCTTCTTTCCACGAATCTACTCTCTCGAGGATATATTGAGGAACATTTGAAATTGGCACTAAAGAAGTTCTCTTGGGTTTGTATTTGTCTGAATATGGCACTATAGAGGATATTTTATGGACTATGAAATATGGTTTACCCTTCAGTACTTCCTCGTGTTTTACTACTAATAATAGTCAAATAAACACAGAAAACATTTCAAAGGTGTTCAATTGTATGGCAATTGTGATTCCGACTTAGGACGGTCAATTAAAATATCAAACCTCACCCATTGGTGTGATTAACCGGTTTACGGCGCCCACCTTCTCACTCATCACTATACCGTAAATACCGGTGTATAACCGAGCTCAGAGGCGTGGTTTGTATGAATCTCGTCTATAAAGTCAGAGGGACGTAGCTCAGTACCTTGTTTCACCTGAAAAGTTTTGGACAAAGCCAGCCATAGAGTCCCCACCGCTCAATGAAAAAGTTTAAAGCGAAGGTATCTTCCCTTTTCTTTTCTTGGGGGGGGGGGGGGGTGGGGGTGGGGGGGGGGGGGGGGGGGGGGGGCGGGGGGGGGGGGGGGGGGGGGGGGGGGGGGGGGGGGGGGGGGGGGGGGGGGGGGGAATTGATTTGTTTTGTGGATGATATATAAATATAGACATGTATGAACTAGAGATAACAACGATCGAATAAGCCTCATTAATGCTAGTGCAGTATGACTTTGAATGAATTTTTGTCATTTGTCCTCTACATTTCGATTGTCGTACTTATTCATCGTTATCGTTGTCGTATCGTTATTCATGCCTGCACGCCATAATATTGACAGAAAATCTATTTTTACGATTTCCCAAACATATTTATTCATTGCACTGTACAGGTCTTCCTTATCTCTGCCAAATAGAAAGCTATCTTGTGGATTGTTGTAAGTGTCGTAATCACCTGACACCAGTTATCTTTTTTTTTTTTTTTTCATTGCCATAGTATATTGCGAAACAATGAATAAAAAGTTGTAGGATTAGAACAATTTGCAGAAATCATCCACACCACGTTATAGTAGAGGACGCATTTTGAGTAAATTTAGTTCAGGTTGTTTTCGAGCGACTATTATAGTAATGGAACACAAACACTCTGTATTGCAAATTTTTGGCATCACGACCTTTGTCAAGCAATTTTTCAGATGACAAATACAAATATATGTAAAATCCATGTTTACGTTTCAAAGATATATATGTACCGGACTTCCTTTTGGAGGACTTCTTCGAATCTTTAATGTTCATAACCACTGATACATAATTTTGTCTTCTTAGGAATACACAATAGGAATAGTACAGAACGATTAGCAGGTTATTCTGTATACGTCTCTAACACCTCTAATTGGTGGAATGGCGTTCTGTGCTACCATGACAACAAAACAACACTTCAAGATACCCGTTACACATTTTATGTATTATGCCACCAATCGATATTTGGTCAGTATGTAACAATCTACAACGATAGAAACTCAACAACACCTCCCACAGGATATAGCAAAGGAGCTATCCTTGAGCTGTGTGAAGTGGAAATTCAAAGTAAGTTGGTGATGGTATCTGTTTGCAGGAAGGATCTAAAGGAATGTGTGAAGAAGTGTTGTTATTTTATGTTCTCTTCCGAAATCAAATTTTTGAAGTTTTTTCGACATTTTTGGGGTTTTTTGACTTAGTAAATTCAATGCAGAAAAGTGTCATGTTTGTCAGTTCATTGATAATGATGATTTCTTATATACTATTTTGATCATAATTATGGTAAGGAATATTATTTTGAACGAATTTTGTCAATATCTCAAGTTTTGGATTTTCTATGAACTTTTTAAGACTTCCAAATGAGAGTGTAAAGGAACAATTCTTCATATTTTTAACTTCTTCTGTTATACCACATGACAGATTTTAATGAAACATGGTATACATGAAATACTATGGGTCCTCTATCAGTTTTGTACATTTCATCCAAATTGGTCAACAGATAGTTCACCATGTCTAAAAATAGGTCTCACAATTGTACATATACCACTTGGTAATTAAAATATGGAGAGAAACGGTTCAAATCCAGCTTTTGCCATTTTTTTTTTCATTTCTTTACACATATAAATAAGTTTTTAGATGTTTCTCAACACTCTACATATGACATTAGGCCATTTAAAGTTGGATCTGAACAATATTTGAAACAATTGTAGTTCATGACCCAGATCAGTCAGCAAAAGGCCCCACCTAAAGAAAATGACAAACTTGTTGCAAATGCTTAATATCAAAATCACCTAAATGGATGTGCAAAAACTGTTGTTGTTTTTTATTCTGGTCTGAAATTTAATATATTTTCAACATTTGTGTTGACTTATTCACAGTAATGCAACAATACATGACTTCTTCCTTCATGCATGACTGATAATCTGGGTACTCAGTTGAGCGATATAGGCCCACTCGGGCCCTTTGTTTGATAATTTGTTTATAGGTTTCTTTTTCTCTTTATAAGAATATAATACTTCCAAGAAATAATTGCGATCAGACGTTCCTATACCATGATCACTGAGCTACACCAATACATTAAGCATATCAACCGACCGTTGTAAATGATTAATCATATACATCATAATGAGTATAAATATTTCATGCATATATTACATTATATAAATCAAAATTAATATTCCGATACATATGTCATATACTTATATATTATATTGTTTTTATTTCACATTTCATTATCACAGATCACAATTCATATCCAAATTCAGATATATATTTCACTGTATTTATATTGATGGTTAATGATACTTTCTTTAACAGTTCCATCTCCTTGCTCAAATTGCTTTAAAAATCCGTATCCGTATTGTAAAAATGAATCCAATAGGTTCATATGCCTTTCCGGTTGTGAAAATGGTTATTATGGTGAGGAGTGTCAAGATAACTGCACGTGTGGGGGCAATGGATCCTGTTATCAGAATGGGACATGTAAAACTTGCGATCTCCGATATTACCCGTCCGTAAGCCAATGTATTCCATGTGATACGTCCTGTGGGGGTGATGGAGATTGTGATTTTTCCGGAAGATGTTTATTTTGTGATTCGGGAAAATATAAATCGGGAACAGTCTGTGCATCCTGTCCATCTAATTGTAATAGCGGTAATAAGGAATGTAACAGTTCTGATGGTACTTGCATTCATGGTTGTAAAAGTGGTTTCTATGGGGAGAAATGCATTGATAAATGCATGGCAAACTGTGATATATGCAACAATAGTAACATATGTGATAAATGTGCTGCTGGACGACACGGAGCAATGTGCAACTTAAACTGTTCAAACAACTGTCTAAATAACTTATGTGATCGGTATACAGCAAACTGCACGCAAGGATGCGTCAATGCTAGATATGGTCCTCATTGCAACAAATCCTGTCCTAGCGGATGTGGTGGTGATACAAACTCCTGTACAAGATTATCTGGTTTATGTAAATTGTGCATTCATGGAAAATATGGTGATGAATGTAAATCGAACTGTTCAACTTCTTGTGGTGGAAATAGAGCGTGCGGATTCAACACCGGGCATTGCGCATCATGTGCTGGGACAATGACAGGTCCATTTTGTGAGAAACGTGAGTACGCAGATGATATTTTCCGATCTTGCATTCAGTATAATTTATATGATACGAGAATTCCAACCATTCGGCCACGAGCATCACTGAAGAGACACTGTAGAAATGCGCATCTTGTGCATAAAATTAGAAGGTACATATGTTTTATACTTATTATACTAAATAACTACAGTCCATAGATCATAATACGATGTATTATACTATATACTGTCATATGCGGTGTGTCTACCACAGTCACCAAGATGTATCAGATAGACATACGCACAGGCCTCGCAGTCACCGAAATTTTAGAAATCCCAACCACAATACTCAACTCAAATCGCTGAGGTGAACTCAACTAAGTATATTCATCAAATCGCCGTCGCGAAATATTTGAGGCCTTCCTCAGTTGAGATCGATTTAACCACACTCAACTCAGTTGAGGTGCTACATTTTAGTGAGTGAGTTTTCGCGGATTTTCTTTTTTGCATCATTTTTACGTAATAAAGTACGTAATTTCACCTTGTCGTCTTTTTGTTTGTCATAACAAATTAAGAAAATGCTTGTATTCATATGTCTCTTATCAATGTTAAAGTTTACGGTTGTAAATACGAAATTATAAGCACAAACTCATTATTAATCGGTTACCTACAATAAATACATGTACTGTCGGCTTGTAGCACAATCTTCAGCAAGTTCAGTCTTTTCCTCAGAGGGCCTTAGGCTAAGGTTTAGCCTCGACATACATAACGACATAAGCTTATGAATTATCAGCCGGCAGCCTTAACGTTTTAGACTAAGACTAAACATGAAATTAAAAGAAGGCAAATAAGACGCGAACATGTCCCTCGTAATCGTAAAAATGTGTCGTACCTGTAAGCAAGTGCGCTAAGAAGTCTTTTTTCTAATAATTTCGATAATTTTTGTAGAAGTAAAAACACAAGTACATGTACAGTGAACTTGTGTAAAATATGCAGCATACGTCATGCACACGTCACGAATCAGTCAAAGGTTACAAACTTGACACAGATATGACGTCATACGTTTTTCTGCACTATTTATATACATTTCGGGTAGTCATAAAAATCTAATAAACTATGACGAGTGAAAATGATTTTCAAGGTAGTTTCTACCTGAAATTGTCACCAATTTTGATAAAATAGATTTTTTTTTCCATTTTCAAGTAACAAAACAAATCTCATCTGCGTTTTACCTATTCATGCATTTTGTGATTTGAAGGATACCGGAAAATGATGCCCATTAATATATTGGTCGACCTTAAATGTGTACCTCATTCCAGCCGAATGTCTGTAGGCCTATATACCTTTATATATGAGGTTAAACCCCCCCCCCTCCCCCCCCCCCCCCCCGGGCCCCCCCCCCCCCCCCCCCCCCCCCCCCCCCCCCCCCCCCCCGTGATTATTTCCAATGAGAAACAACGTGTCAAAAATAAAAAGAAATGTAAACTTAAAATTTGGGATAAATAAAATCCAAAGTTTTATAAAAGTTCTCTTGAAAATTTCGGAATATATAATTTCTGTTGTCCACAGCTATTTAGCCCTCAAAATTGGGCTTAATCTTTGTAAATATTTTAATTAAGTAGAAAAAATCAGTTAAAATTTGTCCCTATGTTAAGATATAATAAAAATGAAAATTTGACGATAAATAAAAAAACATCAAGCTGGTGTGGTACAGTGGTTAGGGAGTCGGCTATAATTCGGTAGGTCTTGGGTTCGACACCCGCCGATGTATTGTCTTTCGGATTAGACAGTAAATATCAAGATGATAGCTGTAGCACGTTAGAGATCCCTCACTGCTTCGAAAGGGTCTGTTGCAAAGGCAAAAATTAATATGTATTTCATCAAGCAGATGCTGTTGACACATTAAGAAGTGAACTCCGTCGAAAACTGACCCATCGACTAAAACGTTAAAAACTGATTCGGTCCGTTCAGCTATTTAATGATCCCACCCACGCTTGAAAAGGTGACCCTTATTCCAAAGTGGTTGATCATATTTTAACGTTAAAAATGACCCTTGTGTGTAATGTTTCCTTGTGCGACTAAAATGCAATTCACAGTGGCGGATTTAGAGAGGGACGCCTCCGTTTTTCGCTGCATATTTACAAGTCAATTCCAATCTTGGCACCAAAAATGGCTGAGTAGTTCGGCGAATACACAAGTATGCGCCCCCCCCCCTTTTTCAGAAATCCTGGATCCGCCACTGATTCATACTGTGTTATTCCTGTTTACATACGGGGCAGTTACAGAATAGTCTAAATTTTCGTTGAACAAAGACATCATATGTAGTTATGCAAATTTCGATCTCATAAGAGTTGTTGTCTATGAGAATTGATACTTCATAGATTAATACTTTATAACCTTTTAAATGTACGTCCTTTGATTGTTCTGCTGTTACGGTGAGTGGGATGGTGGGCCCGTAAACCGGTTAACCACACCATTTGTTTAGCTTTTGTCAAATTAAATGACCGTCCTAAGTCGGTATCGTAATTGCACTACAATCAAATATTTTTGTAATCTGTTATATGTGCTAGTATATTATTTATAATCATGTGTTGTATAGCTCCATGGTGACTTCTGCCACATAACTGAACCAGTAACTTCTCTTTTTCCTTTCACAGAGGCCATATGTCGCGCTTTTTCTCTCAGCGGCAGTGATAAAGGTATCAACTTTCCAAATAAAGTGTCCGGCTTCTTCTTCTTCCATTAAAGTGAAGGACCGCATATATGCGGCATCATCTCACTATGATTAAAACGTGCACGTGAGGGGGTCCACGTCAGTATTTCACATAGGGAAACACGAGGATCTATATGCTCCCCGAATCTTCGATTGCAGAAAATGGAAGACATCGACAAAGCTGTATGATAAAGATATAATATGTTTATGAACAATTACGCTGTGCGATATTACAATATATTTTGAGGGATTAGGCCTAAATCATACATGGTTTCTTGCATTTTACCCTCCCATGAATTACAGACCGTCTAGTTCAGCACTGTAAAGACAACAGAAGACTGAAAATCATTCCTTGTATTTACTTTTTTTTTCAATTTATCCCGGCATGCGTTCATTTTTTATTTTTTAAAAATTTTACCTTACATTTCGACTTTATATTTCCTTGATGCAAATAAATAAATAAATAGATACATAGGTCTAAATAAATAAATAAATAATAAAAATCTGAAAAGATGTAGATCTATATGTTTGGAAGTAAAACAGCGATAATCGGTGAAATGATTTTTGATAGAAAGTGCGCTATTTCTTTCCCTGATGGCTTTTTCAGCTACTGAGCTAGCTTATCAAGATAAAACCATGACGTCATGTTATCTAGGATAGTGACTAGGCTGTGGAGTGCAAACTATCGTTCTTTGATTGACGTCATGCCGACGTCACCGACTGTAGTTTTGGCCTTGACGCAATTTTGGCATTCTAAGGGTTAAAGACCTCTTATAACTTTTTTTTGTTGCATGTTGTCTCATCTCTCAAGCATCCCTAACAATCCATGCCGTCTGCGATGCTTCTCCGCTACATTTTTCACCTAGAGGAAATACTTAAATTGCCTATGAATCTTCACTTAAATATTTGAGTATTTACTTAGATATCCGTCTTGCGTGGTGACGGTGACTTGAGATTGAGGAAAGAAAATTGCGGAAAATACTCAGAGTTGAGGCCGAGTATTGAGTTGAGGAAGGTTGGTGACGGCGGGGCCAGATCTATTATATGTATCCCCGATCTTTGCAAGTTACGTTCTATCATTTCTAACATTGTAATGAAATAGAGTTTTGTAAGTTTGTTTGTTTGTTTGATTATTGTTTTACGTCACTCCACGATTATTTCACGTATATGGTGACGGCATCTGCCTGATGCATTGCATACAAATTTAGACCTTTGCAACGGACCCACCCGAAGCAGTGAGGGATCTTTTTACGTGCCACGCCTACCGTGACACGGGACCTCGGGTTTTACTGTCTCATCCGAAAGACAGAACACCGGTGTGCCCCGGGCGGGAGTCGAACCCGCGACCTCTCGATCACGAGCCGAGCACCTTATCCACTAGGCCACACCGGCTTGAGTTTTGTAAGTTCTGATATTAGGTGAACATTGCCTTAATATTATAGTTTGTTGTTCTTGTGCGCTCAGGACTACTGAGCACTAACGTCTGCTTTAACACATATTACCATGTAAACTTAATTTGGAAACGCTTATATTTCATTGTCGCGTTAACAAATTTTGCAGTCTCGTTCATTTTATTACAACTGAAGGTAGACACACTCTCCCTACATCCGTTCAAAATCACTGTCTTTGTCAGAAGGTAATGATATGCTAATCGTATGCCCACAATCGGCAACATTCGTGAAGTCTTTGATGTGCCATTAAATTTGTTGAAGATTTCTTCTTTTTTCAATAACTTATACATAGTTTCATTACTACATTTGATGTTCCAATCATTTGGCCACGAGCATCACTGAAGAGATATAAGTTGTCGAAATGCTCATATGGTGCACTAAAGTAAAAGGTGTATATGTTCTATATTTATTATTACCACTAAGCCGATGTCACTGCTGGTGGACTGATAGTCCCCTAGGGCATCATACATCTAGTTTTCAGTGCTTTTGTACTGACACGAAATATATACTTCAAATTTTCAGTCATCAAATTAAGTAAATCACTCTAAAACTTTAGCATAGCTCTGTCCTTAGATAGATTCTTTGGTTCACTTTTCGGTCATTTTGGTTTCAACACTGCTCTTCAAATATTTATATATTTTGAGAATTCCAATCATTTGGTCATGAGCATCACTGAAGAAACATAAGTTGTCGAAATGCGCATATGGCGCACTAAATTAAAAGATATATATGTTCTATATTTATCAAACATGGCAATTTTCAAATTAAAGATTAAGAAATTAAATTTGCTTTTATTATTATCATTATTATTATTATTAATATATTTTGTTCAGTAGTTCCCAGTTTCAAGTCCAATTTCATTTCAACAAACCCCAAAATGACCGTCTCAGAAAGGCTTTTTTTTCAAAAACATATACATCATAGCGGTATTCTCATGTATCGCGTTTTCAAGAATTGCTGGTCTCACGAACTCAAGCCTTTGTTCACATTTGTTGAGGAAGTCAGGGCGAGTTTTCTTGCACACGACTGCTTATCACGTTAACGTCATCATCTGTGTTACAGGTGTATTTAAATTCTGCGTAGACGGAAATAAAGTTTAAAATTTGTATGAAAGTATATATAAGTAAAAGGCTCATTAGAAAGTACTTAATTTTCTAAGTGAGTTCTTCTTCCTTTACACGTATATCCAATATATAATAGCTGCGTTTCAAGTGTAAAGGTTCAACCTTATCAGATGTAATATATTTGATACATAATAAGAAAAACAGAAACATCTCGATGAAATTTATTCAGATATGAGGCAGAACATTTAGATAATGCATTCGTATCGATACTGATTCTTTTATTTATTATTTTAAAATATCAGTTGTGTCAGGAGTGCCAGTGGCAGCTATGGCAGGTGGAATAACGGCCGCATTACTCGTGGTTATCATCATAGTTGTTGTAGTTATTGTGATCAAACGGTAGGTTCAGATTATTTCATAATAAAGAAAACATTGGCATAATACCAACTAATCGATAGGTAAGACGACGTTTGATAAAAGTTGTCCAAGACATGCAGTAGAGAAAACTGAAGACATCTGACAAAGCTGTATGACAAAAATCACCAAGAACATTAACAGAAAAATGATAATAATAGAATATACACTGAAAACATTGCAAAAATATTCGATTGTGCTGCGTTTACGTACTGACTTAGGACGGTCAGTTGAAGTAAAACACGTCATCAATTGGTGTGGTTCATCTTCCCACTCACCGCAAAAGCAATCAAAGGACACACATTCAAAAAATTGTAAATAGTGTTCCACATAGAGAACAAGAATCAACAGGTTCCTCGAGAAGAGATATCATAAAGATTTCATTACACACGAAAAGTTTATAGAACTAGAGCTTACTTGTTGCCGAGGCCGAGTCTTCCTCTTTAGAAAGAAAAAAAAAAGGGAAAAATACGTAGGTAGAAAGAAGGGGAAAAAAGAAACGAGATACTCAAATGAATATACGCATTTATTGCGGCATCATAGATATGCCGATTACGACAAAAGAGAAGTATATACATAGATACATGTATACATCTCACCAAGACACTATGTAAACACACTCATGTAATTAATGCGGTATGAATACAGCTATAGAAAGTCAGTGTATTACAGAATCCCTATTCAGAAGCTTGGTGACTTAATGCGACATAGCTGGATAGAGTGTGTATATTGCGCATTTCAATGGTCAAGTTAGCTGTATATATATCACTGAGATGACTACTAAAGTAAGGAGACAAAGA
This sequence comes from Pteria penguin, assembly GCA_035048485.1. NCBI lineage: Eukaryota > Metazoa > Mollusca > Bivalvia > Pterioida > Pteriidae > Pteria > Pteria penguin. Next base: position 1,401,898 of record CM068584.1, read on the forward strand.
AACTCAAATTTAAGTAAAACATACATATTGTGGGATTCCTTTATAATTGTCGATTACATATTCCACGGGGAAAGCGCAGTAACTCGCGATTGAATAAATCACGAGTTACTGCGCTTTCCACGTGGAATATCGCACACGTCCTCTATAAGAGCGGTGCTGTGCGAGGTATTAAGCAAGGCAAATTCAACGCGCTTCTTTTATGTGTAATCCCGACGCTTGGAGAAGATTAGTTTATTGCGTTGTCCATCACTAGCGGGTAGAGTGCAAAAAAATGTGATTTTTGTTTAAGAATTCGAATTCAAAATTCTTTCTCAAACTCTCGATTTTATTCTTTGTTCATACGAAGAATAAGTAAATACATGAAAATTACGCAAGGAAAATATTTTTTTTTTTTAAATCTTTAAATTGCTCACTTTCAAATACTGAGAAACATGTTTCATGTTAAAATCGTTACAGAAAATCGTTTTGTAATACTCTGGAAACGATTAGACTAAAAATACAAAGTTTTGCAAATTACGTAATTATTTAAAAACTTTAAATTGAAATATCGGCCTAACTAAAACAGATAGATATTATCGGCCGATGAAGGTTGTTAAGACATGAACCTAGAGATTATCACAGATAGAATTTGAATAGTGTAGCATTAAAAATAACGCTGTATGGTGGAGAATTTAAAATTTAACTCATTGTTATGTAATGTTTTTGAAAACTTTCATTTTTAATTTTGTTTTTACTTAAACGGGTAACGGTGTCTTTGAAAGTCTATATGAAAAATATAATTCTTGTAGATAAATCCGTTTGTCAGAAAATGGAATTGAAAAATTGGGGTGAAATTTCGGCGATTTAAGACCCTCTCTCGATAAGATTTGCAGACGCCAAAGGGAAGGAGGCAAATATTTCAAAATTTTTAAAAGTATAATTCAAAAGAGCAAGCCTTTCTCCAGTGCTGATTCAAAGTTTGGTTTTCATGCTCTTAATGATTGGAAATACGATATTTTAAGAATTGTCGATATCCGTATTAAGAACTTTACGGAAAATCCGCATTTATTTCAACAGCCTAATACATTGACGGCAAATTCTATTAAAAAGAAGATAGCTGACTTACATGCTAAATATGTCTTTGTTCCTGCTGATAAAGCAGGTAATAACATAATAGTTGTTTGAAAACTATATTATATTGAAGTACTAAAAACGAATTAAACTCCGCTCATACATATGTGGAAAGCCCTACCTCAAAAGACAGCACCTTGCACGATCACCTCATGACCATGTCCGACTTCAAAATTAAAACTGATAAATCTGATCTACCAACCATATATTGGCTCCCAAAACTACATAAAAGTCCATATAAATCACGTTTCATATCTAATTCTAGCCACTGCTCTACTACGGTACTATCGAAGCATATTACGTCTGCTCTAACTGCTATAAAAGATCATATTATCAAATATTGTGATGTCGCATTTCATAATAGTAACATCAATTACTTTTGGTCGATTAAAAATTCTCATGAAGTTATAGACAAACTTCTTTCGCTAAATTTCAAAGCGACTCAAATTTCTACATTTGATTTTTCTACACTTTATACATCTCTGCCTCATGATTTGATTAAAAGCAAGTTGCTGTCTCCTATACAATGGTGTTTTCACAGAGAATCTAAAACGTACATATATACTTCCAATAATTCCGGATTCTTTTCCAACAAACAATATACTTCATATAAATACTGGACTTGCAAGGAATTATGTAAAGCACTAGATCTTCTTATGAATAATATTTTTGTGCAATTTGATGGCAAGATATATCAACAAATAGTTGGGATTCCTATGGGTACTAACTGCGCGCCTCTGATAGCAGATTTATTTCTTTATTGTTATGAGAGGAATTTTATGGTTTCTCTTCAAAAATCAAAACGTTTTGACCTCATTGCCATATTCAATAATACTTGTAGATATCTGGATGATATTTTGGTTATCGATAACCCTGAATTCGAACAATTTATATCAGAAATTTATCCACCAGAGCTCACATTGAATAAAGCTAATACTTGAGATAAATCTACACCTTTCTTAGATTTAAACATCAAAATTATCAACCACCTAATATAGACTAGTATTTATGATAAACGTGAGGATTTTGGATTTCCTATTGTAAATTTCCCTTACTTGGATGGCGATGTCCCTCGACTCCCATCATATGGTATCTATATATCTCAATTAGTTCGATTTGTCAGAGGCTGCACCGATGTTTTGGACTTTCATAAACGAAATTTACAAATTACTACTAAACTTTTAACTCAGGGTTACAGATATCACAAGCTAAGAAAAACATTCGGCAAATTCTTCAGATCTTATTCAGAACCTCTCTGGAAATTTGGAAATATTTCTTTTCAACAGTATGTATCCAATGGAATTTCCCATCCTTATTTTTACGGTGATCTCGTATATAAACTAAGGAAAGTAAAAGGCTCCGATAACGTTATTTTATCATGTAATAAAATAATCAAACGTTTTATAAATAGACAATATGATATTGAGATCATCAAAAAGGCTATAGGTCTTGTATTTGGCCCCTCTACAGCCTTATGCAGACTTTTACTTGAACGTTGCACGCTGACTAACAGGGCGGTGGGGACTATATGACGGGCCTTGTCCAAACCTCTTTCAGAGGAGACATGGTCCTGAACCTCGTCCCCTCTGACTGTTAGTCGGGATTTCTACAGATCTAGGGTCTTAGCTCGCTTTCAGACTGGCAGAGCACGGTTTATGTTGATGTCGCATATATTTTTATACCATTATGTATTTTACAATAACTTACGTGTTTATATTTTTATGACCTCTCAATATGCGATACCTGTTGACCCTTGTTCTTTACATGGAGGGTTATTTATAAATTTTTAAATGTACGTCCTTTGATTGTTCTGCTGTTACGGTTAGTGGGAAGGTGGGCCCGTAAACCGGTTACCCACACCATTTGTTTGGCTTTTGTCAAATTAAATGACCGTCCTAAGTCGGTATCGTAATTGCACTACAATCAAATATTTTTGTAATGTGATATATGTTCTAGTATATTATTTATATTCATGTATTGTATAGCTCTATGGTGACTTCTGCCACATAACTGAGCCAGTAACTCCTCTTTTTTCTTTCATACGACAAAAAATAAGCAAGTTATGAAGTAATTACGTAACTAATCAAATTTTTGAAAAACTTAAATTTCTCACTTAAAAATGGATTTAAAATATCAAAACACCTCTTTTCACGCTGAAATTGACATTCTCAATCGTTTTGCAATATTGTTTTAACGCTAAGACCTAAAATAAAAAAGTTTGATAGTTACGTAATGGGTTTAAGAAATTTAAACACAAATGGCGTCTTTACCGTAATAGTTACATAATCAGAGTTAAATTGGTTGTCAAAATCTACACCTGTACAATATTAAATAGAACGTTAGAGGAGTCTAGCTTAAATAATAAACATTTTATTTGAGAAAAATTTAAAACCTATTTCAAAACGAATTTAAAATTTTAAAATTCATTTGATACACTTGATACTTTGAATCGTTTGATACCGTTTTTGTAATTCTTAGTCTTGAATAAAAAAAGTTTAAAAATTACGTAATGGCCTTAAATATTTAAACTCAAATAGCGTCTTTGCCATTATAGGTATTTAATCAGATTTAATTCTGTTGTCAAGAATTACACATGTGCATGATTGCGAAGAACAATTGAGGAGTTTGACTTGAATAATGAACGTTATATTTGAGAAAATTTTAAAACTAAACTTGGTTACGTAATTTTATCTAGAAAATTTTTCATATAAGTCTACTAAGTTTAGCTTTAAAAGTTAGTAGCAGAGATAAAAATGTTGCCCGTGAAGCCGTTGCTGAGAAAATTGCAGTCAAAAACGCTATTTATAATAATAATAATAGTAATAAGCAAAAGCTAAAGTCTTTAAAGGGACTCAATGCAAGAACTATGGTCTTAGCGATGATCTCGGAGACATACTGTCGATGTCAAAGGCGTTTAATAATTTTAGAGAAAGAATTGTTTACCAGAAATGATGTTCTCATTTTTATAATCACTTTTTCAAAAGTATTTTTCAAAAATTTACCTTAGGCAAAGCGTATATATCTCACTTCAATAACACTGAAAACATTTCGGAGGTCCGTGTGGCTCATTGCTCTTTATGGCTTCCTTACTATCATCTTTCCATGTATAATGGGAGGTGGGTTCTCAATACAAGACATATCGAAGAAAAACCACATTCTAATGTTCTAAATAATTTTATACAACTACTATATAAGACATGTCATATTCATGTCACCTTGCTTTGTTAGTTATAAAATATTGTAATATCTCAATTCATCAATATATATATATATAAGTGCGGGGAGATTTGCCCATCTGTTAGTGATAAAATATGGTTTTACAGATGAGGATATGTTACCAAAAAAATGCTTACATTTATAAAAGAAACTAATGGGAAAATTTGCAGACTTGTGAAATTTACCAAAACCCTACATTATTCTCACAAATCTACTTCTAATTCTGATTCCTCTCTCAATAATTTGTGGTGTTTTGGGGGGTTTTTTTTGGTTTTTTTTTTTTTTTTTTTTTTTTTTTTTTTTTTTTTTTTTTGTTTGTTTGTTTGTTTTTTTTTTTTTTTTTTTTTGTTTTGGTTTTTTTTTTTTTTTTTTTTTTTTTTTTTTTTTTTTTTTTTTTTTTTTGTTTTTTTGTTTTTTTTTTTTTTTGTTTTTGTTTTTTTGTTTTTGTTTCACAAGAGAAAACACAAAACATCTGACAAAGTTGCGTGACAGAAATCACCTATAACAAACATCTCTATTTCATTTTAAAATGCAGTTACATTTTATTTCATTTTACACTTTGAAGTGCTGAACTTCGAACGTCATTTTTCTTTCAGACGGAAAACAGCAAAAGGACAAAATACTTATTATTCAAAGACAACCCCTAAGAAAGATGGTACATTAAATTATATTATTATAATTGGAAATACAAACAAAATATACTGGAAACCACTCGATATAAAAACATGTATTAATCCATCTTGTTCAAATTAATTTTCAATTGTCTTCTCTTTTTATATTTAAGCATTCTAAAATGATACTGTCTAATCTTCAGACAATGTTTATCTCAATGTGGGTTTCGCTTCTGAGACCATTATGAACACTCCAGACACCCAAGTAGCTACAACTACAGAGCGTCAGAGGGAATCAAAACCGAAGACGCCACCTAAGTCAGATAAAGTCAAGATGGACATGTCAAAGGAAGGTGTTCCTGATAAAATCGACTACCACAATTCCAGTAATGAATATTATAATTCTGAGGACTTTATTGGTGGGATAGCACGTGGAGATTTCAAAGCGTATGTGACCTCAAGGAGAGCTGATAAAAGCCTGATTCAGGAGTTTGATGTAAGACATAATGTGTATACATGAAACAGATGTTATTGTTTTTAAACAGGTTGCCCTAGTATTTCACATTAATGATCAAATCAAATCATCATTATAATAAAAAAAACTCTTAAGGTAGTATTATCGTTTTGACCTTAAAATAAAATTGTGCCGTTATATACTACTAGCATGCTAATGGCATTACCATACAGAGTGTAGTTTTAAAAGCTGTCGATCTGACAAGTATTTGATTAATGTAATAATACATAAACTTCAAAATATACTCATGAATCATTCTAGAATATTCCATACGGTGAATTGTTTCCTGCAACAGTAGGAAGGATGAACGTCAATAAAGAGAAAAACAGATTTAAAACAATCTTCCCATGTAAGTAAATTCTCTTTTGATTTCATTAATATACATAGGATCTGAAATAAATTTTCATTTTATACGAGTTGTTTGTTTTATGTCCCCGAACCTTGGGAAGGGATATAAAACACATAAGGAATCTAATAAACACCAAAATAAATGAAAATTTATTTCAGAAATGTTTAATTCTTCAATTACCGGCGTCTTTTCAACGCTATGACGTCACCTATGTCATAAATTAATTTCTGACAGCGCTTTCTCACTGCATAAACAGCAAAACGTGATAATATGTATACTGTAACCAATCATTTTATTATATTAATAATCCTGGTAGGATATACTATACTTGTTTGACTTGAGTGCTGTTATAAGTTTTTCCTAATGTTATGTGGCAATGACACATTCTACGGAGTGTTGGTTCACATTTATGTATAGTTACAGTGCTCAGTTACATTTGTTTCTTCTGTTCACTGACATTCATAATTAGAGTGACTGACCATTTAGGGGACGCACTTGATCTCACCTCTGAATTTCGCTGAGGAACATGGGCGTTAGTTCCATAGTCACTTCCGTATTCGGCATTATTGTCACATATTTCACCAAAAAAAAAAAAAAAAATACACGGAAATTACGGCATGAAAGACAAAAAAAAAAAAATAATAATAAAATAAAATAAATAAATAAATAAATAAGTACTGGCGTTGCTCAGTTTACTAGGTAGTAAACTCCACATGTCTCAGCTTGCAGTCCCGATATGCTGATGAGAGAAAAAAATGGTGACCCATATCACTGCAGACCTTTCACTTAAACTCCTTGACTGCTATAGTGTCATTACACATTTTTGAGCAGACCGCGTATAGTGCTTAAGCACTTGGCTTGCAGTGCAGACGAATTGGTTTCGATTGCTAAAATGTGCTGCGTGTCAATCAGTTAACGTACTCGGTTTATTCAACAAAAGCCAGAGGAGGCGTCGAAGTCATGGTACACGCAAATACAACAAACCTGAAATACATAATATTTCCTTTGATGCTCTTTTGCCATTTATAAATAAACCTTTGGGCCTTCATCACATTCGTACAAAACTTTATTCTATTTCACTCAGAAAATTACACGAGTTGTACGTATCGACCAGACACCGTATATTTACTGATATAAGTTCTGCAGAGTATAGACTAGATGGCATTATTATGGACATATCGACCGCTACACTTTTTCGTCCCGTCAAGTCCGATATTTCTATGGAAAAATCTAATCGCCCTTTCATCAAAATTAAATTTGCAAATAAAGGCATTGATTATTTAAATTTCGGCCAAATTTTAAATCATAAGTCTGTTTTAGAGAAAATACCTCCATATTTCAAAAACAAAGATCCGCCATGTATTTCCTATAGCTACACGCCATCAGTTGCATCCAAACTTTATAATTACAAAGGGTTTCTACAGTGTCTTGATCTTAGCAACTCTGCATGCCATTCTCAACCGTGTGCATGTTCCTCATCTAATTTCGTATATTCTCCTTGTGGCCATGTCATTACTGGTGATCTCGATATAGTTAAAACACTCAATTAAGAGAACTTTTACTTAAAGGTCCAAAATACAGAGAACCCAGATCATTCACATGGAGCCAAAATTTTGAGAATATTATGAACTGCTGCGAGGAATATGCCACACGATGGGCAAAAAGAGAGGAAGTACAAGTCGACACTCTTTCGGAATGGATAAAATCTATTGCAGTACTGCTGAGATCAAAAATTAAAAAATTACAAGGTTCTGTAAACACCAGATTCGAATCTATTTTTAAAGGTCCTGATGTTGTCAGAGAACTTACCTTCCTCCAAGAACATTATATCATTACACCAGCAGATAAAGCATCTAATAATTATACATTTACTTGTAAGAAATATTAATTTGACAGCCTAGTGAAAGAATTAGGATTAAATTCAGCTCCAGGAAATACCACTTATACTCTCACGAACTTTTCGGTTGCGGAAGTACTCGAGAATCATAAATCTGTCCTCAATACGTTTGATAGTGACTCAAATAAATTGAATTTAGAACTTCCATATTTGTACTGTATTCAAAAAATGCACAAAACTCCGAACAAACAACGCTTTATCGCTGTTTCCTCGAAGTGTTCCACATAATCTGTATCGATGCTACTAACAAAAATATTATCAGAAATTAAATCTGGCCTTCATAGATATTGCGAAACAGTATATTCCAGAAGTGGAATTAATCAAACGTGGATCCTTAAAAATTCAAAAGAGTTCTTAGAACATCTAAAATCAAAAAATTTTACTAAAATTCACTTCATCAAGTCTTTTGACTTTTCGACTCTGTACACAAAGATCCCTCATCAGAAATTAAAAGACAGATTAGCGGAAATTATATAGATGACTTGCTTTCAATTAATAATCCTTCATTCGCGGATTACCTCAGCATCATCTATCCAAGTGAACTGGAGGTCAAAGAAGACACAGAAACTAGTAATTCTACTTCGTATTTAGATATTATGTTGTCTTTCGACATTAATGGTCAATTGAACACCTCACTCTATGACAAACGTGACGATTTCAATTTCGCTATCACAAACTTTCCTTTCATAAGTAGCAACATTCCATCATCGCCCGCATACGGCGTATTCATATCTCAGTTAATACGTTATTCCAGAGCATGTTCAAATTACAATGACTTTGTTCTGAGGGCTAGGCGACTTTCAGTTAAGCTGCTCAACCAGGGTTATATATGTGCTAGACTAGCATCGTCCACTGAGGAAGTTCTACGGTCGTTACGAGACTCTTATTACTCCATATGATATCTCGTTATCCAGACTTTTAAATGATATTCTGGACTGAGACCGATTCCGATCACTTTACACAGATTTGACACCTTCTATACTAGAAGGTTACCTACTTCGACTTCTCCATATATAGATACATATGGAATTCACACGATTTCACTCTTTCTACTGGGTATATGTGACGGGTGTTGCTAGCAAGCAGGAGATGCTCACTCTCCCCGGGCACCTGATCTCACTCCATCACAGGGGTTCACATATGCTCTTCAAGTAGACATATTTTCTTATTTTCCAATTGTTTTTCATTTTCACTCATTTTGTATGTCCTATGGTTTCATGATGTTTGGACTTGTGGTTTGGATTTATCCATCATCTTTACATTCTATATTTAAGCTGTTACTGTGACACCTTCTACACAGTGTTTGTTCACATTCATGTATATATTCAGTATGTTTCGTCTGTAAGGCATTTGCGGCGGATGTGGCTAGTGAGACCCACTCCTCCCGGGCACCTGGTCTCACCTCAGAATTTCAGGGGTCTGGGAATGCCCACTGTGGTACATTATTCTTAGTGCCATAGTCATGTGACACCAGTTATTTTCGTACTGTATAGTACCTCCTTACTCACACTTGTGACAGAAGCATTAAAGGTTTTGATAGCCATTTATAAATTGCAAAAGAAAAAAGAGGAGTTACTGGCTCAGTTATCTGGCAGAAGTCACCATGGAGCTATATAATACATGAATATGAATTATATACTAGAACATATAACACATTACATAAATATTTGATTGTAGTGCAATTACGATTCCGACTTAGGACGGTCATTTAATTTGACAAAAGCCAAACAAATGGTGTGGTGAACCGGTTTACTGGCCCACATTCCCATTCACCGTAACAGCAGAACAATCAAAGGACGTACATTTAAAAATTTATGAATAATCCTCCATGTAAAGAACAAGGGTCAACAGGTATCGCATATTGAGAGGTCATAAAAATATAAACACGTAAGGTATTGTAAAACACAATGGTATTAAAATATATGCGGCATCAACATGATAAACCCTGCTCTGCCAGTCTGAAATCCAGCTAAGACCCTAGATCCGTAGGATTCCCGACTAACAGTCAGAGGGGACGAGGTTCAGGACCATGTCTCCTCTGAAAGAGGTTTGGACAAGGCCCGTCATATAGTCCCCACCGCCCTGTTATTCATTGATGTTTAAATCTAAGAAAGGTGTAGATTTATCTCAAGTATTAGCTTTATTCAATGTGAGCTCTGGTGGATATATTTCTGATATAAATTTTTCGAATTCAGGGTTGTCGATAACCAAAATGTCATCCAGATATCTGCAAGTATTATTAAATTTCTCAATGAGGTCAAAACGTTTTGATTTTTGACTAGAAACCATAAAATCCCTCTCATAACTATAAAGTAATAAATCTGCTATCAGAGGCGCGCAGTTAGTACCCATAGGAATCCCAACTATTTGTTGATATATCTTGCCATCAAATTGCACAAAAATATTATTCATGAGAAAATCTAGTGCTTTACATAATTCCTTGCAAGTCCAGTATTTATATGAAGTATATTGTTTGTTGGAAAAGAATCCGGAGTTATTGGAAGTACATATGTACGTTTTAGATTCTCAGTGAAAACACCATTGCATAAGAGACAGCAACTTGCTTTTAATCAAATCATGAGGCAGAGATGTATAAAGTGTAGAAAAATCAAATGTAGAAATTTGAGTCGTTTGAGAATGAAGTTTGTCTAAAACTTCATGAGAATTTTTGATCGACCAAAAGTAATTGATGTTACTATTATGAAATGCGACATCACACTATTTGATAATATGATCTTTTATAGCAGGTAGAGCAGACGTAATATGCTTCGATAGTACCGTAGTAGAGCAGTGGCTAGAATAAGATATGAAACGTGATTTATATGGACTTTTATGTAGTTTTGGGAGCCAATATATGGTTGGTAGATCAGATTTATCAGTTTTAATTTTGAAGTCGGACATGGTCATGAAGTGATCGTGCAAGGTGCTGTCTTTTGAGGTAGGGCTTTCCACATATGTATGAGTGGAGTTTAATTCGTTTTTAAGTACTTCAATATAATATAGTTTTCAAACAACTATTATGTTATTACCTGCTTAATCAGCAGGAACAAAGACATATTTAGCATGTAAGTCAGCTATCTTCTTTTTAATGGAATTTGCCGTCAATGTATTAGGCTGTTGAAATAAATGCAGATTTTCCGTAAAGTTCTTAATACGGATATCGACAATTCTTAAGATCTCGTATTTCCAATCATTAAGAGCATGAACCTTTACCTGTTCTTTTTTACACCAACGTTTACAATATGTGGTTAAAGCATCTTCTATAAAGTCACGGCATTTATTGAAATCTATCCTGGACGGTAACCTATATTTAGGTCCTTTTCCAAAAGGGTGCGCAATTTCTTGTCCGAAATACAGTTTAGGTCACCAGTAATAACATGACCTGCCGATTTATAAACATATTCAGAATTTTCACAAGAACACGACGAAGGAATAGAGTCTGAAACATCAGGGTTAGATGTAACTTTATTATAATTTAAAATAAGATTTTGTATAGGCTTTTTGTAGTGGTACCAAATAAGTGGAGGTTCTAAATTTTCAAAATATTGGGGGATTTTAGATGCGACTCTATGATCAGGGAAATTATTAGAAATGTTAAGTAGATCGAAGCCTTTATTAATAAATTTAATTTTGAGAAATTGCTGCTTGGGTGGAGGAGACGGAATACGAGGAAAGAGTTTATTATGTGAAAAATAATCAAATTGAGTTTATATCAATCAGAATTGCGTAAACTCTTATGTGATTAAAATGAAAAGGAACAAACGTTATTATTACAACTATTATTATTATTATTATTATTGTTGTTGTCGTTATTATTTTTGCTTTGTTTTGTTTTGTTTTTTTTTTTTTTTTTTTTTTTTTTTTTTTTTTTTGGCTTATTATTATTATTATATTTTTTGTTTTTGTTTGTTTGGGCTTTTTTTTTTTGTTTTTTGTTTCTATTTGTTTTTTGTTTGTCAAGCTGTTTTCACATTTTTTCGACAAAACAACAAATATTTTTCCGTTTTGCAAATCATATAATGAAATCCCGGATTAAATGCTGGATAGCACATGATCACATGACAACCACTTAAATAACTGGTTACATGATCGGTAAAATAAAAGGAAAAAAGGGCATTTTAGCTACACATAATTAATTTTAGGTATATCACTGATTGAACTTTCTTTCTCTATGCAATCAGTTCGGTTTCTAAAAATTGAGAAACATAGATAAAATATGTTAGTCGATTTCTTTTTCTTTCTTTCTTACTATATATTTATTTATTCATTTTGTTATCATATATATCTAAAACTTTATTTCAGATGATTCAACCAGAATAATACTAATCCATTCCGAAAACGCTGCAGATTACATAAATGCTAACTATATTCATGTAAGTAAAATGGATAGCATTGTCTGTCACTTATATTAAGACCTAGGTCCTACCGTCGTAAGTCAACTACAGATTGACTTTTATGTCTCTATTGTTTGCTTTTTTGTCTGTGATAACTTTCCTTCTTGTAGTAATTGTCTACAGATGCTTTGGCTATGATGACTCTTTTCATATGGCTGTATATTTGATGTCTTTATGCCACCTTTACATCTACATGGCGCTTGCTCCTAACATTTCGTCTTGTAATTGTCTACAGATACTCAGTTAGTCATTTTACAATGTCATGTAAAGGAGGACATTTCATTCAATAGATACACTGCTTCACCACGAGCAACCTTGGTACGTTTCATTGCAGCCAGGTAGAAACTACACATGTATGTTTATTTGTGCAAATAGTGTGGAATTTGATGGGTGATGTAGTTGACAGTCATAGAAGTATGAACTTTAGAAATGAATGAGAAATTAATAACGTTAAAGGCTGCTTATCATCTTGTCGGCTGAGAACCAGAGAAGTGTTGACGAAAATCGAGTTCTAAATATCATTGGATTCGTTTTTGGATTGCGCATCTTTTCAAACATAGGTCACTATATGCTTGACGGGGGAGGTAGGGTCACTTTTTCTAAGTTCCACCCTATTCTATCTTCATAATTTCTATTGTAATCAATGGAAAAATCTGTATCAAATTTATAGATAGGAAAAGTACCATTCTGTTCTATATTTTCGTTAGTCAGAATGGACATAGATCATTTTTGTTTTACTGAAATTCATAATAAAAAGGTTTTATCTACATTCGAACAACTTCAAAAAGTTAACGTAGAAAACTGAAGACATCTGGCAAAGCTGTATAACAAAAATAACCTAGGACATACACACAAAACAATACTAGGATGGTCAATTGAAGTAACAAATTCAATTGGTGTGGTTAACTGGTTTAAGGGCACCCTTATCATTGTGGTAAATACAGATTCATAATAAATCTTTGACACCACATCCATGTTACTTATGCAAGTCCCAACTCTCAGCATTCCCTAACTTCACTTGTCAAATTACAACATGAATTGGTCAATGCAAACCGCAACACTAGGTGTCGCCTTATTCCCCTATCACCACATCGGAGAAAGGCCTGGTCATTTTACATTTGGACAGCGAATTACAAACACGCAAAACGTAGCTGACACCCGATATCACCGCATAATTAGACTAGTGCTTTGTACATGGCTTTCTTTTTTCATGTTTCTAGTTATGTAGTTTTTATATTGTTTTGTCCTGAGGAAGGGGCAGATCGCCTCGAAAATTTGACCATATTTATTCTTTTAGTGTCGTTTGTCGCTTTTTTGTGCTCATATATATATACATACACATACAGACACACACACACACACACACACACACACACACACACACACACACATATATATATATATATATATATATATATATATATATATATATATATATATATATATATATATATATATATATATATGGTCTTAGCAATGATCTTGGACTCATAACACCGATGTCGTTTAAATAAGGGTTAGTCGTTTAAATAATTTTAGAAATTATCGGAACACATGACCCTCCATAGTTTGTACAGTAGATTACTGTAGAATTTAGAAAGGGAAATTCCGCTTGATACATATTGTTGAAAAGCAACTTTTCCGAATTTAGATAAAATGTCTTCATACGACCAAAAAGAAGAAGCACTTTCAATGAATTTATGTACGATGGCACATAACTGTTATTTTTCGATATAATAAATCCCTATCTTGGAGAAATTGTCATGTCCCAAACTTGTAATCCTTATACAGGATTCTTTAAAATCATGCAGATGTCCAGTTTTACAAAAGACGAATGGAGTGCGACATGATACTACTACTAACGCTACTAAACTTTATACACCTTTTTACATTATTAAATATCTTAATCCTATCATGTATTTTTGGTTCAATGATAATTCTAATTACAAAATACTGCCTTCCTTAATTTCTGATCATGTGTAAAAATCGGAGTTTCACAACCAACGGCTTAGTTGTATTGATTAATGTTTTCCTCGTGATATCTGTACTTCTTCCTCCCCCAGTGTTGTTTGCAGACATATGTAGTATTTATGGGTTGTGTTATGTCTTTGGAATTAGGCAGTTAAAACTGAGGTCCCGTGTCACTGTGGGCGTGGCACATAAATGATCCCTCACTGCTTCGGCAGGGTCCGTTGCAAAGGTCTAAATATGTATGCAATGCATCTGGCAGATGCCGTCACCATATACGGGAAATAATAGTGGAATGACGGAAAAAAATATTACATCAATCAATTAATCGTTACATATATAACTATAATCAGAATAATAAATAATGTGATCGCAATATCAGATCATTTTCTTGTGCGGACATGTAGAACATGATATTCAATTATTATCTTTAACATCATTGTACCTTATTATGAGAATCTAGAATCACCCCGAGTCCCACGCAACTGTGTTAAGGCAATGTATAATAATATAATGTTTCAGAAAACCCGCCAAAACATATCATGACGTCATTGTGATGTCACTATGGTTCAAAGCATTATATGAAGAGGGATAAACTGCAACACTCACCTTGCGAAGAAAAATGTTGTAGTGCAACCTTTTCCTCAACTCCATTTGTCGTGTAATTTCACATAAAGACTGTTATACATCTATATGAAATGCATCTGGCTAGGCCTAACTTTTAGGTTTTAAAATATCAACAGAATTTCAATTTCATTAGTCCACATCTAGTACAATTACACCATTCAGCAATTCCATCCCACTATTTATATACAATATACGCGTTTTATAAGTTGGGCACAGCTATAAATATTATTGATAGGCTTCCATTTATTGTTTACAACAAAATTTGATTACCAAATTGGGCAATAAACCATTTCATTTTTTGAGTGTGTGTTGTTAAAAGTACATATGTTATATATATAGGAATCACGTGATTGCTATATATAACATATAAACAGCTAGGGATAAAATTCAGATAGCTAAAAGAGTTTAGACTTATTAAACTATTTGTATTTTAACCGATGTTCCAGAAATAATCTTTACTCAATCTATGATGCGGTGTTCAGTAGATTATAGTGCCATGACGTCGTGGAGTGCCTTAACGTTACTGCGCGATCGAAAGATATCAGTCAAGAGTGACATATTTCGACATTATCCCAACCGAGGCTTTAGGCTAAGTATGTCACCGAGGTGATTCTGGATTCTTTTTCTCGTTAACTAACCTTTAAATTAATGCCCATATTATCTTGTTTTAAACATAACACGTAAAAACACGATGGAGCAGCGTGATGTGACAAGTAAAATAGTGTGACGTCAAAAGTAAGCGGTCGCCCTGTGCTAGATCGATGTTCCAGATCGATCGATCTAGAATCCCACTTCTGGTGCAATTCTTCAGTGTAGTATGCGAGAATCTTCATACTTAAAATTGAAATTTCCGTATATTTCAGGGAAGAGAAAAAGAGAAAAAGTATATAGCTACTCAAGGTATGATTAAGTAGGGACTTATATAGAAATAACACAAGGTATACCCATTCACAAAAAGTCATTTCACGACGTAGTACAACCGATCATATATATCAACAAATGCCAGCGTATAAGTTGTGAAATATGTGTATGTGTTAACTGTTTTAATTACATTTTTTCTTGTAAGGGACATTCCTAACTAATTTTATTTTGAATTATTCATCTATGTTATATATTCTTTAGTGTATTTTAGTAGGACGCTGTACAATTTTTTTATCATTATTATTATCAACATCAATGTTCGTTATCTCAAAATGTATAGAGTAAAATGTGATGTAGGATTTTTTTTCCGGTGCAGTGTGGACGAATGTGTAAAGCCCTCTTCATATTTTTTCTGATGTCTGTTTATGTTCATCCTTGTGTATCTCTGTCAACAGCGGTTTTGTCTTGTCATACATACGACGCTTACTTTTCTCCCGCATCTGCCCTCACCTCTCTTCAGCATCTAAACCTACCTCTTTCAAGCATCTGACACTACCTTTCTTAATCCTCATCTTTCCCCAGCATCTGACTTTACGTCTCCTAAGAATCTGATCTCACTTCTCCCGAAATTCTTATCTCGCTTTTGTTTTATACGAGTGCATTAATGTAAATTGTAGTGTACTTGATCGCCATCAGCTCTTCTTTTTTAAATCTTTAGATTACGGACTACCATTGACAGTTGAGTATAAGAGATAACAAACTTATATTGTCATATTTCTGTTTAGGACCTCTAAAAACTACAATAGCTGATTTCTGGTCGATGGTGTGGCAGTGCAACGTTGGAAAAATAGTTATGCTGACAGGTCTTATTGAGGATGGGAAGGTCAGTAATTTAGTGATAGACAACAGGCAAATGTTGACATGTGTTGTGTTGCTTTATTAAATTTAAATTCTGGAATGGACATTGATTTTACAACGTCTTTTTACACTTTATGAATTTGTACCTCTTGTCATTTTTGTGTGTATATAAATATATATTTACCTATGGATGTCTTCTAGAACAAATGCAAGAAGTACTGGCCAGATGAAAATGAGCGTCAAAAACAGGGAAGATTTACTTTATCAATAATTGACGAACGCTCGTACTCATACTACACACAAAGAGAAATTAAAGTAGAAAACGACAAGGTATATGAAATGAGTTTACATTATTACACCAGATACAATGAGAAATAAAAGTAGAGGACAACAAGGTAAATAAACTGAATTACAGTATTTATAATCAGCGTTGTATTTTTTAAGGCGTCGAGCATTTGCTCGACAGTCTTCTAGCGATCGTAAAAAATTTACCTCTGCGCCGCCTTTTTAATTCACGTAACAAAGTAGTACCTTATTTAAAGTACTTAAAGTAGTAAAAGTTCCTACAAAACCGGCTTTGTTATCCTTGTTATTGAAATTTCATTGCACAGAAATAGGTTAAAGCATAGGTCTGCTTAACTTAAATTATCAATATATTGCCCTAAAACACGTATTATTCTGTCGCTTATTGTGTGTGTTAAAACATTCATTTGCCGTGATGACGCAAGCCGATTATGAATTACAATCGCACTTCATGGGAATTTTCCAAATATGGGGAAGACCACGTGACATATTGCCTTATTTGGAGAAATCGCAGTAGAACGCTTGTAACACACGCGATCAAGGCCTAATTTGACATTAAGCGCCCATATGGAAACTGATCGCGCGATCTTCGAAATATATATATAATAATATAAATAATGTAATAATTAGATATATGTCGATATAAATTTCAGTTTAAAAAAGAACAAATAAACTATTTCATATAATCCTAAATGTAGACTGGCAATGCGTATCACAAAAATATTTAGACAGGTGACCACTAATACATAACGAGGCTGACCTAGGTTCAAGTGACGCGTTGTCGGTTATTTTTATCTCACTGGATTTCGTTATGTTTCATTCATTTAACCTAGAATCAACAAATATCGACAAAATTAATTACATCCTCAAGGTTAAACATTACGAGCCTCTCGTAAATTACATCAGGTACTGTATACCTACATGTATGCTGTGTATGCTACTGCAGACGAATTTTAAAAATATCTACACGCATTGTGTACAGCTTCTTATCTGCCCGTCTTATCTTACCGTCTGTGCTATAAATAACACTTGTTGGACAGGGAATAGCCTCTAGAAAATGGCGGTGGTCACTTTTCTTCGCGCAGCGATAGCAAGCTAGAGCAGGTAACTCCAGTCTATCTTAAACAAGCATAGCTTTTTAAAAAGTTTAGGTTGGAATCGGAATAGCATTAAATGATCAAGATGTTGGTCACAAAGCCAAATAGCTTTATGTAAATGGGAATTACTTGTTTTTGCGCAGTTGTGAATTTTCCCGCAAAAATTTCTAAAGCCACGCCTCAATTTTTCCTTATTAGGGAAGTAGCATGTGTATATATCACACGGTCCTCCACATATCTGGAACAGTTCCCACAAGGGCATAAAAAATGGCAGCCGAGAAAGTTCTCAAACCGCCTACAAAATTTAATGCGGATGTAAAGGATGATAGCATGGATTAAGACAGAATTTTAGATTGAATGCATGAAAAATAAATTACTTAGAACTTACATGTGAAGATTTTACTCCAAATCAACCGATAAAGTGCGATTGTGATGCACAATCGGCTTGCATCATTACGGCGATCGGCATGGCGTTGTAACTTGTAGCCCTTACACGTGCACATACAATAAACGACCGAATAATAACTAGTGTGTTGGGACGACATATAGAAGCTGTTGGCCTTAGTGTCAGTGTTAGTTGCGTAGACAAAAACAGTAACCTAGACCATGTCTTAAAACAAATTAAGCATAAGGCTGCCATATTTTACAGGCAATGGTAACAACTGGTCCATTTCTATCTTTGAAAAAAAAATGGCAATGGTGTTCGATTGATTTCACATGTACATTCTTTGTGAAAAGATATTTGACATATTTTTGCAAGAATGACGTAAAGAACAACAAAATGTTATGATATATTATATGATATATGGCTGTTGGTTCTTAAGCTTTTATTTTTACTCAATTCCAAAAATTATCGGAATTCAACAAAAAAGATGAAAACGACTGGTCAATTTCTGCTACTTTCGACAGCTTTACATCAAATTTAGCTCGACGCCTTTGTGGCTCTTCAAGCCTTTGATTTTTTTTAAAGATGATATTCGTCATTTTTGTATAACATTAACTTCCTTCTACAAATTACATTTCTGCTATTTCTCAGTCATGTTAGAAATGAACTTGATATTCAAAGTCAAAAAGGAAACACAAAACAGAATCGAAGTCATAAAATACCACAGAAAATAATGTAAAGATACACATTTTAATTAGAATTGGAGGTTTGAAACATAAATTGATCACGTGCAAATTCTTTATCAATAACTATTATTTATTATTAATTTAGAGTAAACAAACACGGCGTGTTCATCACTTTCATTTCACGGCCTGGCCAGATCATGATGTTACAGATCCCGTCCTTCTTGTACAATTCCACAAACGAGTGGATTCCAAGAAATCCGACTTGAACGGACCTCTTCTAGTGCATTGCAGGTAACCAAACAAGGAATACCCATAAGGAAATTGTAATATATAGCATTCAAATACTACCATCGCAACATGCACAAAAATACCCGTGTAAATCTGGACATCAATGGTTCTATCATTAGGTCTTCGATTTACCAAGTTAAATGTCAATTATCCTTGCTATATTTTCCATTACATAATGTTAAATTCGACAATTAAACAACTCGATTTATATACTTTATTATATCATGCGGTTTTAATAGATCAATAAATACCGTGATTCCCATGAATGTTTATCCGAATTAACACTATGATTACTTTTCTGCCACCCAGTGCTGGAGTGGGACGGACTGGGACCTACATAGGTCTAGATGACCTCGTCCATACCGCTACACAAACGAACAGAATCAATGTCAAAGACTTTGTCAAGCGAATGAGGGACTGTAGAATGAATATGGTCCAGAAACAGGTATTTATATAAACTAATATACAGAATGTTTATTAAATGAAAGCGTATCTATATCGTAATGAATGTGATTCATTTGTAAGCAATGATAGTGGATGATACATACCCCTTCATATATATATATATATATATATATATATATATATATATATATATAAATGATATATATATATATATGGTGTAAGGTGAATATCCGTTTTGTAAATGAATTGTTGACTAGAGAAGCAGTTCAGATGCTTTTAAATTGTTTGAATTGTCTTTTGTTTGGTGTTTTGATTCCCTAATCTAAATACCTTCAATTTTATGTTTGGAATTCATTAAAATGCAAATTATGATTTTGAAACGTGACACGGAAATTGTTTCCGTAATGCTTATTTTCCTCAAGACACGCACTAGCTGTGATTTTACTATAATAAAACATATATAATAATTTCAATTTTAGCCACAATATGTGCTACTACATGAAGCCATCTTAGAAGAACTACAGCTCCCCGAGACAACTATAGCCATGTCGGATTTCCCGGAAGAATGGAACAAAATCGTATCTGACGAAAAACCAATTAATCAGCAGCGCATACGAAGGGAATTTGAGGTTAGATGAATATACTCATTTATGCCTACATGCGTATTTGTATCTTATTTGTACTTTATGTAATAAATTCTAGTTAACATGAAAAGAAACAAAAACAAAGTGAAGTATAAACTATCTATATCGCTAAACGTGCTATGTAAAGGCATGAAGGATTTGTCACAGGAACCATCGATGGATAACAAAAAACATAAATGAATAAAACCACTGAATAAAACTACCCGATACCTTATGCTCTACATCACCTTATCTGATATTCATAATAATTGGATGTGTATCTAAATGATTATATTTCACTGAAAGAGGATTTAGATATGCCAATTAGTAAAGGAATTTGCAAATTCCCGATTAAACTAAATGTAAAAAATACATTGGAAAGAACACAGTTGTATGATATTTACAATGTACAACTCACAATTCAGTTATTCTTAAAGATTAAGAGTATCCTATATCTAAAGTGTGCTTTTCAACAGAAATACATATTAAACAGTTGAATATGTGTTAAAACAACACACTTGACTTAGCCAAAAGGCAAACTGTGTCCCATACAGGAAAAGCAAAAAGCGGATGAAACTAATAAATCGTCACAAAAATCATGCAAATGGAGGTGGAGTACCAGCGTAGGGCGGCCATTTAAAGTAATACAATTTACTTGACTACGTCTACTATGAAAATGTGAAATTACTTGCCATCTTTACAAACAATAAGGGACACAGAACTAATCTAACGACATATTTTCGAATGAGTTGCTCTTCAAGTAGAAGGGGCAGGCTTGGTGTAGTGGTTAAGCGCTTGGCTTGCGGCGCCGACGATCCGGGTTTGATTCCCGGGTTGCGCCACTATGTTTAAGAGGTTGGTAACCTCCTGCTTCCATGTCGCGATATAACTGAAATATTGTTGAAAGCGACGTAAAACACCAATCAACCAACCAACTCTTCAAGTAGCTATAGTTTCAGTTATCCACAGATTAGTCCTTCAGCACAGCGAAGAGCCATAATTTGTCGAATGGGCAGATGGTACACCATAATAAAACCTCGTAGATATGTTCTGATGCTTATTATTACAGACATTTTTCATGGTATATTTCAGGTATACAGGTAGAGAACAAGTTTTGTGCTCCGGTTTATGTTTACTTGTCCGGGTTGTTATACAGTTTTTCCACTTTTCTTTTTTATAGAAAGTCAGTGAAATGAAAAGAAGCTACACTGAAAAGGACTACTCTGCATCGACTACACACGAGAACAAACGAAAAAGTCGCCCGGAATCTAATATGCCCCGTATGTTGAGTATCTGGATTTCAATACTATACTTGAATATTTTAGCCATAATTTGTATTACTATGTAACTACATATAAAAGACTGGGTTTCGTCATCAGGTCATATGGGTTATAGTAAATATAATGACATACTGAGTGACTCAGTAAAAATATTATGAAGTTTAATTCTTAATAAATACATCGAAAGGTAAGGGGCATTGCCATATGAAGGGCTATAATTGCTCATTAACGTGATTAATATTATATCGATGATCAGTGCAATCAACTTAATTATAGAACAGCAGTGAAAATATCAATGACAAATGTCCGTGTTTATATGTCATTATGAACTTTTACAATATCATCTCATCAGTGGACCGATACCGGCCATATCTAATGAAGTACATCAAGGGAAGAACTGATTACATCAATGCCGTCATTGTCCCTGTGAGTTGTCTATTTTTTCAATAATAAATGTTGACATACAATTATCATTTCTATTTTCGTCTTTTTTCACACGCATGCATATGGTATAGAAATCATCTAATGTACAGCTGCCGTTAATTTACATTAAATGTACTACTGTCAAAAACAGGAAGATAAAGATCTTACGAAACCACATGAATCAATGACCCAGACGGAGCAAAATGAGAAAAAAAAAACTGTGTAAAAGAGAAAACAAGACATCTGACAAAGCTGTATGACACAAATCACCAAGGACCTGCACACAAAAATATTAGAATAGACCACACATATACAGAATGCCTTACAGAAAAAGTGATGTCATACATTTGTAGGGACGGGCATGGGTAATTGTTATACGTTTCAGGGTGCAAGGCATACCGATCAGGAACGCTTGTATGATTAGACATCGGTTACACCGCTCTTCGATGTCGGAACAGAACTGAAACATTCTTGAAAGCGGCGTATATTTTTGCATTTCTTTGTCGATTGCAGGTGTAACGTACCACCATAGCAGAAAGAAATATCATTTAATTTCCGACAATACATGAGATCTTATGAAAAATTATTAGAGCAACTATATCATAAAAATATCCTATCCAACAGCTCACCAATCACTGTTTTCACTTAGGACAATCTACTGACGCACAGGGAAATGTGATAATTAATCCGAATTTTGCTTTTAATTTACCATGAAAATATGGTAATAGAATAGAAATTCAGAGGAAGTGAGAAAATGCATGTATATTATTAAAAAAAAGATGGAATTTTAGGGGGCACAGGATAACGAAGTATAACAGTAACTGCATTTGTTTTGCGTTTGTTTATGACAACCACTTGAAATAATGACCAGTCAAAGACGTGTCAGTTATGGCGTTCTCGTCATATTTACACCCAGAGCTAAATAAAATAACCGGACAATAAAACACAATCACGTTAAGTGAAACCTAGGACATTATTTGTTACAAATATATTATATATATATATTATATGATTTATTGTCATTCCTTTACAGTCACATACGTCAGTGTCAGGCTTTTTTGTAACACAGACACCACTGAAGGACACAGTGATCGACTTCTGGAGACTTATACATGACCATGAAATTACAGCCATTGTGCATTTTGTCTCGGATCACAATGATAAAGTAAGCTACACGATGTGGTAATATAAAGTAAATCTGTCTTGAAATGTTGGAGTCATTGATTGATGTTTCTTGAGAAAATCATCCGTGATATATAACATTTATTGTCTTTCCAGTGTGAATTCTATCCCAGATCGAACACAGAAATGAAAAATGAGTTATTTGGCATTCGGTCGATGTCAGAGATTAAATATGACGAAAAAATCAAAGAAAGGAAAGTTGTTCTTTGTGATAAGGTACGGACATTCTTTCTCTTTTCAGTGGCAAGTTCAGAGAAAATACTTGATTATTATTTGCAAAATCCTCCTTTTTTCTCTTGTTCCCCAAGCCTGTTCCTACATACTGCTTTAACATTTTCTATACAGTATTAACCATATTTCATCTTAGCAGGATTTGTTTAATGATAACATGTTCCTAGTCGTTATGTTTTGGCATTCATGGTAAATACAGCCTATCAATCTGTTAACCCCATAGGGTCGTTTTGGATGTCCACCCTGGTACGTTGTATGTCGTAGCAAGCGCTACAATAAAAGTTGCATGAATATTGCATTTTACTTTGGAGGTTTGTCCACTAGGAATAGTTGCTGGTGCCATTCTGAATATTAGGATAATAAAATTTGGCCCTCCAATGGACATACATTTGTAGGAATAAACAGATATCTAACATCGATATTAGTTATGTGATTTGTATATACGTACTTTTAAAAACTTCTATATTTGTATGCTACTTTATAGGAGAATAAAGACGAGAAGACTATCAAATTAGTTTCTGTGGAATTACAAGCTGCGAAATTGCCTAGCAGCATCCAATTAATCAAGGCAGTCAATCTGGTAAACAGCTGGCAACATGGACACAATACTGGACCCTGTGCTGCTGTCAGCTGGTATGAATTATCTATAGTCCAAGTTATTATTATACACATGTATACTAATGAATATAATACCTTATTAAATGTATCTTTCGCTAATGCTTTGCTGACAAGAGCTGAAGAACTTAACCTGTTCCTTTTCAGTGACGGTACCAGACCATGTGACGTGTTCTGTGCTGTTATGATTGCTATTGAGAGTTTGAGCCTAGATAACGAGGTGGATATTTTCCAGATTGTCCATCAACTACAAATAAGAAGACCCGAGTTTTTCCAAGACTGTGTAAGTGTTAAATACTGAAATAGATCTTGAATGGAAGGAATAATTTCCCGTACAGTAACAGTTCGATAACGTATTCAGATTCTTAGCTGTTAGCGAGAGCACTCAGCAGATGATTGATTTTAGTTAGCTCTAAATGCTATGAATTTTGACAGAATTTATTGTTTTGTGTGTGTGTGTGTGTGTGTGTGTGGTTTTTTTAATCTTGTGGATGGGGGGATTGTTTTTGTTTGGTGGGGTTTTTTTTTTTTTTTTTGTTTACTTTTTAATATTCTAATGAATCTTTATTTTTAATCCCGAAATATAATTATTTCTTACATAAAAGATAGAAGTACATGGTTCCTGTGTTTGCTGAAGCCTACTTTATGCAACCCAGTAATCTGATGATGTACCCCTATGTGCCAATGAGTACCTTCATACGGGCTGTATTTTATTCTGTTTCTCTCTTTTATACAAGTAGGAAGTAGGACAAATTAATTTACCACTTACCATACACACACCCAAAAGGCAGACACGTGACTAGTAGCATGCGTAAACGTTATGGTAGATTGCAAAACGAAAAAATCAAACTTATAATACATATTCGGTCTCGTCCCCTGTATAACAACAACACAGACCATGTGTTCCCGATAAAACAAAACACCATGAAAATATACGATTTAAATACAGTTGTGGTACCCACGTATGATGGTCAATCGCTATACGTGTCTACTTTA
Organism: Pteria penguin; assembly: GCA_035048485.1. Classification (NCBI taxonomy): domain Eukaryota; kingdom Metazoa; phylum Mollusca; class Bivalvia; order Pterioida; family Pteriidae; genus Pteria; species Pteria penguin. The sequence goes on from CM068584.1 coordinate 1,426,817, forward strand.
GCCTATATTTACTACTTTATGGCATCTTGTCAACTAATGAATAATGTTCGTCTCTTTCAGGATACATACAAGCTGTGTTATGAAGCTGTGAATCAACATCTGACGTCAGAAAATATTTATTTCAATTAGAACTGTCCACTATATCCACATTTATAATAACAGTCATTTTAGAACAGATTTTTAGAACTGTCTAGTTGCTTATACGATACATATAGTATAAACACATGGGAATGTATTGCTCACCATTACTTGTATATTTCTTATATCGTAGGATTTCTTTTTATAACCATTGCCAATGTCTAACTTTGAAAACTTAATATTACACATAGCAATATTTATGCAAACTCGGTCTAAACTATTCGCCTTTTCTTTTGACTTATCCCTCAGACTGCGTGTAATATATTTGAATCCCAGGATTATATGATAGTGCCTTGTTAAAAATAGAATTGTGTCATGTTGTACATACAAATACATGTAGATATCTTTCTGCTATGATTTTGTAGTTAAGTTATAGGACTTTTGCGTTATGTTGCATTCAACAAGAGGGAGGTTACTCTTCCCGGGCAACTGGTCTCACCTCGATTTTATTGGGGTTTGCTTTTGCCTGAATATCACTCTATACATAAAATTGTCCGTTTGTTCCATGAATCATGAGATATGTTTATCCCCTCCGTACTTCTTTGTTTTTTACTTGTGACCTAAATGCATACATATGCTGGATTGCAAACTATTTATGTTAATGTTTCAGTATATGTATTTTTTTTTTTTTTTTTTTTTTTTTTGATACGTTTTATACTTTGGTTTTTATCCAAACATGAGATACTCACAATGCGTTTTGATATTCCGGTGTAACAGCTGAATGACAACATATAATGAAATATTGTCAACTTTTCAATATGAAGTATACAACTGTAGGAATATATTTATGTACCAATATTAATCATGTGTCTTAAATGTCTTGTTCAAAAACAAAACTGTGAAAGTCCAAATTATGTAACATTTAGTGTTTCATTTGGCTGTGTTTCTTGTTTTGTTTTTCGTTTGTTTTTGTTTTTGGGTTTTTTTTTTTTTTTTTTTTTTTTTTTTTTTTTTTTTTGAAACGGGTGGTGATGGTTTGATTTGTTTTTGTTAATGAATGGTGGATGTGGTTATCACAATCAGGAGCGCTTAATCCTACTGGGCACCCTCACTTATGAATGACATTAGTCCATGAATATTATTCATGGTACATGATTGGGTGTAACATAGTCAGATAAAAGTTACTTTGTTTCTTTATTTTCACATTAAGACTTTTAAAAATAACTTAGGCAATGAAAAAGGATGTGATTATAATTTCGGGAACCAACATTCCACCAGAAGGCTAGTGTTCACTAGTGTAACTTGTTATCCCGTTTGTAATAGAAAATAAGTATATCTTCTGATTACAGTTGCATTTTGTTTAGGAAACAAATAATTGTGCTATGCATTGAATGTTGTACATAGTTCAGATTTTAATCGCTTCATCAATTATAATCATTGTGATTTTGCTTCAATAAATATTTAAATTTTATTTACTTACTTATTTCCTCTATCATACTATAAAACAACTGTGTATTTTTTACTTTTTAAATCTGTTAATATATTTTATGCCCCCAAAGCGATAGATCGGGGGTACAGTGTTTTTGTCTGTTCTGTCTGTGTGTCCCTCTGTCTGTTTGTTTCTTTGTTTGTTGACAACTTAAACCTTGGCTATAACGTTTGAACCATGAGGGATAGAGAATTCATATTTCACATGCTTACTCAACTAATGAAGCATATATTCTATCAGTACTTCTAATCGTGGGCCTTATTTTAGATAATAGCATACACTTTTTAATTCTTAGAAATGCATTACAATCTTACTTCGTATTATATGGTGTGCGAGATGTTTTAATATAAGTACATGTTTGGAGAAGGAACCTAGATGAAAGACAAAACATTTATTCCTCAGCAACGACTGGTACCAATGGAGGAGATGGTACAATAATAAATAATGTTTTATTCGCTGGGATAAATATAACCAGAAAAAGAATAAACTTCATATTCTGAATAGATTTTTTTTTTCAATTTTACTAAATGTATCTGTCATAGAGCTTGGTCAGAGTTCCTCTGTCTTCTATTTGACTACTATCATGTTTTATGTGTTTATCCCTGGTGATTTGTGTCATACAGCCTGGTCAGAAGTCCTCTGTCTTCTATTTGACTACATGTTTTATGTGTATACCCTTGGTGATTTCTGTCATACAGCCTGGTCAGATGTCTTGTCTTGTCTTTGACTATTATTATGTGTATGTCCCTGGTGATTTGTGTCATACAGCCTTGTCAGATATCTCCTGTCTTCTCTTCTGTAATACAGATACTACTATCGGTATTCCAGCATTTTACACTGATAATATAGCATAGATCATAAATCTTGTATTGAACCTATTTTACAGTACCTTGTGTGTTCTTCTGTAGGGCATTAATTCTGTTTAAACCTGCTTAGATGAGAGGACCATGTTTTCGGTCGCTTTCAGACGGCAAAACACGATGTTTTTTACTTTTTCTGTTCTACTTCCCACTTTGATCATGATAATTTATATATAATTTGGTATATTTTGCGATACAAATCTGATTAAAACCATATCTTTATTCTCTTCTCTATTTGTCCCATGCGGATACAGATCTGATAAAGCTCCGTAAACCTTCACGTTCTGGTGACCTCTGATGACGTCTCAGACAACAAAACTGTTATTTCTTATAGCCAATCAATGACTCGGCTAGGTACATGATAGTGAAGCAATATGTAACAAACATTGTTCACTAACTACCTTGTGGGTCACGCACTCTGTCGATTTTAATTTCATTCCTAGGATTTTGTAGCCGATTCACTGATTGGCTGAAAATCTGAATTCACCAGAACGTGACTCCTTACGGGGTTTCACCAGATCTTTATACGTAATGGAACAAATAGAGAAGCGGAATAAAGATATGGTTTTAATCAGATTGCGATACAAATTTTCTTTCTCTGGTCAATCAAGTGCAGTTGCCTCATGAATTATGCTTTGGGTGACTTTTTCATTGATTTGTAAACGTTTTGACTTTTTTCGTTTGATCTTGTTGGTTGTGTTCTTATTTTTATTATAAAGGAGAAAACAGAAAACATTTGACAAAGCTGTATGACACAAATCACCAAGGACCTGCACACAAAAAAATGACAATAGCATAATATAGACGGAACGACATTACAAAAATATTCGATTGTGCTGCGGTTACGATACCGACTTAGGACGGTCAACTGAAGTAACAAACGTCACTCAACTGGTGTGGTTAACCGGCGCCCACCATATTTTGTTATTTTCCATTTGTTTTTCGTTTTCACTGATTTTGTATGTCCTCTGGTTTCATGATTTTTGGACTTCTGGTTTCGATTTATCCATCATCTTTATATGTCTACTTGAAGAGGATATGTGAACCCATGTGTCAGAGTGAGATCAGGTGCCCGGGGAGAGTGAGTATCTCCTGCTTGCTAGCAACACCCGTCACATATACCCAGTAGAAAGAGTCAAATCGTGTAAATTCCATATGTATTTATATATAGAGAAGTCAAAGTAGGTAACCTTTTAGTACAGGTGTTAAATCTGTGTAAAATGATCGGAATCGGTCTCAGTCCAGAATATCATTTAAAAGTCTGGATAATGAGATATCATATGGAGTAAAAAGAGTCTCGTAACGATCGTAGAACTTCCTCAGTGACGTTGCTAGTCTAGCACATATATAACCCTGTTTCAGCAGCTTAACTGAAAGTCGCCTAGCCCTCAAAACAAAGTCATTGTAATTTGAACATGCTCTGGAATAACGTATCAACTGATATATGAATACGCCGAAACTATGTTACAAATGAGACAACTAGAACGTATGTAGCTTTTGTGTAGATATAGGTGTTGTGGATATGCATCTGCTCTCTTTACTGATTCCTTTTGTGATTATCTTTTATTCATATATACTCGTCATCGCTAGCATACTTGATGAGCATTTAGATATGGCCGTGTGCCCACTGAATACTGAAGGACAGTGAAATTCTAATGCCAGAAAAGCATCGAATCAGTTATTTCGTGTTATTGAATCAAGTCAAGAAGGCGATTGGTGATTTCCTACATGGCTGTAGTTTGACAGAAACCCGGGGTTATTATATAACAATCAAAATTATTGACAAAATAATTAGATAGATATGACATTGATCTGTTTCTTTGTATGACACATATCGTTATTCATCTGGGGTAACTGGAACTGTTAATACTTTTCAAAACATTTTCAAAAATATGCCAATAAACTTTTAATCTAAAGGTCAACATTATAGCTCTGGACGTCATACCAAACGAGTGAATTGGGCTACTTGGGGAGGAATGTACGACAACCTTGACGGTTAATATATTGTTTACTGGACAAATGCACCGTGGTGAATACAACGAGCAAACGCGTTAGACCGCATAAGCAATATAACTTGAGATTGTGGTACTGTTGGTTTCGCATATAGTGTATTTTTTTTTTCAAAACAGGCTATTAATTAAGTAGTAATCATTACACTTACTATTGAACTTTGGACATAAAGTAGACGGGGCAGACATCACCGATACCCAGGTTTCATGTAAAACACATTGTTGAGTTTACGTGTAGTGAATCCCGCCGTACGTGTTTTACGTTGTCGATCTCTATTGCGAAGGATTAAAACATTCAGTGCACGGCACATACATATACGATTCAAGATTAATTAATTTCCGCCAATCATTAAATAATGAAAATATCCCCGGACAAACTCCACAACTTTATTCAGATCAAACTAGACCGCATGGTACAATACACACGAACACAAGAGTTCCCCGCAAGGGAGATAATTACATACATCAAAATTATCCAAGAACAATAACTCTATTAAGAATACGAGCCACTGGCGCAACTTCTTTTTACTTTTTTTTTTTTTAGAAACAGTGATAAAGTTAATTAAACATATAGTCTTAGGAAGTTTTAACAATGTAAATATCCATGTTCAGAATAACACATAGTCTTTGAGACGTCCTGGGCGTTGGCGGTTACGGACTGGACGTGTTTGATTGTCGGTTACCACGGGTGGTGTGGTGACATCGGTTTCCGGTATATCAGTACCGGGAGCGTCAGCTACATTAGGTAGAATAGTCGGCACAACCTCGGGCGGCTGTAACAATGTTAGAGGAATATCAGTAGGCGTAATACCTGTGTGTGTTTCGGAAATGTCATCATCTGAGTCGCTCTCTTCGGGTTTAGCACAAGGGGACGATATCTCACTCAGCACACGGTAACATTCGGTCAGTTTCACCTTGTACGAGCTCGAGCGTAGCTGCTTCCCTGCGAATTTCTTAATATAACACCATTCACCGTCGATAGATGTAACAATGTACCGACTGCGCGCTTTTGATTTGTCACGGTCGCTATAGAGGTAAACAAGTACAGTCCTGAACTGATTGAGTACTTCATCTTCGCGAAGCGCAATGAACCCTGGAGCGGGGTCAACGCGTATTACGGCGGGCGGACCATCAAGTGGGTGTAGTTCCATGATTAAGCGTAAGAGAGCTTCTCTTAGGGTGTCACGTTTTTCATCTTGTATTAGGCATGCTTTTGTGTAACAGGAGACGGTTTCTCTCACTACGCACACAAGTTGACAATTGCGTTTGATAACGTCGGCGGCAAATACCGTTCCGATCCCATCGGCGGGATCATCCGATGACTGTAGTTCGAGTTTGTCTGGAAACAGAGAGGTACATGTATGACAAGACTCGCACACGTTTTCGATAGCTTTCGGAAGATCCAACGCGTAAAAGTGTCGTTTTAAGACCATTTGCATCTGATGACGGGTGGGGTGATCAAGCGAGATGTGTAGTGCGGTTATCAGTCCATCGAGTACAGACCTTGGCACAATGATAAGTTCGGTTGATGAATGAAAGGGATCGGTACGCTCGACGACAAGTAGTCCATCTCTGGCAATTCGCGCTACGTTGAGATAACGTTTAACGTCCTTGATATTGGTCAGTTTTCGTGAAGGGCGCGTGCTTTGTTTGAGGTGAGCATGAGTCCTTCTTAAGTCGGGGCACTTGGATTGCATAGACAACCATGCGGATCGGGTGGTGTACGGCAGGGAAATTTTGTTGTTAATAACATCCTGCACGGACAGAGATCGTACAACTGAATCCTCGGTTTGCGCGATAAAGTTGCAAATCTGACAGCGAGGCTCTTGACACTCTAAGGCATTACGACTAGCAAAGTCTGACGGCACATTTGCGGAACCAGCCAGATGTCGAATTGAAGTGTTGTACCTGCTTGCGGTTGATAGAAAGGATGTTACTCTTGGACTAGCCGAGAATTCGCCACGTCTTAACTTTTCGAACGCTTGCACACACGGTTTGCTGTCGATGAGAACATGTGTCTGATGTTTAGATTGAATAATGAATGGACTGTAATGTTTTATTGCTGCCGCGACTTTAAGTGCTTCGATCTCGCACGGTAGCCACGTGACTTGATGTTTCCGGAGCTTGGCGCTGAGGAAGCCTGCTAAACGGAGACTACCCTCGCGCATTGCGTACAGGGTGGCTCCTATTCCGTGCTTGCTAACGGATCCATCGGTAACGATCCATAATTCGTCAGATGGCATAGGTAGAGTGATTGCCTTGTTTGTCGAAAGGCGCGATTGCGCTTTTCTGAAGAATTCAATGAGTTCGTTTGTCCATTCAATTGCATCATTAGACTGCATACCCGATATGGCGTTTTCGAGTGGCGCTAACAGTTCGGCACATTTAGGAATCACACGACTAAGAATTTTATAGGCTCCGAGAAATGATTGAAGATTCGTTACGGTATTCGGAAGTTTACATGAGGTAAGAGTCGTAATTTTGTGTTGGCTTGCGGAGAGTTTGCCTTCAGTCCAAGACCATCCCAGAATGGTAGTCGTGCGGGGACATATGGTGGTCTTAGAGGCCGAAAGATGGAGGCCACTGTCTATGCCAATTCTCTGTAAGCTCATCAATGGTTTCTCCACCGCAATAAAGATCGTCGGCCAACTTGGCTACGCATCCGTCTTGTAAGCAATCACCGAGCACGCGACACATCAGTTCCTCAAGGGCGGTCTCTGATCCTGGCATGCCCATGGCACATCGCGTGTACACCCGGATACCACGATACGGAGTTACTATGCCGCAAAATTTTAAGGATGAACGCGATAAAGGTATCTGGTAAAAGGCGCTAGTTAGGTCCGATACAACAATGTATTTCCATTTGCCGAATGTCCGGAGGGTTGAATCGACGTCAGGCATGAGTGACGGTTGTGGTTTGCTGTAACGTCCGACATCTTCGAATGCGGTTACAAGCCTGAACCCGCCATTGGGTTTCTTGACTAAGAACGACGGGTTTAAGTACTCCACCGTGATGTTAAGATCCTCTGGTTTCCTAAGTACACCGAGGGCTTCGAGCTCATCGCACTTCTGTTGAAGGGTCAATAATTTATCTCTTGAATATTGAGGCAGTCTGCCTTTTCTTTGAGGGGGAAGGACTGGTTCCATGTTTATGTGGCATTCAAACTTCCCTGCGCCTCCGTTATATCCACCAAACTGAGGATTGAATACCGTGTCATAGGATGTCAGTAAATGCCGGAGCTTACGGATGTCCGGTTCCTGCAAGATGTTATCTGGGTCAATGCTCACAAGGTCGGAGTGATGTTGAAATGATCCATCAATCTTAGAGTTATTAGCTACCAATGGTATATCTTTAGGTCGACTAACTGGGTCAAGGTCAGAGTACCTAGAACCAGAAACATGAAGCTGACACAGTTGATGGTTTTTATGGATGGGCTTAGGTTCCGCTGTATTGTCTAGAATTCTTACTTTGCCTCCAATGGCTTCTATGGTCCCTGGCTTAGGCCAATCAGAGGAAGTGCTGCGGTTAATTCTAGGCTCCATGGACAATGTTGACTCAGGATGTAACTCATGTGGGATGTTGAGTTCTAGGAATGACCCAGGCCATACTACTGTTTGCGTAGGTTCAGATCGAAGTATGTAGGCCTGCGTTCTGCGAATATGATGCATTGTAGATGAGCTGTCATCGGAAAGATACTGGATGACCAAAGAGTTTCCTATAGTAACTTCGTTCCTGGATGGCCGTATGCCTATATCATTTCTCTTCATAAAGGGCATACCTACGAGTACATCCACATCGAGGTCATTCACTACTAAGGCATCTAGGTGTAAAACATGGCTGCTGCGCGACAAGGTTATATGTACTTCACCTATACTGTCATGGGGGTAACTCCATCTGCCTGCAGTGCATTTTGAGTAGTTTTATTGATAGTTGCTCCGATATACTCTGCAAATGGTGCCTTAATCATGCTCACTTCGGCGCCAGAATCTATAGTAAGATGAACAGGATGGTGCTCATAAAATACCTTGATTTGAGCAGATTTAAGAGTGCTGACACGTCGAGATGAAGATAATGAGGAATAAGTGTCGTGCTCTTCATGAGCTATACATGGTTGGTTATCATCATCATTTTCATATGGCTCTTCATCAGGCACTTCATCCAGATTGACTATTTGTCTTGCTTTTGTGAGATATTTACGGTGTCCTTCGGGTAAGAACTTGCACTGGCTTAAGTAATGATCGACGACCTGCTTGTTTACATAATGGGCATGTGCGGTTAGATTGCGTCGCAGTTGGCAGTTGGTTGGTACCTTGACCTGATTCATGAAGGCAGTGCGAAGTACTTTGGACTCTTGGGATGCATGGATTTCATCCAGAAGGCTATCCAGGGCCTGCGAAATCTCAGGCTTAATTGAGGCAAGGGTCTTAGATCGGAGTTCGGTGCCGTAGCGTTGCTTTACAAGGGCAGGTAAGTTCTTATTAATGAGACGTAGCCAGGTGAGTATGATCAAGTTTTCGAGTGAAGGTGACAACTCCTCCTCAGTTTCACGTTGTTCCCCATGATGAGTGATATTACCATCAGGTTTCAGAAGATTGTCATCAATGAAACTCATAAGACGCTGGAATAGGTCCTCATGTCTCTCTCCTGGTTCAAGGTGTATACTGTCAAAATCCAGAAAATGGCTACCAGTGGATTGAAATCCAAAATGTAAGCGGATAGATTTCCAAATGGAATTAATGCAGGTTGAATTTTTCACGATTGTGTTTCTAGCCACTATAGGACAAAAATTGGCAATTTGTCCAAGCACAAGTTCCAAGTGTGTAACCTTCTGGGCCGCAGTACGTCGTATAGCCTCTGCAACCTCTTCCCCATCATCAGCTAGACCACGTACAGGGTTGGCAGGGGTTTTCTTCAGCCACGTGAACCCATTTACCATAAAGGGGGGGGGGGGGGGGGGGGGGGGGGGGGGGGGGGAATTTGCATCCAAGGATAGGGTGTACTGAAGGTTCTGTCTCCATGACTCAAACGACGTTTCGTTTTTAGTTAGTGACCACTGTTTGGGTGCTCTAGTAGCGTTGACCATTATGCAAGGTAGAACTGAATATGTTAATATTACGAAAGTTGGGAGGATGCACAGCTATAGCTGAAGCTGTGTTGTCCATGCACTGTGAGCAGGGGGAGAAAATATGTAACTCACATCGACCACAGCTAAAATGTTGTATTCTGCACTGCTGGCTTCCGAAGGAGTGGATATCGTGAACGCTGCCACCACGCCAATCATTAAATAATGAAAATATCCCCGGACAAACTCCACAACTTTATTCAGATCAAACTAGACCGCATGGTACAATACACACGAACACAAGAGTTCCCCGCAAGGGAGATAATTACATACATCAAAATTATCCAAGAACAATAACTCTATTAAGAATACGAGCCACTGGCGTTCTCCGTTTTATATGTATGGTGTCGTTTAGGTAATACGTATTAACTGATCATTGTTGTTGTCTAGCTCAGTGCAAAACGCACACCTTACATGAAAATTAAAAACACTGCTCCAGGTCATCGTGCATTGTGTATGTTCAGAACCTCTATCATTACTAAAGTAATACTGTTGTCGTTGTCCACCTATACATTATTACCCACGGGGGATATCATCAGGATTGCTAGTTACTAACAACTTAGTTTATTCCATTAGTTTACACTTAAGAGTCAGATGTCAATGGGGAGTGTTCATTCTGGTGTTATGTTATACCAAATAAATGGATCTTACCACGCAGCTTTACCATCATAGAAGTATCATCAGTATTATTGTAGTACTTCATTTTGATTTTGCTGAATTCAAAATATAGTGAATAGGAAGTATATATGCTATGCGCTATTGTAGTGCATATGTGTACACACCACGATGAGATAGAAGGCTGAATCCTTAAATTAGGTAACTCCTGAGACACTTTTGATGACAAAAGTATTCGACGTCACGTGTTGTAATGTTTTAGACTCATCACTTACTGATTTATCAAATATCAAAGAAAATGGCACATATTAATCAAGTAAAGTTCAACAGTGCCTATCTACAACTAAAAAACGAAGAATTACCGAAGGGTAAACCATATCCCATAGTCCATGGAATAAAAGGACAATATCGTGAATAGTGTCATATTCAGATAAATGCGAACCGCAATGAAATCGAGGTGAGACTAGGTGTTCAGGAGGAGTAAGCGTCCTCTGGTTGGATGCAACACCAGTCGTAAAATGCCAGCAAGACAAGATTTAAACGCTAGCATGTGAATGAGATCGGTGTAAGACGAACATCAATCACATTTATGTAATTAAAAGGTATATATGTTTTATATTTATTATATACTAAATATATTTTTTATTTTATTTACACGTATTTATTTTTCTTTTTCATTCAGTGTTTCCAATTGATCGTAGACTTTATCAGTCGATAATGATCTTGATCTTGGTCGATGAATCAGTCGATAATGACTAATATTGAACAACAACAACCTCTTCACTAACAGCAGACGAGGGACGACAAAAGTCTGAATACTATACTTATCCAAATGTGCCGAATATTAAAAGTTAACAGATTGTGTCAAATAAATATACCCTACGCATCGTTAATGTTATCTACTCTAATGAGCTCTACTGGATTAAACAACTACAAACCCCATACCCTCTCGGTCTCAACGACCAAATATATCGACAAAGTAATATTTCTTCTCGTCAGAATAAGATCAATATTTTTACATTAAGACATAAAACTATTAGAAAACGTAGGTCACATGGACGTCGCCTTAATCGAAACATCAGAAAACGTAATCGTTTAAATAGGTCATTAAACGATCTTCTATTTATCGCAAAAAATAATGGCCGTCATGAACTTTTGCATGCACTATCCTCTATTCCGGTAAATAAATTGAAACCTGTCCTGGACGAAGCTGATCTTCGAAGTGTACGCAATTCCGATTGATATAAACTCAATTTCATTATTTTATTTTCATATAATAAACTCTTTCCTCGTATCCCGTCTCTTCCACCCAAGCAGCAATTTCTCAAAATAAAATTTATTAATAAAGGCTTCGATCTACATAACATTTCTAATATTTTCCGTGATCATAGAGTCACGTCTAAAATCCCCCAATATTTTGAGAATTTAGAAGCTCCACTTATTTGTTACCAGTACAAAAAGCCTACATGTATAAGGAATCTTATTTTAAGTTATAATAAAGTTACATCTAACCCTGATGTTTCAGACTCTATAATTTCGTCGTGTTCTTGTGAAAATTCTAAATATGTTTATAAACCGGCAGGTCTGGTGACCTAAACTGTATTTCGGACAAGAAATTGCGCACCCTTTTTGGAAAAGGACCTAAATATAGGTTACCGTCCAGGATAGATTTCAATAAATGCTGTGACGTAATAGAAGATGCTTTAACTACATATTGTAAACGTTGGTGTAAAAAGAACAGGTAAAGGTTCATGCTCTTAATGATTGGAAATACGAGATTTTAAGAATTGTCGATATCCGTATTAAGAACTTTACGGAAAATTCGCATTTATTTCAACAGCCTAATACATTGACGGCAAATTCTATTAAAAAGAAGATAGCTGACTTACATGCTAAATATGTCTTTGTTCCTGCTGATAAAGCAGGTAATAACACAATAATTGTTTGAAAACTATATTATATTGAAGTACTTAAAAACGAATTAAACTCCACTCATACATATGTGGAAAGCCCTACCTCAAAAGACAGCACCTTGCACGATCACCTCATGACCATGTCCGACTTAAACCTGATAAATCTGATCTACCAACCATATATTGGCTCCCAAAACTACCTAAAAGTCCATATAAATCACGTTTGCTAGCAAGCAGGAGATGCTCACTCTCCCCGGGCACCTGATCTCACTCCATCACAGGGGTTCACATATGCTCTTCAAGTAGACATATTTTGTTATTTTCCATTTGTTTTTCATTTTCACTGATTTTGTATGTCCTCTGGTTTTATTATTTTTGGACTTGTGCTTTGGATTTATCCATCATCTTTACATTCATATCTAATTCTAGCCACTGCTCTACTACGGTACTATCGAAGCATATTACGTCTGCTCTAACTGCTATAAAAGATCATATTATTAAATATTGTGATGTCGCATTTCATAATAGTAATATCAATTACTTTTGGTCGATTAACAATTCTCATGAAGTTATAGACAAACTTCTTCCGCTAAATTTCAAAGCGACTCAAATTTCTAAGTTTGATTTTTTCTACACTTTATACATCTCTGCCTCATGACTTGATTAAAAGCAAGTTGCTGTCTCTTATGCAATGGTGTTTTCACAGAGAATCTAAAACGTACATATGTACTTCCAATAACTCCGGATTCTTTTCCAACAAACAATATACTTCATATACATATTGGACTTGCAAGGAGTTATGTAAAGCACTAGATTTTCTCGTGAATAATATTTTTGTGCAATTTGATGGCAAGATATATCAACAATTAGTTGGGATTCCTATGGGTACTAACTGCGCGCCTCTGATAGCAAATTTATTTCTTTATTGTTATGAGAGGGATTTTATGGTTTCTATTCAAAAATAAAAACGTTTTGACCTCATTGACAAATTTAATAATACTTGCAGATATCTGGATGACATTTTGGTTATCGACAACCCTGAATTCGAACAATTTATATCAGAAATATATCCACCAGAGCTCACATTGAATAAAGCTACTACTTGAGATAAATCTACACCTTTCTTAGATTTAAAAATCAAAATTATCAACCACCTAATATATACTAATATTTATGATAAACGTGAGGATTTAGGATTTCTTATTGTAAATTTCCCTTACTTGGATGGCGATGTCCCTCGACTCCCATCATATGGTATCTATATATCTCAATTAGTTCGATTTGTCAGAGGCTGCACCGATGTTTTGGACTTTCATAAACGAAATTTACAAATTACTACTAAACTTTTAACTCAGGGTTACAGATATCACAAGCGAAGAAAAACATTCGGCAAATTCTTCAGATCTTATTCAGAACTTCTGTCTAAATTTGGAAATATTTCTTTTCAACAGTATGTATCCAATGGAATTTCCCATCCTAATTTTTACGGTGATCTCGTATATAAACTAAGGAAAGTAAAAGGCTCCGATAACGTTATTTTATCATGTAATGAAATAGTCAAACGTCTTCTAAATAGACAATATGATATTGAGATCATCCAAAAGACTATAGGTCTTGTATTTGGCCCCTATACAGCCTTATGCAGACTTTTACTTGAACGTTGCACGCTGACTAACAGGGCGGTGGGGACTATATGACGGGCCTTGTCCAAACCTCTTTCAGAGGAGACATGGTCCTGAACCTCGTCCAAACCCTCTGACTGTTAGTCAGGACTCTTATAGATCTAGGGTCTTAGCTCGCTTTTAGACTGGCAGAGCACGGTTTATCATGTTGATGTCGCATATATTTTTATACCATTATGTGTTTTACAATACCTTACGTGTTTATATTTTTATGACCTCTCAATATGCGATACCTGTTGACCCTTGTTCTTTACATGGAGGATTATTTATAAATTTTTAAATGTACGTCCTTTGATTATTCTGCTGTTACGTTGAGTCGGAAGGTGGGCCCGTAAACCGGTTAACCACACCATTTGTTTGGCTTTTGTCAAATTAAATGACCGTCCTAAGTCGGTATCGTAATTGCACTACAATCAAAACTTTTTGTAATGTGTCATATGTTCTAGTATATTATTTATATTCATGTATTGTATAGCCCCATGGTGACTTCTGCCACATAACTGAGCCAGTAACTCCTCTTTTTTTCTGACCTTAGAAAGTAACCAGGAGCTTAAATATATGTTCAGTTTGATTTTCTGACAGTGACATGATAGTTGCATTTATATGCGTTTGATTGTAAGTAGTTTTCATTTCAATAAACCATGTATTATGTCAAAATATTTAAGAATTTATATGCAAATTCGTAAATACTTATTACATTCATGTATGTTTTGTATTTTGATAATCTACCACGAGTCAAAACGGCGAATCTTTAATCAAAGTCTTGCGTGTTGCTAATGGATCTGTGCCAAATAGATGTGTTGTGATCAAATACACTAATAATAACAGACACGCTCAGTCCACACTCTGAATCAGAAATACACAACGTTCAGATAAAATATGAATTTTAATAAATGCAATGAATTCATATGTTGCATTCCTTTTTTTTTTTTAATGGTTTATTTCAATACAGCTGAATACATGTATATCATTTACATAAAAACAATAGAATTGATAAAAAGATGCAAGTATTTCATATGCATTACAGGAATTCTATAACTTGAAACATTATTATTTTTCATATATACATATCTTTACAATGTAATGATATTACAAATTATGTATGTAAAACAATGTTTGTATATAAAAGTTTTATCCAGTAATTAAGTAAATACACTGAAAGACAATAAATCTCTTAAGAGTTATTTTTATAGAATTATAAAATAACAATTATGTTTTGTTTATCTACCAAAGATTATGCTAAATGATATACAATTACACACACAGTATTCACATATACACAAAAACCCACATATCTGTCTTAAGTATCCATGTACATAAGGACAAATATATGTGATTAAAGTGTGACAATCCCAATTAGCCTTAGCTAATACTTATAAGCATGTACCAATTATCCATATACCTTTATTTTTTACTGCAGATATACATATTAGTAACCTTTTCAAAATTATTATAATAAAAAGCAATTATTGTCATTATCGTAGGCTGAAGTGCAACTCAATTTATGTCAAGAACTTGTATAAATTTATTCCATTCTGTTACAAATTTATCATATTTTCCTTTTGTAATAAATATTAATCTATATACGTCTATATGTCAACAAATATAAATAGATTCCAGTGGCAAAATATAACAGTACTTGCAATCGTGCATAACAAGGACAAATACTTTTACTAAATTTAGTAGAAAACTGACTGTCATTAGGGGCCCAATGGATGCCTGTCGCCACGACCTTGGCCTTAATTTTGTATCAATGGAAAGGTCTTGTCACAAGGAACACAGATGCTAAATACTA
This sequence comes from Pteria penguin, assembly GCA_035048485.1. Classification (NCBI taxonomy): domain Eukaryota; kingdom Metazoa; phylum Mollusca; class Bivalvia; order Pterioida; family Pteriidae; genus Pteria; species Pteria penguin. The sequence goes on from CM068584.1 coordinate 1,442,381, forward strand.
AAGCCCTACTTCTAATAATTCAATAGTTACAGTCAGTGTTAAAGTTTTTCAAATGCAGGTCAAAGGTCAATGTCAAGGCCCCATAATGTCAAAAGAAAGGTCTTTTCATAAGGAACACACATGCCAAATATGAAAGCCCTACTTCTTACGGTTCCACAGTTATGGTCAATGTTAAAGTTTTTTAAAGTGAATCGTTAATTGATAGATGTATAATGGAAAAACATAATTTTGCACATGTTTGCTGGCTTTACTTACAAAAGCTAAATTGATGCTAAGAAATAACTCTGCAATTTCTTACTAAAACAATATACATATATATTTATCACATGTTTGCTGTTTATACTGTGAAATATCGCTATGTCATAAATTAATTTATGACATAGCTGACGTCATAGCGTGGATAAGAATTTTGTCAAGGCAGTGTTTATGAAATAAACACATTTAAACTGAGTGTAAACATGTAATAAGAAGAATCTGAAATGAATTTTCATTTCATATGGTATTAATGAAACTCGTTGTGTGTTTTATATCCCCTCGCGAAGGTTCGGGGATATAAAACAAACAACTCGCTTCATAAATACCGTATGAAATAAAAATTCATTTAAGATCTTTTATAATTTAAGACATTTTATCACATATTTCTTCCTCCCTCAACCCTTTTAGCTTTCTACTATATTATATATGAATATCAAATAAACTAAGTAGCATATTACCATATCGTTAGTGAAAATTACTTCTAGTACATGTATATGTATAAGCAAAATTATACTGTATAAATACATGTACACAATGTATGCATATTCTTTATATTGTTTGTAGTTCCACATATGTTAGTTTAATATGATTCTGCTTAGTTCAATTTGTTGGGAGCTTAGCAATTAGATTGAAATGTCTCAAGTTAAAATCCCACAGGTAGCCATTTGGTCTCATATGTTTCATGTCACGTTATATGTGGCACGTCATTGATCCCTCATTGCTTCACATAGGTTTATTGCATATGTCTAAATTTCTGTGTATCCTTTAATAAACAAAGACCTTAATTAACTTCCCTTGGTATATATTGACAAGGAGAGAAGGACCGAGGGATTCAAACCCAGAACTGACTGAAGTCACAGGTCATAGAAGCAATAACCCCGTGTCCCCTCTGTGTATAATATGCTATTAGCATATGTTTTAGTATATGATACAGAGAGGGGCACAAGGTCAAGCTTGCATCTACGACCTGTAACGTAAGTGAATGGGAGGCTATGTGAATTACATGTATTTCCATCACATACATGTAGTTTTATTTTAGGCCACTCACCCAAAAAGGCCCCAATGTGCTAATGTTAACAGTGGGATAGAGAGTATGATAATCAAACCCTCAATCACTACTGAAAATTAGGTAATAATACTTGAAACAATGTAAAAGTCTCTAACCTCCCATCTTACTTTTCTTTGCATCTCTGCATTTCACATACTGAATTTGATTTCTTCCTTCTATTTCTTCTGCAAGATCATCTTATATATTGTGATTTTCTGAGATTTTTTCTGCATCTGCAATTGAGCAACAATTCATTCTGACAGCAATAAAATTTTATAAATCATAATTACTATATACTCACACTAAGGCTTAATTATGAATTGTGCTAGAAAAATCATAGTATGTTTATTAGTAGACTTCCAAGAACAATCAGTAGCCCCTATTTTAGTATATATTTAATATAATAATGGTGACATGGGCTAGCTATCAAGCACGCTTGGTCTCTAAGGATAAAAATAGCAGCTTTATAAAGAGTTTCTTAGGAAAAGCTGATTCTTGATCTGAATATTAATCAATTTAATTCAATACTTTTATTTAATGTTGATATTTTATATATAGATGTAGCATTTAACATGATTATAAAAAAATACTGATACTCCTTTTTAAAAAATCAATGATAATAATGATCAGTACAATATCCATTCATTGATTCAACTTCAAGAGGTCCCTTGACAGTGAAAGGCAAATGTTGCTTTTTAGGGTCACTGCCTGAAAAAAGAAGGGAAACCCCTTATATTTGCCATTAGAAGAGTACATCATTATATATATATCAACATTTTTATATCAAAAATACTACATTATGTTTATGCACACAGTATATACATCTACATGTCGATCGATAGAATTTCAGCACATGAAGTGATGAATGAAGTAATTAACCTTAATATAACACCCCCCCCCCCCCCCACCTTTCCCTTATACTTTATTTTTTAATTGATAAATCCTATAGGGTAAGATATAACATTTGAAGTTAAACATCAACTGTTTCGTACATACATGCAACATTTCATGTCTTTATCAATGAAATCACGCTGTAGCTGTATGTACACTTACTGTACTGGCTACTGCATCATCATCATCATACATGCATGTACTGATGTAGTGATCATGTACGCGTCAGATCGTGATCACTTGATCATGAATTAAAAATCAATGGACTGTAAACTAGTTGATGAATAGATTATGAATTTGACTATACATACCTGGCGTATTTAACTTTAAATACAGATCTTTTGTAAAGGACTTCTAGATGATTGGAAAAAACCTTCTTCTCGAGGGCTTCTGTCATGTTTGTTTTGATTTCGATCCGCGGGAGAGCTGTATGTCTTGAGCATTCTGATTGGTCAATTCAAATATTTTTAAAAAATCCTTAAATTTATATCCTAATTTTAAGATTACTATAATAACGATCTTTGTGAGAGTTGTCTCAGGATAGTCGCGGGAATCAATGCAGAATAAAATACAATTATATCATTTTTTTTTTGGTCTGCATTTCCTCTGATTAATAAAAAAGTGGGGAAAAGGGTTATGGGATGGGGGTTGGGGCGGGATTTTATTGGTTCAGATCCGTGTTTGGCTTGATTTATACAATTACTTATAAACAACTTGCTTATAAGTCTTCGATTTATATTAAAGAAAATCCGGCCCATTACAACGAAATTATCTTTAAACACATCAGGGGATGTATATAACACACGTCCCTGCCACATCAAAATCTATACAGTGTCAGTTCATTTGCTTTCCATCGATCATTTCAAATGTTTTTACAGAGACATCTTTTTGTGAACTCAGAAAGATTTCTTTAAGAGAGGGCAGATCATGGAGATCATAAGAAACTAAGAAATGCCAAATTGTCACGCGTACCGTACGTGCCAATGATTCCCCGGGGTAACCCCGGACCCCTATGCCGGCTCGAGCGGGACGGGCCACTCCCGTACACCAGGCTTGGATTGAAGCCTACAGGCGCCAAGTCTACCTCCTTGTCACACATTCCTCTGGGTCCGCTACTGGCACACTTTACACAGTTTTGATATTTATTTTCCCCGAGGCTCTTCACGGATTATCTTGATATGACTCTGGCAAGGAATTAGAAACAAAGTTGTGGTTTCAAAATCTCACTTACTATTCTTATGCCGGCGCAGGACTTTATTAATTAATAGCATATGAAACTCCCCCCCCCCCCCCCCCCCCCCCACACACACACACACACACACACAAACATTTCCCCCGTTTCCCCATTCTCGGCTAAAAAGTACTGAACTACTTCGTGTGACCCCGTATACGCGGGGACTTCGCTTCGAATTTTACATATATTTGAAATGATCTGTTAGCCTAGTCATTCAATATTCAGCAGCATGGTATAAATGTACATGTATAATATGAATATACTGTGTAATGTCACAATGCATATAACATATACCTGGTAACGGTAAAATTTATTGGAGAACAATAGACCGGATAGGAAAGTGTGAAAAGATGGGCGCAAGGATGGAGCTTAAGGAAGTTACTCAAATTGCAAATTGTTAAATATGCGGGAAATGAAATTGATTCTTTTTTCTGATACATTTTTACAAATTCCACATACATCAATGTTTAAAACTTAATTGATCAAAAGTTTTACCAAGGAATTGATTTTGAAAAACACGCTCCATTTTTCAATACAATTGTGCAACCCCCCCCCCCCCCCCTTTTTTTTTTTTGTCAGGGGATCGAGGTTTTCTGTGAAGCTCTTCATACTTTTACATACATGCACTCTATTTTTCGCTGTATCTTGGTTGGTTTAGTCTCAGTGGTAACTGAGATTGATTTTTTTGCCTTTTCTCACATGGGATTAACTAAATCTCTCTCACCGAGGCTTACTCTCTCTCTCTCTCTCTCTCTCTCTGAGCAGTGAATGCCACTGCCTCCGTACAGTTATTATGCTGTTACAGAATTTTAGAAGTTGATATTAACAAGGACTTATAAACAACTTGTTTATAAGTCCTTGATATTAATAAATAACATTACAATAAAAGATTTTATCTTTATTTTCAAGATGCACGTTGTGCAGAGAATTTTGTATATAATTTATTTCAGTAGCTGTAAAGATGATGGATAAATCCAAACCACAAATCCAAAAATCATGAAACCATAGGACATACAAAATCAGTGAAAATGAAAAACAAATGGAAAATAACAAAATATGTCTACTTGAAGAGCATATGTGAACCCCTGTGATGGAGTGAGATCAGGTGCCCGGGGAGAGTGAGCATCTCCTGCTTGCTAGCAACACCCGTCACATATGCCCCGTAGAAAGAGTCAAATCGTGTGAATTCCATATGTATCTATATATGGAGAAGTCGAAGTAGGTAACCTTCTAGTATAGAAGGTGTCAAATCTGTGTAAAGTGATCGGAATCGGTCTCAGTCCAGAATATCATTTAAAAGTCTGGATAACGAGATATCATATGGAGTAATAAGAGTCTCGTAACAACCGTAGAACTTCCTCAGTGACGATGCTAGTCTAGCAAATATATAACCCTGGTTGAGCAGCTTAACTGAAAGTCGCCTAGCCCTCAGAACAAAGTCATTGTAATTTGAACATGCTCTGGAATAACGTATTAATTGAGATATGAATACGCCGTATGCGGGCGATGATGGAATGTTGCTACTTATGAAAGGAAAGTTTGTGATAGCGAAATTGAAATCGTCACGTTTGTCATAGAGTGAGGTGTTCAATTGACCATTAATGTCGAAAGACAACATAATATCTAAATACGAAGTAGAATTACTAGTTTCTGTGGTTTCTTTGACCTCCAGTTCACTTGGATAGATGATGCTAAGGTAATCCGCGAATGAAGGATTATTAATTGAAAGCAAGTCATCTATATATCTGTAAGTAAAATTGAAGCCAAGAGCCAATTGTTTATTTCCTTGCGAAAGCAAAGACTGAATGAACTCAGCTTCGTATGAATAAAGGAATATGTCAGTCAGAAGCGGAACGCAGTTAGTGCCCATTGGAATGCCGACAATTTGTTGAAAAACCCTACCTCCAAACACCACAAAAATGTTATCGATAAGAAAGTTCAACATCTGAATGACAGCTGTTTCAGTGTATTTATTTTTGGAATCAGAATTTTCCCTAACAAAGTAAGTTTTATCGTGGCCTATTACTATATATTTGAATTTGCGGCTTCCGTTTTTACTAGTAAATGCGTTTTGAATAATTTCCGCTAATCTGTCTTTTAATTTCTGATGAGGGATCGTTGTGTAAAGAGTCGAAAAGTCAAAAGACTTGATGGAGTGAATTTTAGTAAAACTTTTTGATTTTAGATGTTCTAACAACTCTTTTGAATTTTTAAGGATCCACATTTGATTAATTCCACTTCTGGAATATACTGTTTCGCAATATCTATGAAGGCCAGATTTAATTTCTGATAATATTTTTGTGAGTAGCATCGATACAGATTTTGTGGAACACTTCGAAGAACCAGCGCTAACGCGTTGTTTGTACGGAGTTTTGTGCATTTTTGGAATACAGTACAAATATGGAAGTTCTAAATTCAATTTATTTGAGTCAATACCAAATGTATTGAGGACAGATTTATGATTCTCGAGTACTTCCGAAACCGAAAAGTTCGTGAGAGTATAAGTAGGATTTCCTGGAGCTGAATTTAATCCTAATTCTTTCACTAGGCTGTCAAAGTAATATTTCTTACAAGTAAATGTATAATTATTAGATGCTTTATCTGCTGGTGTAATGATATAATGTTCTTGGAGGAAGGTAAGTTCTCTGACAACATCAGGATCTTTAAAAATAGATTCGAATCTGGTGTTTACAGAACCTTGTAATTTTTTAATTTTTGATCTCAGCAGTACTGCAATAGATTTTATCCATTCCGAAAGAGTGTTGACTTGTACTTCCTCTCTTTTTGCCCATCGTGTGGCATATTCCTCGCAGCAGTTCATAATATTCTCAAAATTTTGGCTCCATGTGAATGAACTGGGTTCTCTGTATTTTGGACCTTTAAGTAAAAGTTCTCTTAATTTAGTGTTTTAACTATATCAAGATCACCAGTAATGACATGGCCACAAGGAGAATATACGAAATTAGATGAGGAACATGCACACGGTTGAGAATGGCATGCAGAGTTGCTAAGATCAAGACACTGTGGAAACCCTTTGTAATTATAAATTTTTTATGCAACTGATGGCGTGTAGCTATAGGAAATACATGGCGGATCTTTGTTTTTGAAATATGGAGGTATTTTCTCTAAAACAGAGTTATGATTTAAAATTTGGCCGAAATTTAAATAATCAATGCCTTTATTTGCAAATTTAATTTTGATGAAAGGGCGATTAGATTTTTCCATAGAAATATCGGACTTGACGGGACGAAAAAGTCTAGCGGTCTATATGTCCATAATAATGCCATCTAGTCTATACTCTGCAGAGCTTATATCAGTAAATATACGGTGTCTGGACGATACGTACAACTCGTGTAATTTTCTGAGTGAAATAGAATAAAGTTCTGTACGAATGTGATGAAGGCCGAAAGGTTTATTTATAAATGGCAAAAGGGCATCAAAGGAAATATCATGTATTTCAGGTTTGTTGTATTTGCGTGTACCATGATGTTCGATACATCCATCAATGAGCAAGTAGGGAAAATGCTCCCGCCTCGCTTTCCTATCGCCCTAATCCCTTATTCATATCTATATACATGTATGTATACTATATATTCTTGGGGGTTTTTTTTATATATATAGTTATACTTTTAATCATAGGGCTTTCGGATCGTTGTCCCCTTCAATTATACCAATATATATTGGTATAATTGAAGGTGGAAGGGGGGGGGGGGGGGCAACGAGCCGACAGCCCTGTGCTTTTAATATACAGTATGTACTTTCTACCAGGTATTGACGCGACTTGACTTGGATCGAAATAAAAATCAGTCGAGATGAACATGTAAACATTGAGATGCCCGTTGAACTAGGAGTACATTTTTATTAAACAGTATTAAAAATTAGTGAAACAATAGTATGCACATTATTCTGACTTTTGTAGAAATATGTATGGGTAAATTTTGTTTGTTCATACTTTGAAGTTCAGTTTGAATTTTCTCTGTCTATAGTCTGTTGGCACCACTACAGTACAGTACATATATCAATTTGGCCTGTATAAATTAATGGCTTTAATACTAAACCTAGTTACAAAAATTGCCTTTGACTTTGTAATCAATATTATGTTTAGTTTTAGTTCTTGGTTATCTTTATCAACATTACTATTAGGTTGCTCATCTAACTTGATTGATTTAGTATCATCATGTACCAAATGTAAGAGTAAGATACATAAATATATTTGAATTTGAAACAAAGATATAGTTTGAAATAGATATACTGTATCCCATGTAAAGTCTAATTATAGGAAATGTCAAGATATTTAAAGAAGAAGTTGTGAAGTATAATTATACATTGCATAATTTCTAGCTTCTAGCAATATATTGATTTGCCTTTTTTATTATGATTACTTATCCAATACATTTCAGTTAATTGCCATTTTCTTTTAAATGAGAAATTGCTTAATTTATTTACTTAGACAGTGGAGTACATTCTGAATGTGATATTTAAGTGTTTAAGTAATATACAGAAAAGAGCATAATATTTACATGAAAATGAGATAACAATTTTCAGATTATATGGGAAATGATTTTATCAAAATATAGGATTATATATACCGTTATGAACCAGTCTACCCCTAGTAAAACAAGATAATTATATATCTCATTTAACTTGAACATACAAAATCACAATGCATATTGTAGACTTTTGGGTTTAGAATGAATTTTAAAAGGAATAATTTCTATCAGCTTTATGTCTTTATATTTAATCAAAATTTGACAGTCATCTGTAGTCTGTTTAACTTTATTATTAAAGGCCGATATCGGAGTATAAATAGCGGCCAATCACGAAAATGGTGGCAGATTTGATTTTTCGAGACACGTTCAGATTGCAGCAATAAATTTGTAAAATTATCAACAATTACGTCGATTTAATGAAAATTGTTGTGCTCATTCCTGTCCGTAATATACAAGTTCGTATCAACTAATATTGTAATGACACTTCCCCATAATTATATATTTATTTATCAAAGTTCTGAAGCAGACCTCATTATCTAATTTCAAATTCAATTTCGTTCGTTAGTGGGCGTGTTTTCGTGTGTTATTGTTTACACCGGATGTAGTGTGAGTAGCAGCACATGCTGTCGTTCTGATAAGAAATTTAGCACCAACTGTGATAGCAAGAGTGCCTCGTCAAAGTAATAACAAAAGATCTATAATTATATAAAATAATAAGTTGACTTAGTGGTCTGTCTCTGATTATCCAAGTACATCCACGAATTTATAGTACACTTGATACGTTAAAACATTGTTTGCAATTGTATAACGACAGTTTGTGCATTCCGAGGTTGGATGATATAAAAACCGAAAATCAAAAAAGTTTGTACTTATACTTTTTTGGTTTTAATAAGACTGCATAATGAGTAAGTTTTATTCCCGCATATGTCCCATGTACGGTCTATCCTTTGGATTGGGAAGCCATGACCTCTCAACAAATTCACTACACACGAAGGCATTTCGCGTCTGTGCCATTCTTGCCCTTGCATGTAATGTTCTAGCGCTCTAGATTTTCTGTCAATGTATCTTTGATCATTCCACACACCGCCATGCAATAACATTGTCCAAACCCTTTCATATTTGTCTTTTCTTGTCTTACAGTTCCATTGATATGTTACACTGGGTTCGGATTCCCACCACAACTGAGAATTACTTTCGTCCGTTATACAAGGTCTACATAAACAAAGCGGACACTCTTCACTGCTCGGGTCTTGCGATATTACAAATGTCTCCTCGGCATTATGTTCGTCTCCATCGCATATAATATAATAGTATTTTCACCAAAGTACGTCTGAGTCACTTTGTCCACTCCCTGGAATAGCACGTACGAACTCCCAGCAATTCCAGTGTGTTGTGGTGGGTCAAGGAGGTGCAAGTCCCAATTGTTTTGCATAAATAAAGTTTTCATAGCTTTTAATTTCAACTCCGTAACATTTAAAGTTAATTTCTGTTTTCCTTCCATATTTAATGCCTATCATAAAAATACTGTATACTGACACTTCGTCACTTTTGCAAAAATGATAAAGGATGCAATTGCCAGTTTTCTATCGGGAAAGGGGGGGGGGAGGTCTATTGCATTTCTATATAACTTATTTTGAAAATATTCGAACGATTGTTATAGCATAATACTAATCTTAGGTATTTTCAACTACGAGGTGTAATTAATAGTTATTGTTTTCTGTGATGCATATTTAGCCTTCACTTTGTTAAGTTACCCATATGTGAAGCACGTGTTTGTACTCGACGGAAACACGCTGTGTGTTATTTTTATCGCTGCTACAGCGGCAAGGACCGCCCAACTCCAAATACGCTTAATTGCACTACCACCGGATTTTCATGTAGGTCAAGCTCGGCCTTTAAGCTTTATGACATTTTCCTTCTCTCAGCATTTGTAAAAAGAACATACACATATTATTGAAATGATAAAAAAGTTAAATCTTAATTAACATAAAGTTTCTGTAGAACTCGGGTTGTTAAGTTTTGAATATTAGTTTCCATTAAGTTTTCGCCTTGCAGAAACCTGTAGAAGTGTTTGTGAGAAGTTTCGATTATGCAAGTTTCCGCAGGTTTCCGTTGCAGAAACCTTCCGGAAACTTGATGTCCAAGTGTACTCTTAGCATTTTTAAGAAGACCATACACATATTATTGAACTGATTGAAAAAAAAAGTTGAATCCTGATATAAATTTTTTGTAAAACTACGGTTGTTAAGTTTTGAATATAAGTTTCCATTAAGTTTTCGCCTTGCGAAAACCTGCGGAAACTTTAAGCCAAAAGTTTCCACCAAGTTTCCGCAAAACTGAAACCTGCAGAAACTTCACATGCAAGTTTCAACTGCGGAAACCTTCCGGAAACTTGATGTCCCAGTTTCCGCAAGGTTTCCGGAGTTGCGGAAACTTGGCGGGGGTGGGGAGTTCCAGTGCATGATAAACGTTCATTAAGTATATTTTTAATCCCTTTAAAGTTGGTAGCTGTTTTTGACACTTTATTTTATATATGTAGAATTTTATATTTAATAATACACAGCTATCTGCTCAGTTATGGATAGGTCCTAACAAAAAGTTTTGTTTAGTCAAATCCATTTCAATAGAATGCTTTTCAAATTCACTTTGAATTTTAACCAGTAAAGCTTTAATTATATCACAATCCCAGAGAAGATGTTGAATTGCCTCTGTTTCAAGATCACAAAATGTACATTGTGGGTTATCAGTAAGTCCCATTTTAAACGCAGATTTATTTGTTGTCAAATATAGTGATTTATTCTGTATTGAAACCATTGTAATTTTGGATCTTTTATTAACTTTAATGATTGGTAATTATTTTCCAGCTATTTTGGTTACATTCTGTAAATTCAGTATGCCATTTTTGCTGGGATTTTATTACTTTTTTTTTTGTCTTTAAAATATTATACATATCTTTTGACCCTTTGTTTGATTTAATAATGTTAAAAATATTATATGGTATCCAAGGTCCATACACTCTGTCTAATCTTTTTCTTTCAAATTTTTCACACCATCTTTTAATTGCAATCACTACTCCATTATATTTTAGAAAATTTGTTCTAATCTCATATTTCTCTATAAATTTTTCATAAGAATAAAATTTACCATTATGATCAATCATGTCATTTATATATATTATTCCTTTTTCGGACCAATGTTTATAAAATACACATTCTCCATTAATCCTAATATTATTATTCATCCACAATGGACTCTCAGCTAAGTTGTATGTATCTTGAGTTTTATTATTTTGTTTATCTAGCATTTCTTTCCAAGCAGTAAATGTATCTTTCCAAAATTTGTTTTTTCCTGAATTAATCAATTCAGTAAGATATTTTTCTCCACATCGTATTAGAAATTTTATATTTACGTTTTGTAATATCAGATTTTGCCATATACTCTTTGAGTTTAAAATTCTTCGAATCCAAGTTAACTTTAATGCCATTATATAAGCTTTTAAATCAATCATATTTAATCCCCCTCTCCTATATACTTAACTATTACACCTCTTTTAATCTTACCGGGTTTTTTTTAATTCCAAAGAAAGTTAAAAAGAGAGAAGTTCAAACTCTTCTGAAAGTCATTGTCAGGATTTGGCAATGAAATAAATAAATGATTAAATTGTGATATTAAAAGCGATTTGATAAGAGAAATACGTCCTATTACAGATATATTTCTTTTATCCCACTGTTTCAAAATGGCTTGCATCTTTATCATTTTCTTTCTATAATTTAATTCACATATATTAAGTTTACATCAAAATCTATTCCTAGTAAAGTGAAATTCGATTTCCCCCAATTTAAGCTCCCATTTTTACAAAGTTTTTCCCTACTGTACTTTTTATTACCTATCCATATAACTTGTGTTTTATCAAAATTGACTTTAAGTACAGATATTTCTTCAAACCATTTCAAAATGTTAAGCGAAGTATTTAATGATTCTTCTGATCCATCGAGTAAAAGGGAAGTATCATCTGCATATTGTGAAATTTTATGTTCTACTCTATTTACAGTTATTCCTTTAATTCTTGGTTCATTTCTTACTTTTAAACACAAAATGTCGGCACATAGTATAAAAAGATGAAAGGTGAAATGGGATCTCCTTGTCTACATCCGCTTTGTAAATTAAAACTATCTGATAGATTTCCCCCTGATTCACTTTTGATTTAATATTTTTAAACAATACAGCAATCCAGTTCTGAAAAGAAGGACCAAATTTAAAGAACTTTAAAACTTTACTTAGGAATTCCCAAGACACAGAATCAAATTCCTTCTCAAAATCTATAAACAAAAGTAAACCTGGAATATTTTCATCTTCAGTATATTGAAGAATGTCATAAATTAGCCTTGTATTTTCCCCAATATATCTTCCTGCAATAAAGCCGGATTGTTCTTTACTAACTAATTCATTTAAATATGGTTTAATACGATTTGCTATTACCCCTGAACCAATTTTGTATATGGTATTCAGTAGTGTTATTGGACGCCAATTTTTAAATATTGCCGAGGTATATTTTCCTTAGGCAAACAAGTTATAATTCCCTCTTTCTGCGTAACAGATACCTCTCCTAATTTATATCCAAAATTAAGGGATCTTACTATAAATGTGCCTATCTTATTCCAAAACACTTAAAAAAGCTCTACTGTAAATCCATCTGAACCTGGACTTTTGTCATTTTTCATTTGTTTTAGAAAAACACTAGCTTCTTTTACACTAATATCCCCCTCTAATTTATTGGATTCTTCATTTGAAAGTATAGGAACATCTATTTCTTCAAACTCCTTTCTAAGATCAATGTTTTTGTCTAATTTGAGGTTTCTTTTAAAGTTCTTCATAAAAAGTTTTAGTTTCTATCAGAATTTCTTTTTGGTCAGTTATATTTCTACCTTTATTTTCTATTTTAGGCATCATTTTACTGGTAAAATTTCTTGTTCTGCTGTTACGGTGAGTGGGAAGGTGGGCCCGTAAACCGGTTAACCACACCATTTGTTTGGCTTTTGTCAAATTAAATGACCGTCCTAAGTCGGTATCGTAATTGCACTACAATCAAATATTTTTGTAATGTGATATATGTTCTAGTATATTATTTATATTCATGTATTGTATAGCTCTATGGTGACTTTTGCCACATAACTGAGCCAGTAACTCCTCTTTTTTCTTGACTCTAAATTAAGAAAATATTTCGAAGGTTTTTCTCCTTCCATTATCCATTTATATCTTGAACGCACAATACTTCCCCTTTAACTTCTCTTTTCTAATATTTTCTAATTGTACTTTCTTATTTTCCAATTCTATATTATTATGGCTATGATTAGCTTCCTCTAACTTTTTTATTTGCGATATTAAAGAGTTTTCTTTTTCATTTTGTATTTTTTTCTTATAACTGGAAAATGAGATAGTTTTTCCCCTTATTTCCATTAAAAGTGTTTATAGAAATAACTGGTCATTAATAGTGAATTGTAATGATGCTTTATCAATATTGTGAATATTTTAAAAATTATATATAGGTATTGCAAATTGCTCAATGGTTTTCATTATTGTTCCATTTACTATTTTAACATATTCCTTGTCATGTAAAAGTGAAATATTTAATTTCCAAAGCCCTTTTCCCCTTTGAAATTCATGAAATTCTATTTTTAATCTTACAATTGAATGATCAGACCGATATCCTGGTTCAATCACACAATCTTTTAAACTTGTTACAAGATTCTTTGATATTAAAAAGAAATCTAATCGAGATTGTTTTAACGGGTTTTTCTTCCTCCAGGTATATCTACGTGTAAAAGGGTATCTTTCACGATAGGGATCAATAAGTCCAATTTCTTCTTTTATTTCCAAAATTTTATCTCTAGCTCTTGGATTATTTATATTCTTATAATTAAAATAATCTAAATCTGGATTTTGTACTAAATTAAAGTCTCCACACATTATTAAATTATTTTCAATATTTTCTATTCTGGTTACAACATTTTCGTAAAATTCTGGGAGATCTTTATTTGGTCCATATATATTACATAAACACACCTTTCTGTTATCGATTAACATATTTACTATAATATAGTTTCCGTTAATGTCACAATGAATTTTTTTCTATTTTATATTCAAAATTATTATTAAACACTACACATACTCCTCTCGAGTTAGATGAGTATGAGCTAAACAGACATTCAAATCCCCATTCACTTCTGATATTTTTTTCAAGATTCTTGGTAAAACGTGTGTCTTGAAGACAATATATATTAGCTTTAAATTTCCTTAAAAAGTTAAATACATCCTTTCTTTTTTCATAGCCACCCAGTCCTTAACAATTAACAGTAATAATGTCGACCATAATCTACTGGTTTATCTAATATTTGTATATGAAAGCCACAGTATGACAGGTACACACTTAAATGACATATATATATATATATATATATATATATATATATATATATATATATATATATATATATATATATATATATATATATATATATATATATATATCATATATACGAATATAGAAAATAAGGTATTCCAAAGAAAAGATTGAGGAATAATTATCATCATTACAGTGTCGATAGATAATATTGTGTAATTTGCCCCATTTCAATCAACACAATACTGGGGAATACAGTAAAATGAAACATATATTCAATATTTATCTGGAATCATATTTATGTAGTAGTATATGTATTTAAACTAAACCCAAGAATGCAACAGCACTTGCATACATGTCACATGTTATACATAAGAATGTATATGTCTGAATTTGTACTTTTACTTACTCAAGTTACATGATACAAATCAAGCATGGCTTTATATCACAAATATGCATATATCATGCATATCATTATGTTCTCTCATACAAATAGGTAATTTAATAAATAGATAAATGAACACATGTATATAATATAAATCAATTAATAAATAAACAAATTACTAGATAGATAAATACATATATAAACAACCTTCTGAGATTATTGCTAAAGCAATATAATTGGTCCACACAGATCTCAACAAAGGACAATAACTCATAACACTAGGCCGATGGCGACAAGAAACAAACCCAAGCTGTTTAACCCCCGAACAGATTCATCTTGCAAATTCAAAGGAAAAACTTTAAAGGATGGCTTAGTCTGAGAAGAGTCCAAATTGATCTGAATGGGTGAACTGACAGATTGACTGACCAATCGATCGACAAATGATTTCACCACATAATCTGATAGGATGGACTGACAAAACAGACAAATGGTTTCACCAATATGGGAGTGTCGGGTACTACATGTCTGTATATTATCAATTACAGTTATTATGTTTAATATGACTGACCATATAGACTGATGGACAGACGGTTTCACCAAATAAACTGAGTCTGTGGACTGACAGACAGACATACAGATGGTTCCACAGTAGGTGAATGTTGGGTACTACATACATGTATGCTTTCAAGCAAAGGTAATGTGGTTGACAGATGGATTGACTGAAAGGTCGACTGATGATTTCACATAAGCTGTGGACGGACTAATAGACAGACGGTTTCAACGGTAGAGGACTGCAGACGTACTATACATACAGTGTTTATGTTATCCATTCGTTAGAAGTGGCACTTGATCATCATGTAGGTTTCCGTTTGGCAGGATGATTTTATTTTTTGTTACCCTCGTATTGATGTTTTGACTCCTATATACATCTGAAATCTCATATAATCTTTTACGCTCTTCTATTATACTGGTTGGTTCTTGGGGGGTTATAAAGAATGGTAAATGCACTTTTTATTGTTTCTTGGCCTTGTGTGCACTAAGAATATCATGTTTTTTGTTTCCGTCCGCTAATTTATTGGTCCTCTGCCATTACGATGGATTCGCATGAACTCAACATCGATGTCAAGCTGGTTTTTGATGGCCTCCGGCACGGATTTTGTGAGATCCTCATTTGGCGAGTAAGGAAAATTGTGGATCAAAATGTTATCTCGCATTGACCGACCTTTTAAATCAACTATTTCTCTGTCCATAATATTAATTTTGTTATCCATTCTGATTACAACAGCTTTCAGAAGTTCTATTTCTCTGCGTAATTGTAAATTTTCGTACTGAATATCCGTTATTTCCGCAGCACTATACTCCGCTTGTTCGGACGTGTACTTCAATCTATGGTCAATGCCATCTTTACTCGAAATGTCCGCTTTTGTTTCTTCCACACTTTTGAATACAAGTTCGTATCTATCTAGACGTGCATTAATAGTATGTAAAGTTTCTTGTATGTCATTTAGTGCGTGAACCGTGTTCACGTCCTTCGAAGGCGACGTTTTTTGATTTATAGCCTTAGGGGAGTTTTTGTCACATCTTTTTTGTTTCGAAATTTCTTTTGCTTTAAAACTCGGCATGTTCATTTGAAATGTAAAACTAAACAAACCTCACAAGGCAGAGATGTATCCACATCAAAATATCCAACTTTAAATCCGATCTATCCAGAAAAACACCCACAAACGGGAGAGCGACAAATTACACGTCCATTGTGGTCTCTACCGATCACGTGACCCCTGTTGGATTCTTGTTATAAGAAGTTTTCGTTTCAGTAAAAGATTAAGGTACATATCACAGATCTTATTCAAACATGCATAGTACGGGCAAACGAGTGTTTATCTCTCAAAAGGCCATAGTCAGTGTCATAGACAAGTTAAAACAAACAACCAAGAAGCACCGATCAGTTTTTCATTGTCATATCTAAATTATGGAACTGCCCCATGCAAAACGATGGGAACTCCGTAAAATAAAACATTCCGGGGTGAGACCATATGCATGGCGAGAGTGAAGATCTGCTTTCATGCAACACCACAACAATTATATTCAAACATGCCGGCGAAAGTCCCACCGCTAACAGAAATGTACACAAATGGCGAAAGTGACGTCATAACAGGATCCGTCGAATAGCCACCCAATCGCACTTCAGAACGTTACAAACCACATCAGTGAGACCCTGCATCCCACCACTACGAAACCCCCGCAGCGACCGCAGAACCTCCCCAGAGACGACCCAAGGCGCTGTGTAACAAAACTTCGAACAAGTAGGCTATACATACTATCTTGAGGGAACATAGAAATCTGGCATATAATAATAAATATAGTACTTTGAGTGAATAAATACAGCGATTAATATTCATCTAACTGCCACAAATCACACATTTTGAACGTATAAGGAAGATAAAGTGCACTTACATTCCATTATAGCCATCTTAAAATGTAAGGATGATGGATATATCCAAACCACAAGTCCAAAAATCATGAAACCAAAGGACATACAAAATCAGTGAAAATGAAAAACAAATGAAAAATAACAAAATATGTTTACTTGAAGAGCATATGTGAACCCCTGTGAGGGAGTGAGATCAGGTGCTCGGGGAGAGTGAACATCTCCTGCTTGCTAGCAACACCCGTCACATATACCCAGTAGAAAGAATCAAATCGTGTAAATTCCATATGTATTTATATATGGAGAAGTCGAAGTAGGTAACCTTCTACTATAGAAGGTGTCAAATCTGTGTCGGTCTCAGTCCAGAATATCATTTAAAAGTCTGGATAACGAGATATCATATGGAGTAATAAGAGTCTCGTAAAGACCGTAGAACTTCCTCAGTGACGTTGCTAGTCTAGCACATATATAACCCTGGTTGAGCAGCTTAACTGAAAGTCGCCTAGCCCTCAGAACAAAGTCATTGTAAACATGCTCTGGAATAACGTATTAACTGAGATATGAATACGCCGTATGCGGGCGATGATGGAATGTTGCTACTTATGAAAGGAAAGTTTGTGATAGCGAAATTGAAATCGTCACGTTTGTCATAGGGTGAGGTGTTCAATTGACCATTAATGTCGAAAGACAACATAATATCTAAATACGAAGTAGAATTACTACTTTCTGTGGTTTCTTTGACCTCCAGTTGACTTGGATAGATAATGCTAAGGTAATCCGCGAATGAAGGATTATTAATTGAAAGCAAGTCATCTATATATATGTAAATAAAATTGAAGCCAAGAGCCAATTGTTTTTTTCCCTTGCAAAAGCAACGACTGAATGAATTAAGCTTCGTATGAGTAAAGGAATATGTCAGCCAGAAGCGGAGCACAGTTAGTGCCCATTGGAAGACCGACAATGTGCTGAAAAACCTTACCTCCAAACACCACAAAAATGTTATCGATAAGAAAGTTCAACATCTGGATGACAGCTGTATTTATTTTTGGAATCAGAATTTTCCCTAACAAAGTAAGTTTTATCGTGGCCTATTACTATATATTTGAATTTGCGGCTTCCGTTTTTACTAGTAAATGCATTTTGAATAAATTCGGCTAATCTGTCTTTTAATTTCTGATAAGGGATCGTTGGTTTAAACATATTTTATTAATTCAAATAATACAATGAATAAGTAAATTACATAATATAATATCATGGGATCTGAAAAAAAGCGAAACGCTTATATAAATTCATTTCCCAAAAATAGTTGATTTTACAGTCACTAAATATTGTAATAATACGATTGAATATAAACTTGAAAAAAAAAAAAACAATGAAGATGCAACTATGTAATAATGACAGATAAATAAACTATACTATACTATATCATACTATACTATACCATACCATAATATGCCATACTATACTATACTGTGCTATTCTATGCTATGTTTTTATTAAGAATATATGTCACTCAATGGGTGACTTCAGAATAGATCGTATGTTCGAGACAAAGCTACTATATTTTGGTTTTTTTTTTTTTTTATTTCATCATGTGTTATCCACGAAATTACGAACCCACGAACCTGTTATTTTTTGTGAAACCACGAAAATTGGACCCCACGAAAATAAAGTATTCCACAGTATGTAGGATATTATTTTTATTATTTATGATATGATTTATTATAATTAATACTAGTGTTGTTATTGACACATGTTATGTGAAGCGTTTTGTATTCAGAATAAAGTTTTGTACATTAATAAATATGTTTTTATTAAATTCAAAACACATGTCCTCGTTTCCATACAAGAGAATATTACAAGTTATTGGAAAATTTAATGAATTTTCTAAGTTAATTCTTAGATTTTGGTAATTTTGGCAATGTAATAAGTAGTGTGTAGTAGTTTCAATTTCTCCGCAAGTGCAAAAAGGATCAGATTCAATATTTTTTACATAAAGGTGATGTTTGAGACTACTACAGGACATGCGCAATCGCGCATGTAATATTTGACCCATGCGAGTACCAACGAGATAGTATTTTGGGATTTTGTTTGGAGAATAGTGTTTATCAATGTTATATTTAAACGAAGTCAAAGTGTTTGAATCTTTAATGTGACGAGGGAGTCTGTTCCAGAGGGAGATAGTAGAAGGAATAAAGCTATTTAGATGGTAAGTGGTTCTACATTGAGGCACAACAAAATTTTCAGAATTTCTAGTACTATATGCATGTTGTTGTTCATGTTGATGGGGCAATAACTCTTTTAGATATTGAGGAGTTAATGCATGAATAATTTTATAGAGCTCAATTAATTTATGTTTTTCCCTGCGTTTTTCAAGACTTTCCCACCCAGATTCTTTATATAGCTCAGTAAAACTAACAAGTTTAGTGGCCCCTGTAACTATTCTTGCAGCTTCAATGTTAATGTTTTCTATTTTGTCTTTATAATAGTCAGGACAATTATCAAATACAATATCACCATATTCTAGAATTGGACGTATGAATGAATAATACATACACTGGAGTGTTTTTCTATCAAGATCAAATTTAAAACTACGTAATATATTTAGTTTCACAGTCACCTTTTGTAGAATATAATCGATGTGTTCACCCCAATGACATTTATTGTTCAGAATGAGACCTAAGTGTTTATGTTTTGAAACTTCCAAAACGGGTATGTGATCGAAAAAGAGGGGTGGGTGGGGGGTTTGGTTGCGTTTTTCTGGAAATTAGTAAACTCTCAGTTTTATTGGGATTAAATTTAACAAGCCATTGCTTAGACCATTTATTTACTTTTTCAAGATTTTCATTAAGTATTTGAGATGCAGTATCACGGTCATCAATAATTATGTACAAAGAAGTATCATCAGCAAATAGCTTTATTTTGCAGCTTATTTCATTAACAATGTCATTTATAAATATTAAGAAAAATAATGGACCAAGGATTGACCCTTGGGGTACCCCAGCATTTATTTTGGCCAAATCAGACTCCTTTCCGTTTAAAACCACTCTTTGTTTACGATCCAAAAGATAATTTTTAATCCATTTCAGTAAATTTCCTGTTATTCCAAATTGTTTAATTTTATGTAATAATCCTTTGTGCCACACTCTATCGAAGGCTTTACTAATATCGAAAAATACAACTCGAATTTCTTTACCATCGTCAAGGGCTTCGGAAAATTCATGTGTTATATATAATAGTTGATTAATTGTACAATCCCCTTCCTGAAACCCAGACTGATGTTTAGATAGTAGTTTATGTACATGGATGAAGTTATGTAGGTATTTATAAATACACTTTTCAAATATTTTGCTAATTACGGAAAGGAGAGAGATTGGTCTATAGTTTTGAACTTTTAATGGATCATCTTTTTTGAAGACCGGAACTACGTTTGCATGTTTCCATTGTGATGGATATACTTTTTGTGTTAGTGATGCATTAAAGAGTTTACATAACGGGGCAGCTAATTCTGTAGAGGCCTCCCTAAGGAGTCTAGGGCTAATAAAATCAGGACCTGCAGCTTTTGATATATTTAATATATTCATAATATCACACACCTCAGACTCGAGGATCACTATATTTTCTAGGACATTTTGATTTTGACTAAGGTTTTCACTGCAAGGAAGGTCAACATTATTATCTTCAATAATAGATTGAGAGGCAAAGAAGTTATTCAGTAGTTCAGCTTTCTCTTTATCATCTGTTATTACTTTATCTTCATCAGAAACAAGGGTTTTTATATTATCTGATTTAGTATTGAATTTGGATAGTTGTTTTACTAGTTTCCACC
This sequence comes from Pteria penguin, assembly GCA_035048485.1. NCBI lineage: Eukaryota > Metazoa > Mollusca > Bivalvia > Pterioida > Pteriidae > Pteria > Pteria penguin. The sequence goes on from CM068584.1 coordinate 1,463,341, forward strand.
AATCTTTATTAGAGAAGTTATTATTTTGTATTTTGTTACAGAGAGTTTCGTGGTATTTTTGTTTAGCATTTCTGAGTAAGTCGACAACTTTATTTCGTAGGGTTTTGAATTTATTCCAATGGTATATAGAGTTACTTTTCTTGGCTTTGGACCTCGATCTGTTTCTACTTCGCATTGCTCTACGTATTTCAGATGTTATCCAGGGCAAGTCACCTTGCCTGATAGTAACAAAACGATTTGGTATATGTTTATTTGCAACTTCAATCAGTTTTGATGTAAACTTATTGACACTCTGATCTATATGGTCAGTGGGCGTTATAATTAATCCCCAGTCAATTTGAGATAGTTCTCGTCTGTAATCGTTGAAGTTGCATTTGTCATAAAGCCATATTTTTCTTTTAAACACATTGTTTTTACATTTGTCTTGTTGAATAATTGCTATTATTGGGCAGTGGTAGCGTATGTTAACATCAAGAAAAGGTTCAACAACTTCACTGTGGTATATAATAAGGGATCGTTGTGTAAAGAGTCGAAAAGTCAAATGACTTGATGGAGTGAATTTTAGTAGAACTTTATGATTTTAGATGTTCTAACAACTCTTGAATTTTTAAGGATCCACATTTGATTAATTCCACTTTTGGAATATACTGTTTCGCAATATCTATGAAGGCCAGATTTAATTTCTGATGATATTTTTGAGAGTAGCATCGGTACAGATTTTGTGGAACACCTCGAGGAACCAGCGATAAAGCGTTCTTTGTACGGATTTTTGTGTATTTTTGGAATGCAGTACAGATATGGAAGTTCTAAATTTAATTTATTTGAGTCAATACCAAACGTACTGAGGACAGATTTATTATTCTCGAGTACTTCCGAAACCGAAAACTTCGTGAGAGTATAAGTAGGATTTCCTGAATTTAATCCTAATTCTTTCACTAGGCTGTCAAAGTAATATTTCTTACAAGTAAATGTATAATTATTAGATGCTTTATCTGCTGGTGTAATGATATAATGTTCTTGGAGGAAGGTAAATTCCCTGACAACATCAGGATCTTTAAAAATAGATTCGAATCTGGTGTTTACAGAACCTTGTAATTTTTTAATTTTTAATATCAGCAGTACTGCAATAGATTTTATCCATTCCGAAAGAGTGTCGACCTGTACTTCCTCTCTTTTTGCCCATATTGTGGCATATTCACAATACATAGAATCAAGTAGGAAAATGACATGTTGATTGATCAGGAAATTGTCGGGCAGTAATATTCTATGAAATATGAGATATGGTTTTCCCTTCGGTACGTCTTCGTTTTTTGCTTTTTTTTTTGGGGGGGGGGGGGTTGTTTGTTTGTTATACTTATATACTGATTGAGATCATTTACATTTTGTTCTACAAAATTTTGTCAGATCTTAATTTGACCATATAATACCAGTTAGTGCCAATGCGAGGATATGTCGGTTGCTGTGAATTTTATTTTCGAACCTTTTCAGAATGCACTATCGTCTATTACGGTCACCAGATTGAAACCTACCCTGGATGAGGCTGATTTAAAAAGTTTAGGTTATACGGATTGATTAATATGGTAATAGTATTTTCATATAACAAACTTTACCCACGTATACCATGGCTTCCTCCTAACTCGCAAGTTATTAATATTAAATTTGTAAATAAATGTGTAGATCTGATTAATGTTTCTCATATTTTGCGTGATCATAGAGTCAAGTATAAAATTCCTTAATTTTTCGAGAATCCTGAACATCCCTCATTTGCTAGCAGTACAAAACTTTTAGAAACCTTATTTTCAATTACAATGCAGTCACATCTAATCTTAATTCTCTTGACTTTATTCCATCGTCTTGTTCTTGCAATAATTCTAAATTCATTTATGAGCCAGCGGGCCATATTATTACAGCTGATCTTAATTGGATTTCGGACAAATATCTACGTTCCCTTTCTAACAAACTGCCAAAGTACAAATTATCTTCAAGGATAAGATTTTACCAAATGCCGGGATATTGTTGAAAAATTAATAAACATTTATTGTGAAAGATGGTGTAAAAAGGTGCAAAAATACATGATTTAAAAGACTGGAAAAGTGTAATCTTCAAAATTATAGATATTCGCATCGATAATTTTACACTTAATCCAAATTTATTCAAACAGCCGGTCTAGTGCATAATAAAGAAAATAGCGGATTTACATAATATTTACCTCTTCGTATCTGCTGAGAAAGCATCTAATAATATTATTGTTGTTTAAACAATATACTATATTGCAGTTCTTAATACTGAATTGAACTGTATTTCTGTGTTTGTTGAAATCACATAGTTGAAGGACAAGATCCTATCTGACCATTGTATAGCTATGTATAACTTCAGTTTAGGCAATGGTTAAAACCATCTTCAAATCATGTATTGGCTTCTGCTCGAACTGCAGTTAAAGAATATGTTATAAACTACTATACTACTGTTTTAACATGGTAGAGTCAATAATTTTGGTCCATCAAGCGCAGTCATTGATCAATATAGAACATATATATTCCTTTTAGATTTGTGCACCAGATGTGCATTTCGACAACTTATGTCTCTTCAGTGATGCTTATGGCCGAATGATTGGAATTTTCATAATATATAAATGTTTGAAGTGTTGAAACCATAATAACCGAAAAGTGAACCAAGAATCAGTGTAAGGACAGAACTATGCATGAGGGAGATATGCAATGCAAATGCAATGGTATATTGTGAATTAGGAAGACTACCTTTGATATGTTATAGAAAACTTAGAATTATTAAATACTGGTTAAAGTTGTTGCATTCTGATAATTGTATATTGAAAGCATGTTATAATTACTATTGTGAGCAATTTGTTGAAAAACCAAACTGTAAAAACTGGGTTGCCAATGTTCATCATAATTTATCAGAAAATGGTCTAAATTATATCTGGATTAACCATGATACACTTGAAGAGATTTACGTCATAGCTTCGGTAAAATAGAGATTAATTGACATCAATAAACAAGCATTGATTTCAGAAATTAACTCCTCTTCAAAATGTTCTATATATAGACATCTCATTGATCATATAACCTTACAACCATATTTAACTAAACCAATATATAATTAGTATAAGAATATCATCTGTAGAGTACGTCTCTCGTCACATTGTTTAGCGGTTGAAAGTGGTAGATTCAAAAACATTCCATTACAGAAACGCATCTGTCCATCTTGCACTACAGATATTGAGGATGAATTTCATTTTATTTTAAAATGTCCTTTATATAATTATTTGAGATTGAAATTATTGTAACCTTTTATTTTAGAAGACCTTCTGTCTATAAGTTAATACTGCTTTTGAGCTCCACAAATACAAAAGTACTCTGCAACCTGGGGAATTTTTTAAAACAAGCCTTTGCAGTGAGAAATTCTTTGTAACTGTGTACCATTATACTTATGTTTAATCTGTGTGTTTGTAACATGTGATGGACCTTGTGTTTATATTATCATTATTGTATTATTTTATAATAATGCATCATGCATATTTTGTAATTATCTATAAGCTGTAATGCATCTGATTTAATAAACAATACAATACAATACTCTTTAGTTTTAGAGTGATTGACATAATTTCATGAATTAGATCATTTACATGATGAAAAACTGTTTACTCTATTAACCATTTCATAAACGTATTAAAATGTTTAATATTGTTCTTATCTTTACAAACAAGTTAATGTATTTCTCTCACCAAATTCTTAATCATTTATCAGGTTCTGTTCCTCTCCAAACCGTTTTTAATAATTTCTTTTCACCACACAGCACATAACCTAGAATTTCTCTTGATTCATATTTCTATTTCATTCTCACGTTTGCATCATGTTTGTGTCTCACCCGTATCACCTCTGGTCTCGGTTATGGCATTCCAGACATCCTCGTTTATTTCGGCATAGATATGAGACTGTCTGACACTGACGGCTCGTTTCTGCTTCCCTGTAGGCCCTAGTGCTTTCCGTCGTTTATATCTCCTCAAACAACAAGATAATGTAAATTTTTACCTTTTCCTGCTGATTGTCGTTGTCATCTCACATGTGTCCATAAGAAACTGAAATGTTTTATATCATGTCTATGAAACACCAGTTAGTTTAGTGTTGCATGGAACCAGGGGAAGCTTACTCCTCCCGGGCACCTGGTCTCACCTCGATGTTTTGGGGGATTCGCATTTACCTGAATATGACACTATTCACGATATTGTCCTTTTATTCCAAGGACTGTGGGATATGGTTTACCCTTCGGTACTTCGTTTTTAACTTTTATTCTTGGAAAAATCCAAAAGCACATATATTAGAAAGGGGGGGGGGGGGCATAGGTATAAAACTGTCTCACTCTGACGGCTCGTTTCTGCTTAAGTTAAATATATTTCGTCCTGAGAGCAAGGTTTATTGCCCCGACACTACTTTCACAGGGATATATTAAAGAGCGTTTAAAATTGTCACCGAGGAAGTTCTATGGTCGATAAAGGAATCTGTCGCAGTTTGAGATCCCTTTTTCCAGAATGTTAAAAGATATTCCGGGATATGACTGTACAAACGTACCTCTTAAATATTTCAATAACATGATTTGACATAATATACACAGATATTTGCTCACGTGCATTTCCGACGCCGGAATTTCAGTTCACACAGTATTCCATATTCCATCAGTATTTTTGTCTCTTTCATGTGATCACATATGTACAGATGGGTGCAGTCCTAACATAACATACACGTTAACGCAAAAAGCGGTCGCGAGGACTGCTCTAGCACACGTGCTAGGACTGCTCGACCGGACGCGCGTGCGCTCCTCGCGTTAACGCGGTAGGGAATTCGTGTGAACGCGATTTATTCCCGCGTGCGCTCGGTCCAGTCGCACGTTCACATGTCTATATTTGTAATTCTCTATGCAGTACGGATGTAGAAAATAAAATGGATCAGATCAAGATACCGCGAGTGTCGCCATAAAAACGTGTATTTAATGAAATGTTAAAATGACATCCTGCATTAAGGATTTCATATGTAATATAACAAAGGAACTTATCGCGTAGACATGCAATAAGGTATTTATGAAAAAACTTCGTCAGTTTATACTAGCATGATTACTTTCTAATTTCATTTATTTATTTGTTTCTAATTGGTTTATTTATGTATTTATATCTTATTTGTTTATTCATTTATAACTAATTTATTTTTGTATTATCACGTATTTCCTATTTATGTATTTATTATTATTATTTTTAATTAAGCTATTTTCTACATTATATGAATACAATATCATCATTATTATTATCTTTTTTAATTTTTATTTCACTATAATTTAATTATTATTACTATTATTATTATTATTATTATTATTATTATTATTATTATTATTATTATCATTATTATTATCATTTTCCTAAAATAAGAATTAATTTCATTAAAGTTAATGTTCGGAAATTGCGTTCAATATTTCTAAAATTCATCCCTTAACTCGGAAGGGTTTAATTTAATTCTAAATATTTTACTTACACAATTATAAGTTTTTCTTTTTAAATATACAATGTATATATCGATTCTCCTATCCTTCCATATGAACATGTTAATACAAGTTTTAAGTTGCAAGCAAGCGAACGTGGCTGTCAAGCACGTTCACGCGGCAGTCAAGCGCGTTAACGCGGCAGTCAAGCGCGTTCACGCGGTCTGGAAATTAAGTTCACGTGGAAATCTGCGTTAACGCAAACGCGTGTGCTCAGCAGTCCTGAGTGCACGAGGAAAGCAAACTTCACGTTAACGCGACGTTAACATAATGTTATGTTAGGACTGCACCTCACTGTATATTAATGCATTTACTTCCTTAACTTGCGAAGTTATTGCAGGACTTTTGAGAGGAGTATTGCATACAACCAAAGGACGCTTACACCTTCTGCGCGTCTGGTCTCACCTCATTTTAAATGGGGTTCGCATTTGTTTGAATATGAAATTACACACAATATTGTCCTTATATTCGATAGACTATTATTTCATTACTGCTTCGTTCTTCACATATAATTACATCAATATGAACATGCTTTGTGATGCAGAATTAAAACAAACATGTTTGATAATTACAGCATATGAATGCTGTCTAACATATTTTCGTTTGTAGAGTGCAACTGAATGTTTGTTATTTCTTTATCAATAATGTTAATAAGAAACAGAAAAATGATATTTATGGCATTATCAAGTATAAGTAAAGAAGTGACATGTCGCCCTCCCCCTTTCACCCACTATCATAACACTGACAATACACGCCTTGCAATAAACACAAAGATACAAGATTTTAAATTATGTTTGGTTGAGTCTAAAACAGAAGTAGAGAGGTAGAGTGTATCAAAACCTAGATTATGAATGCAGAAGAAGTAATTTGTATCTTTATAACCACTTTAATAAATACCAACATAATATTAACAATGTGAAAATAACTCCAGTAGAAAATATCTCTAAATTACTAGGTGATACGAAATCAGATGTTAAAAAACGACTTTTGTAAACCGAGCTCTACTGGATTAAACAACTACAAACCCCATACCCTCTTGGTCTCAACGACCAAATATATCGACAAGGTAATATTTCTTCTCGTCAGAATAAGATCAATATTTTTACATTAAGACATAAAACTATTAGAAAACGTAGGTCACATGGTCGTCGTCGTAATCGTAACATCAGAAAACGTAATCGTTTAAATAGGTTATTAAACGATCTTCTATTCATCGCAAAAAATAATGGCCGTCATGAACTTTTGCATGCACTATCCTCTATTCCGGTAAATAAATTGAAACCTATCCTGGACGAAGCTGATCTTCGAAGTTTACGCAATTCTGATTGATATTAACTCAATTTGATTATTTTATTTTCATATAATAAACTCTTTCCTCGTATTCCGTCTTTTCCACCCAAGCAGCAATTTCTCAAAATTAAATTTATTAATAAAGGCTTCGATCTACATAACATTTCTAATATTTTCCGTGATCATAGAGTCACATCTAAAATCCCCCAATATTTTGAGAATTTAGAACCTCCACTTATTTGTTACCAGTACAAAAAGCCTATAAGAAATCTTATTTTAAATTATAATAAAGTTACATCTAACCCTGATGTTTCAGACTCTATTCCTTCGTCGTGTTCTTGTGAAAATTCTAAATATGTTCAAGTTCAGGTCAAGTTATTACTGGTGACCTAAACTGTATTTCGGACAAGAAATTGCGCACCCTTTTTGGAAAAGGACCTAAATATAGGTTACCGTCCAGGATAGATTTCAATAAATGCCGTGACGTTATAGAAGATGCTTTAACTACATATTGTAAACGTTGGTGTAAAAAAGAACAGGTAAAGGTTCATGCTCTTAATGATTGGAAATTCGAGATTTTAAGAATTGTCGATATCCGTATTAAGAACTTTACGGAAAATCCGCATTCATTTCAACAGCCTAATACACTGACGACAAATTCTATTAAAAAGAAGATAGCTGACTTACATGCTAAATATGTCTTTGTTCCCGCTGATAAAGCAGGTTATAAAATAATAGTTGTTTGAAAACTATATTATATTGAAGTACTTAAAAACGAATTAAATTCCACTCATACATATGTGGAAAGCCCTACCTCAAAAGACAGCACCTTGCACGATCACCTCATGACCATGTCCGACTTCAAAATTAAAACTGATAAATCTGATCTACCAACCATGTATTGGCTCCCAAAACTACATAAAAGTCTATATAAATCACGTTTCATATCTAATTCTAGCTACTGCTCTACTACGGTACTATCGAAACATATTACGTCTGCTCTAACTGCTATAAAAGATCATATTATCAAATATTGTGATGTTGCATTTCATAATAGTAACATCAATTACTTTTGGTCGATTAAAAATTCTCATGAAGTTATAGACAAACTTCTTTCGCTAAAGTTCAAAGCGACTCAAATTTCTACATTTTATTTTTCTACACTTTATACATCTCTGCCTCATGATTTGATTAAAAGCAAGTTGCTGTCTCTTATACAATGGTGTTTTCACAGAGAATCTAAAATGTACATATGTACTTCAAATAACTCTGGATTCTTTTCCAACAAACAATATACTTCATATAAATACTGGACTTGCAAGGAATTATGTAAAGCACTAAATTTTCTCATGAATAATATTTTTGTGCAATTTGATGGCAAGATATATCAACAAATAGTTGGGATTCCTATGGGTACTAACTCCGCGCCTCTGATAGCAGATTTATTTCTTTATTATTATGAGAGAGATTTTATGGTTTCTATTCAAAAATCAAAACTTTTTGACCTCATTGACAAATTTAATAATACTTGCAGATATCCGGATGACATTTTGGTTATCGACAACCCTGAATTCGAACAATTTATATCAGAAATATATCCACCAGAGCTCACATTGAATAAAGCTAATACCTGAGATAAATCTACACCTTTCTTAGATTTAAACATCAAAATTATCAACAACCTAATATATACTAATATTTATGATAAACGTGAGGATTTTGGATTTCCTATTATAAATTCCCCTTACTTGGATGGCGATGTCCCTCGACTCCCATCATATGGTATCTATATATCTCAATTAGTTCGATTTGTCAGAGGCTGCACCGATGTTTTGGACTTTCATAAACGACATTTACAAATTACTACTAAACTTTTAACTCAGGGTTACAGATATCACAAGCCAAGAAAAACATTCGGCAAATTTTTCAGATCTTATTCAGAACTTCTATCTAAATTTGGAAATATTTCCCTTCAACAGTATGTATCCAATGGAATTTCCCATCCTAATTTTTACGGTGATCTCGTATATAAACTAAGGAAAGTAAAAGGCTCCGATAACGTTATTTTATCATGTAATAAAATAGTCAAACGTCTCATAAATAGACAATATGATATTGAGATCATCAAAAAGACTACAGGTCTTGTATTTGGCCCCTCTACAGCCTTATGCAGACTTTTACTTGAATGTTGCACGCTGACTAACAGGGCGGTGGGGACTATATGACGGGCCTTGTCCAAACCTCTTTCAGAGAAGACATGGTCCTGAACCTCGTCCCCTCTGACTGTTAGTCAGGACTCCTACAGATCTAGGGTCTTAGCTCACTTTCAGACTGGCAGAGCACGGTTTATCATGTTGATGTCGCATATATTTTTATACCATTATGTGTTTTACAATACCTTACGTGTTAATATTTTCATGACCCCTAAATATGCGATACCTGTTGACCCTTGTTCTTTACATGGAGGATTATTTATAAATTTTTAAATGTACGTCTTTTGATTGTTCTGCTGTTACGGTGAGTGGGAAGTTGGGCCCGTAAACCGGTTAACCACACCATTTGTTTGGCTTTTGTCAAATTAAATGACCGTCCTAAGTCGGTATCGTAATTGCACTACAATCAAATATTTTGTAATGTGTTAAATGTTCTATTATATTATTTATATTCATGTATTGTATAGCTCCATGGTGACTTCTGCCACATAACTGAGCCAGTAACTCCTCTTTTTCTTTTATAAATATGAAAAATGAGCTTGAAGCTTGATACTAGATAATTGCATTTAGATAGACCTTTTCTCAATCAAATGTCACAATAGATGACTATTGGAATAGTGAATATGTACATATTTTGGAATGCCTGATAAATAAAACTGGAGTCTGCTTTACCCTTTAAACACTCAGAATTAACTGATCACCGAAAACTCGAAAATCATTGTGTAAGTTACCATTATTCTTACCAGTCGTAGTAGAGTTATCTCCTCCTATTACGGAAATATTCTTTGGTGTGGTAGTATAGATACTGTAAAACAACCCACGGGATATTGACAGTTTACCTCTTATTACGTTTGAGAATCATGTGTCATCTATTTATCATTACAACTATTATAACATATGTGCTAGTTTTGAGTTATTCAAGAATTATGAGAAATGCTTGCTAGGTTTTCGCTTTTAACTTTTTGTCCCTTTTTATGTCTATCAACAGTAGTACATACATTTATAGGTCGTTATGTTCTTGCTGTTCTTCAAACAGTTTTGCATATTCAAGTAACTTAAGAAAAGAATAAGGTTAGTCTTAATCAAATGACAGTAAAATCAAAACAATTGGGGTCAACATTAAAGCTAATCTCCAAATAAGGCATACACATGTACTAAAATAAATAGATGTAGTATTTCTTCACACATCGGGAAGGCTTTGCACATGGACAATATTAACCAAAACGATATTCTATTTTACATTTTAACAACAGTTCCCTATTTCTGTAATGATAACAGCAGAGTAATACAAGTATTCAATATTCAGAAATGTGTATTAGGGTCCTCTCGGTAAAATTTATATTCGGTTATGATTTTTTATTAAAATTGTATCTAGGAAAACCGTTTTTAAAGCAACGTTGTATTTCTGTTCATCTTAGCGGAACTATGTGAGTTCTAGTATCGCAGAACTGTAACAGTGGATGGGTTTAAGGGTCCTTTAAATAAAACTGATATTATTTTTGACGACTGATATCATTATGAATGCGTTGTTCGAGTAATTTTGTAATTAATTGCATTAAAACGCGTTATTGTCTATGCAGTTTACAAAATTTAACATACAGATATTACGGCTAACATGAATTTTTTATTATAATTGGCGATTTTATATGCACTATTATGAATTCACATTAAAACATTCGCATACAATGTAAATAGATATTGTCATCGAGGCAAGAACAACAACGTTTTGGTGCATTTCCATGGACCATATAAAGCGAAGGCGAAAACAAGTGGAAACTTGAATCTTGGGCTAAATGATATTGCCATGCCGATTTATGTGCCAATTTTCAGATGCTGATGCTGAACAATATTCTTGAGTGTACATACCCACATTTTTAGTGGGAACAAGAAATGTGTAGTTGCATATTTCAACATATACTCAGGGACTTTAAAAACGCCTATATGTTTTGAAAATAAATTGATTTGAATATCTGCTTGATATTGTGTGATTTCGGTAACTTTCATGCTATCGGCGAGACAAATCACTCAACCATAACGTAATACTGCTCACCCGTGCGCCTTTCAAAAAGTACTCGACCTCGTGCTCTACATTGAGTCATTTTCTTCAGAAATAACGTATAGTGGTACCTAGTGTCTTTATCTATCGATTTCAAACTTTGCTTCATTAAAACTAACGCGTGAAGTGCCGAGGCTGTCTGAGCAGCAGAGGTATGTTGTTCTTGGCTTTGTAGAGCCGGCGTAAAGCAAGGTATCATCGCAGGACGCTTCAACGTCCATTTGTCTACAATCACGAGTCTTGTACGGAAGTATCGGACCACAGGAAGTGTTAAGGATTGTCCTCGAAGTGGTCAGCCACGCGTAACGTCAAGACGTTTTCATAAGGTAACGCCATGTACGTAACAAGTTTGCGACAGCTGTAAACACGTCAAAAGATGTGATAGGTCGTCACGGTAGGCAAATCCACCCCTGGACAGTACGCTGACGATTGAAAGAGGAAGGTTTGCTATGCCGTCGCCAATTTAAAGGCTTGAACCTAACTCCTCGCCACCGAAGAAATCGTCTGACCTGGTCCCGGAACATGCTTGCTAATTGACGTAATTGGCATGATGTAGTGTTCAGCGACGAATCAAGATTCAATTTGTCCATGGTTGACGGAAGACGGCGCATTTATAGGAGACGCAAAGAACGTTTTGCCGCAAACTGCATAATTGAGCGCGACAAATTTGGCGGTGGTGGCTTCATGGTTTGGGGAGCCATCAATCAACATTTCAAGTCATCACAGGTCATTTTGAGGAACATTCTTACCGCGAGGCGCTACATCGATGACGTTTTACAGCCTGAGCTCCTTCTATTTATTCAACGTCATCAAAGTGTCAACAATCCGTTGACGTTTCAACAAGACAACGTACGTCCGCACACGGCTAGAGTCACCTTAAATTTTCTAAACATCCAGGGAATTAATGTAATGGATTTCCCAGTACGTTCACCAGACCTCAATCCTATAGAGCACATGTGGGATGAGTTAGGGAGACGCTTACGTAAACGTCACCGTCAACCAAGATTTGTGGATGAGTTGGCACGTGCTCTTCACGGAGAGTGGAATAATATTCCTATGAGAAAAATTCGAACTTTATGTCAATCCATGCGGTCCAGATTGCGTGCATGCGTTAACGCAAATGGGGGCATACTCGTTACTAAACAAAACACATGAAAGTTTGGACGTGGTATACATAACTGATGAAATCAAATCATTTTTAAAAAGAAACGTGTGATAGTATCAATCATACTGTCAAATATAATTCAAATTCTCGAAATAAAGCAAGTTTGATGCAATCTTTATCCTAGTTGTTGATTAAAATATAATGATATTAGATAGACGTTTTAAAGTCCCTGATTATAGTTGACCTTGAGCTGTCGTCAAACGATCGTAATATTGAGGAGTTTGACACGTACACACCTAAAAAAAAGTGGTACATACAGTAAATGAATCAAACGTTTACTCAAACTGACAGATCAAAACATAAAAATCAATTTTTTTGTAATATTAAACAAAATCTAATATATACATTTAAAGAGACATTATTGTATGCCAACTGTGTCCGGCGCTTTTTAGTGCCAGTGAATGTTCCTGGTTTGCAAGAGTCCGACCAACGACAGAGAGGATGAGAACAACGCTATGTAAAGCTATAGAATGGCCAATGCAATATTTCTTACCTTTGCAATGATTTCAGAGTGACATTATCGACGTATATACGGATCAACAATTTTTATCCCGATGAAAAACATTATTGGAGCCTATGACCCTCCTTACGTTGTATACTAAATCACCAAAGAATTGTGAGATTCCTCTAGATTAATTTTGCTGAAAAGATAATTATCAGACGAAAAGATATGAATGAAATCTGGAATATCTACCAAACGTGCTTTCAGATTTACGATATCGTTAATCTTGAATCAAGACATAATATAGTCCTTTATCTTTATTTTTATAATTTTGTATAATAGATGTTCCATTGTGATTGTTACAATACGTATTCAGTGCAATTCGTGCCCACTGGAGTCCTAATTTATCTATGTATCTCCGTTTTGAGTTATTTAACGGAGAGATCACGATATAATTTTAATTCATGTAAGTGCTTTAAGAGAGGTAAATATGGTTTAACACCCCAAAGAAAAACCAACATAAAGACCTGAGTAGCTGACAATTTTGTTGAAAGATATTCTTAACTTCGTATGAACCAAACGCAACTGAGCTTACTAAAAAATTAATTGATACTTGGAATTGGTACTTTATAGTATGCTATAATTGCTGTCATACAGTGAGGTGCAGTCCTAACATAACATTATGTTAACGTCGCGTTAACGTGAAGTTTGCTTTCCTCGTGCGCTCAGGACTGCTGAGCACACGCGTTTGCGTTAACGCAGATTTCCACGTGAACTTAATTTCGAGACCGCGTGAACGCGCTTGACCGCCGCGTTAACGCGCTTGACTGCCGCGTGAGCGTGTTTGACAGCTACGTTTGCTTGCGTACAACTTAAAACTTGTATTAACATGTTCATATAGAATGTTTTGAAGGAGAATCGATATATACATTTTATATTCAAATATAAAACATATTAATGTGTAAGTAAAATATTTAGAATTAAATAAAACCCTTCCAAGTTAAGGAATAAATTTTAAAAAAATTGAACGCAATTTCCGAACATTGACTTGAATGAAATTTATTCTCCTTTAAGGATAATAATAATATAATATAATATAATTATAGAAAATAGCTTAATTAATAATAATAATAATAATGAATACCTAAATACAAATACATGTAAATACATAAATAAATTAGTTATAAATGAATAACCAAATAAGAAATAAAAACATAAATAAACTAATTAAAAAAAAGTATATAAATGAAATTAGTATCTAATCATGCTAGTATAAACTGACGAAGTTTTTTTTCATAAATACCTTATTGCATCTCTACGCCATAATGTCCTTTGTTGTATTACATATAAAATCCTTAATGTAGAGTTTCATTTTTACATTACATTTAATACACGTTTTATGGCAACATTCGCGGTAATTTAATTAGAGCCATTTAATTTTCTCCATCTGTATTGCATAGAGAATTACAAATATATATTTAGACATGTGAACGTGCGACTGGACCGACCGCACGCGGGAATAAATCGCGTTAACGCGAATTCCTTCCCGCGTTAACGCTAGGAGCGCACGCGCGTCCGGTCGTGTAGTCCTAGCACGTGTGCTACAGCAGTCCTCGTGACCGCTTTTTGCGTTAACGTGCATGTTATGTTAGGACTGCACCCATCTGTAGCTGACGTTATAATATAGAAAGAATATTAGGAAAGCAACTGGAATTGGGTATAAAATATTATCTTCTACATGGACTTTGTATTTGGGGGGGGGGGGGGGGTGGTGTTCAATAATTGATAAGAAAATCACATTTATCTAGAGCTGCACGAAATACCGTTGAGGTATTATCCGCTTGCATGTATACAAATTAAATTTAAACACACGCCTCAAATTAATGATTCGATTTACGTTAAAGAGAAAATGGTAGACATCTGACAGAGCTGTATGACACAAATCACCAAGGACCTTCACAAAAACATAATTGTAGAATATGCACGAAAAAAAATATTCGATTGTGCTGTGGTTGCGATACAGACTTCGGACGGTCAATTGAAGTAACAAATGTCCCTCAATTGGTGTGGTTAACCCCGTTTACTGGCACCCACTTTCCCACTCACCGCAAACGCAGCACAATCAAAGGACACTCATTTAAAAATTTATAAAGAATCCTCCATATAGAGAACAAGGATCAATAGGTTTCCCAGGAAGAGAGGTCATTAAAATTTATCACACATGGCATGTTTATAGAATAACATGTTGCTATTAAAATATGAAAGGCGATCTCAACATCAGTAAATCGTGCTCTGCCCGTCTGTAAGCGAGCTCAGATCCTTGATCAGTAGCAGTCCCGACTAACAGTCAGAAGGGACGAGGATCAGGACCTCGTCTCCTCTGAAAAGGTTTGAACAAGGCACATCACGGATTCTCCACCGCCCTTTTAAACAATATTAACAATATCCATAAGAAAAACATGGTTTATATACAAAAGTAAAACGATCTCCGACGTGGCATCACAAATAAACGTACGCAATGTAAATCAGAAAATCGATAGCAACAGGTTTTAATCTTACCTTAATATAGACATGCACATGAGAACTTTAAAGTTGTCCTGTTTTTAAATCACGAATGCCTTTGTCCTTTACATTTTCTTTATAAAATTTGTCAATCCAAATGCTCTGTATCATTACCTCATTCTAAAAATGGATTTTATGAAAAAAAAATATGTATTTTAAGCCATTTCCTTTAGAGACATCTATCACGGAAATTGATCCTTTAGTGAATAAATTAATTCATCGATGGCTACATGCCAGAAAAGTTTTATATACATACTTTATATTATATTTTAAAATGTGGGGTAGGTTAGTATTCTAAGGGGTTAGCGATTGTTTCGAGATATGATATTAATATACTATTATGCTGATGTTAAGAAGTAGACATATTTAATAATACCTCCCAATATTTATGGCATATATCGTACTTTGTATTTCTATTGTTGCATTACATTGTTTCATTGTTACAATTTCAATAAGTATTACATGAACACATGATTGATTTGTTTAAACTCAGGCGAACACTAGTTCTGACAAATATGCAGTTATCAACGAGTAACAACATGATTCAAATATTACCATGATTTATCCACAGTATACATTATAACGACAATTATAAAAACGCTTTTTATATGAGAAAGATGGCACACGAAAATGAACAAGACTTCCAGTGGATATATTAATGGTTCGTGGATACGATTTTTAATGTTCCGTTGATTGTTATAATTATATTGAGTTCCATCAGATTAATGCTATTAATGCAATTGCCCTTATATTGCGGTTGTGGTTTCTGGTAAGAAGTTTAGCAAAACCGGAAAACGTAATCATAGGAAGATGGTACAGCAACTGCATTCCATTAGAATATTTATCTGATGTGTTTTGTTTCCTACTTCTGGTCTGCCTTGCCTATCACGTAGTGACGATGTTAATTAGTAACCTCTCTCTATGGCAAAGGGGACGATTTCTATATTACCAACTTCCCTTTTCTGAGTAGCAACATACCTTCCTCTCCTGAATATCGTGTCTTCGTTTCACAATTTATACGCTATACCAGGGCATGCTCTAAATACGAAAATTTCGTCCTGAGAGCGAGGTTTCTTGCCACGAAATTATTCTCACAAGGATATATTGGTGAACGTTTGAAATTGTCACTGCGGAAGTTCTATGGTCGATATAGGGATCTAGTGCAATTTCAGATTCCTCTTTCAAGAATGTTAACTGATGTTTTGGGAGCTGACCATACAAAATTATCATCCTAAGTTTTTGACTATACTTGATTTGATATAATTACGTCACACCACGAATATTCCACGTATATAGTGACGGCATCTGCCTGATGCGGGGCATACAATTTTTTACCTTTGCAACGGACACACCCGAAGCAGTGAGGGATCTTGAATGTGCCATGCATACCACGACACGGGGCCTCGGTTTTTACTGTCTCATCCGAAAGACATGACAGCGGCATGAATCAGAGCGGGACTCGAACCCCGGCCTCCCGATTAGGAGTCCGACGCGATACCACTAGGCCACGCCAACTTCATATATATATATATATATATATATATATATATATATATATATATATATATATATATATATATATATATATGTATATATATATAAAAGCACATGTAAGCGATAACGATACTAAAACAATTGAAAATTTGCCTAATTTTCGAAGCAATCTGCTTCTTCCTCAGGACACACACAAACACTTACATAAATATAAAGACACGAAAAGAAAGATAGAAAATATATACAAAGCACTAGTCTAATAAAAACTGGTTTCTTCAATTGGCTACATATTGAGCGTTTCTCTATGTGCTATCTAATAGGAAATGAGCCAAACACAAGCTAACAGCTTGCTTACAGGTCAAGTGGCGCCCCCTAAAATGTATTTGCATTGACTTACTGGAGGTAATTAGACTAGGTGATAAAAAGTTATAGATAGAAGGACAAAGAAAATAAATAACAGAAATAAATGGGAGTGAAAAACAAATCAGTGATAAAATAAGTAAGTACCAATAAAAGAAAAATACTGTCAAGACAAGTGGTAATATTGGATGGCGAGTTACATGACAAGTATAGAGACACGGATTCCTATCGTCTGTCCGTACCAAACCCTACCCAAAAATGGGCATCTCCACAAAAGATACGGTGTTTGGGACAAACAAACGCAGACTGCTCTATCTCATAATATAGGATGCTGGTGTCAATAGTTCTTGTTCATCAAAAGGACATCTGACACTTTGTTTAGACCGCTTGGTTCTATAATGTGAAGCATATGTTGCCAAAAGCCCTCTTTCGCCACTCGGTCATCTACTGTCCACATCGCACTTTGGTCAATGGCCACAACAATCATGTCCTCCCAAGAATGGTTGTCCATGTTAAAATGCCTGGCTACTGGCAGATACATTTTCCTGGTTTTGATGGACGACCTATGGTTGTTCACTCGCATGTTCAAAGCATCTTCTGTTTCCCCAACATACTCTTTTTTACATACCTTGCATGTGATAAGGATTTACAGGAACGTTTATCCAAAATCTTGTACTCCTTACCGGTTACAAAACTTTACCACTTGTCTTGACAGTATTTTTTTTTTTTTTTTTTTGGTACTTACTTATTTTATCACTTATTTGGTTTTCATTCCCATTTATTTCTGTTATTTATTTTCTTTGTCCTATCTATAACTTCTTATCACCTAGTCTAATTACCTCCAGTAGGTCAATGCTATTGTAAATTACATTATGACCCATACAGAGCCAAGGCATTCTCCATGGTCATCTGGTACAGCTCCGTTGGTCGAAGGTCCAAATGAGAAGTCACATAAGCTGCAACATCACCTAGATATGCAGGGGTATTTATAGCAGCTTTACCAACAGGAAAATATGGTGAATCTGTTTCCAGAAGAAGCCTATTTCTTGGAATAGCTCGTAACCCGGCTACCTGTTTCTCATCAAACATCTGGACGGCCGATGTCACTCCACAATAAGCGTTTGAGAACTCAGATAGCCAATCCTGCACCATTCCACTGTTCCCTTGAAACAGTGTACATGGATTAGTTGTTTAGGATGGCATATCTTCTTCATCATCCATAAACATCTTACTTGGACATCTAACCCGTACATATCCCCTGGAGGTCCACGCAGATGAAGAATTAGTGGTTTTTCTGAACGAGCGAGATGTAGCATCCTCCTAAACACTTCATTTTGACGTGACCATTTTGACGGGGGAACTGAACGGTCTAGCCCACATTCTCCTAGAGCAACTGCTTTAGGATATTGTAGTAGCTGCTTCAAAGCCAAGGATCTCTCCACCGTCAGTGTCTCACAGTGCTTTGGGTGTACCCCTACTGCTACTTTCCATGGACCTTGAAGACTAAAGTTGACTGCTGGATAGTTACGTGGCTCACTATACACCATCACTCCCCCGACTACGTTAACCCTTACGGCAGGTTTATAGTTAACCTCTTCTGACTGGCTATACTCCAACAAATCTTCGACAGTGTGTCCAGATTCACCCGGCCAAATTTTCATGGCTGTTCTGTCCAAGTGAAAATGGCTGTCAAAGACATGTGGCAGTTGGTTGACTTTCGACTGCACTGCGAGCTCTTCATTAACGTCTACATCCTCCTCCTCCGATTCCCCAACTTCATCTACCAAGATGAGTTCCCCTGCTATAACTGAATCTTCCACATCCTCTATTGCAACCGGTGGTTGAGTGGATGCTTCTGGTGTGAGAAACTTAGGAAATTCTTCCACGATAACAGGATCACATTCCACCAACAAAGCTAGCTGACACCTCCAAAACAGTAGAACCGCTGGCGAATTCACAGGGTGAGCTGTGAATTTGGTGGGGGGTTTCACACCTAACATTCTGCATGCTGTGAAATAGATATCCTGATGTGCAGGGTTTAACATAGCAATGCGGGGAATGCGATCTGATCTGTTCATCCACCTCACTGCCTCATCCAATGTGGAATCTGGTCCCAGCGCTTTCTTAACCAGCCATTTGAGAGCATCTACCTGAGTAGCTATGTTGGCCTCTGTGGCACAGGAATATCTGAAGGCCTCAGGTAAATGTCTCTCGATACAATGCCTCCTTAGCCGTTTATCAACAGATGTGCATGATGGAATTGGACAGCACTCTGTATCAGGACGTGGCTGGTGCACCTGTTTCCTGTGTTTCCTGACAGGTTGGCTGTCTAACGTCACCGTCAGCATGCGCTTTGTCGGAGAGTTTCGCACCCTTCTCTGCATGTAAAGTCTCCGTTTGTTACCCGTGGACACAGGTCTAGTTGAAACAGATTTTGGCGCTTTATCAACTGTAGGTGCTGGCGTCTCACACAACCTAGAAATCTCCAGTAATGGTTCAGCCACTTGGGACTTAGATGTTGTTAAGTCATTGACTGGCAATTCCTCCTTTACTGCATCAGTAACCTCCATTCTTTCTTGACCTTCTTCATCTACAATGTTAACATTAATTACCTCAGCAGAGTTTTCAACCAAACCCGATGGACTTGTAAACTCTACTTGTTTATTATTAGCGTTCTCATCAACAGAATTTACCGAACCCAAAGGATTGGTCAACTCTGATGAACTAGTATCTATATCTACAAATTCATCTTTATCATCTGAACCCAAAGGATTAGATGAATTAGCTGCATTTTCCCTTATGACCACTAACGAGGGATCTTTTTCCAACCGTATATCACGAGATGGACCCGCAATATACTCCGCCACAGAAGCACGTTTCGGCTTCTGAAGTTTAGATCCATCTAATGATGGTATTCGACTGTCGATCCACTCATCCGACAAATCGAAACGGGCATATTGTCTGATTGTGCTAATCCACCGACGGTTATTAGCTTTTTTGGCCAGTTGATATTGGCTTACCACACACTCTTCACGCTGATCAGGATGAAGTGTGGCTATGATGTTATAAAAACTATCAGGCTCTAGTAAAATATATCTTTACTCTGAGCACGACGTAGTGCATCTATAGATGGCTCGTCGGCTACTCTGAAAGAGTCTATGTCGACCAAAGACATTACTTTCTCCTTGACTCTTTCCTTGGCCTTACCTCCCTTCCTTCTTGTCACAGTCTTCCATGACCTCTTTTTCTCACTCTCCGGGCTGCAAATTGACTTCTGTGATTGCATGTCGAAACTAAAATCAAAAATTTTAAATTATTCGTTACAATCACATTCTGGACAAAGATAAATGTCTATATCTTTAGCTTCTGCGGGTCCAATTCCTACGCATAATTCATGATACCATTCTTTACATTCACTGCACTGGATCATGAATTCACCATTGTCTGGACCCTTAGAATTACTCACCTTTATGGGAGAATTGTCTAGTATCTCTTGCCTCTGTTTAATTAACCATGCAGGCAACACTCCATCCTTACAAAGTTTCATCCTGTCATGATTAATTACCTCTAATTTTTTCCGAAGCATCACTTGATAAACGTAATCAGTGATCTTTCTTGTAATCAACCCTGGTCCTTTCCATTGAGGTCTCAATTTTACACACCTACCCTTAGGAACAGCAGTATCATATATATAGACTGCATCTCCTACAGAGTAGGCATGTTCATGAGTTTTCAGATCATAATCCCTTTTAGCCATAGCTTGACTACTCTTTAGTTTCTCCCGTGCAATCTCGTGAACGGATTGTATATGAGAAACTAGATCATTCACATACTCACCATAATCCTCTGAATTAGATGGATCAGCAGGACCAGGAAATAGAAGATCAACAGGCTTGTTGACTTCTCGCCCTAACATAAGCATGTTAGGAGTGTACCCAGTACTTCTGTTCACAGCAGATCTCAAAGCACCTGCAAGTTGTGGTAAATAAACATCCCAGTGCTTTGGGGATCTACTTGAAAAACATCTTACTGCATCCATTAATGTTCTGTTATACCGTTCAACTTGACCATTAGCTGACGGTCTGAAAGCAGTTGTTCTAGCTTTGTGGATACCAAGCTTTTCACATAGTTGCTTAAAGAGAGAACTTTCAAAATTGGTACCTCTATCTGTGAATATTTGAAATGGTATACCAAATCTAGAAAAGAAATTGTCAACTGCTGCTGGAGCTGTAATTTCAGCAGTTTGACTCGGTAACGGGATACATTCAACCCATTTTGTGAATTGGTCCACCATCATCAAGACATAAGAATTCTTGTTCTTGCTGGTAGTCAAGGGACCAAGAAAGTCAAGATGTACACGCTCCATGGGTGAACCAGCGTTATAAGAAGTAAATTTACATCTTGCTTTGCGATTTGGTTTCTTGTTTCGGTTACAGAGAGGGCAACCCCTGACAAAAGATTTCACATCAGTTACCATGGTATATCAATGAAACCGTTGACTACACCTACTCAAAGTTCTGACTTGACCTTGGTGACCTGAAGAAGGAAGATTGTGGCATAATTTTAATATTTCTTGTCTCACATTTGAAGGAACCACCAGTAATTTGATAGATTCATTTGTGGGATCTTTCTTCCATAGTATCCCATTTTCACCCAGACAAAACAGCTCTTTATTGATCCAGTAATTCTTAGCTGATGGACTACTAAGAAATAACTCGGCATCAGAAGGCTGTGTATTGTGTTCTAACCATCCTAAAATATGTTTCAAATCTCTATCATTTTTCTGATGGTCCTTAATCTCAGTCCAACTATAATTCTCAATCCATGACACTGGAGTTGACTGAACTTGTCGCATCATATACCTAGTTAGTGGAACAGCATCATCCACTGATTCTAAGAAGCTATTCCATTCTTTATGTTTACGCTTACAATGATCACACCCGCCACAGGGCAGATCAGTTGGCTGAACATGATGTGTATACTCCTGACAGATTGGGCTCGTAGTATCTGGAAGGCGAGATAAAGCATCAGCATTTTGATGTTTTATACCAGGTCGATGACGTATAGTCCAACCATCTAGCTAACTGTCCATTTGGGTTTTTAAGGTTCATCAACCATTGAAGAATACTATGATCAGTACGCACATCAAATTGGCGTCCGAGTAATAAATATGGAACATATATACCTTTTAATTTAGTGCACCATATGTGCATTTCGGCAATTTATGACTCTTCAGTGATGCTCGTGGCCAAATGATTGGAATTCTCAAAATATTTAAATGTTGAAGAGCAGTGTTGAAACCAAAATGACCGAAAAGTGAACCAAAGGATCTATCTAAGGACAGAGCTATGCATGAGGGAGATACTCCTTAGTTTTAGAGTGATTTACTTAATTTGATGACTGAAAATTTGAAGTATATATTTCATGTCAGTACAAAAGCACTGAAAACTAGACTTATGATGCCCTCGGGAACTATCAGTCCACCAGCAGTGACACCGGCCAAGTGGTTATAATAAATATGGAACATATATACCTTTTAATTTAGTGCACCATATGCGCATTTCGACAATTTATGTCTCTTCAGTGATGCTCGTGGCCAAATGATTGGAATTCTCAAAATATTTAAATGTTGAAGAGCAGTGTTGAAACCAAAATGACCGAAAAGTGAACCAAAGGATCTATCTAAGGACAGAGCTATGCATGAGGGAGATACTCCTTAGTTTTAGAGTGATTTTCTTAATTTGATGACTGAAAATTTGAAGTATATATTTCATGTCAGTACAAAAGCACTGAAAACTAGACTTATGATGCCCTCGGGAACTATCAGTCCACCAGCAGTGACACCGGCCAAGTGGTTATAATAAATATGGAACATATATACCTTTTAATTTAGTGCACCATATGCGCATTTCGACAATTTATGTCTCGTCAGTGATGCTCGTGGCCAAATGATTGGAATTCTCAAAATATTTAAATGTTGAAGAGCAGTGTTGAAACCAAAATGACCGAAAAGTGAACCAAAGGATCTATCTAAGGACAGAGCTATGCATGAGGGAGATATTCCTTAGTTTTAGAGTGATTTACTTAATTTGATGACTGAAAATTTGAAGTATATATTTCATGTCAGTACAAAAGCACTGAAAACTAGACTTATGATGCCCTCGGGGACTATCAGTCCACCAGCAGTGACACCGGCCTAGTGGTTATAATAAATATGGAACACATATGCATGCTATGCATGAGGGAGATACTCCTTAGTTTTAGAGTGATTTACTTAATTTGATGACTGAAAATTTGAAGTATATATTTCATGTCAGTACAAAAGCACTGAAAACTAGACTTATGATGCCCTCGGGGACTATCAGTCCACCAGCAGTGACCCCGGCCTAGTGGTTATAATAAATATGGAACACATATGCATGCTATGCATGAGGGAGATACTCCTTAGTTTTAGAGTGATTTACTTAATTTGATGACTGAAAATTTGAAGTATATATTTCATGTCAGTACAAAAGCACTGAAAACTAGACTTATGATGCCCTCGGGAACTATCAGTCCACCAGCAGTGACACCGGCCTAGTGGTTATAATAAATATGGAACATATATACCTTTTAATTTAGTGCACCATATGCGCATTTCGACAATTTATGTCTCTTCAGTGATGCTCGTGGCCAAATGATTGGAATTCTCAAAATATTTAAATGTTGAAGAGCAGTGTTGAAACCAAAATGACCGAAAAGTGAACCAAAGGATCTATCTAAGGACAGAGCTATGCATGAGGGAGATACTCCTTAGTTTTAGAGTGATATAATGTCTAAAATGTCTTGTGAACCTTACCACTGCCAGAAGTTCCTTTTTTGTGGTGCAATACTTACGTTGTTCAGGTGTCAATGAAAAACTGCAGAATGAAATACACCTTTCCTCCCCACCTTGGATTTGAATCAATTCAGCTCCTATGGTCACATCTGAAGCATCTCTATCCAAGATGAAAAACCCCTCTTTGGTTGGAAAAGTAAGTACTGGTGCGCTACTTAGTGCTGATTTCAAGTTATCGAAAGCAACCTGATGTTTCTCTTCCCAGTGAAACTTATTTTTACCAGTAAGACTATAGAGTGGAGCGGCAATCCCAGCAAAGTTTTTGATAAAGTTTCTATGGTAGTTTGCAAAACCGCAAACCTTTCTACATCTTTAGTAGAGGTTGGAGTTGTCCACTTACCCATAGTATCAATAAAACTTTTGCTCACTTTCATGCCGTCTCGACCTACAGTCCTACCTAGATATTCAACTTCTTGTTTAAATAAGTCACACTTCTTAGCTTTCAACTTGATACCATATTGCCTAAATCTTTCAAAGACCTCTGACAAATTTTCAATGTGATCATCAAAGTTTTTACCTAAAACTAGGACATCATCTAGGAAAGCCAAAACTGTATTCCAATGTAAACCTCGAAGTACGAGATTCATTACTCGAGAGAAGGTACTTGGCGCGTTTGTCAATCCAAAACTCATCCTTTTGAACTGGAAGATGCCATATTTAGTAGTGAAGGCGGTCTTACATTTGTCTTTATCCTTGACCTTGATCTGCCAATAACCCCACGTGGCATCCAACTTTGAATACCAGAGGTTACCAGATAATGTATCCATACACTCCTCTACCAATGGCAAAGGAAACACATCTTTCTTGGTGACCTTATTGAGAGCTCTGTAATCCACGCACCATCTTACGCTTCCATCACGTTTTCTTACCAGTACAGGAGAAGAAGCCCATTCCGATACGGAAGGCTCTATCACGTCAGCTTTTAGCATTTTCTCAAGGTGCTTTTCTTCCTCACCAACAAAGCATGTTGGAGTGCGGCGAAATCTCTGCTTTATTGGTCGCGCATCACCTGTATCAATGCCATGTTCTATAGCTGTAAAATTCCCAATGTCATACTCATGGGCTGAAAACACATCTGAATATTTATTCAATAAATCTCTTAACTTTAACTGATCCCCCTCTTCAAGCTCTGAACATGACCTTTCGTACAAGTCCTTGAGATGCTCTGGTACACTGTCAATTTCTTCTTGTTTTTGAGTTACTTTCGAGATCCTTATACCATCTACTACCCCAGTAGCTGGTGGTATCTCGTCAACCTCATAAGCTATGCCAACTTTCTGATTTTTAAATAAAGCAACTTTACTATCAGAATTATTGACAAATGTCATAACAGGTACCCCAGCTCCCTCGAAACACACACGAGGAGCAAGCAGTGTCTTGACATCAGGCTCTATAAGATATAACCCATTGTTCAAAATTACATCTGTTTTACATGCAACTCTAAGAACTGATCTTGCTGGCACATATGTTTTGTTAGGAATTCTAACTTGAATTCTACTGACAGCCACGCAAGAGTTGTCCCCCTGATCTATAAATGGTATGCATTGACCTTGTAAACAACGTTGACCTTGCTTCATATCTAAGGTAGCTTGATATTTGGACATGAAGTCAAGACCTATAAGCATATCATCCTCCAAGGGTGCTACATAAATGCTTTCTTTGTATACATGACCATTGATTTCAACTTCAATTGGTTCCAAAAGATAACCTGTCATTGACAGATTTCTACCGGCTGTACATAAGATAAAAGCTTTCACTTTCTTCGGTTTATCGGATAGTGAATTATAGAAACTGTCTGATATAATAGTTACCTGTGAAGCAGTATCTAAAATACCTTCTATCTCATTACCTTGTTAATTGTCAAATTAGACGATGATTTCAATTGTCTAATAATAAGGAGAGTATCTCTACTTTGTAGACCGTCATTTGAATTTTGGATCAGGCTTAGGCCTGTTTTCCTGATCCCATCCCGTTTAAATTTGGTGACCAGCTCACCTGCTTGGCCGGTTTGTTGCCATCCTTTTTACTAGGACATTCCCTAGCAAAATGACCTCGACCTTTACAATTGAAACATTCACTACTAGGTGAGGGTGACCTACTTCTAACAGGACTCCGAGACACCCGAGGTGTACTAGATTGAAGTGTCTCTAAATATCTCATTAAGGATTTCATTCCTTCTTGGAGACTACTGACCTCTTTTTGCAAATTGTCAATTTTATGTTCACTTGTTTCTGACACTCTGCCTCTATCAGTAAATCTTGATTTATCATGTTTATATGACTGCAAATTAGTTTGTCTGACCTTAGTATCTTCATCACCGCTACTTAAATCTAATTCATCTGTGACGGACAAACTAATCTCTCGCACCTCTCGTTTAGGGTGGTGTAATCCAGAATAAATGCTTTTATGGTTGAACTGATAACTTTTAATTTTATCCACAACCAATTCCACTGATTCTAGATTATCGATAACATTTTTGTGGTGTTTGGAGGTAAGGTTTTTCAACAAATTGTCGGCATTCCAATGGGCACTAACTGTGCTCCGCTTCTGGCTGACATATTCCTTTATTCATACGAAGCTGAGTTCATTCAGTCTTTGCTTTCGCAAGGAAAAAAACAATTGGCTCTTGGCTTCAATTTTACTTACAGATATATAGATGACTTGCTTTCAATTAATAATCCTTCATTCGCGGATTACCTTAGCATCATCTATCCAAGTGAACTGGAGGTCAAAGAAACCACAGAAACTAGTAATTCTACTTCGTATTTAGATATTATGTTGTCTTTCGACATTAATGGTCAATTGAACACCTCACTCTATGACAAACGTGACAATTTCAATTTCGCTATCACAAACTTTCCTTTCATAAGTAGCAACATTCCATCATCGCCCGCATACGGCGTATTCATATCTCAGTTAATACGTTATTCCAGAGCATGTTCAAATTACAATGAATTTGTTCTGAGGGCTAGGCGACTTTCAGTTAAGCTGCTCAACCAGGGTTATATATGTGCTAGACTAGCATCGTCACTGAGGAAGTTCTACGGTCGTTACGAGACTCTTATTACTCCATATGATATCTCGTTATCCAGACTTTTAAATGATATTCTGGACTGAGACCGATTCCGATCACTTTACACAGATTTGACACCTTCTATACTAGAAGGTTACCTACTTCGACTTCTCCATATATAGATACATATGGAATTCACACGATTTGACTCTTTCTACGGGGTATATGTGACGGGTGTTGCTAGCAAGCAGGAGATGCTCACTCTCCCCGGGCACCTGATCTCACTCCATCACAGGGGTTCACATATGCTCTTCAAGTAGACATATTTTGTTATTTTCCATTTGTTTTTCATTTTCACTGATTTTGTATGTCCTATGGTTTCATGATTTTTGGACTTGTGGTTTGGATTTATCCATAATCTTTACATTAACAACATACTGATCGGCTTCCCTATTAATACAGCCATAGCAAATTCTTTTGATTGCTTGCTTAATCATGTGCTCATCTGGCAAATCAGGGAAAGCTCGTACAGCCAGCTACTGTACTCTATCTGCCCAGTCTTCGATTTTCTCCTCTGGTTGTTGCCTTGAGTTAGACAACTGTTCCTGAGCAGTATCTGGTTGGGGAATATTACCAAACCTTTTCTCTAACTTTATCATCAATTCATTCAAACCAATATTAATATTTCTATTCATGAGCGTAGCATAATACTCGCTAGCCTTCCCTTCTAGGCACCAACATAAATGATCCCTAGCTTCCCCATTGGTCCATTGTTTATAATTCATATAACTAAGGAACTTGTGTTTAAACCCCAACCAATGATCTTTCCCATCATATTTTAGGGTTTTGGGTATTGAATCAGGATTATTTCTAACCTGATTAACCTGGTTCCTTGGTCTCCTTCCCCTACCCTGTGGAAGTTCCTCTTGATTATCAGGGTTACCTTGATTGTTGTTAACATGACCTTGGACTTGGTTACCCACATTTGGATAGCCTTGACCGTGACCTTGATTCTGATTAACCTGATAACCTAGAGCTTGGTTACTCACATTTGGATAGCCCTGACCTTGAGTTCCCAGCATTGGATAATTTTGTCCAAAATTACCTGGTAATTGATTTCCCATTGGCATGACATTGCCATGCATCATGTTTGGAAACATACCATATGGCATACCATACATTGGCATCCATGGATTCATCCAGGGCATACATTGATTAGGCCACATACCTTGGTTACTCATTTGATTCAGATAACCTTGAGTCATGCTATTCACAGGACCATAGGGAAAACCTTGATGTTGATATGGAATATGACCCTGATTTGATGCATGTAATTGACCTTGAGGTACAATAGTAGGTTGTCCCAAGTGAAGCTGTTGAGGTGCAACCTGAGGTTGACCTAAGAGAAATTGTTGGGGTACAACCTGTGGTTGACCTTGCATATTATGTATTCCTTCAGGTGCAACCTGCGGTTGACCTTGTGGTATTTCCGGTTGTAATGTATGAGGTTGCAGCAATTGTGAAGTTTGAGGTGCAATGTTTTCCTTTCCTGGAATACTTGGCACAAAAGGTATAAACGGAATACCATTACCACTTGCCCCCTCATATTGTTGTGATTCAATTTTAGGTACATACTGACTCAAATCATATTTTGAATGATCTTGATCTTTCACTTGCTCAACCTTAGTTTGTATACCATGCTTAACATTGGCCTCAATGTTCTTTTGTTTTACTACCTTCTCCACACTACTCATCATTTTCTGAGTATCATCCTCAGACTCCACAGAACTCTTAGAATAAGGACTCATGGGAGGTTCATATTCAGTAGTAAGCACTTCTAACTTTTCATTGGGTTCAAAATCTATTTGATCTAATGACAAATCTTTGCTTTTGACAAACTTGATCATTGTTATGTTTTCTTGTGTAACGTTACCTACCGTTAACCTAAATTTGTCAATTTCTTGAGCAGTCTTAATACCGATAGTCGGTAATTTCTGCAGATCGTCAACACTTGCAAAATTAATTTTGACCGTAAACTTAGTATCTGTTGACATTGCCCCTTCAATTTCAGACATTGTGAGAAAATGACAAAGTATGAATTATAAAGTTACTTTGTATGGTTCAGAAACAATTTTAGCAAATAATATTCACAAATATGGAAATTCATAAAATTGTTTTATCTTGCATTCACATTTACTGGAATGTACAGTAAGAAATTCAACTAAGAAATTTTCTAAATTAATTTCTTGAAAAACACCAAGTTGGGTTATTCCAATATTGATAACTGTTCACTTATATACAACAATGCTAAATATTGTTTAATTAATTGAATAAATTCAATTAATTTCATAAGACTTGCAAATTAGTTCCACGTGTCACACTTGACCATAGTCACTCTGCAAAAATCATGCATAAATGGCTTCCGCGCGAAAACCTGTAAACAACAAAACAAGTTATCGGTCAACGAGTTTGAGGTTTAGTGTATTTACCGGCGACGCCAAATATTGTAAATTACACTACAAAACAGTGAGTACTCACCCCAAGAGTCGGTGTATCGGTCACACGGAATTTTGTTAAGTCTAATGTTGTAGATAAGTTACGTTGCACGAGACGGCA
Source organism: Pteria penguin (assembly GCA_035048485.1). Taxonomy (NCBI): domain Eukaryota; kingdom Metazoa; phylum Mollusca; class Bivalvia; order Pterioida; family Pteriidae; genus Pteria; species Pteria penguin. The sequence goes on from CM068584.1 coordinate 1,492,973, forward strand.
AGTAATGTGACTGGTCTGGTCAGTGTGGCTTGAGAAAAACTGATGTGTTTTACACTTCCGGTTAACTATTCTAAGCCAACTCGAGGAAACGCCATTTCGTGATTCCTATTGACTCTACAACAATGCAAATACATTTATAGGGGGCGCCACTTGACCTGTAAGCAAGCTGTTAGCTTGTGTTTGGCTCATTTCCTATTAGACAGCACATAGAGAAACGTTCAATATGTAGCCAATTGAAGAAACCAGTTTTTATTAGACTAGTGCTTTGTATATATTTTCTATCTTTCTTTTCGTGTCCTTATATTTATGTAAGTGTTTGTTTGTGTGTGTCCTGAGGAAGAAGCAGATTGCTTCGAAAATTTGGCAATTTTTTAATTGTTTTAATATCTTTATCGCTTACCTGTGCTTTTACATTGACCCCTTTTTCTCGAGCGATTTGCATTAATCTTCAAAGAGGTTGATCCGATATTTATGAATAGTGAATGTTGTTACAATTTCTTTTTTTGTGCTTATATAGAGAGAGAGAGAAAGAGAAAGAGAGGTTTGTTCACGTGCTCCTCCGACACCGGAATATCAGTTAGGCAGCTTTTCTTGCCTTAAATAGGGATATGTTTACCCTTCGGTAGTTCTTCGTTTTTTACTTTGTAATACAGCTGACTCAGATGCATTTTCCCTTCTCTTATACATGAGCAATTAGAAAGTGATGGTAAAGTTATATATGCATTATTATTATTATTATTATTATTATTATTATTATTATTATTATTATTATTATTATTATTATTATCGATGTCATACCTATGTTTTATTCACGCTACTCTTTAAAACAACGAACTGTTATATTTACGCCACTTATGGACTTCAGACTTTCTTTTGTTGTTGGTTTTATTGCAATACCGCTAAGTGGGAAGGTTTGCTAGTTTAAACGCTCCCCATACAAATGAGGAAACCATTGATACACCATTGTGTTAAACATATCTGTAAATCGTATTATTTATCTGTCTTATGTTGGTTTGTTGGTGATTTACATTGATTTCAACGATTTTCAGCTATATTTCGACATGGAAGCGGGAGGTAACCAGCGCTTAACCAACACACCAAGCCTTCACCCAATTGTAGATGAATAGAGTTAAGAAATTGTGCCTACAAAACATCAAATATAGATTTAACTGAAGGGTATGTCAGAAAGCCACCGTTTACATGTATGTTGCCTACCCACTAAACTAGACAAGGAAGTTATGATAAAACACGAATTTATTTTGAGAAGCACACAACGGCAGGGCAGCAGTTATCAGATGCATATAATTGTAAGTAGATTGATTTTCCTACATTACATGCTTTCTTTATTTTGCGACAAGATATTCTATATTGCGCCTTAATCTATTTAACGTATTCCATTATTTTTCCTTGAGAACATAGACCACTGCACCGTACAATCTGAATCAAAGATAATCTTTATTTATTGCCTCATGAAATTTGTGGCTGACAGTTTATATCAATGTACGGATTAAAATTTCAATTTGCAATCGAAATTTCACAGACAGTTGTCGATAAACGTTTCATCTAAAAGAAAAATGAGGAGTTACTGGCTCAGTTATGTGGCAGAAGTCACCATGGAACTATACAATACATGAATATAAATAATATACTAGAACATATAACACATTAGAAAAATATTTGATTGTAGTGCAATAACGATACCGACTTAGGACGGTCATTTAATTTGACAAAAGCCAAACAAATGGTGTGGTTAACCGGTTTACGGGCCCACCTTCCCACTCACCGTAACAGCAGAACAATCAAAGGACGTACATTTAAAAATTTATAAATAATCCTCCATGTAAAGAACAAGGGTCAACAGGTATCGCATATTGAGAGGTCATAAAAATATAAACACGTAAGGTATTGTAAAACACATAATGCTATAACAATATATGCGACATCAACATGATAAACCGTGCTCTGCCAGTCTGAAAGCGAGCTAAGACCCTAGATCTGCAGGAGTCCCGACCAACAGTCAGAGGGGACGAGGTTCAGTACCATGTCTCCTCTGAAAGAGGTTTGGACAAGGTCCATCATATAGTCCCCACCGCCCTGTTAGTCAGCGTGCAACGTTCGCGTAAAAGCCTGCATAAGGCTGTAGAGGGGCCAAATACAAGACCTATAGTCTTTTTGATGATCTCAATATCATATTGTCTATTTAGAAGACGTTTGCCTATTTTATTACATGATAAAATAACGTTATCGGAGCCTTTTACTTTCCTTAGTTTATATACGAGATCACCGTAAAAATTAGGATGGGAAATACCATTGGATACATACTGTTGAAAAGAAATATTTCCAAATTTAGATAGAAGTTTTGAATAAGATCTGAAGAATTTGCCGAATGTTTTTCTTAGCTTGTGATATCTGTAACCCTGAGTTAAAAGTTTAGTAGTAATTTGTAAATTTCGTTTATGAAAGTCTAAAACATCGGTGCAGCCTCTGACAAATCGAACTAATTGAGATATATAGATACCATATGATGGGAGTCGAGGGACATCGCCATCCAAGTAAGGGAAATTTACAATAGGAAATCCAAAATCCTCACGTTTATCATAAATATTAGTATATATTAGGTGGTTGATAATTTTGATGTTTAAATCTAAGAAAGGTGTAGATTTATCTCAAGTAGTAGCTTTTTTCCATGTGAGCTCTGGTGGATATATTTCTGATATAAATTGTTCGAATTCAGGGTTGTCGATAACCAGAATGTCATCCAGATATCTGCAAGTATTATTAAATTTGTCAATGTGGTCAAAACGTTTTTATTTTTGAATAGAAACCATAAAATCCCTCTCATAACAATAAAGAAATAAATAAACTAAAGATTAAAAATTCACTTCTATTAGATGTAAATATAGCTCTGGAATTTGAACGAGTGTATTAAATTTATAGTAAGGAGGAGAGTGATTTAAATAGGTAAATGGGCTACCTTGTAGTTGTGTATGGGAAACTTGAGCGATAATATATTGTTCCTTGAACAAACAGACAGTGCGTGTTGAATGTAACGAGCAAATGCATTAGACCGTATATACAACATAACTTCAGTAAATGAATAGGTATCACTACATTTACTAATACATACCGAACACGAAACACAGAGGTCACACGTCAGCAATAACGAAGTTTTATTTGACACACAACAATGTTAAGTTGAGGTTTAATGAATCCTGTCCTAGGTATGGTTTTATTCTGTCGATATTTATTGCCAAAGATTAAACCATTCCATAGAAAACAAATACTTATACGATTTCCGTTTGCATAATTTCTTTGTTTTATATGTGTGATGTCATTTAGGTAATACACTATTATTGGACTAACAGAGTACAAAACTAAGGACTTCTCACATGAAAATTAAAACACGGTATTCCAGGCGATGTCATCGTGCTTTGTGTATGTTCAGAACCTCTGTATTTACCAAGGTAACTACGAAGCTGGTTGTTTGAATGATGTCTACATTATTACCACAATGGTGATATCATGGTTGTTAATTCTATAACGTACTGTATTTAGTTATTATCACTACAAAAATCAAATAAATATCATATTGTGGGAGTTTTCCTTTTGTTTTGCTACAGTAGTAGTAGTAGAAGTAGTAGTAGTAATAATAATAATAATAACAATAATAATAATAATAATAAAGGAAAAAGGAGGAGTTACTGGCTCAGTTATGTGGCAGAAGTCACCATGGAGCTATACAATACATGAATATAAATAATATAATAGAACATTTAACACATTACAAAAATATTTGATTGTAGTGCAATTACGATACCGACTTAGAGCGGTCATTTAATTTGACAAAAGCCAAACAAATGGTGTGGTTAACCGGTTTACGGGCCCACCTTCCCACTCACCGTAACAGCAGAACAATCAAAAGACGTACATTTAAAAATCTATAAATAATCCTCCATGTAAAGAACAAGGGTCAACAGGTATCGCATATTGAGAGGTCATAAAAATATAAACACGGAAGGTATTGTAAAACACATAATGGTATAAAAATATATGCAACAGCAACATGATAAACCGTGCTCATTAGGTTTATCATAAAAATTTTTTCATTTTTTCATAAAATTTGTTCAATTTTCATAAACACATTTGTGGCGTTTGAACACGACAACCCCCTTTAAAGTGATGTTTGTGACGTCATCAACACTCATTAATTATTCATGAAATGTTTTCGCCTATAGCTCGCTTATTGAGGAAGATAGAGGTGTGAAATTTGGTAGCATGATAGAGATTGAGAATATCTACCGACTGACAAGAGGAATTTGGCATGGAGCCAAATTCCTGAAAATGACGTTATACTTTGTAAATGACGTCATATCTCCCTTATTTTTCATCGGATCGAGGCGGGGACGGTTGGAATCGATTCTGCGTGAAAAAGTAAAATTGTAAATGCAACAGAATTTCGATATCTCTTACCGTTTTCGAGATATTTGCGGTCAAAGTTCACGGTTTCACCATTCCTGAAAACACACTTTTCAAATTCAGGAAGCTGTGTTTCGCTTATTGAGGAAGTTAGAGGTGTGAAATTTGGTAGCATGATAGAAAATTAGAATATCTACCGACTTACAAGAGGAATTTGGCATGGAGTCAAATTCCTGAAAATGACGTCATACTTTGTAAATGACGTCATATCTCCCTTATTTATCATCGGATCGAATCGGGGATGGTTGGAATCGATTCTGCGTGAAAATTTAACATCAACGTTGTACCAACAGAATTTCGATATCTCTTACCGTTTTCGAGATATTTGCCGTCGAAATTCATGGTTTCACCATTCCTGAAAATACACTTTTCAACTTCAGGAAGCTGTGTTTCGCTTATTTTATAAAGCTAGTAGTGTGAAATTTGGTAGCATGATACAGAATAAAAATATTTACCGACTGACACGCTTATTTTACATCGGATTGCTACCAAAATAAATCCTATGCGTGAGAAGGGTTCACTCTTTTAAATTTAATTTTCATAAACTTCCTATGATTTTTCGTTTTCCTTAGGTTATCGGGGAAAGCTATCGAGAGCCACCCTCAGAAAGCGAGAAATACGCGCCGTATTTAGCGAACTTTTCACTTTCAATTTCTAAAAAGCTGCTTTACTTTGAAATTTCATCTTTCGGCTATTAATTCTCACAGACACATACTCCCGTTTAATGAAAAATTTTTTCGAAATATAGGGCTTTTCAAGAGAATTACGTAAGATTTAATATTTTTCGATTTTCCCGTATGTAGCTTTTATTTTTAATGGTAGATCTCTCAAATTTTCACTGTTATGTTCTCTAGGTTCATATCTTTAGAACTTTCATCGGCCGATATTATCTATCTCTTTTGGTTTGACCTCTATTTCAATTTAAAGTTTTTTTTAAAAATTACGTAATGTTCAAAACTGTCTTATTTTTAGTTTTACAGTTTCCAAAACATTACGAAACGATTTTGCGTAACGATTTTACTATGAAACATGTTTCTCAGTATTTAAAAGTGAGCAATTTAAAGGTTTTTTTTAAAAAAAAATATCTTGCTTGCGTAACTTTTAATGTATTGTTTTATTCCTCGTATGAACAAAGTATAAAAACAAGAGTTTGAGAAAGCATTTTGAATTCGATTTCTTAAACAAATATCAAATTTTGGGTACTCTACCGATGAACAACGCAATAAACACACTTCAGAAGCGCTGTGAATTTGCCTGCTTAATACCTTGCACGGCACCGCTGTTATACAGGACTTCTTCCATGGACAAGGCGCAGTAACTCGCGATTAATTCAATCGCGATTTAATGTGCTTTATATAAAATAAAGTTTGAGAAAGTATTATGAATTCGAATTCTTAAACAAAAAAAAAAAAAAACAAACAAACAAAAACAGACAAACAAAAAGAAACAAAAAAAAAAAAACAAAAAAAAAACCAATGATTGCATTCTACGAGCTACTGCTGAACAAGGCTATAAAGAAATCTTCTCCGAGCGTCGGCATTACACATTAGAGAAGCGCGGTGAATTTGCCTTGCTTAATACCTCGCACAGCGCCGCTGTTATACAGGACTTCAAACGTGTGTGAATTAATCGCGAGTTACAGTGCTTTACCTGTGGAATACGAGACATTGTCAAGTCTTTGTTTTGTATATTGGGGAAAGCGGCATTACTAAAGGCCATCGCGAGGAGAATTCAGCAGAGTGGCGATTCAAGGTCAAACATCTGTACACGCGAAATACCTTGCGTAAGTTAACAAATAAACAAGATAAAGCGGGGTGTAAGGACTGGAGATCTAGGTTACACGTGCAGATTGTACTAAGTGTGACTGTCCTACATATTTCTTGTTTCAAATATATGGTCAAGCCGCTGTTATACAGGACTTCAAACGTGTGTGAATTAAATCGCGAGTTACAGTGCTTACCTGTGGAATACGAGACATTGTCAAGTCTTTGTTTTGTATATTGCGGAAAGCGGCATTATTAACGGCCATCGCGAGGAGAATTGTTTATTCCAGCAGAGTGGCGATTCAAGGTCCAAACATCTGTACACGCGAAATACCTTGCGTAAGTTAATAAATAAACAACATAAAGCGGGGAGTAAGGACTGGAGATCTAGGTTACACGTGCAGATTGTACTAAGTGTGACTGTCCTAACATGTTTCTTGTTTCAAATATATGGTCAAGAGTAGTCGATATTGTGCGATGTAGGCTTCAGCACAATGTATATAATCTAAGTCGCTGTTACTTACAATTTCTGCAAGTAGATTGCGCAATGTGGATACCATCACTAAAGATCAGATATCTGGATCGTGAAAAAGAATTGTGTATTAGAGTAGGAGATCCCAGCTTCGTTGCTTCGACTTTAATTTGTGAAACCTACTCGTTGCTTTAGCAACGAGCTCGTTTCTAGTTAGGTTTCACAAGTTTCACTTGTGAAACCTTTTATTATTCTACTGTCTTTTCTTCTTCTTCTTATTATTATTATTCTTCATCCGTTTTTTTTTTATGTGACGGCTCAGAAATCACTCATTATTAAAGATATTACTATTCTGTTTTCAGTGTTCGATTCGAAATTAAATTTTAATGATTTGATTTTCTTAATTTTCTAAATTACCGCTTATAAGCGCGCAGCGCCACCTACGACGCCAAAATTTTGAATCGCTATATCTTCCTTATTATTTGTCCGATTGGAATGAAATTTTCAGCATTCGATTCAGAAAAGGAGATGCAAGATTTTATGTCACTGCATCAATTTCGTAGCTCTACCCCGAAAAAGTTAACCTTGACCCGATTGTTTTCATTTCAAAAAAAATATTTCAATCTTAGATTTTAGACAGTAGGATGAAAGATTTTAATGGTCTGATTTGGAATATGAAAAATTTTTGAAATCGGACCATAAATAAAGTCACAATGAGTGTGGGAAAATTCGCTATGACGTCATCAAAGCTAATTAAATATTCATACGTTAATATCTCTCTTATTAAATGAGATATCGGCATGAAATTTTATATCTAAACATGTTTCCACATTCTTAATCTACCTCTAGAATGAAAATGGCATGCTGCCAATATTTTTGAAATTATTGAAAATTTTCGAATCAAATCTTTGGCAAGGTCTAGCGACTTTATTTGCAGTCGGATTTTGATCGGATTTCTTCCATTCGATAGAGCGTTCAAATACCTACCAGTAAAGTGTTCTCAGATTTTCGCTAACTCTTACGGTTCTCGAGTTATTTGCGTTTGAACACGACAACCCCCTTTAAAGTGATGTTTGTGACGTCATCAACACTCATTAATTATTCATGAAATGTTTTCGCCTATAGCTCGCTTATTGAGGAGGATAGAGGTGTGAAATTTGGTAGCATGATAGAGATTGAGAATATCTACCGACTGACAAGAGGAATTTGGCATGGAGCCAAATTCCTGAAAATGACGTTATACTTTGTAAATGACGTCATATCTCCCTTATTTTTCATCGGATCGAGGCGGGGACGGTTGGAATCGATTCTGCGTGAAAAAGTAAAATTGTAAGTGCAACAGAATTTCGATATCTCTTACCGTTTTCGAGATATTTGCGGTCAAAGTTCACGGTTTCACCATTCCTGAAAACACACTTTTCAAATTCAGGAAGCTGTGTTTCGCTTATTGAGGAAGTTAGAGGTGTGAAATTTGGTAGCATGATAGAAAATTAGAATATCTACCGAATTACAAGAGGAATTTGGCATGGAGTCAAATTCCTGAAAATGACGTCATACTTTGTAAATGACGTCATATCTCCCTTATTTATCATCGGATCGAATCGGGGATGGTTGGAATCGATTCTGCGTGAAAATTTAACATCAACGTTGTGCCAACAGAATTTCGATATCTCTTACCGTTTTCGAGATATTTGCCGTCGAAATTCATGGTTTCACCATTCCTGAAAATACACTTTTCAACTTCAGGAAGCTGTGTTTCGCTTATTTATAAAGCTAGTGGTGTGAAATTTGGTAGCATGATACAGAATAAAAATATTTACCGACTGACACGCGTATTTTACATCGGATTGCTACCAAAATAAATCCTATGCGTGAGAAGGGTTCACTCTTTTAAATTTAATTTTCATAAACTTCCTATGATTTTTCGTTTTCCTTAGGTTATCGGGGAAAGCTATCGAGAGCCACCCTCAGAAAGCGAGAAATACGCGCCGTATTTAGCGAACTTTTCACTTTCAATTTCTAAAAAGCTGCTTTACTTTGAAATTTCATCTTTCGGCTATTAATTTTCACAGACACATACTCCCGTTTAATGAAAATTTTTTTCGAAATATACGGCTTTTCAAGAGAATTACGTAAGATTTAATATTTTTCGATTTTCCCGTATGTAGCTTTTATTTTTAATGGTAGATCTCTCAAATTTTCACTGTTATGTACTCTAGGTTCATATCTTTAGAAAATTCATCGGCCGATATTATCTATCTCTTTTGGTTTGACCTCTATTTCAATTTAAAGTTTTTTTAAAAATTACGTAATGTTCAAAACTGTCTTATTTTTAGTTTTACAGTTTCCAAAACATTACGAAACGATTTTGCGTAACGATTTTACTATGAAACATGTTTCTCAGTATTTAAAAGTGAGCAATTTAAAGGTTTTTTTAAAAAAAAATATCTTGCTTGCGTAACTTTTAATGTATTGTTTTATTCCTCGTATGAACAAAGTATAAAAACAAGAGTTTGAGAAAGCATTTTGAATTCGATTTCTTAAACAAATATCAAATTTTGGGTACTCTACCGATGAGCAACGCAATAAACACACTTCAGAAGCGCTGTGAATTTGCCTTGCTTAATACCTTGCACGGCACCGCTGTTATACAGGACTTCTTCCATGGACAAGGCGCAGTAACCCGCGATTAATTCAATCGCGATTTAATGTGCTTTATATAAAATAAAGTTTGAGAAAGTATTATGAATTCGAATTCTTAAACAAAAAAAAAAAAAAAAAAAACAAGCAAACAAAAACAGACAAACAAAAAGAAACAAAAAAAAAAAAAACCAATGATTGCATTCTACGAGCTACTGCTGAACAAGGCTATAAAGAAATCTTCTCCGAGCGTCGGCATTACACATTAGAGAAGCGCGGTGAATTTGCCTTGCTTAATACCTCGCACAGCGCCGCTGTTATACAGGACTTTCAAACGTGTGTGAATTAATCGCGAGTTACAGTGCTTTACCTGTGGAATACGAGACATTGTCAAGTCTTTGTTTTTTATATTGGGGAAAGCGGCATTACTAAAGGCCATCGCGAGGAGAATTGTTTATTGCAGCAGAGTGGCGATTCAAGGTCAAACATCTGTACACGCGAAATACCTTGCGTAAGTTAACAAATAAACAACATAAAGCGGGGTGTAAGGACTGGAGATCTAGGTTACACGTGCAGATTGTACTAAGTGTGACTGTCCTACATATTTCTTGTTTCAAATATATGGTCAAGCCGCTGTTATACAGGACTTCAAACGTGTGTGAATTAATCGCGAGTTACAGTGCTTACCTGTGGAATACGAGACATTGTCAAGTCTTTGTTTTGTATATTGCGGAAAGCGGCATTATTAACGGCCATCGCGAGGAGAATTGTTTATTCCAGCAGAGTGGCGATTCAAGGTCAAACATCTGTACACGCGAAATACCTTGCGTAAGTTAATAAATAAACAACATAAAGCGGGGAGTAAGGACTGGAGATCTAGGTTACACGTGCAGATTGTACTAAGTGTGACTGTCCTACATGTTTCTTGTTTCAAATATATGGTCAAGAGTAGTCGATATTGTGCGATGTAGGCTTCAGCACAATGTATATAATCTAAGTCGCTGTTACTTACAATTTCTGCAAGTAGATTGCGCAATGTGGATACCATCACTAAAGATCAGATATCTGGATCGTGAAAAAGAATTGTGTATTAGAGTAGGAGATCCCAGCTTCGTTGCTTCGACTTTAATTTGTGAAACCTACTCGTTGCTTTAGCAACGAGCTCGTTTCCAGTTAGGTTTCACAAGTTTCACTTGTGAAACCTTTTATTATTCTACTGTCTTTTTAGGTTTCACAAGTTTCACTTGTGAAACCTTTTATTATTCTACTGTCTTTTCTTATTAGGTTTCACAAGTTTCACTTGTGAAACCTTTTATTATTCTACTGTCTTTTCTTATTTATTATTATTATTATTATTCTTCATCCGTTTTTTTTTTTGTGACGGCTCAGAAATCACTCATTATTAAAGATATTACTATTCTGTATTCAGTGTTCGATTCGAAATTAAATTTTCAAGATTTGATTTTTTTAATTTTCTAAATTACCGCTTATAAGCGCGCAGCGCCACCTACGACGCCAAAATTTTGAATCGCTATATCTTCCTTATTATTTGTCCGATTGGAATGAAATTTTCAGCATTCGATTCAGAAAAGGAGATGCAAGATTTTATGTCACTGCGTCAATTTCGTAGCTCTAACCCCGAAAAAGTTGACCTTGACCCGATTGTTTTCATTTCAAAAAAAATATTTCAATCTTAGATTTTAGACAGTAGGATGAAAGATTTTAATGGTCTGATTTGGAATATGAAAAATTTTTGAAATCGGACCATAAATAAAGTCACAATGAGCGTGGGAAAATTCGCTATGACGTCATCAAAGCTAATTAAATATTCATACGTTAATATCTCTCTTATTAAATGAGATATCGGCATGAAATTTTATATCTAAACATGTTTCCACATTCTTAATCTACCTCTAGAATGAAAATGGCATGCTGCCAATATTTTTGAAATTATTGAAAATTTTCGAATCAAATCTTTGGCAAGGTCTAGCGACTTTATTTGCAGTCGGATTTTGATCGGGTTTCTTCCATTCGATAGAGCGTTCAAATACCTACCAGTAAAGTGTTCTCAGATTTTCGCTAACTCTTACGGTTCTCGAGTTATTTGCGTTTGAACACGACAACCCCCTTTAAAGTGATGTTTGTGACGTCATCAACACTCATTAATTATTCATGAAATGTTTTCGCCTATAGCTCGCTTATTGAGGAAGATAGAGGTGTGAAATTTGGTAGCATGATAGAGATTGAGAATATCTACCGACTGACAAGAGGCATTTGGCATGGAGCCAAATTCCTGAAAATGACGTCATACTTTGTAAATGACGTCATATCTCCCTTATTTTTCATCGGATCGAGGCGGGGACGGTTGGAATCGATTCTGCGTGAAAAAGTAAAATGGTAATTACCAGCAACAGAATTTCGATATCTCTTACCGTTTTCGAGATATTTGCGGTCAAAGTTCAGTGTTTGGCCTTTCCTGAAAATACAATTTAAAACTTCAGGTACCTGTGTCTCGCTTATTGATAAAGCTAGAGGTATGAAATTTGGTAGCATAAAAGAGAATGCAAATATCTACCGACTGACAAAAGGGAATTGGCATGGTACCAAATTCCTGAAAATGACGTCATACTTTGTAAATGACGTCATATCTCCCTTATTTTTCATCGGATCGAGGCGGGGACGGTTGGAATCGATTCTGCGTGAAAAAGTAAAATGGTAAACACCAGCAACAGAATTTCGATATCTCTTACCGTTTTCGAGATATTTGCGGTCAAAATTCAGTGTTTGGCCTTTCCTGAAAATACAATTTAAAACTTCAGGTACCTGTGTCTCGCTTATTGATAAAGCTAGAGGTATGAAATTTGGTAGCATAAAAGAGAATGCAAATATCTACCGACTGACAAAAGGGAATTGGCATGGTACCAAATTCCTGAAAATAACGTCATACTTTGTAAATGACGTCATAACTCCATTAATTTTCATCTTATCGAATCGGGGATTGTTGCAATCGATTCTGCGCGAAAATTTATATGCATAACATTGCCATCAAATTTTCGCTAACTCTTACCGTTTTCGAGTTATTTAGGTTTAAACACGACAACCCCCTTTAAAGTGATGCTTTCAACGTCACATAAAGTTCATTAATGTTTAATGAAATGGTTTCAGCTAAAGCTCGCTTATTAAAGAAGGTAGAGATGTGAAAATTGGTAGCATAATAGGGAATGAGGGTATCTACCGACTCTTTACTTTGAAATTTCATCTTTCGGCTATTCATTCTCACAGACACATACTCCCGTTTAATGAAAAAAATTTTCGAAATATACGACGTTTTAAGAGAATTACGTAAGATTTAATATTTTTCGATTTTCGCGTATGTAGCTTTTAGTTTTAATGGTAGATCTCTCAAATTTTCACTGTTATGTTCTCTAGGTTCATATCTTTAGAACTTTCATCGGCCGATATTATCTATCTCTTTTAGTTTGGCCTCTATTTCAATTTAAAGTTTTTTAAAAATTACGTAATGTTCAAAACTGTCTTATTTTTAGTCTTTTAGTTTCCAAAACATTACGAAACGATTTTCCGTAACGATTTTACTATGAAACATGTTTCCCGGTATTTGAAAGTGAGCAATTTAAAGATTTTTTTATAAAAATATCTTACTTGCGTAACTTTCAAGTATTTTTTATTCGTCGTATGAACAAATTATAAAAACAAGAGTTTGAGAAAGCATTTTGATTTCGATTTCTTAAACAAAAATCAAATTTTGGGCACTCTACTGATGAACAACGCAATAAACATATCTTCAGAAGCGCGGTCAATTTGCCTTGCTTAATACCTTGCACGACACCGCTGTGATATAGGACTTCTTCCATGGACAAGGCGCAGTAACTCGCGATTAATTCAATCGCGATTTAAAGTGCTTTCTATAAAATAGAGTTTGAGAAAGTATTATGCATTCGAATTCTTAAACAAAAAACCCCAAAAAAATAAAAAAACCCACCCCCCCCCCCCCAAAAAAAAAAACAAAAAAAAAAAAAAAAAGAAAAAAAAAAGCAAATTTACATTCTACGAGCTACTGCTGAACAAGGCTATAAAGAAATCTTCTCCGAGCGTCGGCATTACACATTAGAGAAGTGCGGTGAATTTGCCTTGCTTAATACCTCGCACTGCGCCGCTGTTATACAGGACTTCAAACGTGTGTGAATTAATCGCCAGTTACAGTGCTTTACCTGTGGAATACGAGACATTGTCAAGTCTTTCTTTTGTATATTGGGGAAAGCGCATTACTAAAGGCCATCGCGAGGAGAATTGTTTATTCCAGCAGAGTGGCGATTCAAGGTCAAACATCTGTACACGCGAAATAACTTGCGTAAGTTCATCGCAAGGAGAATTGTTTATTCCAGCAGAGAAGCGATTCAAGGTCAAACATCTGTACACGCGAAATACCTTGCGTAAGTTAATAAATAAACAACATAAAGCGGGCAGTAAGGACTGAAGATCTACGTTACACGTGCAGATTGTACTAAGTGTGATTGTCCTACATGTTTCTTGTTTCAAATATATGGTCAAGAGTAGTCGATATTGTGCGATGTAGGCTTCAGTATAATGTGTATAATGTAAGTCGCCGTTACCTACAATTTCTGCAAGTAGATTGCGCAATGTGGATACCATCACTAAAGATCAGATATCTGGATCGTGAAAAAGAATTTTGTATTAGAGTAAGGAGATCTCAGCTTCGCTGCTTCGACTTTAACTTGTGAAACCTACTCGTTGCTTTAGCAACGAGCTCGTTTCTAGTTATTATTATTCTTCATCCGTTTTTTTTTTTGTGACGGCTCAGAAATCACTCATTATTAAAGATATTACTATTCTGTTTTCAGTGTTCGATTTGAAATTAAATTTTCAAGATTTGATTTTTTTAATTTTCTAAATTACCGCTTATAAGCGCGCAGCGCCACCTACGACGCCAAAATTTTGAATCGCTATATCTTCCTTATTATTTGTCCGATTGGAATGAAATTTTCAGCATTCGATTCAGAAAAGGAGATGCAAGATTTTATGTCACTGCGTCAATTTCGTAGCTCTACCCCGAAAAAGTTGACCTTGACCCGATTGTTTTCATTTCAAAAAAAATATTTCAATCTTAGATTTTAGACAGTAGTATGAAAGATTTTAATGGTCTGATTTGGAATATGAAAAATTTTTGAAATCGGACCATAAATAAAGTCACAATGAGCGTGGGAAAATTCGCTATGACGTCATCAAAGCTAATTAAATATTCATACGTTAATATCTCTCTTATTAAATGAGATATCGCATGAAATTTTATATCTAAACATGTTTCCACATTCTTAATCTACCTCTAGAATGAAAATGGCATGCTGCCAATATTTTTGAAATTATTGAAAATTTTCGAATCAAATCTTTGGCAAGGTCTAGCGACTTTATTTGCAGTCGGATTTTGATCGGGTTTCTTCCATTCGATAGAGCGTTCAAATACCTACCAGTAAAGTGTTCTCAGATTTTCGCTAACTCTTACGGTTCTCGAGTTATTTGCGTTTGAACACGACAACCCCCTTTAAAGTGATGTTTTGTGACGTCATCAACACTCATTAATTATTCATGAAATGTTTTCGCCTATAGCTCGCTTATTGAGGAAGATAGAGGTGTGAAATTTGGTAGCATGATAGAGATTGAGAATATCTACCGACTGACAAGAGGCATTTGGCATGGAGCCAAATTCCTGAAAATGACGTCATACTTTGTAAATGACGTCATATCTCCCTTATTTTTCATCGGATCGAGGCGGGGACGGTTGGAATCGATTCTGCGTGAAAAAGTAAAAGTAAAGTAAATACCAGCAACAGAATTTCGATATCTCTTACCGTTTTCGAGATATTTGCGGTCAAAGTTCAGTGTTTGGCCTTTCCTGAAAATACAATTTAAAACTTCAGGTACCTGTGTCTCGCTTATTGATAAAGCTAGAGGTATGAAATTTGGTAGCATAAAAGAGAATGCAAATATCTACCGACTGACAAAAGGGAATTGGCATGGTACCAAATTCCTGAAAATGACGTCATACTTTGTAAATGACGTCATATCTCCCTTATTTTTCATCGGATCGAGGCGGGGACGGTTGGAATCGATTCTGCGTGAAAAAGTAAAATGGTAAACACCAGCAACAGAATTTCGATATCTCTTACCGTTTTCGAGATATTTGCGGTCAAAATTCAGTGTTTGGCCTTTCCTGAAAATACAATTTAAAACTTCAGGTACCTGTGTCTCGCTTATTGATAAAGCTAGAGGTATGAAATTTGGTAGCATAAAAGAGAATGCAAATATCTACCGACTGACAAAAGGGAATTGGCATGGTACCAAATTCCTGAAAATAACGTCATACTTTGTAAATGACGTCATAACTCCATTAATTTTCATCTTATCGAATCGGGATTGTTGCAATCGATTCTGCGCGAAAATTTATATGCATAACATTGCCATCAAATTTTCGCTAACTCTTACCGTTTTCGAGTTATTTAGGTTTAAACACGACAACCCCCTTTAAAGTGATGCTTTCAACGTCACATAAAGTTCATTAATGTTTAATGAAATGGTTTCAGCTAAAGCTCGCTTATTAAAGAAGGTAGAGATTGAAAATTGGTAGCATGATAGGGAATGAGGGTATCTACCGACTCTTTACTTTGAAATTTCATCTTTCGGCTATTCATTCTCACAGACACATACTCCCGTTTAATGAAAAAAATTTTCGAAATATACGACGTTTTAAGAGAATTACGTAAGATTTAATATTTTTCGATTTTCGCGTATGTAGCTTTTAGTTTTAATGGTAGATCTCTCAAATTTTCACTGTTATGTTCTCTAGGTTCATATCTTTAGAACTTTCATCGGCCGATATTATCTATCTCTTTTAGTTTGGCCTCTATTTCAATTTAAAGTTTTTTAAAAATTACGTAATGTTCAAAACTGTCTTATTTTTAGTCTTTTAGTTTCCAAAACATTACGAAACGATTTTCCGTAACGATTTTACTATGAAACATGTTTCCCGGTATTTGAAAGTGAGCAATTTAAAGATTTTTTTATAAAAATATCTTACTTGCGTAACTTTCAAGTATTTTTTTATTCGTCGTATGAACAAATTATAAAAACAAGAGTTTGAGAAAGCATTTTGATTTCGATTTCTTAAACAAAAATCAAATTTTGGGCACTCTACTGATGAACAACGCAATAAACATATCTTCAGAAGCGCGGTCAATTTGCCTTGCTTAATACCTTGCACGACACCGCTGTGATATAGGACTTCTTCCATGGACAAGGCGCAGTAACTCGCGATTAATTCAATCGCGATTTAAAGTGCTTTCTATAAAATAGAGTTTGAGAAAGTATTATGCATTCGAATTCTTAAACAAAAAAAAACCCCAAAAAAATAAAAAAACCAACCCCCCCCCCAAAAAAAAAAAAAAAAAAAAAAAAAAAAAAAAGCAAATTTACATTCTACGAGCTACTGCTGAACAAGGCTATAAAGAAATCTTCTCTGGGCGTTGGGATTACACATTAGAGAAGTGCGGTGAATTTGCCTTGCTTAATACCTTGCACCGCGCCGCTGTTATAGAGGACTTAAAACGTGTGTGAATTAATCGCCAGTTACAGTGCTTTACCTGTGGAATACGAGACATTGTCAAGTCTTTCTTTTGTATATTGGGGAAAGCGGCATTACTAAAGGCCATCGCGAGGAGAATTGTTTATTCCAGCAGAGTGGCGATTCAAGGTCAAACATCTGTACACGCGAAATAACTTGCGTAAGTTCATCGCAAGGAGAATTGTTTATTCCAGCAGAGAAGCGATTCAAGGTCAAACATCTGTACTCGCGAAATACCTTGCGTAAGTTAATAAATAAACAACATAAAGCGGGCAGTAAGGACTGAAGATCTACGTTACACGTGCAGATTGTACTAAGTGTGATTGTCCTACATGTTTCTTGTTTCAAATATATGGTCAAGAGTAGTCGATATTGTGCGATGTAGGCTTCAGTATAATGTGTATAATGTAAGTCGCCGTTACCTACAATTTCTGCAAGTAGATTGCGCAATGTGGATACCATCACTAAAGATCAGATATCTGGATCGTGAAAAAGAATTTTGTATTAGAGTAGGAGATCTCAAGCTTCGCTGCTTCGACTTTAACTTGTGAAACCTACTCGTTGCTTTAGCAACGAGCTCGTTTCTAGTTATTATTATTATTCTTCATCCGTTTTTTTTTGTGACGGCTCAGAAATCACCTCATTATTAAAGATATTACTAGTCTGTTTTCAGTGTTCGATTTGAAATTAAATGTTCAAGATTTGATTTTTTTAATTTTCTAAATTAACCGCTTATAAGCGCGCAGCGCCACCTACGACGCCAAAATTTTGACTCGCTATATCGTCCTTATGATTTGTCCGATTGGAATGAAATTTTCAGCATTCGATTCAGAAAAGGAGATGCAAGATTTTATGTCACTGCGTCAATTTCGTAGCTCTACCCCGAAAAAGTTGACCTTGACCCGATTGTTTTCATTTCAAAAAAAATATTTCAATCTTAGATTTTAGACAGTAGTATGAAAGATTTTTAATGGTCTGATTTGGTATTATGAATAATTTTTGAAATCGGACCATAAATTTAGTCACAATTTGCGTGTGAAAATTCGCTCTGCCGTCATCAAAGCTAATTAAATATTCATACGTTAATATCTCTCTTATTAAATGAGATATCGGCATGAAATTTTTATATCTAAACATGTTTCCACATTCTTAATCTACCTCTAGAATGAAAATGGCATGCTGCCAATATTTTTGAAATTATTGAAAATTTTCGAATCAAATCTTTGGCAAGGTCTAGCGACTTTATTTGCAGTCGGATTTTGATTGTGTTTCTTCCATTCGATAGAGCGTTCAAATACCTACCAGTAAAGTGTTCTCAGATTTTCGCTAACTCTTACGGTTCTCGAGTTATTTGCGTTTGAACACGACAACCCCCTTTAAAGTGATGTTTGTGACGTCATCAACACTCATTAATTATTCATGAAATGTTTTCGCCTATAGCTCGCTTATTGAGGAAGATAGAGGTGTGAAATTTGGTAGCATGATAGAGATTGAGAATATCTACCGACTGACAAGAGGAATTTGGCATGGAGCCAAATTCCTGAAAATGACGTCATACTTTGTAAATGACGTCATATCTCCCTTATTTTTCATCGGATCGAGGCGGGGACGGTTGGAATCGATTCTGCGTGAAAAAGTAAAATGGTAAATACCAGCAACAGAATTTCGATATCTCTTACCGTTTTCGAGATATTTGCGGTCAAAGTTCAGTGTTTGGCCTTTCCTGAAAATACAATTTAAAACTTCAGGTACCTGTGTCTCGCTTATTGATAAAGCTAGAGGTATGAAATTTGGTAGCATAAAAGAGAATGCAAATATCTACCGACTGACAAAAGGGAATTGGCAAGGTGCCAAATTCCTGAAAATGACGTCATACTTTTCTAAATGACGTCATAACTCCCTTATTTTTCATCGTATCGAATCGGGGATTGTTGCAATCGATTCTGCGTGAAAAAGTAGTTAAAGGAAAAAGGTCTGGTCTCAGATTTTCGATATCTCTTACCGTTTTCGAGATATTTGCGGTCAAAGTTCAGTGTTTGGCCTTTCCTGAAAATACAATTTAAAACTTCAGGTACCTGTGTCTCGCTTATTGATAAAGCTAGAGGTATGAAATTTGGTAGCATAAAAGAGAATGCAAATATCTACCGACTGACAAAAGGGAATTGGCATGGTACCAAATTCCTGAAAATGACGTCATACTTTGTAAATGACGTCATATCTCCCTTATTTTTCATCGGATCGAGGCGGGGACGGTTGGAATCGATTCTGCGTGTAAAAGTAAAATGGTGAGTACTTGCAACAGAATTTCGATATCTCTTACCGTTTTCGAGATATTTGCGGTCAAAGTTCAGTGTTTGGCCTTTCCTGAAAATACAATTTAAAACTTCAGGTACCTGTGTCTCGCTTATTGATAAAGCTAGAGGTATGAAATTTGGTAGCATAAAAGAAAATGCAAATATCTACCGACTGACAAAAGGGAATTGGCATGGTACCAAATTCCTGAAAATGACGTCACACTTTGTAAATGACGTCATAACTCCATTAATTTTCATCTTATCGAATCGGGGATTGTTGCAATCGATTCTGCGCGAAAATTTATATGCATAACATTGCCATCAAATTTTCGCTAACTCTTACCGTTTTCCGAGTTATTTAGGTTTAAACACGACAACCCCCTTTAAAGTGATGCTTTCAACGTCACATAAAGTTCATTAATGTTTAATGAAATGGTTTCAGCTAAAGCTCGCTTATTAAAGAAGGTAGAGATGTGAAAATGGTAGCATGATAGGGAATGAGGGTATCTACCGACTCTTTACTTTGAAATTTCATCTTTCGGCTATTCATTCTCACAGACACATACTCCCGTTTAATGAAAAAATTTTTCGAAATATACGACGTTTTAAGAGAATTACGTAAGATTTAATATTTTTCGATTTTCGCGTATGTAGCTTTTAGTTTTAATGGTAGATCTCTCAAATTTTCACTGTTATGTTCTCTAGGTTCATATCTTTAGAACTTTCATCGGCCGATATTATCTATCTCTTTTAGTTGGGCCTCTATTTCAATTTAAAGTTTTTTAAAAATTACGTAATGTTCAAAACTGTCTTATTTTTAGTCTTTTAGTTTCCAAAACATTACGAAACGATTTTCCGTAACGATTTTACTATGAAACATGTTTCCCGGTATTTGAAAGTGAGCAATTTAAAGATTTTTTTATAAAAATATCTTACTTGCGTAACTTTCAAGTATTTTTTATTCGTCGTATGAACAAATTATAAAAACAAGAGTTTGAGAAAGCATTTTGATTTCGATTTCTTAAACAAAAATCAAATTTTGGGCACTCTACTGATGAACAACGCTATAAACATATCTTCAGAAGCGCGGTCAATTTGCCTTGCTTAATACCTTGCACGACACCGCTGTGATATAGGACTTCTTCCATGGACAAGGCGCAGTAACTCGCGATTAATTCAATCGCGATTTAAAGTGCTTTCTATAAAATAGAGTTTGAGAAAGTATTATGCATTCGAATTCTTAAACAAAGAAAAAACAAAAAAATAAAAAAACCAACCCCCCCCCCAAAAAAAAAAAAAAACAAAAAAAAAAAAAAAAAAGAAAAAAAAAAGCAAATTTTACATTCTACGAGCTACTGCTGAACAAGGCTATAAAGAAATCTTCTCCGAGCGTCGGCATTACACATTAGAGAAGCGCGGTGAATTTGCCTTGCTTAATACCTCGCACTGCGCCGCTGTTATACAGGACTTCAAACGTGTGTGAATTAATCTCCAGTTACAGTGCTTTACCTGTGGAATACGAGACATTGTCAAGTCTTTCTTTTGTATATTGGGGAAAGCGGCATTACTAAAGGCCATCGCGAGGAGAATTGTTTATTCCAGCAGAGTGGCGATTCAAGGTCAAACATCTGTACACTCGAAATAACTTGCGTAAGTTCATCGCGAGGAGAATTGTTTATTCCAGCAGAGAAGCGATTCAAGGTCAAACATCTGTACACGCGAAATACCTTGCGTAAGTTAATAAATAAACAACATAAAGCGGGCAGTAAGGACTGAAGATCTAGGTTACACGTGCAGATTGTACTAAGTGTGATTGTCCTACATGTTTCTTGTTTCAAATATATGGTCAAGAGTATCGATATTGTGCGATGTAGGCTTCAGTATAATGTGTATAATGTAAGTCGCCGTTACCCTACAATTTCTGCAAGTAGATTGCGCAATGTGGATACCATCACTAAAGATCAGATATCTGGATCGTGAAAAAGAATTTTGTATTAGAGTAGGAGATCTCAGCTTCGCTGCTTCGACTTTAACTTGTGAAACCTACTCGTTGCTTTAGCAACGAGCTCGTTTCTAGTTATTATTATTCTTCATCCGTTTTTTTTTTTTTGTGACGGCTCAGAAATCACTCATTATTAAAGATATTACTATTCTGTTTTCAGTGTTCGATTCGAAATTAAATTTTCAAGATTTGATTTTTTTTAATTTTCTAAATTACCGCTTATAAGCGCGCAGCGCCACCTACGACGCCAAAATTTTGAATCGCTATATCTTCCTTATTATTTGTCCGATTGGAATGAAATTTTCAGCATTCGATTCAGAAAAGGAGATGCAAGATTTTATGTCACTGCGTCAATTTCGTAGCTCTACCCCGAAAAAGTTGACCTTGACCCGATTGTTTTCATTTCAAAAAAAATATTTCAATCTTAGATTTTAGACAGTATGATGAAAGATTTTAATGGTCTGATTTGGAATATGAAAAATTTTTGAAATCGGACCATAAATAAAGTCACAATGAGCGTGGGAAAATTCGCTATGACGTCATCAAAGCTAATTAAATATTCATACGTTAATATCTCTCTTATTAAATGAGATATCGGCATGAAATTTTATATCTAAACATGTTTCCACATTCTTAATCTACCTCTAGAATGAAAATGGCATGCTGCCAATATTTTTGAAATTATTGAAAATTTTCGAATCAAATCTTTGGCAAGGTCTAGCGACTTTATTTGCAGTCGGATTTTGATCGGGTTTCTTCCATTCGATAGAGCGTTCAAATACCTACCAGTAGAGTGTTCTCAGATTTTCGCTAACTCTTACGGTTCTCGAGTTATTTGCGTTTGAACACGACAACCCCCTTTAAAGTGATGTTTGTGACGTCATCAACACTCATTAATTATTCATGAAATGTATTCGCCTATAGCTCGCTTATTGAGGAAGATAGAGGTGTGAAATTTGGTAGCATGATAGAGATTGAGAATATCTACCGACTGACAAGAGGAATTTGGCATGGAGCCAAATTCCTGAAAATGACGTCATACTTTGTAAATGACGTCATATCTCCCTTATTTTTCATCGGATCGAGGCGGGGACGGTTGGAATCGATTCTGCGTGAAAAAGTAAAATGGTAAGTACCAGCAACAGAATTTCGATATCTCTTACCGTTTTCGAGATATTTGCGGTCAAAGTTCAGTGTTTGGCCTTTCCTGAAAATACAATTTAAAACTTCAGGTACCTGTGTCTCGCTTATTGATAAAGCTAGAGGTATGAAATTTGGTAGCATAAAAGAGAATGCAAATATCTACCGACTGACAAAAGTGAATTGGCAAGGTGCCAAATTCCTGAAAATGACGTCATACTTTTCTAAATGACGTCATAACTCCCTTATTTTTCATCGTATCGAATCGGGGATTGTTGCAATCGATTCTGCGTGAAAAAGTAGTTAAAGGAGAAAAGTCTGGTCTCAGATTTTCGATATCTCTTACCGTTTTCGAGATATTTGCGGTCAAAGTTCAGTGTTTGGCCTTTCCTGAAAATACAATTTAAAACTTCAGGTACCTGTGTCTCGCTTATTGATAAAGCTAGAGGTATGAAATTTGGTAGCATAAAAGAGAATGCAAATATCTACCGACTGACAAAAGAAAATTGGCATGGTACCAAATTCCTGAAAATGACGTCATACTTTGTAAATGACGTCATAACTCCATTAATTTTCATCTTATCGAATCGGGGATTGTTGCAATCGATTCTGCGCGAAAATTTATATGCATAACATTGCCATCAAATTTTCGCTAACTCTTACCGTTTTCGAGTTATTTAGGTTTAAACACGACAACCCCCTTTAAAGTGATGCTTTCAACGTCACATAAAGTTCATTAATGTTTAATGAAATGGTTTCAGCTAAAGCTCGCTTATTAAAGAAGGTAGAGATGTGAAAATTGGTAGCATGATAGGGAATGAGGGTATCTACCGACTCTTTACTTTGAAATTTCATCTTTCGGCTATTCATTCTCACAGACACATACTCCCGTTTAATGAAAAAATTTTTCGAAATATACGACGTTTTAAGAGAATTACGTAAGATTTAATATTTTTCGATTTTCGCGTATGTAGCTTTTAGTTTTAATGGTAGATCTCTCAAATTTTCACTGTTATGTTCTCTAGGTTCATATCTTTAGAACTTTCATCGGCCGATATTATCTATCTCTTTTAGTTTGGCCTCTATTTCAATTTAAAGTTTTTTAAAAATTACGTAATGTTCAAAACTGTCTTATTTTTAGTCTTTTAGTTTCCAAAACATTACGAAACGATTTTCCGTAACGATTTTTACTATGAAACATGTTTCCCGGTATTTGAAAGTGAGCAATTTAAAGATTTTTTTATAAAAATATCTTACTTGCGTAACTTTCAAGTATTTTTTATTCGTCGTATGAACAAATTATAAAAACAAGAGTTTGAGAAACATTTTGATTTCGACGACAACCCCCCTTTAAAGCGATGTTTGTCACGTGACTTAAGCTCATTAATTATTCATGAAATAGTTTCCCCTATAGCTCGCTTATTGAGGAAGCTAAAGGTGTGAAATTTTGTAGCATGATAGGGAATAAGAATATCTACCAACTGACAAAAGGAATTTGGCATGAGCAATCGGAATATAAATAATGTCACTAACTGTTTTGATAAGCGGACAAGACAAAGAGCGACAACTCTTGATTCTTTCTACTCGCGGCTGTAGGGCCAGCTGATATGTTTATACCACCTGGTGTAATAGCTCTGCGAGAAATCGCGATCCACGGAATTGTTAATTCTAACAGGAGTTATCTAAGGCGAAGTATGTGGAGTAGTTAGGGTTTTGCCATCATATACAGGGCTTACTCGGATTTAACAACAGACACGATACACTCGCAGTATTCAATGTTTAAAGTGTGATGAGAAAAATACATAAATTATTCCCCCGTTTTGAAAACAATGGTTAACAAATATAAATCATTTAAGCGGTCATTGAATAACGTAGATATAGAGGCTGATGTAATGTTTGAGAGGGTTGGGGAGTTGAAGATTATTATTATTCCTCTTACCTATGTCAGCACCTGAACGAGATTCGGTCTTTGTATTAGAGAAACAGAATTTTCTAATTTCCCGTTCCAAAAAATTCTAACAACAAGTACGATATGACAATAGATGATGATAGATTCGCGGGGAACCTGCGCAGCGCCAAGACCCCACTGGGAACCTGTTGCGGCTCCGAATCCCTCGTCTTTTGGTAAATACTCACGACCCCAGCTACATTTACGCAAGTCCCCATGATATGTTATTCTGCGGGGCTCCCAACCCCTCGTGTCCTTGTAAATACTCACGATCCCAGCTAGCTTTGCTCTAGTCTCCATGATATGTTTTCGTTGATAATTATTCCATATCCATTGCTCTTTCCTAATACTTTTAATACCGCGAAACCCGTAGAGGTTAAAAGGAATCAAGATTTGCTCATATACTTCTGTTGTTATTATTAATATATTTTTGTTTCATTTCATTCAATACAGAATATCTTTAGAGATTTTGAGCAATATTCCTCTTACTCCCTTTAAATTCAACCCCTCTCTCTTTCATGCGTGACAATTACTGAAATAAAATAGAGAAACTTAGCAAGTCTAAAAGAATACAGTGACAAAAAGCGAAATATCAGACTAGGCTTTCTAAAATATTCTACCTATCAAACAAACTGAAAGTTGGGATAGTCAAGCCTCTTGCATAATTTAATCTATACCCCTTCCGAGCTCTCACATATGCCGTCAGAGGAAGAATAGGTTAGTTGTATATTATTCTAGATTGCATATATAATTATACAGAATCCTGCTTTTGTTTTGTTGCAAAATTTTTATGATTTAAACGTTTAGAATATTTTTCCTTTGAGAAGGGGACGCTTTATCCTCCGCCTCCCTGATACCCGTGTCAAGACGCTGTCCTTGATCCGCTTGGAACCTGCACAGCTTCCAGATCCCTCGTGGTTCGAAACATACTCATGTTTCTACCCCGCCTTGCCCAAGTTTCCATGCCGTTAGTAATTATTGCTTATTCTTTGTTCCTTTTTATTTATATTTAAATTGAGAAAATATAGATTGAGGGAAAAAAACTCTAAAAAATAAATAAAGCGGAATTTCAATACAGGACATAATGAACAAGTACACTCTTAATATAGAACCTTGCCAAAGCCTACACTTTTGTACCCGTCACAACTTACCACTTTAAGGGCACTCCGTCATCCGATGGAAACGTTTCAAACCATCTCCACCCCTCCCCGCCCACAAGCGCATCCGCACACACATCCCTATTATTACTTATTTTTACTCCTGATCTGCGTTGGTTTCGACCCTAAACGTAAACTTCAGCGGTTTTGATACTGACTCCTTTCTGTTTTTTCTCTCTTAATATTTAGCTTTAAAGCTCTTTGCTTCCAGTATTAAATTCAAGTTCCGCTACAAAACTCTTGTTTAATCTCACTGCTTTAACTTTAGCTTGTGAAACCTTCTCGTTGCTTTAGCAACGAGCTCGTCT
Organism: Pteria penguin; assembly: GCA_035048485.1. Taxonomy (NCBI): domain Eukaryota; kingdom Metazoa; phylum Mollusca; class Bivalvia; order Pterioida; family Pteriidae; genus Pteria; species Pteria penguin. Next base: position 1,518,827 of record CM068584.1, read on the forward strand.
CTAGTTATTATTATTATTCTTCATCCGTTTTTTTTATGTGACGGCTCAGAAATCACTCATTATTAAAGATATTACTATTCTGTTTTCAGTGTTCGATTCGAAATTAAATTTTCAAGATTTGATTTTCTTAATTTTCTAAATTACCGCTTATAAGCGCGCAGCGCCACCTACGACGCCAAAATTTTGAATCGCTATATCTTCCTTATTATTTGTCCAATTGGAATGAAATTTGCAGCATTCGATTCAGAAAAGGAGATGCAAGATTTTATGTCACTGCGTCAATTTCGTAGCTCTACCCCGAAAAAGTTAACCTTGACCCGATTGTTTTCATTTCAAAAAAAATATTTCAATCTTAAATTTTAGACAGTAGGATGAAAGATTTTAATGGTCTGATTTGGAATATGAAAAATTTTTGAAATCGGACCATAAATAAAGTCACAATGAGCGTGGGAAAATTCGCTATGACGTCATCAAAGCTAATTAAATATTTCATACGTTAATATCTCTCTTATTAAATGAGATATCGGCATGAAATTTTATATCTAAACATGTTTCCACATTCTTAATCTACCTCTAGAATGAAAATGGCATGCTGCCAATATTTTTGAAATTATTGAAAATTTTCGAATCAAATCTTTGGCAAGGTCCTAGCGACTTTATTTGCAGTCGGATTTTGATCGGGTTTTCTTCCATTCGATAGAGCGTTTCAAATACCTACCAGTAGAAGTGTTCTCAGATTTTCGCTAACTCTTACGGTTCTCGAGTTATTTGCGTTTGAACACGACAACCCCCTTTAAAGTGATGTTTGTGACGTCATCAACACTCATTAAATTATTCATGAAATGTTTTCGCCTATAGCTCGCTTATTGAGGAAGATAGAGGTGTGAAATTTGGTAGCATGATAGAGATTGAGAATATCTACCGACTGACAAGAGAAATTTGGCATGGAGCCAAATTCCTGAAAATGACGTCATACTTTGTAAATGACGTCATATCTCCCTTATTTTTCATCGGATCGAGGCGGGGACGGTTGGAATCGATTCTGCGTGAAAAAGTAAAATGGTAAGTACCAGCAACAGAATTTCGATATCTCTTACCGTTTTCGAGATATTTGCGGTCAAAGTTCAGTGTTTGGCCTTTCCTGAAAATACAATTTAAAACTTCAGGTACCTGTGTCTCGCTTATTGATAAAGCTAGAGGTATGAAATTTGGTAGCATAAAAGAGAATGCAAATATCTACCGACTGACAAAAGGGAATTGGCAAGGTGCCAAATTCCTGAAAATGAAGTCATACTTTTCTAAATGACGTCATATCTCCCTTATTTTTCATCGTATCGAATCGGGGATTGTTGCAATCGATTCTGCGTGAAAAAGTAGTTAAAGGAGAAAGGTCTGGTCTCAGATTTTCGATATCTCTTACCGTTTTCGAGATATTTTGCGGTCAAAGTTCAGTGTTTGGCCTTTCCTGAAAATACAATTTAAAACTTCAGGTACCTGTGTCTCGCTTATTGATAAAGCTAGAGGTATGAAATTTGGTAGCATAAAAGAGAATGCAAATATCTACCGACTGACAAAAGGGAATTGGCATGGTACCAAATTCCTGAAAATGACGTCATACTTTGTAAATGACGTCATAACTCCATTAATTTTCATCTTATCGAATCGGAGATTGTTGCAATCGATTCTGCGCGAAAATTTATATGCATAACATTGCCATCAAATTTTCGCTAACTCTTACCGTTTTCGAGTTATTTAGGTTTAAACACGACAACCCCCTTTAAAGTGATGCTTTCAACGTCACATAAAGTTCATTAATGTTTAATGAAATGGTTTCAGCTAAAGCTCGCTTATTAAAGAAGGTAGAGATGTGAAAATTGGTAGCATGATAGGGAATGAGGGTATCTACCGACTCTTTACTTTGAAATTTCATCTTTCGGCTATTCATTCTCACAGACACATACTCCGTTTTAATGAAAAAATTTTTCGAAATATACGACGTTTTAAGAGAATTACGTAAGATTTAATATTTTTCGATTTTCGCGTATGTAGCTTTTAGTTTTAATGGTAGATCTCTCAAATTTTCACTGTTATGTTCTCTAGGTTCATATCTTTAGAACTTTCATCGGCCGATATTATCTATCTCTTTTAGTTTGGCCTCTATTTCAATTTAAAGTTTTTTAAAAATTACGTAATGTTCAAAACTGTCTTATTTTTAGTCTTTTAGTTTCCAAAACATTACGAAACGATTTTCCGTAACGATTTACTATGAAACATGTTTCCCGGTATTTGAAAGTGAGCAATTTAAAGATTTTTTTATAAAAATATCTTACTTGCGTAACTTTCAAGTATTTTTTATTCGTCGTATGAACAAATTATAAAAACAAGAGTTTGAGAAAGCATTTTGATTTCGACGACAACCCCCCTTTAAAGCGATGTTTGTCACGTGACTTAAGCTCATTAATTATTCATGAAATGGTTTCCCCTATAGCTCGCTTATTGAGGAAGCTAAAGGTGTGAAATTTTGTAGCATGATAGGGAATAAGAATATCTACCAACTGACAAAAGGAATTTGGCATGAGCAATCGGAATATAAATAATGTCACTAACTGTTTTGATAAGCGGACAAGACAAAGAGCGACAACTCTTGATTCTTTCTACTCGCGGCTGTATGGCCAGCTGATATGTTATACCACCTGGTGTAATAGCTCTGCGAGAAATCGCGATCCACGGAATTGTTAATTCTAACAGGAGTTATCTAAGGCGAAGTATGTGGAGTAGTTAGGGTTTTGCCATCATATACAGGGCTTACTCGGATTTAACAACAGACACGATACACTCGCAGTATTCAATGTTTAAAGTGTGATGAGAAAAATACATAAATTATTCCCCCGTTTTGAAAACAATGGTTAACAAATATAAATCATTTAAGCGGTCATTGAATAACGTAGATATAGAGGCTGATGTAATGTTTGAGAGGGTTGGGGAGTTGAAGATTATTATTATTCCTCTTACCTATGTCAGCACCTGAACGAGATTCGGTCTTTGTATTAGAGAACAGAATTTTCTAATTTCCCGTTCCAAAAAATTCTAACAACAAGTACGATATGACAATAGATGATGATAGATTCGCGGGGAACCTGCGCAGCGCCAAGACCCCACTGGGAACCTGTGCGGCTCCGAATCCCTCGTCTTTTGGTAAATACTCACGACCCCAGCTACATTTACGCAAGTCCCCATGATATGTTATTCTGCGGGGCTCCCAACCCCTCGTGTCTTTGTAAATACTCACGATCCCAGCTAGCTTTGCTCTAGTCTCCATGATATGTTTTCGTTGATAATTATTCCATATCCATTGCTCTTTCCTAATACTTTTAATACCGCGAAACCGTAGAGGTTAAAAGGAATCAAGATTTGCTCATATACTTCTGTTGTTATTATTAATATATTTTTGTTTCATTTCATTCAATACAGAATATCTTTAGAGATTTTGAGCAATATTCCTCTTACTCCCTTTAAATTCAACCCCTCTCTCTTTCATGCGTGACAATTACTGAAATAAAATAGAGAAACTTAGCAAGTCTAAAAGAATACAGTGACAAAAAGCGAAATATCAGACTAGGCTTTCTAAAATAGTCTACCTTTCAAACAAACTGAAAGTTGGGCAAGTCAAGCCTCTTGCATAATTTAATCTATACCCCTTCCGAGCTCTCACATATGCCGTCAGAGGAAGAATAGGTTAGTTGTATATTATTCTAGATTGCATATATAATTATACAGAATCCTGCTTTTGTTTTGTTGCAAAATTTTTATGATTTAAACGTTTAGAATATTTTTCCTTTGAGAAGGGGAACGCTTTAATCCTCCGCCTCCCTGATACCCGTGTCAAGACGCTGTCCTTGATCCGCTTGGAACCTGCACAGCTTCCAGATCCCTCGTGGTTCGAAACATACTCATGTTTCTACCCCGCCTTGCCCAAGTTTCCATGCCGTTAGTAATTATTGCTTATTCTTTGTTCCTTTTTATTTATATTTAAATTGAGAAAATATAGATTGAGGGAAAAAAACTCTAAAAAATAAATAAAGCGGAATTTCAATACAGGACATAATGAACAAGTACACTCTTAATATAGAACCTTGCCAAAGCCTACACTTTTGTACCCGTCACAACTTACCACTTTAAGGGCACTCCGTCATCCGATGGAAACGTTTCAAACCATCTCCACCCCTCCCCGCCCACAAGCGCATCCGCACACACATCCCTATTATTACTTATTTTTACTCCTGATCTGCGTTGGTTTCGACCCTAAACGTAAACTTCAGCGGTTTTGATACTGACTCCTTTCTGTTTTTTTCTCTCTTAATATTTAGCTTTAAAGCTCTTTGCTTCCAGTATTAAATTCAAGTTCCGCTACAAAACTCTTGTTTAATCTCACTGCTTTAACTTTAGCTTGTGAAACCTTCTCGTTGCTTTAGCAACGAGCTCGTCTCTAGTTATTATTATTATTCTTCATCCGTTTTTTTTTATGTGACGGCTCAGAAATCACTCATTATTAAAGATATTACTATTCTGTTTTCAGTGTTCGATTCGAAATTAAATTTTCAAGATTTGATTTTCTTAATTTTCTAAATTACCGCTTATAAGCGCGCAGCGCCACCTACGACGCCAAAATTTTGAATCGCTATATCTTCCTTATTATTTGTCCAATTGGAATGAAATTTGCAGCATTCGATTCAGAAAAGGAGATGCAAGATTTTATGTCACTGCGTCAATTTCGTAGCTCTACCCCGAAAAAGTTAACCTTGACCCGATTGTTTTCATTTCAAAAAAAATATTTCAATCTTAGATTTTAGACAGTAGGATGAAAGATTTTAATGGTCTGATTTGGAATATGAAAAATTTTTGAAATCGGACCATAAATAAAGTCACAATGAGCGTGGGAAAATTCGCTATGACGTCATCAAAGCTAATTAAATATTCATACGTTAATATCTCTCTTATTAAATGAGATATCGGCATGAAATTTTATATCTAAACATGTTTCCACATTCTTAATCTACCTCTAGAATGAAAATGGGCATGCTGCCAATATTTTTGAAATTATTGAAAATTTTCGAATCAAATCTTTGGCAAGGTCTAGCGACTTTATTTGCAGTCGGATTTTGATCGGGTTTCTTCCATTCGATAGAGCGTTCAAATACCTACCAGTAGAGTGTTCTCAGATTTTCGCTAACTCTTACGGTTCTCGAGTTATTTGCGTTTGAACACGACAACCCCCTTTAAAGTGATGTTTGTGACGTCATCAACACTCATTAATTATTCATGAAATGTTTTCGCCTATAGCTCGCTTATTGAGGAAGATAGAGGTGTGAAATTTGGTAGCATGATAGAGATTGAGAATATCTACCGACTGACAAGAGAAATTTGGCATGGAGCCAAATTCCTGAAAATGACGTCATACTTTGTAAATGACGTCATATCTCCCTTATTTTTCATCGGATCGAGGCGGGGACGGTTGGAATCGATTCTGCGTGAAAAAGTAAAATGGTAAGTACCAGCAACAGAATTTCGATATCTCTTACCGTTTTCGAGATATTTGCGGTCAAAGTTCAGTGTTTGGCCTTTCCTGAAAATACAATTTAAAACTTCAGGTACCTGTGTCTCGCTTATTGATAAAGCTAGAGGTATGAAATTTGGTAGCATAAAAGAGAATGCAAATATCTACCGACTGACAAAAGGGAATTGGCAAGGTGCCAAATTCCTGAAAATGACGTCATACTTTTCTAAATGACGTCATAACTCCCTTATTTTTCATCGTATCGAATCGGGGATTGTTGCAATCGATTCTGCGTGAAAAAGTAGTTAAAGGAGAAAGGTCTGGTCTCAGATTTTCGATATCTCTTACCGTTTTCGAGATATTTGCGGTCAAAGTTTCAGTGTTTGGCCTTTCCTGAAAATACAATTTAAAAACTTCAGGTACCTGTGTCTCGCTTATTGATAAAGCTAGAGGTATGAAATTTGGTAGCATAAAAGAGAATGCAAATATCTACCGACTGACAAAAGGGAATTGGCATGGTACCAAATTCCTGAAAATGACGTCATACTTTGTAAATGACGTCATAACTCCATTAATTTTCATCTTATCGAATCGGAAATTGTTTGCAATCGATTCTGCGCGAAAATTTATATGCATAACATTGCCATCAAATTTTCGCTAACTCTTACCGTTTTCGAGTTATTTAGGTTTAAACACGACAACCCCCTTTAAAGTGATGCTTTCAACGTCACATAAAGTTCATTAATGTTTAATGAAATGGTTTCAGCTAAAGCTCGCTTATTAAAGAAGGTAGAGATGTGAAAATTGGTAGCATGATAGGGAATGAGGGTATCTACCGACTCTTTACTTTGAAATTTCATCTTTCGGCTATTCATTCTCACAGACACATACTCCCGTTTAATGAAAAAATTTTTCGAAATATACGACGTTTTAAGAGAATTACGTAAGATTTAATATTTTTCGATTTTCGCGTATGTAGCTTTTAGTTTTAATGGTAGATCTCTCAAATTTTCACTGTTATGTTCTCTAGGTTCATATCTTTAGAACTTTCATCGGCCGATATTATCTATCTCTTTTAGTTTGGCCTCTATTTCAATTTAAAGTTTTTTAAAAATTACGTAATGTTCAAAACTGTCTTATTTTTAGTCTTTTAGTTTCCAAAACATTACGAAACGATTTTCCGTAACGATTTTACTATGAAACATGTTTCCCGGTATTTGAAAGTGAGCAATTTAAAGATTTTTTTATAAAAATATCTTACTTGCGTAACTTTCAAGTATTTTTTATTCGTCGTATGAACAAATTATAAAAACAAGAGTTTGAGAAAGCATTTTGATTTCGATTTCTTAAACAAAAATCAAATTTTGGGCACTCTACTGATGAACAACGCAATAAACATATCTTCAGAAGCGCGGTCAATTTGCCTTGCTTAATACCTTGCACGACACCGCTGTGATATAGGACTTCTTCCATGGACAAGGCGCAGTAACTCGCGATTAATTCAATCGCGATTTAAAGTGCTTTCTATAAAATAGAGTTTGAGAAATTATTTTGCATTCGAATTCTTAAAAAAAAAAAAAACCAAAAAAAAAAAAAACCAACCCCCCCCCCCCCCCAAAAAAAAAACAAAAAAAAAAAAAAAAAGAAAAAAAAAAGCAAATTTACATTCTACGAGCTACTGCTGAACAAGGCTATAAAGAAATCTTCTCCGAGCGTCGGCATTACACATTAGAGAAGCGCGGTGAATTTGCCTTGATTAATACCTCGAACTGCGCCGCTGTTATACAGGACTTCAAACGTGTGTGAATTAATCGCCAGTTACAGTGCTTTACCTGTGGAATACGAGACATTGTCAAGTCTTTCTTTTGTATATTGGGGAAAGCGGCATTACTAAAGGCCATCGCGAGGAGAATTGTTTATTCCAGCAGAGTGGCGATTCAAGGTCAAACATCTGTACACGCGAAATAACTTGCGTAAGTTCATCGCGAGGAGAATTGTTTATTCCAGCAGAGAAGCGATTCAAGGTCAAACATCTGTACACGCGAAATACCTTGCGTAAGTTAATAAATAAACAACATAAAGCGGGCAGTAAGGACTGAAGATCTAGGTTACACGTGCAGATTGTACTAAGTGTGATTGTCCTACATGTTTCTTGTTTCAAATATATGGTCAAGAGTAGTCGATATTGTGCGATGTAGGCTTCAGTATAATGTGTATAATGTAAGTCGCCGTTACCTACAATTTCTGCAAGTAGATTGCGCAATGTGGATACCATCACTAAAGATCAGATATCTGGATCGTGAAAAAGAATTTTGTATTAGAGTAGGAGATCTCAGCTTCGCTGCTTCGACTTTAACTTGTGAAACCTACTCTTTGCTTTAGCAACGAGCTCGTTTCTAGTTATTATTATTCTTCATCCGTTTTTTTTTTTGTGACGGCTCAGAAATCACTCATTATTAAAGATATTACTATTCTGTTTTCAGTGTTCGATTCGAAATTAAATTTTCAAGATTTGATTTTTTTAATTTTCTAAATTACCGCTTATAAGCGCGCAGCGCCACCTACGACGCCAAAATTTTGAATCGCTATATCTTCCTTATTATTTGTCCGATTGGAATGAAATTTTCAGCATTCGATTCAGAAAAGGAGATGCAAGATTTTATGTCACTGCGTCAATTTCGTAGCTCTACCCCGAAAAAGTTGACCTTGACCCGATTGTTTTCATTTCAAAAAAAATATTTCAATCTTAGATTTTAGACAGTATGATGAAAGATTTTAATGGTCTGATTTGGAATATGAAAAATTTTTGAAATCGGACCATAAATAAAGTCACAATGAGCGTGGGAAAATTCGCTATGACGTCATCAAAGCTAATTAAATATTCATACGTTAATATCTCTCTTATTAAATGAGATATCGGCATGAAATTTTATATCTAAACATGTTTCCACATTCTTAATCTACCTCTAGAATGAAAATGGCATGCTGCCAATATTTTTGAAATTATTGAAAATTTTCGAATCAAATCTTTGGCAAGGTCTAGCGACTTTATTTGCAGTCGGATTTTGATCGGGTTTCTTCCATTCGATAGAGCGTTCAAATACCTACCAGTAGAGTGTTCTCAAATTTTCGCTAACTCTTACGGTTCTCGAGTTATTTGCGTTTGAACACGACAACCCCCTTTAAAGTGATGTTTGTGACGTCATCAACACTCATTAATTATTCATGAAATGTTTTCGCCTATAGCTCGCTTATTGAGGAAGATAGAGGTGTGAAATTTGGTAGCATGATAGAGATTGAGAATATCTACCGACTGACAAGAGAAATTTGGCATGGAGCCAAATTCCTGAAAATGACGTCATACTTTGTAAATGACGTCATATCTCCCTTATTTTTCATCGGATCGAGGCGGGGACGGTTGGAATCGATTCTGCGTGAAAAAGTAAAATGGTAAGTACCAGCAACAGAATTTCGATATCTCTTACCGTTTTCGAGATATTTGCGGTCAAAGTTCAGTGTTTGGCCTTTCCTGAAAATACAATTTAAAACTTCAGGTACCTGTGTCTCGCTTATTGATAAAGCTAGAGGTATGAAATTTTGTAGCTTAAAAGAGAATGCAAATATCTACCGACTGACAAAAGGGAATTGGCAAGGTGCCAAATTCCTGAAAATGACGTCATACTTTTCTAAATGACGTCATAACTCCCTTATTTTTCATCGTATCGAATCGGGGATTGTTGCAATCGATTCTGCGTGAAAAAGTAGTTAAAGGAGAAAGGTCTGGTCTCAGATTTTCGATATCTCTTACCGTTTTCGAGATATTTGCGGTCAAAGTTCAGTGTTTGGCCTTTCCTGAAAATACAATTTAAAACTTCAGGTACCTGTGTCTCGCTTATTGATAAAGCTAGAGGTATGAAATTTGGTAGCATAAAAGAGAATGCAAATATCTACCGACTGACAAAAGGGAATTGGCATGGTACCAAATTCCTGAAAATGACGTCATACTTTGTAAATGACGTCATAACTCCATTAATTTTCATCTTATCGAATCGGAGATTGTTGCAATCGATTCTGCGCGAAAATTTATAATGCATAACATTGCCATCAAATTTTCGCTAACTCTTACCGTTTTTCGAGTTATTTAGGTTTAAACACGACAACCCCCTTTAAAGTGATGCTTTCAACGTCACATAAAGTTCATTAATGTTTAATGAAATGGTTTCAGCTAAAGCTCGCTTATTAAAGAAGGTAGAGATGTGAAAATTGGTAGCATGATAGGGAATGAGGGTATCTACCGACTCTTTACTTTGAAATTTCATCTTTCGGCTATTCATTCTCACAGACACATACTCCCGTTTAATGAAAAAATTTTTCGAAATATACGACGTTTTAAGAGAATTACGTAAGATTTAATATTTTTCGATTTTCGCGTATGTAGCTTTTAGTTTTAATGGTAGATCTCTCAAATTTTTCACTGTTATGTTCTCTAGGTTCATATCTTTAGAACTTTCATCGGCCGATATTATCTATCTCTTTTAGTTTGGCCTCTATTTCAATTTAAAGTTTTTTAAAAATTACGTAATGTTCAAAACTGTCTTATTTTTAGTCTTTTAGTTTCCAAAACATTACGAAACGATTTTCCGTAACGATTTTACTATGAAACATGTTTCCCGGTATTTGAAAGTGAGCAATTTAAAGATTTTTTTTATAAAAATATCTTACTTGCGTAACTTTCAAGTATTTTTTATTCGTCGTATGAACAAATTATAAAAACAAGAGTTTGAGAAAGCATTTTGATTTCGACGACAACCCCCCTTTAAAGCGATGTTTGTCACGTGACTTAAGCTCATTAATTATTCATGAAATGGTTTCCCCTATAGCTCGCTTATTGAGGAAGCTAAAGGTGTGAAATTTTGTAGCATGATAGGGAATAAGAATATCTACCAACTGACAAAAGGAATTTGGCATGAGCAATCGGAATATAAATAATGTCACTAACTGTTTTTGATAAGCGGACAAGACAAAGAGCGACAACTCTTGATTCTTTCTACTCGCGGCTGTATGGCCAGCTGATATGTTATACCACCTGGTGTAATAGCTCTGCGAGAAATCGCGATCCACGGAATTGTTAATTTCTTACATGAGTTATCTAAGGCGAAGTATGTGGAGTAGTTAGGGTTTTGCCATCATATACAGGGCTTACTCGGATTTAACAACAGACACGATACACTCGCAGTATTCAATGTTTAAAGTGTGATGAGAAAAATACATAAATTATTCCCCCGTTTTGAAAACAATGGTTAACAAATATAAATCATTTAAGCGGTCATTGAATAACGTAGATATATAGGCTGATGTAATGTTTGAGAGGGTTGGGGAGTTGAAGATTATTATTATTCCTCTTACCTATGTCAGCACCTGAACGAGATTCGGTCTTTGTATTAGAGAACAGAATTTTCTAATTTCCCGTTCCAAAAAATTCTAACAACAAGTACGATATGACAATAGATGATGATAGATTCGCGGGGAACCTGCGCAGCGCCAAGACCCCACTGGGAACCTGTGCGGCTCCGAATCCCTCGTCTTTTGGTAAATACTCACGACCCCAGCTACATTTACGCAAGTCCCCATGATATGTTATTCTGCGGGGCTCCCAACCCCTCGTGTCTTTGTAAATACTCACGATCCCAGCTAGATTTGCTCTAGTCTCCATGATATGTTTTTTCGTTGATAATTATTCCATATCCATTGCTCTTTCCTAATACTTTTAATACCGCGAAACCGTAGAGGTTAAAAGGAATCAAGATTTGCTCATATACTTCTGTTGTTATTATTAATATATTTTTGTTTTCATTTCATTCAATACAGAATATCTTTAGAGATTTTGAGCAATATTCTCTTACTCCCTTTAAATTCAACCCCTCTCTCTTTCATGCGTGACAATTACTGAAATAAAATAGAGAAACTTAGCAAGTCTAAAAGAATACAGTGACAAAAAGCGAAATATCAGACTAGGCTTTCTAAAATAGTCTACCTTTCAAACAAAACTGAAAGTTGGGCAAGTCAAGCCTCTTGCATAATTTAATCTATACCCCTTCCGAGCTCTCACATATGCCGTCAGAGGAAGAATAGGTTAGTTGTATATTATTCTAGATTGCATATATAATTATACAGAATCCTGCTTTTGTTTTGTTGCAAAATTTTTATGATTTAAACGTTTAGAATATTTTTCCTTTGAGAAGGGGACGCTTTATCCTCCGCCTCCCTGATACCCGTGTCAAGACGCTGTCCTTGATCCGCTTGGAACCTGCACCAGCTTCCAGATCCCTCGTGGTTCGAAACATACTCATGTTTCTACCCCGCCTTGCCCAAGTTTCCATGCCGTTAGTAATTAATTGCTTATTCTTTGTTCCTTTTTATTTATATTTAAATTGAGAAAATATAGATTGAGGGAAAAAAACTCTAAAAAATAAATAAAGCGGAATTTCAATACAGGACATAATGAACAAGTACACTCTTAATATAGAAACCTTGCCAAAGCCTACACTTTTGTACCCGTCACAACTTACCACTTTAAGGGCACTCCGTCATCCGATGGAAACGTTTCAAACCATCTCCACCCCTCCCCGCCCACAAGCGCATCCGCACACACATCCCTATTATTACTTATTTTTACTCCTGATCTGCGTTGGTTTCGACCCTAAACGTAAACTTCAGCGGTTTTGATACTGACTCCTTTCTGTTTTTTCTCTCTTAATATTTAGCTTTAAAGCTCTTTGCTTCCAGTATTAAATTCAAGTTCCGCTACAAAACTCTTGTTTAATCTCACTGCTTTAACTTTAGCTTGTGAAACCTTCTCGTTGCTTTAGCAACGAGCTCGTCTCTAGTTATTATTATTATTCTTCATCCGTTTTTTTTATGTGACGGCTCAGAAAATCACTCATTATTAAAGATATTACTATTCTGTTTTCAGTGTTCGATTCGAAATTAAATTTTCAAGATTTGATTTTCTTAATTTTCTAAATTACCGCTTATAAGCGCGCAGCGCCACCTACGACGCCAAAATTTTGAATCGCTATATCTTCCTTATTATTTGTCCGATTGGAATGAAATTTGCAGCATTCGATTCAGAAAAGGAGATGCAAGATTTTATGTCACTGCGTCAATTTCGTAGCTCTACCCCGAAAAAGTTAACCTTGACCCGATTGTTTTCATTTCAAAAAAAATATTTCAATCTTAGATTTTAGACAGTAGGATGAAAGATTTTAATGGTCTGATTTGGAATATGAAAAATTTTTGAAATCGGACCATAAATAAAGTCACAATGAGCGTGGGAAAATTCGCTATGACGTCATCAAAGCTAATTAAATATTCATACGTTAATATCTCTCTTATTAAATGAGATATCGGCATGAAATTTTATATCTAAACATGTTTCCACATTCTTAATCTACCTCTAGAATGAAAATGGCATGCTGCCAATATTTTTGAAATTATTGAAAATTTTCGAATCAAATCTTTGGCAAGGTCTAGCGACTTTATTTGCAGTCGGATTTTGATCGGGTTTCTTCCATTCGATAGAGCGTTCAAATACCTACCAGTAAAGTGTTCTCAGATTTTCGCTAACTCTTACGGTTCTCGAGTTATTTGCGTTTGAACACGACAACCCCCTTTAAAGTGATGTTTGTGACGTCATCAACACTCATTAATTATTCATGAAATGTTTTCGCCTATAGCTCGCTTATTGAGGAAGATAGAGGTGTGAAATTTGGTAGTATGATAGAGATTGAGAATATCTACCGACTGACAAGAGGAATTTGGCATGGAGCCAAATTCCTGAAAATGACGTCATACTTTGTAAATGACGTCATATCTCCCTTATTTTTCATCGGATCGAGGCGGGGACGGTTGGAATCGATTCTGCGTGAAAAAGTAAAATGGTAAATGCCGGCAGCAGAATTTCGATATCTCTTACCGTTTTCGAGATATTTGCGGTCAAAGTTCAGTGTTTGGCCTTTCCTGAAAATACAATTTAAAACTTCAGGTACCTGTGTCTCGCTTATTGATAAAGCTAGAGGTATGAAATTTGGTAGCATAAAAGAGAATGCAAATATCTACCGACTGACAAAAGGGAATTGGCAAGGTGCCAAATTCCTGAAAATGACGTCATACTTTTCTAAATGACGTCATAACTCCCTTATTTTTCATCGTATCGAATCGGGGATTGTTGCAATCGATTCTGCGTGAAAAAGTAGTTAAAGGAGAAAAGTCTGGTCTCAGATTTTCGATATCTCTTACCGTTTTCGAGATATTTGCGGTCAAAGTTCAGTGTTTGGCCTTTCCTGAAAATACAATTTAAAACTTCAGGTACCTGTGTCTCGCTTATTGATAAAGCTAGAGGTATGAAATTTGGTAGCATAAAAGAGAATGCAAATATCTACCGACTGACGAAAGGGAATTGGCATGGTACCAAATTCCTGAAAATGACGTCATACTTTGTAAATGACGTCATAACTCCATTAATTTTCATCTTATCGAATCGGGGATTGTTGCAATCGATTCTGCGCGAAAATTTATATGCATAACATTGCCATCAAATTTTCGCTAACTCTTACCGTTTTCGAGTTATTTAGGTTTAAACACGACAACCCCCTTTAAAGTGATGCTTTCAACGTCACATAAAGTTCATTAATGTTTAATGAAATGGTTTCAGCTAAAGCTCGCTTATTAAAGAAGGTAGAGATGTGAAAATTGGTAGCATGATAGGGAATGAGGGTATCTACCGACTCTTTACTTTGAAATTTCATCTTTCGGCTATTCATTCTCACAGACACATACTCCCGTTTAATGAAAAAATTTTTCGAAATATACGACGTTTTAAGAGAATTACGTAAGATTTAATTTTCGATTTTCGCGTATGTAGCTTTTAGTTTTAATGGTAGATCTCTCAAATTTTCACCGTTATGTTCTCTAGGTTCATATCTTTAGAACTTTCATCGGCCGATATTATCTATCTCTTTTAGTTTGGCCTCTATTTCAATTTAAAGTTTTTTAAAAATTACGTAATGTTCAAAACTGTCTTATTTTTAGTCTTTTAGTTTCCAAAACATTACGAAACGATTTTCCGTAACGATTTTACTATGAAACATGTTTCCCGGTATTTGAAAGTGAGCAATTTAAAGATTTTTTTATAAAAATATCTTACTTGCGTAACTTTCAAGTATTTTTTATTCGTCGTATGAACAAATTATAAAAACAAGAGTTTGAGAAAGCATTTTGATTTCGATTTCTTAAACAAAAATCAAATTTTGGGCACTCTACTGATGAACAACGCAATAAACATATCTTCAGAAGCGCGGTCAATTTGCCTTGCTTAATACCTTGCACGACACCGCTGTGATATAGGACTTCTTCCATGGACAAGGCGCAGTAACTCGCGATTAATTCAATCGCGATTTAAAGTGCTTTCTATAAAATAGAGTTTGAGAAAGTATTATGCATTCGAATTCTTAAACAAAAAAAACCCCCAAAAAATAAAAAAACCACCCCCCCCCCCCCCCCCCAAAAAAAAAAAAAAAAAAAAAAAAAAAAGAAAAAAAAAAACAAATTTACATTCTACGAGCTACTGCTGAACAAGGCTATAAAGAAATCTTCTCCGAGCGTCGGCATTACACATTAGAGAAGCGCGGTGAATTTGCCTTGCTTAATACCTCGCACTGCGCCGCTGTTATACAGGACTTCAAACGTGTGTGAATTAATCGCCAGTTACAGTGCTTTACCTGTGGAATACGAGACATTGTCAAGTCTTTCTTTTGTATATTGGGGAAAGCGGCATTACTAAAGGCCATCGTGAGGAGAATTGTTTATTCCAGCAGAGTGGCGATTCAAGGTCAAACATCTGTACACGCGAAATAACTTGCGTAAGTTCATCGCGAGGAGAATTGTTTATTCCAGCAGAGAGGCGATTCAAGGTCAAACATCTGTACACGCGAAATACCTTGCGTAAGTTAATAAATAAACAACATAAAGCGGGCAGTAAGGACTGAAGATCTAGGTTACACGTGCAGATTGTACTAAGTGTGATTGTCCTACATGTTTCTTGTTTCAAAGATATGGTCAAGAGTAGTCGATATTGTGCGATGTAGGCTTCAGTATAATGTGTATAATGTAAGTCGCCGTTACCTACAATTTCTGCAAGTAGATTGCGCAATGTGGATACCATCACTAAAGATCAGATATCTGGATCGTGAAAAAGAATTTTGTATTAGAGTAGGAGATCTCAGCTTCGCTGCTTCGACTTTAACTTGTGAAACCTACTCGTTGCTTTAGCAACGAGCTCGTTTCTAGTTATTAGGTTTCACAAGTTTCACTTGTGAAACCTGTTATTATTCTACTGTCTTTTCTTATTAGGTTTCACAAGTTTCACTTGTGAAACCTTTTATTATTCTACTGTCTTTTCTTATTATTATTAGGTTTCACAAGTTTCACTTGTGAAACCTTTTATTATTCTACTGTCTTTTCTTATTATTATTATTATTATTATTCTTCATCCGTTTTTTTTTTTGTGACGGCTCAGAAATCACTCATTATTAAAGATATTACTATTCTGTTTTCAGTGTTCGATTCGAAATTAAATTTTCAAGATTTGATTTTTTTAATTTTCTAAATTACCGCTTATAAGCGCGCAGCGCCACCTACGACGCCAAAATTTTGAATCGCTATATCTTCCTTATTATTTGTCCGATTGGAATGAAATTTTCAGCATTCGATTCAGAAAAGGAGATGCAAGATTTTATGTCACTGCGTCAATTTCGTAGCTCTACCCCGAAAAAGTTGACCTTGACCCCATTGTTTTCATTTCAAAAAAAA
Organism: Pteria penguin; assembly: GCA_035048485.1. Lineage (NCBI taxonomy): Eukaryota > Metazoa > Mollusca > Bivalvia > Pterioida > Pteriidae > Pteria > Pteria penguin. The sequence continues at coordinate 1,535,250 of CM068584.1, forward strand.
TATTTCAATCTTAGATTTTAGACAGTAGGATGAAAGATTTTAATGGTCTGATTTGGAATATGAAAAATTTTTGAAATCGGACCATAAATAAAGTCACAATGAGCGTGGGAAAATTCGCTATGACGTCATCAAAGCTAATTAAATATTCATACGTTAATATCTCTCTTATTAAATGAGATATCGGCATGAAATTTTATATCTAAACATGTTTCCACATTCTTAATCTACCTCTAGAATGAAAATGGCATGCTGCCAATATTTTTGAAATTATTGAAAATTTTCGAATCAAATCTTTGGCAAGGTCTAGCGACTTTATTTGCAGTCGGATTTTGATCGGGTTTCTTCCATTCGATAGAGCGTTCAAATACCTACCAGTAAAGTGTTCTCAGATTTTCGCTAACTCTTACGGTTCTCGAGTTATTTGCGTTTGAACACGACAACCCCCTTTAAAGTGATGTTTGTGACGTCATCAACACTCATTAATTATTCATGAAATGTTTTCGCCTATAGCTCGCTTATTGAGAAAGATAGAGGTGTGAAATTTGGTAGCATGATAGAGATTGAGAATATCTACCGACTGACAAGAGGAATTTGGCATGGAGCCAAATTCCTGAAAATGACGTCATACTTTGTAAATGACGTCATATCTCCCTTATTTTTCATCGGATCGAGGCGGGGACGGTTGGAATCGATTCTGCGTGAAAAAGTAAAATGGTAAGTACCAGCAACAGAATTTCGATATCTCTTACCGTTTTCGAGATATTTGCGGTCAAAGTTCAGTGTTTGGCCTTTCCTGAAAATACAATTTAAAACTTCAGGTACCTGTGTCTCGCTTATTGATAAAGCTAGAGGTATGAAATTTGGTAGCATAAAAGAGAATGCAAATATCTACCGACTGACAAAAGGGAATTGGCAAGGTGCCAAATTCCTGAAAATGACGTCATACTTTTCTAAATGACGTCATAACTCCCTTATTTTTCATCGTATCGAATCGGGGATTGTTGGAATCGATTCTGCGTGAAAAAGTAGTTAAAGGAGAAAGGTCTGGTCTCAGATTTTCGATATCTCTTACCGTTTTCGAGATATTTGCGGTCAAAGTTCAGTGTTTGGCCTTTCCTGAAAATACAATTTAAAACTTCAGGTACCTGTGTCTCGCTTATTGATAAAGCTAGAGGTATGAAATTTGGTAGCATAAAAGAAAATGCAAATATCTACCGACTGACAAAAGGGAATTGGCATGGTACCAAATTCCTGAAAATGACGTCATACTTTGTAAATGACGTCATAACTCCATTAATTTTCATCTTATCGAATCGGGGATTGTTGCAATCGATTCTGCGCGAAAATTTATATGCATAACATTGCCATCAAATTTTCGCTAACTCTTACCGTTTTCGAGTTATTTAGGTTTAAACACGACAACCCCCTTTAAAGTGATGCTTTCAACGTCACATAAAGTTCATTAATGTTTAATGAAATGGTTTCAGCTAAAGCTCGCTTATTAAAGAAGGTAGAGATGTGAAAATTGGTAGCATGATAGGGAATGAGGGTATCTACCGACTCTTTACTTTGAAATTTCATCTTTCGGCTATTCATTCTCACAGACACATACTCCCGTTTAATGAAAAAATTTTTCGAAATATACGACGTTTTAAGAGAATTACGTAAGATTTAATATTTTTCGATTTTCGCGTATGTAGCTTTTAGTTTTAATGGTAGATCTCTCAAATTTTCACTGTTATGTTCTCTAGGTTCATATCTTTAGAACTTTCATCGGCCGATATTATCTATCTCTTTTAGTTTGGCCTCTATTTCAATTTAAAGTTTTTTAAAAATTACGTAATGTTCAAAACTGTCTTATTTTTAGTCTTTTAGTTTCCAAAACATTACGAAACGATTTTCCGTAACGATTTTACTATGAAACATGTTTCCCGGTATTTGAAAGTGAGCAATTTAAAGATTTTTTTATAAAAATATCTTACTTGCGTAACTTTCAAGTATTTTTTATTCGTCGTATGAACAAATTATAAAAACAAGAGTTTGAGAAAGCATTTTGATTTCGATTTCTTAAACAAAAATCAAATTTTGGGCACTCTACTGATGAACAACGCAATAAACATATCTTCAGAAGCGCGGTCAATTTGCCTTGCTTAATACCTTGCACGACACCGCTGTGATATAGGACTTCTTCCATGGACAAGGCGCAGTAACTCGCGATTAATTCAATCGCGATTTAAAGTGCTTTCTATAAAATAGAGTTTGAGAAAGTATTATGCATTCGAATTCTTAAACAAAAAAAAACCCAAAAAATAAAAAAACCACCCCCCCCCCCCCCCAAAAAAAAAAAACAAAAAAAAAAGAAAGAAAAAAAAAGCAAATTTACATTCTACGAGCTACTGCTGAACAAGGCTATAAAGAAATCTTCTCCGAGCGTCGGCATTACACATTAGAGAAGCGCGGTGAATTTGCCTTGCTTAATACCTCGCACTGCGCCGCTGTTATACAGGACTTCAAACGTCTGTGAATTAATCGCCAGTTACAGTGCTTTACCTGTGGAATACGAGACATTGTCAAGTCTTTCTTTTGTATATTGGGGAAAGCGGCATTACTAAAGGCCATCGCGAGGAGAATTGTTTATTCCAGCAGAGTGGCGATTCAAGGTCAAACATCTGTACACGCGAAATAACTTGCGTAAGTTCATCGCGAGGAGAATTGTTTATTCCAGCAGAGAAGCGATTCAAGGTCAAACATCTGTACACGCGAAATACCTTGCGTAAGTTAATAAATAAACAACATAAAGCGGGCAGTAAGGACTGAAGATCTAGGTTACACGTGCAGATTGTACTAAGTGTGATTGTCCTACATGTTTCTTGTTTCAAATATATGGTCAAGAGTAGTCGATATTGTGCGATGTAGGCTTCAGTATAATGTGTATAATGTAAGTCGCCGTTACCTACAATTTCTGCAAGTAGATTGCGCAATGTGGATACCATCACTAAAGATCAGATATCTGGATCGTGAAAAAGAATTTTGTATTAGAGTAGGAGATCTCAGCTTCGCTGCTTCGACTTTAACTTGTGAAACCTACTCGTTGCTTTAGCAACGAGCTCGTTTCTAGTTATTATTATTATTCTTCATCCGTTTTTTTTTTTGTGACGGCTCAGAAATCACTCATTATTAAAGATATTACTATTCTGTTTTCAGTGTTCGATTCGAAATTAAATTTTCAAGATTTGATTTTTTTAATTTTCTAAATTACCGCTTATAAGCGCGCAGCGCCACCTACGACGCCAAAATTTTGAATCGCTATATCTTCCTTATTATTTGTCCGATTGGAATGAAATTTTCAGCATTCGATTCAGAAAAGGAGATGCAAGATTTTATGTCACTGCGTCAATTTCGTAGCTCTACCCCGAAAAAGTTGACCTTGACCCCATTGTTTTCATTTCAAAAAAAAATATTTCAATCTTAGATTTTAGACAGTAGGATGAAAGATTTTAATGGTCTGATTTGGAATATGAAAAATTTTTGAAATCGGACCATAAATAAAGTCACAATGAGCGTGGGAAAATTCGCTATGACGTCATCAAAGCTAATTAAATATTCATACGTTAATATCTCTCTTATTAAATGAGATATCGGCATGAAATTTTATATCTAAACATGTTTCCACATTCTTAATCTACCTCTAGAATGAAAATGGCATGCTGCCAATATTTTTGAAATTATTGAAAATTTTCGAATCAAATCTTTGGCAAGGTCTAGCGACTTTATTTGCAGTCGGATTTTGATGGGGTTTCTTCCATTCGATAGAGCGTTCAAATACCTACCAGTAAAGTGTTCTCAGATTTTCGCTAACTCTTACGGTTCTCGAGTTATTTGCGTTTGAACACGACAACCCCCTTTAAAGTGATGTTTGTGACGTCATCAACACTCATTAATTATTCATGAAATGTTTTCGCCTATAGCTCGCTTATTGAGGAAGATAGAGGTGTGAAATTTGGTAGCATGATAGAGATTGAGAATATCTACCGACTGACAAGAGGAATTTGGCATGGAGCCAAATTCCTGAAAATGACGTCATCCTTTGTAAATGACGTCATATCTCCCTTATTTTTCATCGGATCGAGGCGGGGACGGTTGGAATCGATTCTGCGTGAAAAAGTAAAATGGTAAGTACCAGCAACAGAATTTCGATATCTCTTACCGTTTTCGAGATATTTGCGGTCAAAGTTCAGTGTTTGGCCTTTCCTGAAAATACAATTTAAAACTTCAGGTACCTGTGTCTCGCTTATTGATAAAGCTAGAGGTATGAAATTTCGTAGCATAAAAGAGAATGCAAATATCTACCGACTGACAAAAGGGAATTGGCAAGGTGCCAAATTCCTGAAAATGACGTCATACTTTTCTAAATGACGTCATAACTCCCTTATTTTTCATCGTATCGAATCGGGGATTGTTGCAATCGATTCTGCGTGAAAAAGTAGTTAAAGGAGAAGGGTCTGGTCTCAGATTTTCGATATCTCTTACCGTTTTCGAGATATTTGCGGTCAAAGTTCAGTGTTTGGCCTTTCCTGAAAATACAATTTAAAACTTCAGGTACCTGTGTCTCGCTTATTGATAAAGCTAGAGGTATGGAATTTGGTAGCATAAAAGAGAATGCAAATATCTACCAACTGACAAAATGGAATTGGCATGGTACCAAATTCCTGAAAATGACGTCATACTTTGTAAATGACGTCATATCTCCCTTATTTTTCATCGGATCGAGGCGGGGACGGTTGGAATCGATTCTGCGTGAAAAAGTAAAATCGTAAATACAGCAACAGAATTTCGATATCTCTTACCGTTTTCGAGATATTTGCGGTCAAAGTTCAGTGTTTGGCCTTTCCTGAAAATACAATTTAAAACTTCAGGTACCTGTGTCTCGCTTATTGATAAAGCTAGAGGTATGAAATTTCGTAGCATAAAAGAGAATGCAAATATCTACCGACTGACAAAAGGGAATTGGCAAGGTGCCAAATTCCTGAAAATGACGTCATACTTTTCTAAATGACGTCATAACTCCCTTATTTTTCATCGTATCGAATCGGGGATTGTTGCAATCGATTCTGCGTGAAAAAGTAGTTAAAGGAGAAGGGTCTGGTCTCAGATTTTCGATATCTCTTACCGTTTTCGAGATATTTGCGGTCAAAGTTCAGTGTTTGGCCTTTCCTGAAAATACAATTTAAAACTTCAGGTACCTGTGTCTCGCTTATTGATAAAGCTAGAGGTATGGAATTTGGTAGCATAAAAGAGAATGCAAATATCTACCAACTGACAAAATGGAATTGGCATGGTACCAAATTCCTGAAAATGACGTCATACTTTGTAAATGACGTCATATCTCCCTTATTTTTCATCGGATCGAGGCGGGGACGGTTGGAATCGATTCTGCGTGAAAAAGTAAAATCGTAAATACAGCAACAGAATTTCGATATCTCTTACCGTTTTCGAGATATTTGCGGTCAAAGTTCAGTGTTTGGCCTTTCCTGAAAATACAATTTAAAACTTCAGGTACCTGTGTCTCGCTTATTGATAAAGCTAGAGGTATGAAATTTCGTAGCATAAAAGAAAATGCAAATATCTACCGACTGACAAAAGGGAATTGGCATGGTACCAAATTCCTGAAAATGACGTCATACTTTGTAAATGACGTCATAACTCCATTAATTTTCATCTTATCGAATCGGGGATTGTTGCAATCGATTCTGCGCGAAAATTTATATGCATAACATTGCCATCAAATTTTCGCTAACTCTTACCGTTTTCGAGTTATTTAGGTTTAAACACGACAACCCCCTTTAAAGTGATGCTTTCAACGTCACATAAAGTTCATTAATGTTTAATGAAATGGTTTCAGCTAAAGCTCGCTTATTAAAGAAGGTAGAGATGTGAAAATTGGTAGCATGATAGGGAATGAGGGTATCTACCGACTCTTTACTTTGAAATTTCATCTTTCGGCTATTCATTCTCACAGACACATACTCCCGTTTAATGAAAAATTTTTTCGAAATATACGACGTTTTAAGAGAATTACGTAAGATTTAATATTTTTTGATTTTCGCGTATGTAGCTTTTAGTTTTAATGGTAGATCTCTCAAATTTTCACTGTTATGTTCTCTAGGTTCATATCTTTAGAACTTTCATCGGCCGATATTATCTATCTCTTTTAGTTTGGCCTCTATTTCAATTTAAAGTTTTTTAAAAATTACGTAATGTTCAAAACTGTCTTATTTTTAGTCTTTTAGTTTCCAAAACATTACGAAAAGATTTTCCGTAACGATTTTACTATGAAACATGTTTCCCGGTATTTGAAAGTGAGCAATTTAAAGATTTTTTTTATAAAAATATCTTACTTGCGTAACTTTCAAGTATTTTTTATTCGTCGTATGAACAAATTATAAAAACAAGAGTTTGAGAAAGCATTTTGATTTCGATTTCTTAAACAAAAATCAAATTTTGGGCACTCTACTGATGAACAACGCAATAAACATATCTTCAGAAGCGCGGTCAATTTGCCTTGCTTAATACCTTGCACGACACCGCTGTGATATAGGACTTCTTCCATGGACAAGGCGCAGTAACTCGCGATTAATTCAATCGCGATTTAAAGTGCTTTCTATAAAATAGAGTTTGAGAAAGTATTATGCATTCGAATTCTTAAACAAAAAAAAAAACCAAAAAATAAAAAAACCAACCCCCCAACAAAAAAAAAAAAAAAGAAAAAAAAAAAAGCAAATTTACATTCTACGAGCTACTGCTGAACAAGGCTATAAAGAAATCTTCTCCGAGCGTCGGCATTACACATTAGAGAAGCGCGGTGAATTTGCCTTGCTTAATACCTCGCACTGCGCCGCTGTTATACAGGACTTCAAACGTCTGTGAATTAATCGCCAGTTACAGTGCTTTACCTGTGGAATACGAGACATTGTCAAGTCTTTCTTTTGTATATTGGGGAAAGCGGCATTACTAAAGGCCATCGCGAGGAGAATTGTTTATTCCAGCAGAGTGGCGATTCAAGGTCAAACATCTGTACACGCGAAATAACTTGCGTAAGTTCATCGCGAGGAGAATTGTTTATTCCAGCAGAGAAGCGATTCAAGGTCAAACATCTGTACACGCGAAATACCTTGCGTAAGTTAATAAATAAACAACATAAAGCGGGCAGTAAGGACTGAAGATCTAGGTTACACGTGCAGATTGTACTAAGTGTGATTGTCCTACATGTTTCTTGTTTCAAATATATGGTCAAGAGTAGTCGATATTGTGCGATGTAGGCTTCAGTATAATGTGTATAATGTAAGTCGCCGTTACCTACAATTTCTGCAAGTAGATTGCGCAATGTGGATACCATCACTAAAGATCAGATATCTGGATCGTGAAAAAGAATTTTGTATTAGAGTAGGAGATCTCAGCTTCGCTGCTTCGACTTTAACTTGTGAAACCTACTCGTTGCTTTAGCAACGAGCTCGTTTCTAGTTATTATTATTATTATTATTATTCTTCATCCGTTTTTTTTTTTGTGACGGCTCAGAAATCACTCATTATTAAAGATATTACTATTCTGTTTTCAGTTTTCGATTCGAAATTAAATTTTCAAGATTTGATTTTTTTAATTTTCTAAATTACCGCTTATAAGCGCGCAGCGCCACCTACGACGCCAAAATTTTGAATCGCTATATCTTCCTTATTATTTGTCCGATTGGAATGAAATTTTCAGCATTCGATTCAGAAAAGGAGATGCAAGATTTTATGTCACTGCGTCAATTTCGTAGCTCTACCCCGAAAAAGTTGACCTTGACCCGATTGTTTTCATTTCAAAAAAAGTATTTCAATCTTAGATTTTAGACAGTAGGATGAAAGATTTTAATGGTCTGATTTGGAATATGAAAAATTTTTGAAATCGGACCATAAATAAAGTCACAATGAGCGTGGGAAAATTCGCTATGACGTCATCAAAGCTAATTAAATATTCATACGTTAATATCTCTCTTATTAAATGAGATATCGGCATGAAATTTTATATCTAAACATGTTTCCACATTCTTAATCTACCTCTAGAATGAAAATGGCATGCTGCCAATATTTTTGAAATTATTGAAAATTTTCGAATCAAATCTTTGGCAAGGTCTAGCGACTTTATTTGCAGTCGGATTTTGATCGGGTTTCTTCCATTCGATAGAGCGTTCAAATACCTACCAGTAAAGTGTTCTCAGATTTTCGCTAACTCTTACGGTTCTCGAGTTATTTGCGTTTGAACACGACAACCCCCTTTAAAGTGATGTTTGTGACGTCATCAACACTCATTAATTATTCATGAAATGTTTTCGCCTATAGCTCGCTTATTGAGGAAGATAGAGGTGTGAAATTTGGTAGCATGATAGAGATTGAGAATATCTACCGACTGACAAGAGGAATTTGGCATGGAGCCAAAATACAATCGAAAATACAATTTAAAACTTCAGGTACCTGTGTCTCGCTTATTGATAAAGCTAGAGGTATGAAATTTGGTAGCATAAAAGAGAATGCAAATATCTACCGACTGACAAAAGGGAATTGGCAAGGTGCCAAATTCCTGAAAATGACGTCATACTTTTCTAAATGACGTCATAACTCCCTTATTTTTCATCGTATCGAATCGGGGATTGTTGCAATCGATTCTGCGTGAAAAAGTAGTTAAAGGAGAAAGGTCTGGTCTCAGATTTTCGATATCTCTTACCGTTTTCGAGATATTTGCGGTCAAAGTTCAGTGTTTGGCCTTTCCTGAAAATACAATTTAAAACTTCAGGTACCTGTGTCTCGCTTATTGATAAAGCTAGAGGTATGAAATTTGGTAGCATAAAAGAGAATGCAAATATCTACCGACTGACAAAAGGGAATTGGCATGGTACCAAATTCCTGAAAATGACGTCATACTTTGTAAATGACGTCATATCTCCCTTATTTTTCATCGGATCGAGGCGGGGACGGTTCTGAAAATACAATTTAAAACTTCAGGTACCTGTGTCTCGCTTATTGATAAAGCTAGAGGTATGAAATTTGGTAGCATAAAAGAGAATGCAAATATCTACCGACTGACAAAAGGGAATTGGCATGGTACCAAATTCCTGAAAATGACGTCATACTTTGTAAATGACGTCATAACTCCATTAATTTTCATCTTATCGAATCGGGGATTGTTGCAATCGATTCTGCACGAAAATTTATATGCATAACATTGCCATCAAATTTTCGCTAACTCTTACCGTTTTCGAGTTATTTAGGTTTAAACACGACAACCCCCTTTAAAGTGATGCTTTCAACGTCACATAAAGTTCATTAATGTTTAATGAAATGGTTTCAGCTAAAGCTCGCTTATTAAAGAAGGTAGAGATGTGAAAATTGGTAGCATGATAGGGAATGAGGGTATCTACCGACTCTTTACTTTGAAATTTCATCTTTCGGCTATTTATTCTCACAGACACATACTCCCGTTTAATGAAAAAATTTTTCGAAATATACGACGTTTTAAGAGAATTACGTAAGATTTAATATTTTTCGATTTTCGCGTATGTAGCTTTTAGTTTTAATGGTAGATCTCTCAAATTTTCACTGTTATGTTCTCTAGGTTCATATCTTTAGAACTTTCATCGGCCGATATTATCTATCTCTTTTAGTTTGGCCTCTATTTCAATTTAAAGTTTTTTAAAAATTACGTAATGTTCAAAACTGTCTTATTTTTAGTCTTTTAGTTTCCAAAACATTACGAAACGATTTTCCGTAACGATTTTACTATGAAACATGTTTCCCGGTATTTGAAAGTGAGCAATTTAAAGATTTTTTTATAAAAATATCTTACTTGCGTAACTTTCAAGTATTTTTTATTCGTCGTATGAACAAATTATAAAAACAAGAGTTTGAGAAAGCATTTTGATTTCGATTTCTTAAACAAAAATCAAATTTTGGTCACTCTACTGATGAACAACGCAATAAACATATCTTCAGAAGCGCGGTCAATTTGCCTTGCTTAATACCTTGCACGACACCGCTGTGATATAGGACTTCTTCCATGGACAAGGCGCAGTAACTCGCGATTAATTCAATCGCGATTTAAAGTGCTTTCTATAAAATAGAGTTTGAGAAAGTATTATGCATTCGAATTCTTAAACAAAAAAAACCCCAAAAAATAAAAAAAACCAGGGGGGGCGCCCCCCCCCCCCCCCCCCCAAAAAAAAAAAAAAAAAAAAAGAAAGAAAAAAAAAAAGCAAATTTACATTCTACGAGCTACTGCTGAACAAGGCTATAAAGAAATCTTCTCCGAGCGTCGGCATTACACATTAGAGAAGCGCGGTGAATTTGCCTTGCTTAATACCTCGCACTGCGCCGCTGTTATACAGGACTTCAAACGTGTGTGAATTAATCGCCAGTTACAGTGCTTTACCTGTGGAATACGAGACATTGTCAAGTCTTTCTTTTGTATATTGGGGAAAGCGGCATTACTAAAGGCCATCGCGAGGAGAATTGTTTATTCCAGCAGAGTGGCGATTCAAGGTCAAACATCTGTACACGCGAAATAACTTGCGTAAGTTCATCGCGAGGAGAATTGTTTATTCCAGCAGAGAAGCGATTCAAGGTCAAACATCTGTACACGCGAAATACCTTGCGTAAGTTAATAAATAAACAACATAAAGCGGGCAGTAAGGACTGAAGATCTAGGTTACACGTGCAGATTGTACTAAGTGTGATTGTCCTACATGTTTCTTGTTTCAAATATATATGGTCAAGAGTAGTCGATATTGTGCGATGTAGGCTTCAGTATAATGTGTATAATGTAAGTCGCCGTTACCTACAATTTCTGCAAGTAGATTGCGCAATGTGGATACCATCACTAAAGATCAGATATCTGGATCGTGAAAAAGAATTTTGTATTAGAGTAGGAGATCTCAGCTTCGCTGCTTCGACTTTAACTTGTGAAACCTACTCGTTGCTTTAGCAACGAGCTCGTTTCTAGTTATTATTATTATTCTTCATCCGTTTTTTTTTATGTGACGGCTCAGAAATCACTCATTATTAAAGATATTACTATTCTGTTTTCAGTGTTCGATTCGAAATTAAATTTTCCAAATTTGAATTTCGTAATTTTCTAAATTACCGCTTATAAGCGCGCAGCGCCACCTACGACGCCAAAATTTTGAATCGCTATATCTTCCTTATTATTTGTCCGATTGGAATGAAATTTTCACAGTTCGAATAAGAAAACGATTTACAAGATTTTATGTCGCTGCGTCGATTTCGTACCTCTACACTCGAAATAGCTGACCTTGACCTTGACCTTGTCAGTTTCCTAAAATATTTCAAATTGAAAATTCCAGAATGTAGACGCCGAGATTTCATCGTCCTGATCTCAAATGTGAAAGAATTTTTAAGATTGGACCATAAATAAAGTCACAATGAGCGTTTGAAAATTCGCTATGACGTCATCAAATCTAATTAAATATTCATACGTTAATATCTCTCTTACTAAATGAGATATCGATATGAAAATCAGTGTTTAAACTTGTTTCCTCATTCTTAATCTATCTTTAGAAGGATATTGGCATCATGCCAATATTTTTGAAATTATTGGAATTTTTCGAATCAATAGTTTGGCGAGGTGCGGCGCCTTTATTTGTGGTCGGATTTTGATCGGGATTTTTCCATTCGCTAGAGCGTTCAAATACCTAACAGGAATGTGCTCTCAGATTTTCGCTAGCTCTTACCGTTTTCGAGTTATTGACGTTTGAACACGACAACCCCCCTTTAAAGCGATGTTTGTCACGTGACTTAAGCTCATTAATTATTCATGAAATGGTTTCCCCTATAGCTCGCTTATTGAGGAAGCTAAAGGTGTGAAATTTTGTAGCATGATAGGGAATAAGAATATCTACCAACTGACAAAAGGAATTTGGCAAGGTGCCAAATTCCTGAAAATGACGTCATACTTTTCTAAATGACGTCATACGAGACATTGTCAAGTCTTTCTTTTGTATATTGGGGAAAGCGGCATTACTAAAGGCCATCGCGAGGAGAATTCTTTATTCCAGCAGAGTGGCGATTCAAGGTCAAACATCTGTACACGCGAAATAACTTGCGTAAGTTCATCGCGAGGAGAATTGTTTATTCCAGCAGAGAGGCGATTCAAGGTCAAACATCTGTACACGCGAAATACCTTGCGTAAGTTAATAAATAAACAACATAAAGCGGGCAGTAAGGACTGAAGATCTAGGTTACACGTGCAGATTGTACTAAGTGTGATTGTCCTACATGTTTCTTGTTTCAAATATATGGTCAAGAGTAGTCGATATTGTGCGATGTAGGCTTCAGTATAATGTGTATAATGTAAGTCGCCGTTACCTACAATTTCTGCAAGTAGATTGCGCAATGTGGATACCATCACTAAAGATCAGATATCTGGATCGTGAAAAAGAATTTTGTATTAGAGTAGGAGATCTCAGCTTCGCTGCTTCGACTTTAACTTGTGAAACCTACTCGTTGCTTTAGCAACGAGCTCGTTTCTAGTTATTATTATTATTATTATTATAATAATAATGATGATGATGATAATAACAATAATAATAATATTCATAATTATAATAATAATAATAATGATAATAATATTAGCAGTAGTAACCTGATCACATGTATGATGTTATGATCAATATTCAATACATTAATATCTACAATGTTCACATAATTGTTAAATTGACAGTATTTATCCCAAATAGATATCTCTATTCACTCTGGTTCTTACTTCATCAATAAATATGCGTACTGGTGTTGATGTATTCAAAATACAATGAATTCCAACAGCGTATATAATATGACCCATTGTTTTGCACATGTCTACATACATGTACCACGATAAAATGCCAAATCAACAGGGCATTTAAATTTGTACATTTAACTTTGTATCTCGTACTCGGATAACAGATATAGCATACTTTTAAGCTTGTTGTCCTTGTAATGTATTGTAATGTAAATATTGCTGTTACGGGTGTTTTGGAGTTTGGTTTCGTATTGTTAAAGGCCCAACTGTTTTGTATAAACCTTTTTTTTTTGGGGGGGGGGGCATAAATATGAGTAAGTAAAAATGTACGGAGGGATTCTCAAAAATAATGAACGTTATGAATAAATCTTGATACAATGACCTGGATCATAACCAGGTCATGTATATACTTATTTCATTTTCAGCCCGATCGATAGGGATTGGATTTAAAAAACAAGCTAACAAAGACAAAATCAGAATACTACTAGAATATCTTTTACCGTTTTTGACTAAGAGTAAGCATCCCTCCTTTATATTTTTGATTCATTTGATTGAATATCCTAGATGGGAATTAAGTGTTCATTACATGGTACAGTGAGTTGACTGACCAATCGAAGGTCAAAGAAAGTGACATTTATTAATTAAGAGATCACTCAATTTCATCAGCGTCTACCCTCTGATACGTGAAAGTACAATGCAGATGTGATGGAGTGAAATCGTACTTTGTTGATTTAGTGTTAGTTGGTTGGTTGATTGGTGTTTTACGTCGCTTTCAACAATATTTCAGTTATATCGCAACATGGAAGCAGGAGGTTACCAACCTCTTAGACATAGTTGAGCAACCCGGCAATCGAACCCGGGTTGCAAGCCAAGCGCTTAACCACTACACCACGCCTGCCCCTAAATTTAGTGTTAGATGTACTCAGTTAGATTTATGTTATACACTTAATGTAGTTTATGTTCAATATGTATACATTGGGACTTGCATTTAATTTCTGAACTTAATTTGTATTCAAGTTTTAATCACTAGGAAATAAATCATTTTGAAAAAAAAAAACAATAGCTTCTTTACTGATATCAAGCAAGGAAATACAGGTCCATATGTTTTCTTTTATGTTATGCACAACCACTTTCATGAATGATACGAATTATGCGCTATGCGCATGCATGAGAAAAGGCGGCAGAAAAAAATAAGATCGGAGAGAAAATATATGGAAAGAAATGTGCTAAAACCGAGACAAAATACCTTTATTAGTGAAAAAAGAGGAATAACTAGTGTAAGGATTTATATCACTTCGTGTAAGAAGTACGTTTCTGCTTTTTGATGGGAAAATCGAAAATCAGCAACAATTCTAAGAGAAAAGGGAGTACCCCCAGCCCAAGTGTAGAACGAAAGAGCACAATATGCAACAAAAATGAAGAATTGCCAGAATCAAATGCAAAATATGCAACAAAGTGCGATGCAACACTATATGCAACAAAATTTGCCAAACGTTTTGCAATATGACAAATGACAAATCATATGCAAACACTGCATCAGGTTCAACCAATGATAAGCTATGGCACTCATGTGAACACTGATCAAAATATTTCACTGCTTGACGTCTTGAAAAGGATAGATCAACTTGATACCAGGTTAAAGCTTTTGGATAGTATTAACGATAAGCTAGGAGCGATTGATATACATGTAAAGCAGCTTGATGAAAATATGAAAAAGTTAGAAGAAAGTGTAAACGAAGTTGAAATCAGTAGACAGTTCGATAGCCAACGCATAAATGAATTACAAAGTGAACGTAGGAAATAAGAGGAACGAAATATAAGTGAAATTAAGGATATGAAGACCACTGTTAACGAACTGTCAGCTAAATGTGAGCAGTAAACCGAAGACGTAATTGATCTTCAAAATCGATCATAGACGAAAAGGAGGGAAAAAGATAGGGCGTTTTATGGAGGACAACATGAAAATTGAAGGAGCGAGAGGAACAATCAAGATCGAAAGAGCACATAGAGTAGGGCGACGTAGGAGGGGGAATCATCGCCCGATCGTAGCGATATTTCATTCATATACAGATAGAGAAAAAGTACGAGGGGCCTCGAAAAATCTAGAGGGAAGCGAATATGGAATAGGCCAATTTCAATGGTAGTCCAGGACCACAGGAAAATCCTTATAGAGGTGTTAAAGCGCGAGAAAGCAAAAGTATGTGTTCTAAACGTGATATTGTAAGTAATTTACACCTATCCAAATGATCTATCAGTTACTAGATGTAATATTGAAAAGAGATTTTCTAAAGATAAAACAGTAAACAATTTTGGTTCTAAGCTACCTAATCTATGCCAAAATACAGATATTATTATCTTGAATAGAAGACATGACTGTGACAATGATGTTGGAGATTATTCATTTAAGTTAAAAATAGTTGTAGTGCTGTCGATTATGTTTTAATAGATATTTTAAATATCGACAATGTAAACACTTTTGAAATACTAGACGTTTCAGAATTTTCTGATCATGTACCAATTGTAAATAGCATTCCCTTTAATCTTAATATATCAAATGAATATATCAAAGTTCAGGATATAATTGTTTGGAATGATTTAAAAGCAGATGATATAAAAGAATCTGTTATAATCTAGAATCTAACATGGACAATTGAAAGAAAATACACAGAAATTGGACAACAATAATGCCAGAGTAGATATTACAGTCAAAATATTTACTCAAACTCTTTACGATATTGTTTTTGGGGTTTTTTCCAGTGTGGTGGAAACGGCGGAAAATATCTAAGAAAAGATACTAAAAATGTTAAATCAAAATTTTTTTATTATAACTGTTAAAATCCCCCCCCCCCAAAAAAAATAAAAGAAAACATTCAACCAGGGTTATATATGTGCTAGACTAGCAACGTCACTGAGGAAGTTCTACGGTCGTTACAAGACTCTTATTACTCCATATGAAATCTCGTTATCCAGACTTTTAAATGATATTCTGGACTGAGACCGATTCCGATCACTTTACACAGATTTGACACCTTCTATACTAGAAGGTTACCTACTTCGACTTCTCCATATATAAATACATATGGAATTCACACGATTTGACTCTTTCTCCGGGGTATATGTGACGGGTGTTGCTAGCAAGCAGGAGATGCTAACTCTCCCCGGGCACCTGATCTCACTCCATCACAGGGATTCACATATGCTCTTCAAGTAGACATATTTTGTTATTTTCAATTTGTTTTTCATTTTCACTGATTTTGTATGTCCTATGGTTTCATGATTTTTGGACTTGTGGTTTGGATTTATCCATCATCTTTACATTCAAGAGAGATAACTCTAACATCAATCTAAACAGAGTTATGGTTGCAAAAGTGAATTACAATAAACATAAACGCAAGGCTAAATGTATACACAGACTAAAACAACAAAATGAGTTGCAAAAGCTCGCGAAAAGTAAACCCAATTCATTTTGGGAAAAAAAAATTTAAAAAAAAATTAAAGCAGTGTAAATCTAACCACAGCTCTATATCTCATATATCTCATGAAGAATTCATAAATTATTTCAAATATGTTTTTTTTCCAATGAATGTGTTGATGTTGTTGAAGATGATAATGTAAATCATATAATTGTAAATAATTTAGATATGGATATCAATGATAGCGAAATATTTGAAGCTATCAAAGGTTTATACGATATAAGGCAGTTGGAATAGATGGAATACCTGCAGAGCTATTCATAACGTGTTATAAACCATTAATACCATTGCTTACAATACTTTTTAGTCATATTTTCAACAATCAAACATATCTAACTGCATGGACTGAAAGCATCATTATGCCAATTCCCAAAAAAGGTGATCTAAGTAATGTAAACAACTATAGAGGAATCACCCTTATTTATTATATATCTAAAATTTTTAGCATTGTTTTAAGAAACAGACTTGAAAAAATTGCTGGAGAAAATAACATGCTATCTGAATTTCAGTTCGGTTTCAGAAAGAAAAGAAGAACAATTCAATGTATTCACATTTTAAATATGAAAATCAATCAACAATTTTAAAACAAAGGTAAATTATATGCAGCATTCGTTGATTTAAAAAAAAGCTTTTGATCTTGTTGATAGAAATACTTCAATTTGGGTCTAGCTCAAAATGTGTATATATGTTGAAAGTAATATATGATGATGTGAAAGCTTGTGTTCAAACTGCAAAATGAGTATCAGGTTTTTTTAATTGCGAATCCGGTGTAAAACAAGGGGAACCCTTGTCATCATATTTATTTCTTGTTTTTATCAATGATATGGAAAATGCATTAAAACTAATGAACTAAATTTATATTTTAGTATTGATAATATATGTATTATTATGCTACTGTTTGCTGACGACACTGTTTTACTGTCTAAAACAGCCAAAGGATTACAATCATTGTTAGACAATTTGCAAATATACTGTAATAAATGGGGAATACATGTTAATACTAATAAATGTAAAGATGATGGATAAATCCAAAGCACAAGTCCAAAAATCATAAAACCAGAGGACATAGAAAATCAGTGAAAATGAAAAACAAATGGAAAATAACAAAATGTCTACTTGAAGAGCATATGTGAACCCCTGTGATGGAGTGAGATCAGGTGCCCGGGGAGAGTGAGCATCTCCTGCTAGCAACACCCGTCACATATACCCAGTAAAATGAGTCAGATCGTGTAAATTCCATATGTATTTATATATGGAGAACTCGAAGTGGTTAACCTTCTAGTATAGAAGGTGTCAAATCTGTGTAAAATGATCGGAATCGGTCTCAGTCCAGAATATCATTTAAAAGTCTGGATAACGAGATATCATATGGAGTAATAAGAGTCTCGTAACGACCATTGAATTTCCTCAGTAACGTTGCTAGTCTAGCACATATATAACCCTGGTTGGGCAGCTTAACTGAAAGTCGCCTAGCCCTCAGAACAAAGTCACTGTAATTTGAACATGCTCTGGAATAACGTATTAACTGAGATATGAATACGCCGTATGCGGACGATGATGGATTGTTGCTACTTATGAAAGGAAAGTTTGTGATAGCGAAATTGAAATCGTCACGTTTGTCATAGAGTGAGGTGTTCAATTGACCATTGTCGAAAGACAACATAATATCTAAATACGAAGTAGAATTACTACTTTCTGTGGTTTCTTTGACCTCAAGTTCACTTGGATAGATGATGCTAAGGTAATCCGCGAATGAAGGATTATTAATTGAAAGCAAGTCATCTATATATCTGTAAGTAAAATTGAAGCCAAGAGCCAATTTTTTTTTTCCTTGCGAAAGCAAAGACTGAATGAGTTCAGCTTCGTATGAGTAAAGGAATATGTCAGCCAGAAGCGGAGCACAGTTAGTGCCTATTGGAATGCCGACAATTTGTTGAAAAACCTTACCTCCAAACACCACAAAAATGTTATCGATAAGAAAATTCAACATCTGGATGACAGCTGTTTCAGTGTATTTATTTTTGGAATCAGAATTTTCCCTAACAAAGTAAGTTTTATCGTGGCCTATTACTATATATTTGAATTTGCGGCTTCCGTTTTTACTAGTAAATGCATTTTGAATAATTTCCGTTAATCTGTCTTTTAATTTCTGATGAAGGATCGTTGTGTAAAGAGTCGAAAAGTCAAAAGACTTGATAGAGTGAATTTTAGTAAAACTTTTTGATTTTAGATTTTCTAACAACTCTTTTGAATTTTTAAGGATCCACATTTGATTAATTCCACTTCTGGAATATCTGTTTCGCAATATCTATGAAGGCCAGATTTAATTTCTGATAATATTTTTGTGAGTAGCATCGATACAGATTTTGTGGAAGACTTCGAGGAACCAGCGATAAAGCGTTGTTTGTACGGATTTTTGTGCATTTTTGGAATGCAGTACAAATATGGAAGTTCTAAATTTAATTTATTTGAGTCAATACCAAACGTATTGATTACAGATTTATGATTCTCGACTACTTCCGAAACCGAAAAGTTAGTGAGAGTGTAAGTAGGATTTCCTGGAGCTGAATTTAATCCCAATTCTTTCACTAGGCTGTCAAAGTAATATTTCTTACAGGTAAATGTATAATTATTGGATGCTTTATCTGCTGATGTAATGATATAATGCTCTTGGAGGAAGGTAAGTTCTCTGACAACAGCAGGATCTTTAAAAATTGATTCGAATCTGGTGTTTACAGAACATTGTAATTTTTTAAGTTTTGATCTTAGCAGTACTGCAATAGATTTTATCCATTCCGAAAGAGTGTCGATCTGTACTTCCTCTCTTTTTGCCCATCGTGTGGCATATTCCTCGCAGCAGTTCATAATATTCTCAAAATTTTGGCTCCATGTGAATGATCTGGGTTCTCTGTATTTTGGACCTTTAAGTAAAAGTTCTCTTAATTTAGTGTTTTTAACAATATCGAGATCACCAGTAACGACATGGCCACAAGGAGAATATACAAAATTAGATGAGGAACATGCACACGATTGAGGATGGCTTAAATATGCATTTTTGAAAACAGAAAAACTAGAAATACAAATCATTTCACTTATGAAAATAAAATTCTGGAAATTGTTGACCATTTTACATACCTTGGAGTTACATTATGTTACAATGGTACGGTGAAACTCGCTGTAAAACATCTTGCTGAGCAAGCCAATAAAGCCATATTTTCTTTTAAAAATATTTTCAGAAAGCTTGATTTTAAAGTTTCTGCAGTGTTATCTTTGTTCAATAAAATGATAACACCTATTTTTATGTATGGTGCAGAAATAAGGGGATTGTATGATGTAACTTTAATTAATAAAATCGTGTATAAATTTTGTAGAGAAATACTAAATGTTAAAACAAATACACCTATTTCTGCAACACTTGGTAAACTTGGGCAATATCCTTATAATGTTTTATGCAAAATAAGATGAATTAAATTTGGTTTGATATTGTCAAACATAAATCAACTTTGATTTATAAGGTTTATCAAAGGAAAAACACAATGTTGAATCGAATAATCACATAAATTGTTGGTCATATAAAATCAAACAGATATTGAATGAATTGGGTTTATTGACCTCTGGAAATATGAAAATACAACTACTAATAATTTTCTTATTGTAAAACAAAGGAATTTAGATATAATTTTACAAAATTGGAGAGCAGATATTAGATCAATGACCCGATTAGAATTTTACTCATCTTTTAAAAAGGCATTTGAATTTGAACCATATTTAGATTTCATTGACAAATTTAATCATATATATTTGTTGACCAGATTATGTTGCTCTTCACATAATCTATTTTTGGAAATTGGAAGGCATCGCAACATACCAAGAGATGAAAAATTTGTTTATGTTGCTCTTCAAATCATATTGAAAATGAATATCATTTTATTTTATCATGTCAAAAATATAGAGAGTTAAGAATAAAATACTTACCTAAATGTTCATAATCAAAAACTTGTGAAATTATTCAATAGTACAAAGAAACATTGTAAAGCTTTATCTAATTATATTTTCAATGCATTAAGAAAGAGAGAAAATGACTTACCATAAGACATACTTAAATATTTTAGTGTAATTATTAATGTATTAATATTATTATTATTTATTATATGGTATTATTTTTCATATACATATATATGATATGTACAATTGATTTTATTGTATTTTATTTATTATTGTATTCGTGATATAATATTGCACCTCCTGTATATCATTTCATATCAAATTATAATAATGTGTTACGCTAAAAGCATGTATTTGCTTAAAGCGCAATAAACTATATATCAATAACTAAAAGTCAAAAAGTGCGTCGAGACACTGAACCTATCAAGCTCTGCCGAATAACAATATCATTACTAGACTGTGTCAACCCTACGCACCGTTAATGGTATCTGCCCTTTAAACGTAACCAGGAAGTTTAAATATATGTTAAGTGTGATTCTCTGACAGCGACACGATAACTGCATTTATATGCGTATGATTGTAAGTAGTTGTAATTTTCTTAAATATGTTTTATGTTAAAATCTTTCAGAAGTAATATTCACAATCGCAAATATTCATTACTTTCATAATCCCTTATTCTAAACTGGAGTACAAAACAGGTTTTTGTATAAAACATTAGTCAATCTTCAATCACGGTCTTGCATATTGTCATTGATCTGGGCCAAATATGTGTGAATACATTATTAATCATATAAACGTTCACTCCACACCCTGAATCGGGAACACACTGTGTCTATAGAAGATATTAAGTTTGAAAGATATAATGAATCTATATGTTGAATCCGTGTAATAAGACCTTTCCCTTTCAGTAAAAACGTAATCTACAGATCAACCCGTATTATTCAAACATGCATACATGTGCAACTATGGCGAACGAGTGTTTAACCCTATAAAGGTCAAAGGTTGACATAAACAGGTAAAACTACTATCGTGAGTGTGGGAAAGCTGGTCTGCAAGACATGTGGGACTTTGAGTAAATAAAATCATCTATTACAATTCACGGAACTGTGAAAAGTCAAAAAATAAAAATGTATAAGGAAGATGCAGAGCACTTATTTTCATCAACGCCATCATAAAATTTAATTGAATTGAGAAATGTCACTGTGAACAGGGAAGTGGGCGCACATGCCAAAAGTAAAAAAGGGTCAATGCGATAATGATAAACAGGAGTGTCGTGTTTATCATTACTGAGATACAAACGGAGCTGCAAATTTATGGACTGTGCGCGGAAATCATATACTCCTTGTATTAAGTTGAAATTTTCGGAAGACAAGGGCTCTTATATAGTAACGTTAGAAGTTGAATACCCTCTGTTTAACTTGATCTTGATTATATTGTAAAACAATAATTCAAATCTATATTCTATCTATATTTCAATTAACATTTAGAATACACCGATTTCAGAATATTCTAATATTCTCATCTACTTAATTTTGCAATAACAGTTTTTACTGACTGTGAAATATCACCCAATTATGACGTATAAAAGTAACGTCGTACTTCCAGACTTGTATACTAAACGATAAATAGTGTTGTCTTGTACTCTGTAACACTGCTGAGTAGAAATACAACAGCTTAAGCAACATTGTTTCCCTCATTTTTTGTAAGGACTTTGGATTTCCTATTGTAAATTTCCCTTATCTAGATGGTGTCCCCGGACTACAATCATATGGTATTTATATCTGTCAATTGGTTCGGTTCGTTAGAGCCTGTCTGCATTAACATTTTGGATTTTCATGCAAAAAAATCTCATATTACTTTTAAACCTCTTACTCAGGGTTATAGATATCATAAACTTCGAAAACCTTTTTATTAAATTTTACAGATCTTATTCAGACATTTAATCTAGATTTGGAAATGTGACTTTTCAACAATACGTATCCAACGGAATTTCTCTTCCCAATTTCAACGGTGATCCAGTTTGTAAACTAAGGAGGATAAAAGGTTCCGATAACTTCATATCGGTGGGTTCTAAAATTATTTAACATTGACATCGACAGTATGACCCTGAGATCATCGCTAAGACCATAGTTCTTGTATTGGGTCCCTCTACAACACAAGCAGACTTTTGCTTGGGCGTTGCACGCTGACTAACAGGGCGCTGGGGACTCTATCAAGGATCTGAGCAAACTTCCAGATGGGCAGAGCACGGTTTAATTATGTTGATGTCGCCATACATATTTTTGATAACAGCATATTATTATTCTTGTATTTTTATGACCTCTCAATATGCGATACCTGTTGACCCTTGTTCTTTACATGGATGATTATTTATAACTTTTTAAATGTACGTCTTTTGATTGTTCTGCTGTTACGGTGAGTGGGAAGGTGGGCCCGTAAACCGGTTAACCACACCATTTGTTTGGATTTTGTCAAATTAAATGACCGTCCTAAGTCGGTATCGTAATTGCACTACAATCAAATATTTTTTTAATGTGTTAAATGTTCTATTATATTATTTATATTCATGTATTTTATAGCTCCATGGTGACTTCTGCCACATAACTGAGCCGGTAACTCCTCTTTTTTTCTTTTAGCTTCAACTTGTTTACCAAACTCTCTGATTGTGGCGATGAAACGTTTCATATCCATATACATCATTTCAACATTTGCTGTAATACTGGTCACAAAATTAAACGGTAAGTGTCAATCAACATCAAACACATAAAACGATCAATCTTACCCTTATCCTAACCCATATTTGGAAAGTATGCAACGACGCTTACTCAGGGCTCGCCACTTGTCTCACTTGCTCTATGAATGTCTATTATATCAACATGCGGATGGCTTCATAAACATCAAGTCCTGTAATGTTAAAGTAGTTGACGTAATTAAAGATTACCAATTCTCCCCTTATGATTGTGAAATATCTAAATGCGGGACCAAAAATTGCAAAACTTGCAACATCTTAATTACAGACAATTCTTTTACGAGTAATTTAACCATACAAACGTTTCATACGCATAGTTTTTACCATTTAAATTGTAAGAGTTCAGATATTGTATACGGTATTGAGTGTTCACTCTGTGGGTTAATATATGTTGGAGAGACAAAGCGACAACTCCGTACAAGAGTACCAGGTCACAGGTCAAAAATAGATTGTGGCGGAAACCAATTACTCGTCAGAAAAGAGAAGACTACTGGATAAAATGTCTCGGCACTGCTTTGCCCTATGGATGCAATGACAATATTACTAGTATTGGTAACCTCACTACTCCTGCGTGTCAATCCGTTAACGTACTCGGTTTATTCAACAAAAGCCAGAGGAGGCATCGGAGTCATGGTACACGCAAATACAACAAACCTGAAATACATAATATTTCCTTTGATGCTCTTTTGCCATTTATAAATAAACCTTTTGGGCCTTCATCACATTCGTACAAAACTTTATTCCATTTCACTCAGAAAATTACACGAGTTGTACTTATCGTCCAGACACCGTATATATACTGATATAAGTTCTGCAGAGTATAAACTAGATGGCATTATTATGGACATATCGACCGCTAGACTTTTTCGTCCCGTCAGGTCAGATATATCTATAGAAAAATCTAATCGCCCTTTCATCAAAATTAAATTTGCAAATAAAGGCATTGATTATTTAAATTTTGGCCAAATTTGAAATCATAAGTCTGTTTTAGAGAAAATACATCTATATTTCAAAAACAAACATCCACCATGTATTTCCTATAGCTACACAACATCAGTTGCATCCACAACTTATAATTACAAAGGGTTTCTACAGTGTCTTGATCTTAGCAACTCTGCATGCCATCCTCAACCGTGTGAATGTTCCTCATCTAATTTTGTATATTCTCCTTGTGGCCATGTCATTACTGGTGATCTTGATACTGTTAAAAACACTAAATTAATAGAACCCAGATCATTCACATGAAGCCAAAATTGTGAGAATATTATGAACTGCTGCGAGGAATATACCACACGATGGGCAAAAAGAGAGGAAGTACAGGTCGACACTCTTTCGATATGGATAAAATCTATTGCAGTACTGCTGAGATAAAAAATTAAAAAATTAAAAGGCTCTGTAAACACCAGATTCGAATCTATGTTTTAAGGATCCTGATGTTGTCAGAGAACTTACCTTCCTCCAAGAACATTATATCATTACACCAGCAGATAAAGCATCTAATAATTATACATTTACTTGTAAGAAATATTACTTTTGACAGCCTAGTGAAAGAATTAGGATTAAATTCAGCTCCAGGAAATCCTACTTATACTCTCACGAATTTTCGGTTTCGGAAGTACTTGAGAATCATAAATCTCACCTCAATACGTTTGGTATTGACACAAATAAATTAAATTTAGAACTTCCATATTTGTACTGCGTTCCAAAAATGCACAAAAATCCTTACAAACAACGCTTTATCGCTGGTTCCTCGAAGTGGCCGCATTCGGCGTATTCATATCTCAGTTAATACGTTATTCCAGAGCATGTTCAAATTACAATGACTTTGTTCTGAGGGCTAGGCGACTTTCAGTTAAGCTGCTCAACCAAGGTTATATATGTGCTAGACTAGCAACGTCACTGAGGAAATTCTACGGTGGTTACGCGACTCTCATTACTCCATATGATATCTCGTTATCCAGACTTTTAAATGATATTATGGACTGAGACCGATTCCGATCATTTTATACAGATTTGACACCTTCTATACTAGAAGGTTACCTACTTTGACTTCTCCATATATAAATACATATGGAATTTACACCATTTGACTCTTTCTACTGGGTACATGTGACGGGTGTTGCTAGCAGGCAAGCAGGAGATGCTCACTCCCCCTGGGCACCTGATCTCATATGCTCAAGTAGACATATTTTGTTATTTTCCACTTGTTTTTCATTTTCACTGGTTTTGTATGTCCTCTGGTTTCATGATTTTTAAACTTGGTTTAGATTTATCCACCATCTTTACATAGTACTTTGTGTCAAAGTATAAATCAAAGATATTGATCCGATATCCACAACTAGAAGTCGAAGAAACACGATAATACATATGTAAATAAAATATTAGCAATCACGAACCGCTGTCAAAACAGAGGTGGGATCAGGTGTCATGGAGGAGTAAGGATCCCCTACCGACCAGTCACACCCGTCGTGATATCATAAGTATAAGCGAAAAAGTATTATTCGCTGTCACATTATTAGTAGTCAAAACGGAGAACGTAGTCAAAATAAGTATATGTCATAAGTAGTAAGAAGACTGCTGTATAGTATAGGTAATACAGATGGATTAGTTACTGTGAAATAAGATAGTCAACATGTCAGACAACGATACATTGTATGAGCAAATAAGGTCTTTATAACGACCTAAAATTTGCGGAATGTAGACATGAGTCGTGATATTTCATATCCTTGTTTGAGTAACTTTTCTCCTAGTAGTTGACTTCGATAAATGAAAAAGCAATACTCACATGACTCTCGCGCATATCGAATCAATTGGGATACATAAACACCGTACGCAGGTGATAAAGGAATGTTACTACTAGTATATGGAAAGTTAACAATGGGGAAACTAAGGTCATCACGTTTGTCATAAATTGCAGTAGTAAGTTTACCATCTCGGTCAATGAGCAGTTCTAAATATGAAGCACATGAATTGGATATTTTAGTATCCTTAATTTCAAGTTCCTTGGGAAATATTGTCTGTACGCATGTATCAAAGTTTCTGTTATTTATAGATAATACATCATCAATATATCTGAATGTAAAATTAAAGGAAAATGCCAATTGTATCTTATTTTGCGAAGTTGTATCAGTTACTGTGAATCTTAATATCTAACTTTTTATAATTGTTTTTAAAAATTAGTAGTTTATTTAAAGGTCATCGGAAGAATAAAACCTTTGTCCATTTTTTGTTATAAAATCGTTGGTTAAGATCTTTGGAACGAAACTAGCGTTTCACTTTGTATTTAAATCTCACCTGTATAAGAGAATCGTTAAATTAAAACGATTGTTTTACCTATTTCTTGGTTATCTGCCCCTTTCTTATCAAACCAATTTGATTCGTCGAGTCGTGTGACGTAATATTAGGTCAACAGAAAGTGAAAGAAGTGTAAATCTACGAAGATGGCAAGCGAATATTCAGACGAGGAGGTGAAATTCAGGGTGATCCCGTATTAATATGAACCGCTACTGGACCAAAGAATTGGTATTCATTCCTACCAAACCTCAGAGAAAGGAGAAAATACTTCTTCTAGCGATTCTGAAGAACGAGGAGAAATGCCTCAAGTCGAAGATTGGTAAGATAATATTTCCTTGTCAGTGACCCTAGCCCATAGTGGTTACATTTCACTTTGTATACATGAAGATCTCGTCATTTATACACAAATGCTGAATATTTCTTGTGATACGATCCGTGCGAATACAGTAAACGATCCAGAAATTTCACAATAATGTTTTAAAGGTAAGGTACGACCGCTCAGCGTTAATAAACATGGCCTCGTTGACAAGCTATATTTTTTTCATTAATAGACATTATTGTATAGGGTGGCCACGGACTAAATCTTCGAAATGACACCAAAAAATTCCCTGCATGGAAAAATCAATAAAGTTGACAAAATTAAGAAAATCATGGAAATATCAGGAAATTTTACAATTTGCTCTTCAAGTACATATAATGTTGACAACTGGCGGTAATTTCTTTTCTTTCTTTCTTTTTTTTTTTTTTTTTTTTTTTTGAATTGTTAGACTTTGATGAGATCTACCATTTAGTACAAAGGTATTTTGTATGCAATTAATGATTATATTTAATTATCTTTGATAAACGTTAAGTCCCAAAAATTATCTTTTATGAGTCATAATTGAAATAATTTCACAGTTGTTGGAACGTTAACTTGAAAAATGGTAGTGAAAACTCACTGTTTTAGTGGGGCGGATATGTAACATCATTAGGTTGAGGTGTGCACTTCCGGAAAGAAGCATGAAAATTTGGCCTAGGGGGGTTTTGGGTATGCTGATTTCAAAAATTGCGGGAACCATGACGTCACTCCAGCCGTTCCCGCCAAAAATTAAGAAATTCAAAATGGCCGCCACAAAAAACGTTCTTGTCCATAAAATTGCTCTCAGTGGACCGATTTCAATGATCTTGATGTCTATACCTATGTTTCTGAGGTCAAGGAATACTATTAACTACATATCAAGACTTGTAACTAACATTTAGATGGCAAAAATATTAAAAAATTACTCAAAAACATAAAATTTCTTGCATAACGGCCTACTGATTACCACCTGAGTACCATTATTGTTTAGAAAATTTAAATTTTATGTCACCTGGCTTTAGATAGTAAATTTAAAATTCTCTGTTGCACTGTCCGGAGCAGAAACACAGCTGTGTACACGGCAGATTTGCTTTGACACACTTGCATCGTTTCGAACATTCTTTCTTGCACCCGCATTTCAACAGCTCTTGGCATCCTTTGGCTGCTTCTGGAAGAGTGGTCCAGCATGGAGTCCATGAGGAATCATCATTCACTTTCTTCCAGCCCCATAATTCGGGTGAAGGAATGTATGGCTCGCCTATTAGTGTCTGTCCCCATATATGCCCTGCCTGGTAAGCGGCCCTTTTCACATGCTGTTCCAGGGCATTCAGCGTTGGAGGAATGTTTTCCATATTTCGGTTTTGGGTAAACAAGTGTTTCCTGGCTTCATTCACATGACAAAGTTCTGAGGTTCGCTGGTACAAAAGTACAACGTATCTTTCTATTTGGTCCATGTCGTTGGGAGTTACATGACTTGGGTTGCGAGATAAATGCACAAACGTAGATGTGATCTGAGGCATATTGCGCCATACAGCCCAAGCCGTTTTCTTTCCTATTCCAAAGAATGCAGAAACAGTATCACATCCAGATATTGCATGCATAAACAGAAGGGCCCATGATGCATCATTGCCGAGTTCAGCTGAAAATAGGTGACATGGAATGTATCGAAGCTTGGACCCATGACCAAATGCTACCCATATTTCACAATCTTTTAAGACACTTGATACAGCAACTGCAAGAACCACCACATCTGTATCAGTTGCATGTATCATCTGCTTGGTGAATCCTCGATGGAAGGCATGGGAAGCATGAAACAAGAGCCGCGTGTCCGCCTCTTCTTGAGTACAGGACAAGTCCGTGAGGTCAGCCGGAGGAGATGAAACAACACTTGCGCCTTTCGTTGAAATGATTTGCTTTCCTTGTGGGATCTGAAACTCGTGTACAGCAATGGCAAGAAGTTGGAACAAGCTTTCTTTGTTTGAATCACACTGGAGGAAGTTCTTCCAGTTAGCAGGAATCTTAGTGTTGCTGGCTTCTCGGATTTGGTTACCAATGCCACGGTTCTGTCGCGTTTGAGACTTGAGGCTGTCGTCCTTATAAACATCCCAAACAACATCCAAACGGCCAACGTCCTGTAGCATGCGTTCTAAATAGGGCAAGAACACCAGCTGTGAATAGTCATGAAATGTCTTTATGGTTTCCTTTGACCTCTTTGGATCAAGTGTGTGCACGAGGGCAGCACCATCAATAATTCTAATTTCAACATGTGGTGCAGATTCTGGTTTTGGTGCCAACGATTCCAAGTAATCCATCAAATCAGATTTCGTCGTTTGGTGCATGATTCGATTTGATGCCAATGAGGGAGGCCAGGCATGATTTTCATGCATGAAGAAGGTATCCATATCACTGTCTCGCGATTGGCACGAAATGTACATACGTGAGAATAGATTAACGTCATCCCGCAAGTTCGAAATTTTGGAGGCGGAAACAGGCTTCTTTCCCGAACTAGAATTAAACAGAGGTAGATTGTTTTTGTGAATTGTGTCACTGAATGATTTACTATCAGCATTAATACGCTCTGCAACAAACTTCTGGTATTGTGTTTTGCCAATATTCTCTGCAGTCCTTATTGTTTTTACAACGCTATCAGGCATAATCCTTTTGTTGTCAAGCGTGTATAACTCTGTGCCAGAATCAGCAAAGGGGTTTCCAAGTTCCTCTATTACATCGATGACATTCTGGACTTGTGATATGAACGCCTTCTGCACACTTGGTATCTGTTCATGGTGACGATCTGTGTCCTTTTTCGTGGAGTGTTTCTCATCGTACTCCATCAAAAGTCTAGCTGTTTCTGGACCTGCAACCATCCATCGTCTCAGTGCGGCTTCATTCTCTGTGATACCTATCACACCTCCATCTCCTTTCACCATTGCATTGAGCTGTTCGTGAACCTGGTCATGAGCTAGTGCCGAGAACTTGCGAGTCGATTTCTGTGTGACGAAGTTGCCCTTAAGGAACTCTGTGTAGATGGTTGGGCTGTTCATCTCCAGGGCAAGAAGATCTCTGACATGAATCGTCATCCAGCATGAATAATGGTAGTGGTCAAGGGCAAACATCCATGGAATAATCTTTACAAGAGAATTCAAGTAGGAAAAAAAATTTGGTTGACGCTGTGATCTAAGGAACTGTAGGAATAGGAGTACCAGCTGCCAAACTCTAAACCAGTAATCAAACTGCGGATGCATCGATGCCATCTTATCACACCACACATCATAGCATAGTTGTTTATCTTCCGGTGTGTTTCTTTTATACTCATCAAAAGACCTCTGAAGTAGGATGAACAGAGCTACTGCTGTTATTTGATGAGCCCATTGAGCTCTGGTTGTGTGTGAACCCTTCTGTAGACTAGTGGCACGCCCTTCAGTTGTAACATTGGCTGACGTCATCACATAAGTCCACCCGCTTCCGTCTAGCCAGTCACCAATAACTTTCAACATGGCCATTTCTATGTGGAGACCTCCCATCATGATAAGATATCGTTTTTCGCCATACTCTTCAGGCCATTTCCATTGAATTCTTTTGGCGATGGCATATAATGGTTGGTCAACAGTCAGCACAGGCATCTGGTTAGGATTGCATCGAACTGTGATCTGCCGGATGATATCCATTCCATGCTTGACCATAGCGGGTGAGTGTGCGGCATCTCGAAATAATGGAAGCAAAGTGATAATTGCAGGGGGCTTCGGCACAGACTCCTGTACACTAGCAAAGTAGGCTGACCATGATACATCCTTGTGCGGTTTTCATCTGCCAAAAGTAAATTCACCTTTTCGAACCAAGGCATATCCATTTGTTCTTCACCCATGGCAGCAGGAATCACCCGACCCTCAGTTACTGCTGGAAAAATGTTACCAGGGAGCGTTATTGGGGGCACGTTAATGTATGACCTTGGTAGGGACTTTATATATTTCAGCTTTTGATGGTTCTGGACTTCAGGAATCGTCTGACGGACCCTGACAACACCCGGATTGTCATTCGTATCATGTTGAGTGATGGATATTGCTGTGCCATGGAAGGAATCAAAACTTGAAGTAGATGAAGGATTATGATCAATATTGTCGAGGTTTCCGGTTGTAAACAGATTGTCTTTGAGAGTACTAGGACAGACAGTGCCCTCTTTATCATACATATCAATTACTCTGTTGGCTTCATCTGTAGAAAGTTGTAAAACTCGATCGTATGATACAGACAGACCTTTCTCGAACAGAATATCAATGAGATCACGTTTCCGTGTCTTGTTGTGGATGAGTAGCCCAAGGTACAACGGAAGAACAGTCTCACGGTCAGAGTTGTGCCTCACTGCAACTGATTCCTTCCTACAGCGTTTGACAGCGTTAAAGACCAACAACTGGGTAATGGATGAAGCAGCTGTGCTTGTTGTATTGTCATTCATACGTTGCCCTGCATTTGGACCACCTAGAATCATCTCTACCAATGCAGATAGAAACACTGGGAAATCGTTATACTGTTCATCGCATAAGGAACCATTGAATTGATATTTTTTCTCAAGTATTTCTTTGCGAACAAGCTTTGCTACTCTCATCAGCATAACAGCTTCATCATCTGGATCAGGACGACAGGCATCTAGCAAGGCATCACCAATATCGTTCTTGAATGACAATACAGTGCCAAAGTTGCTGTTATGGGCTTCCAGATCTGGAATATGGTGCAGAAGTTTCTGGGTAAGTCTGGTTGAATGAATGTTTCCAGTAGTGACACCACCTAAAGTTTGTAGTCGTTCACTATATATTGCTTTGAGATCAGTGAGTTTGAAAATATGATTTCGGTCCCCATCTACTTGACCATATTCCTTAATATGCGAAACCACCTAGGCGAATGCGAGTGATTCTGCATTAATTTGATGACACTTATCAGTCGAATGCCTTTGTTGAGATCTTTGTCTGTTATAAAACGATGTCAAGCACTTTAAGTGATATACGGCATGCGATCATGTCTCCTGCTGATAACTTGGCCAATACCTTTGTGTCTTGGAGTTCGGTAGCGATTTTTCGGACACGGGTATCACGGGACATTGTTTCTGCTTTGTGAAAGTCTCCCGTGGTTCCATCACAGAAAAGACAAGCTGTCTGATGGAGCTTTTCTTCATCCATGGGACATGCTGAAGTAGTTGATCTACGGAGGTTTTTTTTATGTGGTGATTGGGTGTTCATACAAGCTTTTTCTTGCAATTTCCTAGCTCTCTCCACTTTTGCTGCATTACACAGGACGTAACAACTTTTATGCCATCTAGTTTTATGCCTTGTCATTGTGTTTTCCATGCCATCACCATCATCAAGTCGGGATATGTTAATACTTAAGGGCACCGTGTTCAATTCATGAAAGGCAGACAAATTAGTCGCCAGAGAAGTGTAACCTGTTGCTGATGGGTTTATTAGTGTTCCTCCATGTTCTTGACACAGAACACAAATGTCCCAGTTTATCGGTTGAATAGATGTAGCGCCTTCTCGAAGAGCGAGCTTAAGTCGTTTGGACATGGTAACTTATTGCCTAGAAATAAGTTAAATGAGTATTTCACACTACTTGTTTTACACTATATCATACACCATTGTACAAGTGGCGACACCTATATTGCAAGCTCCCATATGTTTTGTAGTCAGTTTGTTTGTCACGTGCGCAGCATTGTAACGTAATTGATCTACCGCATTGCGATGATATATGTACGTGTGACTGTGGCCAACGAGTGATTTGTGTTTGTATGTAATGCTTTAATTTTGCTTTACTCTTTAATGTGGAATGTTTAAATTGAACTTTTAAGTCTCGATACATCTCAAGCACGTTTCCGGGTCGGTGTTCAGGTTTATACTGAATAATACGCAATCATTGTAAAATCGCCATTTCCCCTTTATTTTCGAAAGTAACAAATCAGCTCTATCAGCATGTCAAATTTGTTTAAAGTCATTTTTATATAGGACTTTGTATTTAATGATGAGTAACAGCTAGTTTCTACTGAAATAGATATCATGATGCATAATGAATTCTCGATAGCAGTTAAGCAAAGGAGAAGTGGCAAATCATACCTACGTTCGATTAAAATTATATTTTTTTTTCAAAATTCGTATGAAAAAGAACATGTTCAGTCTTTTTATGCATTTTATCGGAGTCCTTGACCTCAGAAACATAGGTATAGACATCAAAATCATTGAAATCGGGTCACTGAGAGCAATTTTATGGACAAAAAACGTTTTTTATGGCGGCCATTTTGAATTTCATGATTTTTGGCGGGAACGGCTGGAGTGACGTCATGGTTCCCGCAATTTTTGAATTCAGCATACCCAAAACCCCTTAGGCCAAATTTTCATGCTTCTTTCCGGAAGTGCACGCCCCTTTCACATATCCGCCCCACTATTTTTGTGCATTTTTGGTCAGGGAAAAATGTTTTAAAACTTTGGGAATTCAAGGAAATTTCAGGAAATTATATTCTTCAAAATCTGTGGCCACCCTATATGTACAGAAAAAGATTCCGTTGAGTGTTTGTGTTTGTTTAAGGTGTATGGACTATTTTTCAGAGATACAAATGTAAATCAGTAAATAATAAAATCATTGCCATGATTGTACAGACATCAGGATGGTCATAAAGAAAAACATATCCCTCCCCTATGATTTTCAACATGTAGATAATAATAATAATAATAATAATAATAATAATAATAATAATACATATAAATATATATATATATTTATTTATATATATCTATTATATGAGTATGGCAATGTACGGTAACTACATTTACTCTTTATACATGTGAGTATTCAAATTCATTATACATATAAATGACAAAAGCTATTTTGAAATTTCAGGTGCAGTTGAAACCTCTGCTCACAAATGTCATCTGCTCTTGAAAGCAGGTGTTGCCATTCCTTTATGCTATGTGAGGATGAAGGAGGTGAACTTGAGTGTGTGACTTTGCATGAGGGATTTATAGTTAATTTTCTCAATACCCATGTGTTACAATTGGCCTTCTATGAATATCTGGACAAGTATGGGCAAGTTGGTGATAAAGAACCAATCCATGAGTGAGTTGATATCTATTTCATTATTTTCATAAACAACTTCTTCTTCCATTAGAATGTTTACTCAATACAATTGAGTGTTATATAACTTAAACTTAATGAATGTACATGCAACTCATACATATTGAAAATATCAAACAAAAATTAGTACGGTATTAATTTTACCGGTATGAAAATATATTTTATTTATACAATATGATATTTCCTTTACAATATGATTACATGGTATGTTATTTA
This sequence comes from Pteria penguin, assembly GCA_035048485.1. Classification (NCBI taxonomy): domain Eukaryota; kingdom Metazoa; phylum Mollusca; class Bivalvia; order Pterioida; family Pteriidae; genus Pteria; species Pteria penguin. The sequence goes on from CM068584.1 coordinate 1,569,203, forward strand.
TAAGAAGAGCGCATCAAAGATGCAATATACCGAGTTGCAAAACTTACACATCAGAATGAATAATGTTTTTCTAAATGCAGTATTTAACAATATTTTTGACGCGTAGTGAGTAAGTGTATGATGTTTTATAGCAGTAACACAAAATGTACTCGACTTATAGTCCAGAAAACAATTTTTGAAACCCCTCCTATGACCTTGACTTTTGACCTTTTGACTTCAAAATCAACAGGACACATATTTGACTCATGGTGAGTAAATGTATGAAGTTTCAAAGCAGTAGCACAAAACGTACTCGACTTAGAGTCCGGAAACCAATTTTTGATAACCTCCCCTCCTCCTATGACCTTGACCTTTGACCTTTTGATCCTTAAATCATTTTTGGCTCAAGGTAAGTTTATGAAATTTAAAAGCAGTAGCAGAAAATATACTTGACTTATGATATAGTTCGAAAACCAATTTTTGATACCCTCCTCCTAATAGTCCTATGACCTTGACCTTTGACCATTTGACTCCAAACTCAATAGGACATCTTTGACTCATGGTGAGCAAGTGTATGAAGTTTCAAAGCATAAGGTCAAAAGGTACTTGACTTATAGTCTGGCTGGAAACCAATTGTTGACGCCCGCTGTTCTCACATAAAATTAAGAGCCGAGTTTTGCAACTCGGTTAATAATGTAAATACAGTAAATATGTTCTTCTACCCTCTTGTCTTGTAACTACTATCAGAAATACTTTTCTTTCGCAAGAATATACTGGTTTCAAATATCCGACAAACTATTGATAAATTTCTTTTAATCATGCAATTAAGCTACTATCATGGCATGTATTTCTCTAATGCCAGTAATGGGATATTCCCACTCGATGCCTTCACTTCAAGATTTACATATAACGCCCCATACATTTTTAGGAAACAGAAAATGTTCATATTAATATATCATGGGTGGTGACTTTGCTTTGATAATAGTTGTAAGCCGTAATTACTGTAAATACTTGAATACCTTTGAATGCACTTTAAAACCATACTAAATTCAAATATTCCGAATTATTTCCTATCTTTTTGACTTATCCTTGAAAAACCTCTTCTTCAGACCTACGTGTACACAATGTAGCTGCTAGCTGCATACAGAGACGAACAGAATGAATAGGAATGATCTAGAGGGACGTGTGAAGAATTGTTGGGTTTTTTTTCATTACAAAATGAAACTTTGTGACGTCATCTTAGTATTTTAAATGCAAAATAAAGTCATTTTGCTCATTATTTTTCTTAATGTTGACATTTGATACTATAATTTTGTTTCATTTAATCATATTCAAGGTAAAGGAAACTGCAGTGAAAACATTTTGTTTCTTGAAATGGCTACACATTGAGCGTGTTTCTCTATGCGCTATCTAATAGGTAAAATTCAAGAAACCAGTTTTTATTAGACTAGTGTTTGGTATATATTTTCTATCTTTCTTTTCGTGTTTTGATATTTATGTAAGTGTTTGTATGTGTGTGTCCTGATGAAGAAGCAGATTCCTTCGAAAATTTGGCAATTTTTTAATTGTTTTAGTGTCGTTATCGCTTACCTGTGCTTATATATATATATATATATATATATATATATATATATATCTATATATATATATATATATATATATATATATATATATATATATATATATATATATATATATATATATATATATATAACTCTATTGTGAAATGTAGCTCAGGTGAGCTATATGGTCCATGGCCCTCATTTTTAGTTTTTATAGACAGTAATTTTAGTCAACAAAAAGACAGCAAAATTAGATTTTACTTAGAAATTGTATCTTTAACCTTGGTAATGACTTTTGAACGGCAAGAAATAAAGTCTTCATATTTGGCATGAATGCTCACCTAATGAAACCATCAAGGTCAATGGTATTGTGACCATAACACTTTTCTGTAGGAAGGGAACTTTTTTTCTGATTCTTAAGGCCTCCTTGAACAGATCAACAACATACCCTAAAAAGAAAACAAGAAACCTCTAAAGAATACATTGCTGGATGTAATAATCGTGGCGTGACATTAACCATTCAATCAAAGTTCAAAATTCGTAAAACATATATTGTCTTTATTTACCAAAGGAAGACTACATGCCTCCAAAATTTTAATTCCATTGGCATACAAATATTTCAGTTTTGAAATTTATATCATTTACTATATGAACAATCCTCTTTCAAGCTTTAAGAGCATGTTCTCCTTTTTTTTAGCTTTGGGATAGGAGATTATCCACCTTGCTTGTCCATCTTTCTCACGGACAGCCTGCTCTCTATTGGCATTATGGCTGGTATGAAGAGCAGCACTAACATTTGGAAATTTGTTTAGATCAAACTTTGGGATAGGAGATTCCCCACCTTGCTTGCCCATCTTTCTCACGGACAGCCTGCTCTCTATTGGCATTATGGCTAGTATGAAGAGCAGCAGTAATATTTGGAAATTTCTTTAGATCAAACTTTCTTCAGCTTCAAATATATCAAATGTAAGTAAAATGTCTCTTTTCAAATTGGCTTAAATTCACATAATGTAACCATAAAGTGTAATATGTAATTCATGTATAATGTACAAACCTTGCTTTCATCGCATCATGAAAAAGTGTTGGAATTTAGGGGCACACTGACACACTACTTTGTGAAAAGATACCAGCTGAGATGTCTGTTGGAGACAGTTGCCTTATGCCCTTTGATATGTACATATTGGTGACAACAAGTTTTATTTCTTTTTAGATTTGTTATCCTAAAGAAGATGTAAAAAGTCAAAGCGCCATATCAAATAGTGTGTTTTGCGATCACAGCGAAAAAATGACATAAATATGCCATTTTCTGACGATCAACTTAACAACCTCATATATATAAAAGAAATATGTTACTTTCGTTTAGCATCATAAACTTTTAGTTTTTACTAAAATAATAAACACGTATGTTTCATCAAAATGAATTGCTTTTCATACCTCATTTAATCCATAATCTTTCTTCATCTATTTGACGGTGTAAACAATTAGGAAAAAGATCATGATGTCCCTCATGTGTATTACACTTGTGATTTAAAATAGAGTGCCATTTGGCCAGAACAAGGTCCCATTTCCATTTGATGTTGCTGCATCCCAATACAGATGATTGGAAATGGAATGAGCCCAGTCTTGAACAATTTCACAATCTTTCTTTCTGGAAATACCCATTAGTTTTTTCATAACTCCTGGAAATAACCAAAAAAAAAAAAAAAAAAAGAAAAAAAGAAGATTCATTGACATAACTTGGTTAACATGCTTTGAGCTCAACTGAGTCAAAGGCTGAAGTGAGCCATTGTAATAGCGCTCCGTCTGTCATCGTCCATCGTTCAACTTTACACATTTTCGACTTCTTCTCCATAAATTTTAGGGAAAATACTGAAATTAATATTTTACGGATCTGAACTTAATTACATTATAAATTTCTACTTGAGCCATTGTTGAAGACAAGTATACATAATCTTTCACAAAAACTAATATACATGTAATAAGATGTGTTTGTTGTTTCACTTAAGTCCAAAAAAGGTATTTTAGCGCCAAGGTCATTGACCGTGGTTTCATTTGAAAGGGCGTAATTAGTGGAGTATATCAAATGTAAAAATATGACAAAGATTAAAATTGATAACAGATAGAGAAACAAACAGACAGACAGACAAATGGGATAAAATCAATTTGTGTAAGCATAAAAATTAATTTTACCTGAACAAGTTCTTTTGCCAATATTTTTCCTCTTTCTAGGTCCGTAATTGAGTAACTGGAATACTTCAGCAGTATGTCCTTGAGAGCAATATCTGGCATCCCCTCCTAACCTCATCGTTCTTTTCTGAAGATCATCAATGTTCTGCCTAACGGAATCTTTCCAGATATTGTCAACACTAGGAATTAAATAACTGGCTCTAATACTTCAGAACGTTCCATTAGACATGCAAGAAATATTACTTCGCTTGAAAACATTGAGAACATTGTTGGCACTAGAACCACTAAACAGAATGGCTCCGGACAAAAACAAATTTCCAAGAGGAAGGCGTTTATACACTGGTTAATTTTTCCAAAGAAATATATGCCCTTGTGTGCATGTCATGGAGAAAGAAACTAACGATCCCATCTGCTTTGTGATTATAACTTGGCAAGGCTGGGAACATAAATGGCAAACAGATAGCAATTCTTTAAGAGTTGATTCAAAACAATATCTTTCCGTTCTCCAACGTGATCATCATACTCCACATCATTTATGTCTCTAAAATAAATATAAAAAGATTTTGTAGAACCCGTGTTATATGTCATAACCTATGATAAATATAACAAGTTAAGCAGGTTCATTTCACATACAAATATATGTATATGCAAAGTTCAAGGTCAAAAAGTATGGCACTGCATAAAATTTTCTTTTCACAAAGAAAGCAAAGTGAAATATCAAAGCCCTAACTCTTAAGGTCCAAAAATTATGATTAAAGTTTAAGTTAAAAGTTTTTGAAAAGTAGGTCAAAGGCAAAGATCATAATGTGAAAAATCATGGTACCAAATGAAAGGTCTTATAACAAGGAATTCACGTACAGTGAGGTGCAGTCCTAACATAACATTATGTTAACGTCGCGTTAACGTGAAGTTTGCTTTCCTCGTGCGCTCAGGACTGCTGAGCACACGCGTTTCCGTTAACGCAGATCTCCTCGTGAACTAAATTTTGAGACTGCGTTAACGCGCTGGACTGCCGCGTTCACGCGCTTGGCTGCCGCGTGAACGTGGCTGACAGCCACGTTCGCTTGCTTACAACTTAGATAGAGAAGGATTTAAAGGAGAATCAATATATACATTGTATATTTAAATATAAAAACATATTACTGTGTGCATGTGGGGAAGTATTTAGAATTAAATAAAACGCTTCCGAGTAAAGGGATGAATTTGAAAAATATTGAATACAATTTCCGAAAATTGAATATAATGAAATTTATTCTTACTTTAGGATAATAATAATAAAAATAATAATAATAATAATAATAATAATAATAATTGAATTAATGAAAAGAATAATAATGATGATAATCATAGTATTCATATATTATGAAAAATAGCTAAATAAAAAAACAATTGTAAATATATAAATAAGAATAAATACATAAGTAAATTATAAATAAAGAAACAAATAAGAGATAAATGCATAATTTTATTAATTAAAAATAAATAAATAAAATAGAATTAGAATGTAATTTTCCTAGAGTCTTTATAGAATAATCTAGCGAAGTTTTTCATAAATACCTGAGTGCATGTCTACGCGGTAATTTCCATTATTATATTACATATGAAACCCTTAATGCGGGGTGTCATTTTAAAATCACATTTAATGCACGTATATATGGCGACATTTGCGGTAATTTAATTAGATTCCTTTTATTTCCTCCATCCGTACCACTGTAAAGAGAATTACAAATGTAATCATGTGAACGCGCGACTGGACTGAGCGCACGCGGAAATAAATAGCGTTAACGCAAATTTCCTCCCGCGTTAACGCAAGGAGCGCACGCGCGTCCGGTCGAGCAGTCCTAGCACGTGTGCTAAAGCAGTCCTCGTGACCGCTTTTCGCGTTAACGTGAATGTTATGTTAGGACTGCACCCATCTGTATGAAATATTTAAGCCCTACTTTATACAGTTGCAAAGTTAGAGCCAAGGTTATTTTTCTTAAAATGGGTCAATCGTCAAGGTCACAAAGTCAACCTTTCTGGTATCACATGAAAAGAAGTGTTACAAGTAATACACATATGAAATACAGATGGGTGCAGTCCTAACATAACATTCACGTTAACGCGAAAGGCGGTCACGAGGACTGCTTGAGCACACGTGCTAGGACTGCTCGACCGGACGCGCGTGCGCTCCTTGCGTTAACGCGGGAGGAAATTTGCGTTACCCCGATTTATTCCCGCGTGCGCTCAGTCCGGTCGCGCGTTCACATGATTATATTTGTAATTCTCTTTACAATGGTACGGATGGAGGAAATAAAAGGAATCTAATTAAATTACCGCAAATGTCGCCATATATACGTGCATTAAATGTGATGTTGAAATGACACCCCGTATTAAGGGTTTCATATGTAATATAATAATGTTAATCACCGCGTAGACATGCACTCAGGTATTTATGAAAAACTTCGTCAGTTTATACTATAAAGACTCTAGGAAAATTACATTCTAATTCTATCTTATTTGTTTATTGTTAATTAATAAAATTATGTATTTATTTGTAATTTGTTTATTTATTTATAATATACTTATGTTTTTTTCTTACTTATGTATTTACAATTCTTTTTTTTTTTGTAATTTAGCTATTTTTCATAATATATGAATACCATGCTTATCATCGTTATTATTCTTTTCATTAATTTAATTATTATTATTATTATTATTATCATTATTATTATTATTATTATTATTATTATTATTATTATTATTATTATTATTATTATTAATATTATTATTATTATTATTATTACCCTAAAATAAAAATAAATTTCATTATATTCAATGTTCGGAATTTGTAGTCAATATTTTTTAAATTCACCCTTTTACTCGTAAGCGTTTTATTTAATTCTAAATATTTATCTACATGCACACAGTAATATATTTTTATATTTAAATATACAATGTATATATCGATTCTCCTTTAAATCCTTCTCTATATAAGTTGTAAGCAAGCGAACGTGGCTGTCAGGCACGTTCACGCGGCAGCCAAGCGCGTGAACGCGGCAGTCCAGCGCGTTAACGCGGTCTCAAAATTTAGTTCACGAGGAAATCTGCGTTAACGCAAACGCGTGTGCTCAGCAGTCCTGAGCGCACGAGGAAAGCAAACTTCACGTTAACGCGACGTTAACATAATGTTATGTTAGGACTGCACCTCACTGTATCAAGGCTTTACTTCTTATGATTTAAATGTTTTGTTCACCTTGAGGTTAAAGGTTTTGTGATGGACAGACGGACGGACTAATGAGATTTAATTCCCAAGCGCTTTCCTTAAAACGGGGAACAGAATGAAATTTAAATATATAAATGCATATTCTGGTCATACAAATAATATAATCATTTCCTTTAAGAGATAATTAAATATAAAATTTGATTTTATTTTTTATTTTTATTATTTTTTTTTAATTATTATTATATTTTTTTTTTTTTGCATATATATACATTTTACTGGAACATTTATCATTCTGTATATTCTATTTTAATATATTTGAAATATTATGTTGAATGTAGTTATAAATATACTAACGGTCTCATTGTCCTCATCTGATAGATTGTCATCTTCATACTCATTTGGCATCCACTCATCATCTGGCTCCTCATCTAACTCATCACTAAGCAATTCCTAAAATATAAAATAGATGTATATGTATATAAATAGGGACTCACCATCTAATATATATTGAACAGTCAATGTTTAAATTTTTGATGAGTGAATCAGATTTCAAGATTTAATTTCTAAATCAAAATGTAAAATATTATGGTTATAAATTAAAAGACCTGAAAGCCAGGAAGAAATATATATTTTTAATATTGTTATGTAATCCCATTTCCTGTAGACTATCACTGTAGGAAGGTTCTTAGGGCAAAGCAGAGGAACAGTTGCAAGTACATGTTGGGCAATGAATGGCTGTTGGGGGTGAAGCTTTTTGTTGCACATAAGTCTCTGATTGGTCTGTCATAACACCAACATGAACTAAATCAGACACTGACACACACATGTCTTTATCTGTCTGAATTCCTTGTGTGGTATTTTTTATCTCTGTTTGTACTCCTTTTACATACACCTACAATAAAAAGGGATCATAAGACATAAGTTATAATCAACACAAGAATTTCTTAACATTAATTATTAATGTAAAATACTTAAGTAACTATGTTATTAATAACAATGTACCACGGCAGGATCAATAAATTGTGAAAATCAAAAGAAACAGAGCATCCATTTCTGTTGTTTTCTTCATTCAAATTCATTATCAAATTGCAAAAATGAATGTTCTAATTATGAAGAATTTACATCTGGTATGACAATTAATAGCTCTCTGAATATTCATCATGGCTACCTAAATATGTTCACGATCAGTATAATTTTTTCTTTGTTTTGGCCAAATACATGTATGTTTGAATGAAAAGGAAAAACCATTTTAACTTTATTTTTTTCCCATGAGTTACAATGTACTTTAAAAAGCCTATAAGAAATCTTATTTTAAATTATAATAAGGTTACATCTAACCCTGATGTTTCAGACTCTATTCCTTCGTCGTGTTCTTGTGAAAATTCTAAATATGTTTATAAACCGGCAGGTCATGTTATTACTGGTGACCTAAACTGTATTTCGGACAAGAAATTGCGCACCCTTTTTGGAAAAGGACCTAAATATAGGTTACCGTCCAGGATAGATTTCAATAAATGCCGTGACGTTATAGAAGACGCTTTAACTACATATTGTAAACGTTGGTGTAAAAAAGAACAGGTGAAGGTTCATTTGTCGATATTCGTATTAAGAACTTTACGGAAAATCCGCATTTATTTCAACAGCCTAATACATTGATGGCAAATTCTATTAAAAAGAAGATAGCTGATTTACATGCTAAATATGTCTTTGTTCCTGCTGATAAAGCAGGTAATAACATAATAGTTGTTTGAAAACTATATTATATTGAAGTACATAAAAACGAATTAAACTCCACTCATACACATTTGGAAAGCCCTATCTAAACAGACAGCATCTTGCACGATCACCTCATAACCATGTCCGACTTCAAAATTAAAACTGATAAATCTGATCTACCAACCATATATTGGCTCCCAAAACTAGATAAAAGTCCATATAAATCACATTTCATATCTAATTCTAGCCACTGCTCTACTACGGTACTATCGAAGCATATTACGTCTGCTCTAAATGCTGTAAAAGATCATATTATCAAATATTGTGATGTCGCATTTCATAATAGTAACATCAGTTACTTTTGGTCGATTTAAAATTCTCATGAAGTTATAGACAAACTTCTTTCGCTAAATTTCAAAGCGACTCAAATTTCTACATTTGATTTTTCTACACTTTATACATCTCTGCCTCATGATTTGATTAAAAGCAAGTTGCTGTCTCTTATACAATGGTGTTTTCACAGAGAATCTAAAACGTACATATGTATTTCCAATAACTCCGGATTCTTTTCCAACAAACAATATACTTCATATCAATACTGGACTTGCAAGGAATTATGTAAAGCACTAGATTTTCTCATGAATAATATTTTTGTGCAATTTGATGGCAAGATATATCAACAAATAGTTGGGATTCCTATGGGTACTAACTGCGCGCCTCTGATAGCAGATTTATTTCTTTATTGTTATGAGAGGGATTTTATGGTTTCTATTCAAAAATCAAAACGTTTTGAACTCATTGACAAGTTTGATAATTCTTGCAGATATATGGATGACATTTTGGTTATCGACAAGCCTGAATTCGAACAATTTATATCAGAAATATATCCACCAGAGCTCACATTGAATAAAGCTACTACTTGAGATAAATCTACACCTTTCTTAGATTTAAACATCAAAATTATCAACCACCTAATATATACTAATATTTATGATAAACGTGAGGATTTTGGATTTCCTATTGTAAATTTCCCTTACTTGGATGGCGATGTCCCTCGATTCCCATCATACTGTATCTATATATCTCAATTAGTTCGATTTGTCAGAGGCTGCACCGATGTTTTGGACTTTCATAAACGAAATTTACAAATTACTACTAAACTTTTAACTCAGGGTTACAGATATCACAAGCTAAGAAAAACATTCGGCAAATTCTTCAGATCTTATTCAGAACTTCTATCTAAATTTGGAAATATTTCTTTTCAACAGTATGTATCCAGTGGAATTTCCCATCCTAATTTTTACGGTGATCTCGTATTTAAACTAAGGAAAGTAAAAGGCTCCGATAACGTTATTTTATCATGTAATACAATAGTCAAACGTCTTCTAAATAGACAATATGATATTGAGATCATCAAAAAGACTATAGGTCTTGTATTTGGCCCCTCTACAGCCTTATGCAGACGTTTACTTGAACGTTGCACGCTGACTAACAGGGCGGTGGGGACTATATGACGGGCCTTGTGCAAACCTCTTTCAGAGGAGACATGGTTTTGAATCTCGGCCCCTCTGACTGTTTGTCCTACAGATCTAGGGTCTTAGCTCTCTTTCAGACTGGCAGAGCACGGTTTATCATGTTGATGTCGCATATATTTTTATACCATTATGTGTTTTACAATACCTTACGTGTTTATATTTTTATGACCTCTTAATATGCGATACCTGTTGACCCTTGTTCTTTATTGTATAGCTCCATGGTGACTTCTGCCACATAACTGAGTCGGTAACTCCTCTTTTTTCTTACATGGAGGATTATTTATAAATTTTTAAATGTACGTCTTTTGATTGTTCTGCTGTTACGGTGAGTGGGAAGGTGGGCCCGTAAACCGGTTAACCACACCATTTGTTTGGCTTTTGTCAAATTAAATGACCGTCCTAAGTCGGTATCGTAATTGCACTACAATCAAATATTTTTGTAATGTGTTATATGTTCTAGTATATTATTTATATTCATGTGTTGTGTAGCTCCATGGTGACTTCTGCCACATAACTGAGCCAGTAACTCCTCTTTTTTCTTTAAAGGTATTTTATCATGAAATTAGCAACATGACAATGTGTGTTTTCTTGTTCAGTTATTGCATTTATTCAAAAATGTCATAATTATCAATTCATAAATTATTATGCACAAGCAGGTTCATCAAATGTTTGTCACATAGAAAAATTGTAACAATTCACCTTCATTCGTGATGTTTGGCACCACGTATGTCTCAGTTTCTTTGTAACCTCATGATCAGTAAATGTATTACATGTAATCTCCTCCTCTGAGTTTATCGTTGTTTCATCACCTGTTTGTGTTGTCTCCCTACTACATGTATACTCTATCAAGTCATCTGCCAAAACCTGATTCAATATAAAAGGAGTTTATAGACTTGCTCAAGTGTCTCTATTTTATTTTATAATTTTCAAGTAACAGATGGAATTTATGTTTAATGAGTATTACTAGTGCTCTCTAATCATACTTTTCTAGTGATTCATATCAAACAAAAATAAAATGATAACAGAGGGATTTGGGCAAGTGTAAGAATTTCACTACACTGTGTTAAAGTTAAACATTCTTTGTACATGCATTGCGCTAGTGGTAGTGACTAGTGACAGTACTCCTGTATATGTATAATTTGCTCATATTGGTGATTGTTTAGGCTTTACTCTGTTGTACTAAAGAAAGAAAGGTTGGCTTTTATTGCTACATAACAGATCATTTTAAATTTCAAGATTACTTGAAAGTTGAAAATGAATCCCACTTTATTCATTCATGACCTATCTGTTACAATGTCAATGATATGACAATGATTAAATATTTACCCCATATCCATTCCCTAAATCAGAGCACATATTTTGGAAGGTATTGTAATTATTATTTTACCAAAGGCAGGAACTGAACATGCAATCATGTGAACATGATGTCCCAACAGGTCATCATTGTACATACTAAACTAGACTTTGAAAATGACGCACAATTTGTCTCAAGTGTCTCCGAGTCGAAATGACTGGCAACAATTTTTAAAGAGATCAATTCAAGAGAAATTTTATTTAAGCTTTAACTAATTTTTACTGCACATGCAACACTTTCATTTTGCAAATGTGTGTCATCTTTCGTTTTCTGTGGAAATACTGATGGAACAGTTCCCTGGACTAATCTGAGTCGTTTAAAGTCGCTAAATCCAATTGACTTTAACACGGATGGACGCCTTGTGAAAGACTCATCCGTAAAATGGTCGGAACAAACGACAGACGTAGGGTATGGTTCTCATAATCTCTTGGAGACAGGGTTACCTGTAGCTTTATTAACTTTTATAACCCACGATTTGTACTCTTCCGTACCAACTTTAGCAAATCTTGAAAAAACTAACATTACCACTAGTTCGTTTTGTGCAACCAGCTACCACGCAATTTACCATTACAAACCACAAAAAGGTCGAGCTCTAACCAACGTAAACACGGAAATGAAATTACTTTCACTTTTGAATGACCTAATATTACGTCACGCGCGAAAAAGTGAGAAAAGTTAGAATCACTTACGAAGTTTCGTCTTTTATTCAGGCGAGTTTGTAGACGGCTTTTCGGAGATACGATGAGTTATCAAACCGCGGGTTTTTTTTTTTTTTTTTTTTTTTTTTTGGGGGGGGGGGGTTGTAAATATCGGCATGTTTTAACAATGTTTGTTGGCTTTTAGATTAAAAATGAATGAAAATAATTATTCTTCCGATGACCTTTAAGCTTATTTAAACCTTAAAATTCTGTTTAATATAACAAAACACATTTCAAGTAATTCATTTGATCAGAGCAGGCTGGTTTGTCAGTCTATAATCAGTTAGTCTCTGACGTTGTTTACTATAATTCGGCAAGGGTTGATTGAGATTTCCAGCGGTCGCAAATTATTTACATTTAACTTGAGATATCAAAAACTATCCAAAACATTTCAGTAATGTAATAGATCACGATAAACTCTATTCTTTGGTTAAACCTTAAACTTCATCGAACATCGTATTTTCAATTTTACAGCAACCAATGTAGCTCTACACAAACCAACGGATCAAAGTTCTGTGTATAGTTATTATGAGAATAATGTATATTATCAGTATAATGCATCTAGAGCAGTAGATGGGAACCGAAGTAATGTGGAAGATATGCATAAAAACAGTTGTAGTCATACCAGTGCCAACTCAACCATAACACAAGCCTGGTGGAGAGTCGACCTGAAGAATACATATTCCATCACCACAGTCACCATAACCTACAGGCATTGGGCAAAAAGTGAGTGTGTTTTATCATACATATTAGTCATAACGGTATTAGGTACAAGTCTGGGGGATTGTGAACGTGAATTAAGTAATTTTAAAAAGGAGAATCCTCTGATATATTAAGGTAGGCTTTTTAGCTTTTAATAAATATGAAAGCTGCGTGTCAAGTATTCATGCTGTTTATTTCAGGTTTCGTCAGCGGCATGTGCATCTCATTACAGAAAATTGTTTTTGTAAATAAATAAATAAATAAATAAAGAAATAAATTAAAAAAAAAAAAAAATAGATAAATAAATAAATAAGAAATAGTTACATTTTTTGGTCTTCTCTTTAATAATTTTTATATTTACTCTATCATTTTTTTCTGAAAATCATACCCATTTCACATATATAATAAAATTTATGCAAAATTAAGGAAGTTTAAATTTAAAGTTAAGAACTCACTAAAGATGATATTATTCTTCATTTGATAACACTTTTAACATAAGTATTAGAGGCTATAAGAATAATAATTAAAATCACCATCACCATCATCATCATCATCATTTACATAGTTGTTGTTGATATGATGGTTAGGATGCTCTATTTACCGATCTTTGCACATCGAAATGTAATTGTTCTCCCCTGGGGTTTTCAATCAAAACAAAATACATGTTATATGTAAAATGTTTATTTCTCTTTCAGTGATGTATTCTCTCAGAGGATCCGCCTGCGTTTACGTCGGGTAAATTCCTTCACTTTCCGCGGCCGTGTTGTCATGCGTGCGAATACATAATGATTGGCTATTAAAGCTCAATTTTGTGGAGCTCGGGTAGCTCAGTCGGTTAGAGGGTCGGATGCATGACAACTAGGTGATTCGATACCATAGGTCGTGGGTTCGAATCCCAGACGGGGAACGAGTATAAGTGAAATATAGAGTGCCTTGTTAGCTGTAGTGTCTTTGTGCGTTATATGTTTGTCTAATTTGTCTTTATTTTCTACAGGTATTTTTTCGGAAAATACATCACCTTTAGCCCACGGTACCCCAAATCTCATGGTGTAGCGGAGAGTACTGCCCAAAGTAAAATTGATAAATGCGTTGTCCAAAATTTTAAAGAGAATGACACTAAACCCTATTCAGACATCATATATTAATATTCCTATTAATTGCTCCAACCACTACTCCGCAGAAAATCTAGAAGGTCGACTGTCGATGCCATTATTACGTTTAATACCCTTTTAGCTTACACCGAAGATTATTGATCATCAAAGATTATAGCGTATGAATATTTTATTTATTATGTACACTTTAAGCTGCACATTTTAATCAATCTGTTCTCCTCAAGTATTATCGAAATGGTTTTACCACGCAAAATTCAGAATACGTGAAAAATCACTTATAGTCCCATAAAATATGTTTTCATCATGCCACGATTCTATATGCCGTCTGGACGAGCGGCGGCAATAAGTCATGCACATGTTATGTGTTCTCTACTCCGCAGCATATGACCTCCTTAGACGGACTTTCATTTAGATATCACTTTAGTACATTTGTTTTATTCAGGATCTTAAAAACTATCAAAAAAGAAAAAAAAGGGGGGGGGGGGTGAGAGAGAGAGAGATAATGCATTCTTTTCTCACGTCCCAAAAATAAAAATTTTAAAACGTCTTATTTACAGCCCTATATAAACTTTTGCTTTAGCCATGCACTCTGAATAAAAGGGCGATATGTACTTTATTATGAGTCATGTCTAAATTATTTTCAGATGAGATAGGGATTATTACTGATGAATTTTACAATGTTTATCTTAGTGTACTGCGTTTGTTGTGATTAACCTGGTTTGTCCATAAGCCTATTGACTCCACCTTTTAAGTGCGTAGATACTATATCTAAATTGCAATTCCTGCATCTCATACCGAAGGATCATAAGTCTTCCTTTGTGTGGAAGTCCTTGGTGATTCTTTTTTATATCTACACTTATTCTCGGTTGCAGTGATTATCGTCAAATACACACTGAAAACGACATTACAAAAACTGTTCAACAGTATTACAGTTACGATACCGATTTAAGTTGGTTAATTAAAGTAACAAGTGGAAGCCCATTTTACCACTTACCACAAAAACAGTACAAACAAAAGCAAACACAACCATTTAAAACTTATAAATAGTCCTCCACATAGAGAACAAGCAACAGGTTTCTCAAAACAAGAGGTCTTAATACGTTTAACCAGTAACAAACTTATGTTCATCAAATTAAAATAAATCAACCGTCTGTAATCGGGCTAAGATCCTTGATCTGTTGAAGTCTCGACAGTCAGAATGGACGACGCTCAGGATCATGTCTCCTCTGAAAAGGTTGCATGGAGTCCATTTGCCCTGTTAATCAACGTGCAACTTCCAGGTAAAGGTCTGCATAAAGTTGTAGAGGGGCTCAATAAAAGACCTATAGTAACTGCAATGATCTCAGGGCGACAATAATTTAATTGTAATAGTGCTGTATGGAAGGTCTTCATGGAGAGTGCATTTGTCCTTCAGGAGGCCTAGAAATATGACATAAATTCATATTCTGAAATTTGCAAACGTAAAATCCCCTAATAATGCGATCCCCCCCCCCCCCCCCGAGGTCTTATCAGGCTACTTCTCTACCATAGTAGAAGACGCGCATTGAGAATATTTAATTCAGGTTATTTACTTGTATCATAACCATTGTTATATAATCATGTTATGTTTTAAGGGGATAACAATTTGACAAGTTCTGGACGATTAGCAGGGTTTTCCATTTACGTATCTAACACCAGCAATTGGTGGAATGGAGTTCTGTGCTACCATGACAACAAAACAACACTTCCAGAGACCAATGACACATTTTACATATTTTGTCATCAAACAGCACTTGGTCAGTATGTAACCATATACAACGATAGAAACTCAACACACCCTCCGACAGGATATAGCACAGCCGCTATTCTAGAGCCGTGTGAAGTGGAAATTCAAAGTAAGATGGCAATGGTGTCTATTTGGTTGATTATTTAAATAATCATTCTTTGGGAGAGGGGTTGTTTTCTCATTGTGATTGATACTTGACCCTAGTTCTGTTTATCGCTAATTTGCAGCGTTCCATGAATGCCTGAAATGGTGCATGTTCTCTTGTGAACTTCATATTCAAATTTTGTATACGTCCATAATAAAAATTAGAATACATATACGTGCAGACATTCCATCTTATTCTTTAACCGATGACTTTTGTTTCTGAATTTCTGTGAATATAGGACACCGAAGACCTTCTTATACCATTAACACCGAGCTATACCGGCATCCTAGGCATAAAAATCAACCACAGTGAATGGTTGATTATAACTGATATTTAAGAATATTACTTTTTTTCACGTTTTTTAGGATCATAAATTAAAATTCATATTCAGATTCAGATATGCATTTCATGATACTTATGTTAATTTGTTCTTTCTTTAACAGTACCATCTCCTTGTTCGAATTGCTTGAAAAATCCATACCCATATTGTCAAAAAGAATCGAATGGATTCCGATGCCTTTCTGGTTGTAAGAAAGGCTATTATGGTGTAGGCTGTCAAGATAACTGTACATGTGGTGGTAACGCATCCTGTTATCAGAATGGAACGTGTATAGCATGTGACCTCGGTTATTACCCGTCTGGAACACAATGTGCGCTATGTGATCCCTCGTGTGGGGATGATGGAGCTTGTGATGTCTCTGGTGAATGCTTATTTTGTGATCCTGGAACATATAAATCGGGAGCAATCTGTGTGAATTGTTCATCTAATTGTGGGGGTGATAACAACGAATGTTACAGTCCTTATGGAACCTGTATTCATGGTTGTAAAGATGGTTTCCATGGGAAAAATTGTAATGAGACATGCATGTCTAAATGTTGGAAATGTAACAACAATAACACATGTGAAAATTGTAGTCATGGATACTTTGGAATAACTTGTAACAGTAGATGTGATGGATGTCAGTATTCATCCTGTAATAGTGAAGGTCATTGTATAGAAGGTTGTGTTGCTGGACGACACGGAGCATTGTGCAACGTAAACTGTTCAATCAACTGTCTATATAACGCATGTGATCAGAATACGGCAAACTGTACCAAAGGATGCGTCAGTGCTAGGTTTGGTCCCCATTGCAACAGAACATGCCCTAGCGGCTGTGGTGGCTATAGAAAATCGTGTTCAAGGTTGTCTGGTTTATGTGACACCTGCATTAGTGGAAAATATGGTAAGCAATGCATATCGAACTGTTCAACTTCTTGTGGTGGAAACAGAACATGCGCACTGAGCACCGGACATTGTTTATTTTGTGCTTCAACAATGACAGGTCCATTTTGTGAGAAACGTGAGTACGCATTTGATCTATTCAGATCCTGAATTTCATGATACTCTATATCAAATAAAAAGAAACCAACCAATTAGCATAATATGATGTATTATAGTATATTACGTTATATGCGCCAACTATAACACAAACATATCAAGCATACACATTTGTATTCTATGAATTGTTGACGTTTGTATGTTAAACTGTGTATTTTCTTACATCGCTATTATGTACAAATCGGTGTAGTTCTGACATTGTGTGAACGTTGAGTTAACATGAAATAGTGTCTCTCGAATTTTTGTTTGCTTTTTAGCTCACCTGAGCCGAAGGCTCAAGTGAGCTATTGTGATCAATCACCGTCCGTCGTCCGTCCGTCGTCTGTCGTTAACTTTTCACATTTTCGACTTCTTCTCCAGAACCACTGAACAGAATTTGATGAAACTTGATAAGCATGTAGTACTCATGGTCCCCTACAAGTGTTGTTGTTTTTCGTTCGGATTCATCAACAGGTGGCGCCACCACAGGCAAAAGTAGGTCAAAGAGGGTACCCTCCTTTGACAAACTTCTTCTTCAGACCGGGGGCATACAGAGACAAACCGAATGCATAGGAATGATCTTGGGGGATGTGTGAAGAAGTGTTGTTATTTTTGGTTCCGTTCCGAAATCAAATTTTTGACGTTTTTTTGTACTTGGTAGTTTTAATGCAGAAAAGAGGTATTTTTTTCTTTTAGTAAACATTGATGCATTAATTTGGTTTAATTTGATCAGTTTGATGGTAAGAAATACTACTGCGAAGAAAATTTCAATATTTTATGTTTTGGATTTTTTATGAATTTTTTAAAGACTTTCAAGAAAAAGGGGGGGTGGGATAATTGGTGTAAACATTTCACAGTTTGAACTTTTTCTTCGGAACCACTTACTGGAATTCAATGAAACTTTGCGTGCATCAAATACTCAAGGTCCCCGACAAATGTGGTCATCTTTGTCAGGATTCATGAACAGGTGGCACCACCACAGACAAAAGAAGGTCACAGAGGGTACCCTCCTTTGACAAACTTCTTATTCAGATCGGTTGCATACAGCGACAAACCGACTGCATAGGAATGATTTAGAGGCATATGGGAAGAAGTGTTGATATTTTTGGTTCCATTCCGAAATCAAATTTTTGACTTTTTTTCATTTTTATTTTGGACTTTGTTATTTTAATGCATTAAAGAGTTATTATTTTCTTTTAGTAAACACTGATGCATTCATTTGGTTTCATTTAATCATTTCTATGGTAAGGAATGCTGGTGCGAAGGAATTTTTTCAATATCTCGATTTTTTAATTTTTTATGAATTTTTTAAGACTTCCAAGAAAAGGGGGGGGGAGCAATTTTTCATATCTTCAACTTAATCTACAGAACAACTTAAAGGATTGTGATAAAACTGGGTAGGATGCAAGTACTCATAGTCCTTTTCAAAGGTTTTGTTTTTTGTGCGGATCAGTCAGCAGATGGCCCCACTACAGGCAAAAGTAGGTCACAGAGGGTACCCTCCTTTGACAAACTTCTTTTTCAGACTGGAGGCATACAGAGATAAACTGAATGCATAGGAATGATCTAGAGGCATGGGTGAAGAAGTGCTGTTGTTTTTGGTTCCATTCTGAGATCAAATTTTTGACCTTTTTTCAAGTATTTAGCTCACCTGAGCCGAAGGCTCAAGTGAGCTATTGTGATCAATCACCGTCTGTCGTCCGTCTTTAGCTTTTCTACATTTTCGACTTCTTCTCCAGAACCGCTGTACAGAATTTCACCAAACTTCATAGGAAGTAAATACTCAAGGTCCTTTACCAAGTTTGTGTTTTTCGTGCCGATCCGTAATCCAAGATGGCCGCCATTGGCTCTGATTGGTTGACACATTTTCAACTTCTTCTCCAGAACCGCTGCACAGAATTCCACTAAATCTCATAGGAAGTAAGTACTCGAGGTCCTGTACCAAGTTTGTGTTTTTCCTGCCGATCCGTAATCCAAGATGGCCACTATTGGCTCTGATTGGTTGACACATTTTGGACACTTCAAGACGACTGCACAAAATATCACCAAACCTTATAGAAAGTCTTGTAGAAAAAAAGCAAAGTTTTCTACTGAAATAAGTCATTTTATTGTAAATAAGCAATTTATGCTCAGGTGAGCGATATAGGCCCATTTGGGCCTGTTGTTTTTTTCTGTGATGATTTAATTTTTTTTTCTCAAACGGAAGTCACATGTCTTTTTGATGTCTTCGATGCCATTCACGTACACTCAGCAGTGCTGAGCACATATTTCTGCTTTTACAGATTTCTATGTAAACCGGATTTCGGAACGGCGTTAACGCTGTTCACTGTCCCTTCAACAAGCTTTGCAGCCATGTTCACTTCATTATAATTTTATTGTACATTTTGACATGAAAATGAAAAATAAAATAATAATAAAAAAAAAAAACCAAAACAAACAAACAAAAACAAAAACAAAAAGAAAAAACAAAACAAAACAAAACCAAACCAAACAAAGAAACAAAAATTGTAGGAAACATTATCCGTTTTTCATTTTGCTACTTGAAGTTTTTAATGAGCATTGACATTGGTGATGAAAATATTGATGATTTGATTAGATCTTTCGTATTGAATTCTACTGTACCATGACATAGAAAGCACACGAATAGCGTTATTACAAATTGCTGGTCCCGTAAAAGCGAGATGCACTCACGTCCGGTAGAGAAGTCCTCACGATTGCGAGTGTACTTAGGCAGTCTTCAGGACTTCTTATCACCTTAAAGTAAATGTAATGTTAGAACTGCACCTTTCCGTCACATTCTACTTATTTAGTGTTAAGACAGATTTGTTTGAAAAATGAACAAGTTTTTTTCTTACGATCTGAAAAAGCCCCCCCCCCCCCCCCCCCCCCCCCCCCCCCCCCACCCCCCCCCCCCCCCAAAAAAAAAAACAAAACAAAACAAAAAAAAAACCCCAAAAACAAAAACAGACAAAAATAAAAACAAACAAACAAACAAACAAAAAACCAAAAAAAAAAAAAAAAAAAAAACACAAACAAAAACAAAAGGGCAAAACAAATAAAAATTAAATGAGATCCATTGTGACGTCTGATATACTTATCAAATGAAAATTTGGAGTTTTCATTCTCAACTTACTGATTGACTGATTCAATATTTTTTTCATTGTATTGCATAGGCAAAAGCAACACATTACTTAATTTTTTCTGTCCTGGTGGATGTGTTCTCCTCATATCTGAAATAAACTATACTGAATATATAATCACCTGAATAAAGTTAAGAAAAAATGAAACCTTTCAATATAAACCTCTGTGAAAAGACAAAGAGAATGTATACATGCATTTGCAATATACCTTGGTAATGCTGCGGCTTTATTTATTGTTGAATTATACAGTTATCTTGTTATCTTTATTGTCATCACATTATATAATCGCCGTAGAAATCTTTAGTAGAGAGATTTAAAGTCAGCTATGTCCTTAATGGAAACCATAAAGATATCTAACATTTAAGTTAAAGGCTATTTACCAGGCACGGAAAAAAAAAAAAAAAAAAAAAAAAAAAAAAACGTCTTAATGAAATGTACTCAGAACATATTAGATAATGCATTTATATCAATACCGATGTTTATATTTACTATTCAGAAAGGCAAAGTGCACCAGGAGTACCAGTTGCAGGTATGGCAGGTGGAATAGTGGTCGCAGTAGTGGCAATCTTAATCATAATTGCTGTGATTATTGTGATCAAAAGGTATGATTAGTTAATTCATTTTATTACTTCACTATGATTTTCACAATAAACTAAACATTAGTACAATAACAATCAGTGGAAAGGGAGATGGGATCTGATAAAAGTTGTCTAAGAGATACAGAGAAGAAATAATTTATTAACAGAAATAATTTATATACACTGTTCTACAAATGGTTTTCCTTTCGTTACTTTTTTGGTCAAAATTGTGTCAACTCTTCGCCACTTATTACCATTCGCAAACCGTACATTCCTCACCGCAATCACACAGAAAAATTTTCCCCATTGTTCTGTATTGGGTTTTTTTTCACGAGTTAGAGGTGTGTTGTTTCTGAACATTCAAAATTTCGAGAAAAAAACAAAACAAAACAAAAAACCATCTAATGCACAAAGAAGTTTTGAATAATTACAACAAAAAACATTTCATATTCATATGAACACCTTGCTTTGTTACAATTTAAAAAAAAAAATATTTCTTCCTTAAAAAGATTCTTTGGCTCACTTTTCAGTCATTTTGGTTTCAACGCCGCTCTTCAAATATTTATATATTTTGACAATTCCAATCATTTGGCCACGAGCATCACTAAAGAAAAAAGAGGAGTTACTGGCTCAGTTATGTGGCAGAAGTCACCATGGAGCTATACAATACATGAATATAAATAATATACTAGAACATATAACACATTACAAAAATATTTGATTGTAGTGCAATTACGATACCGACTTAGGACGGTCATTTAATTTGACAAAAGTCAAACAAATGGTGTGGTTAACCGGTTTACGGGCCCACCTTCCCTTTCACCGTAACAGCAGAACAATCAAAAGACGTACATTTAAAAATTTATAAATAATCCTCCATGTAAAGAACAAGGGTCAACAGATATCTCATATTGAGAGGTCATAAAAATATAAACACTTAAGGTATTGTAAAACACATAATGGTATAAAAATATATGCGATATCAACATGATAAATCGTGCCCTGCTAGTTTGAAAGCGAGCTAAGACCCTAGATCTGTAGGAGTCCCGACTAACAGTCAGAGGGGACGAGGTTCAGGACCATGTCTCCTCTGAAAGAGGTTTGGACAAGGCCCGTCATATAGTCCCCACCACCCTGTTAGTCAGCGTGCAACGTTCAAGTAAAAGTCTGCATAAGGCTGTAGAGGGGCCAAATACAAGACCTATAGTCTTTTTGATGATCTCAATATCATATTGTCTATTTAGAAGACGTTTGACTATTATATTACATGATAAAATAACGTTATCGGAGCCTTTTGCTTTCCTTAGTTTATATACGAGATCACCGTAAAAATTAGGATGGGAAATTCCATTGGATACATACTGTTGAAAAGAAATATTTCCAAATTTAGATAGAAGTTCTGAATAAGATCTGAAGAATTTGCCGAATGTTTTTCTTAGCTTGTGATATCTGTAACCCTGAGTTAAAAGTTTAGTAGTAATTTGTAAATTTCGTTTATGAAAGTCCAAAACATCGGTGCAGCCTCTGACAAATCGAACTAATTGAGATATATAGATACCATATGATGGGAGTCGAGGGACATCGCCATCCAAGTAAAGGAAATTTACAATAGAAAATCCAAAATCCTCACGTTTATCATAAATATTAGTATATATTAGGTGGTTGATAATTTTGATATTTAAATCTAAGAAAGGTGTAGATTTATCTCAAGTTTTAGCTTTATTCAATGTGAGCTCTGGTGGATATATTTCTGATATAAATTGTTCGAATTCAGGGTATAACCAAAATATCATCCAGATATCTGCAAGTATTATTAAATTTGTCAATGAGGTCGAAACGTTTTGATGTTTGAATCATAAAATCCCTCTCATAACAATAAAGAAACAAATCTGCTATCAGAGGCGCGCAGTTAGTACCCATAGGAATCTCAACTATTTGTTGATATATCTTGCCATCAAATTGCACAAAAATATTATTGATGAGAAAATCTAGTGCTTTACACAATTCCTTGCAAGTCCAGTAGTTATATGAAGTATACTGTTTGTTGGAAAAGAATCCGGAGTTATTGGAAGTACATATGTAAGTTTTAGATTCTCTGTGAAAACACCATTGTATAAGAGACAGCAACTTGCTTTTAATCAAATCATGAGGCAGAAATGTATAAAGTGTAGAAAAATCAAATATAGATATTTGAGTCGCTTTGCAATTTAGTGAAAAAAGTTTGTCTATAACTTCATGAGAATTTTAAATTGACCAAAAGTAATTGATGTTACTATTATAAAATGCGACATCACAATATTTGATAATATGATCTTTTATAGCAGTTAGAGCAGACGTAATATGTTTCGATAGTACCGTAGTAGAACAGTGGCTGGAATTAGATATGAAACGTGATTTATATGGACTTTTATCTAGTTTTGGGAGCCAAAACATGGTTGGTAGATCAGATTTATCGGTTTTACTTTTGAAGTCGGACATGGTCATGAGGTGATCGTGCAAGGTGCTGTCTTTTGAGGTAGGGCTTTCCACATATATATGAGTGGAGTTTAATTCGTTTTTAAGTACTTAAGTATAATATATTTTTGAAACAACTATTATGTTAATACCTGTTTTATCAGCAGGAACAAGGACATATTTAGCATGTAAGTCACCTATCCTCCTTTTAATAGAATTTGCCGTCAATGTATTAGGCTGTTGAAATAAATGCGGATTTTCCGTAAAGTTCTTAATACGGATATCGACAATTCTTAAAATCTCGTATTTCCAATCATTAAGAGCATGAACCTTTACCTGTTCTTTTTTACACCAACGTTCACAATTTGTAGTTAAAGCATCTTCTATAACGTCACGGCATTTATTGAAATCTATCCTGGACGGTAACCTATATTTAGGTCCTTTTCCAAAAAGGGTTCGCAATTTCTTGTCCGAAATACAGTTTAGGTCACCAGTAATAACATGACCTGCCGGTTTATAAACATATTTGGAATTTTCACAAGAAGACGACGTAGGAAGAGAGTCTGAAATATCAGGGTTATATGTAACTTCTTTATAATTTAAAATAAGATTTCTTATAGGCCTTTTGTACTGGTAACAAATAAGTGGAGGTTCTAAATTCTCAAAATATTGGGGGATTTTAGATGTGACTCTATGGTCACGGAAAATATTAGAAATGTTAAGTAGATCGAAGCCTTTATTAATAAATTCAATTTTGAGAAATTGCTTCTTGGGTGGAAGAGACGGAATACGAGGGAAGAGTTTATTATATGAAAATAAAATAATCAATTTGAGTTTATATCAATCAGAATTGCGTCAGCTTTGAAGAACAGCTTCGTCCAGGATAGGTTTCAATTTATTTATCGGAGTAGAGGATAGTGCATGCAAAAGGTCATGACGGCCATTATTTTTTGGCGATAAATAGAAGATCGTTTAATGACCTATTTAAACGATTACGTTTTCTAATGTTATGATTACGGCGACGACCATGTGACCTACGTTTTCTAATAGTATTATGTCTTAATGTAAAAATATTGATCTTATTCTGATGAGAAGAAATATTACCTTGTCGATATATCTGGTCGTTGAAACCGAGAGGGTATGGGGTTTGAAGTTGTTTAATCCACTACAGCTCGGCTGGATATTTTCTACTGGAGTTATTTTCACATTGTTAATATTATGTTGGTATTTAGTAAAGTGGTTATAAAGAAAATTCTGGTATTTACGTCGTGAATTATTACGAATGTTATAGGAATGGTTCCGAAAACGTTGTTTCAAAGTTTGAGAAGTGTCCCCAACATATTGAGCCCCACATCTTCTAGCTTCTCAAGTGATGACATATATAACATTGGCAGTATTTCAATCTATGTCTTTGTCTAATTTGGTGTTATATGTATTTCCATTAACTGAAGATTCAATATTGGACTTGCAGCTTAAATGATGGCAAGTAAGACATTTCTTGGCGTTGCACTTATTAATCTAAGAATACCATCTGCGTATAGAATCTGCGTATAGAATTGACGGCTCTGTAAGAATTTAAAGCACAAATAGAACCAGTAAAACACCTGGGAGTACTTTGGACCTTGGATCTCTGAAGAAATACCTGTAGAAAATAAATACAAATTAGACAAACATATAAAGCACAAAGACACTACAGCTAACAAGGCACCCTATATTTCACTTATATTCGTTCCCCGTTTTGGACTCGAACCCATGACCTATGTTACCGAATCACCTAGCTATCATGCATCCAACACTCTAACCGACTGAGCTACCCGAGCTTCACAAAAATGGAGCTTTAATAACCAATCATTAGCTAATCGCATGCATGACAACATGGCCGCGGAAAGTGAAGGAATTTACCCGACGTAAACGCAGGCGGATCCTCTGAGAGAATACAGCACTGCAAGAAAATAAACATATTAAGCACAAATGGAATTAGTGAAACATCTGGGAGTACTATGGACCTTGGATCTCCGAACAAATACCTGTAGAAAATAAAGACAAATTAGACAAACATATAAAGCACAAAGACACTACAGTTAACAAGGCACCCTATATTTCACTTATATTCGTTCCCCGTCTGGGACTCGACCCCACGACCTATAGTACCGAATTACCTAGCTGTCATGCATCCGACCTTCTAACCGACTGAACTACCCGAGCTCCACCAAAATGGAGCTTTAATAGCCAATCATTATATATATATATAGACACCATGTTTTATCAAGTGCAGGGGCAAGAGCGGGTGATTTACCCGATTATTACTTGCACTTCGTTAAACATCATTTTACAGATGAGGATGTATTACTGCTAATATAAAAAAATATTAGGATTTACTGTTAAAAATGTTTGTGGATTTGTGCCATTTACCAAAACTCCGCATCATTGTAACAAATCTATTTGTAGAGCTCATCCTTCTCTCAGTATTTGGTTTGTTTCTGTTTGACTATAACAAGCATCTTTATTTAATTCTAAAATGGAATGTAATTTTATACCATTTTACATTATGAAGCGCTGACCTTCAAATTTGTTTTTTCTACAGAAAGAAAACAGCAAATGGACAAAATCATTATTATTCAACGGCAACCCATGAGAAAGAGGGTAAGTTAATCTATATGATTAAAAAGGAAATAAAAACAAAACGTTCGGGACGCAACACCTTACACATGTATTAATCCATCTTGTTCAAATTGACTTTCAATTCTGTCTTCTCTTTTATATTTAAGCAATCTTACATGATACTGTTTATACTGCAGACAATGTTTATCTCAATGTGGGTTTCACTTCTGAGACAAGTATGAACACTGAAGACACCCAGGTGACGACAACTACAGGACGCCGGAGGGAATCAAAACCGAACACACCACCTAAGTCAGATAAAGTCAAGATGGACATGTCGAAGGAAAGTGTACCTGGTGATAAAATCGACTACTACATTTCTAGTAATGAATATTATAATTCCGAAGACTTTATTGATGGGATAACACATGAAGATTTCAAACCGTATGTGACCTCCAAGAGAGCTGATAAAAGCCTAATGCAGGAGTTTAATGTAAGACATGACGAGCATACATTAAACCGACTGTATTGTATTTAAACACGTTGTCCTAGTATCTCACATCAATCATCAAATCAAATCATAAACAAACCTTATGTATTATTATATTCGCGACCTTAAAATTTAAAATAATAGTGTGCCGTTATATCCTACTGGCATGCTAATGGCATTAGCACACATAGTGTATTTTTTAAAAGCTTTTGATCTGACAGGTATTTGATTAATGTGATAATACATAAGCTTTAAAATGTACTCATGCTTCATTTTAGGGAATCCCATATGGTGAATTGTTTCCAGCAACAGTAGGGAGAATGGACGTCAATAAAGAGAAAAACAGATTTAAAACAATCTTCCCATGTAAGTGAATGACAATTCTCTTTTGAAATGATTAATATATATAGGGTCTGAAATGAATTTTTATTTCGTACGGTATTTATGTAACGAGTTGTTTGTTTTATATTCCCGAAACTTGGCGAGGGGATATAAAATACACAAATAGTTTCATAAATACTGTATAAAATGACAATTCATTTCAGTAGCCCTTTTCACAAAAATTCTTACGACAAGTATTTCTCTAACGAAGAATCTTACGAACTCGTTCCGTTTTACAAAAAATCTTACGAACTTCGTAAGTCAAATATTGTTCGTTACTTTGCGACTTATTTATACCACTGGAGTATAAAATTTTTGTCGTAAGTTGAAAGTTACTGTGCAAATACATGTATGAAGTGTAAATATTTTAAAGTTCTCGAACGTCCAAGAGTACTTCCTACAGATGTTTAACTTTAGATTCATTTATTTTGCAACACGCGATGCGCTTGTAAACATGTAGTGACGTCATGGAATCGCATACAGTTCTTGAAAATACGTCATCACAAAACAGAGATTAAACTATCCCGATAACTACACGAGTCCACATCTATAAGGATCTATAAAGTGAAGCGGATAAAAAAAAATCGAAAAAGAGAATCCTCCCTCCACTTTCTGTCAATCTTTTAATGTCTAAGACGACTAACACCCTCATGTCCCCCTAAAAATATAATTGGCTAATTCTTGTAACGCAGACTTTTTCAGGTTAAATATGGATGGTATATTTCATTGGCGTATTTATAAAGGGAGTTGCAAGGGTTGCAGTCCCCCACCCCTTTTGGTCGGTAAAACATTATCAAAAAATGTCATTTTCGACCATTTTAGCTATGCAACCGCCCCCTCCCCCTTTTTTTCCAGACGGAATAGTGCAAAACATTAGTCATGGAACACTGCAACCTCCCCCATCCCCTTTCCAAAATTTCTAGATCCACCTATGTACATGTATTTTACTATTTACTAATTGGAAGAATTAAGGAAGAAGTCCTAAAAGTCATTACATTGATTAACGCCGACGCTTAAAGAGGTAGATAGGTTGGCGTAGAATTTCCTCTAGGCTGAAATCTACACTAAACGTAGTTACGTTAGTGTCGATGAAAGGCAAAATAGTTTGAAATTTAGTCTAGTCGGGTATTTACGCTAAACTAAGTATACACTGGCTCCTGGGCCTTCTCGGGTATAATTGTTTACACATTCCATATACATGTTGATGTGAGTACATTATTTGAAAATATAGAATAACATATGGCATTGGCCAATACATAGATCTAAATATATATAATATACATGTACACATAAAAAGTTCACATCGGAAGTTTAAAGGACGCATGCGCCAACTAATTGCTAGGGAAAATTTGTCATAAGATTTCACTTACAAATGCCTTCGTGAAAAGGACTTAAAAATTTACTTACGAAGTTCGTAAGTTAAAAACATTTACGATAATACGTAAGAATTTTTTGTGAAAAGGGCTGCAGATTCTTTTATCACATGTTTACATTCATTTCAAACGTGTTTATTTCTTCAAATACCGGCGTGGTTTAAACGTTATGACGTCACCTATGTCATAAATTAATTTTTAACATTGCGACATTTTACTGCATAATGTCGAAACGTGATAAAATGTATACTGTAACCAATCATTATATATTATTAATAATCCTGGTAGGATATACTACACTTGTTTGACTTGAGTGCTGTTATACTTTTATCCTGATGTTATTTGACAATGATACTTTCTACAGTGTTGGTTCATATTTATTTATAAATACAGTGCTCGGCTACATTTGCTTCTTCTGTGTTTAAGGACATTCATGGCGGGGTGACTGATCATTTAGGAGACACACTTGATATCATAGTTCCATAGTCAACGGACGCCAGTTACATATATCCACATATTTCACACAAAAAAATACATGGAAATTACGGCATGCAAGACCAAAAAAAGAAAAAAAAATGTCACTGCAGACCTTTCACTTAAAATCCTTGGCTGCTATGAATGGGGTCATTACACATTTGAGAGCAGACTTCGAAAAGTACTTAAGCACTTGGCTTGCAGTGCAGATGAGTTGGTGTGGACTGCTGAAATGTGCTTCAACATTTAAGCTGTTACCTACCTTTTTATTTATATTTAAAACAGGACTGACACTTGCAACATAAAAAAAAACCGTTAAGGGTTTTGATAAACCATTATATATTGCAAAGCAAATCTTAGTGATTAAAATGAAAAGGAACAAATTTATTATTATTATTATTATCATTATCATTACTATTATTATTATTGTTATTATTATTATTGTTATTATTATTATTATTATTATTATTATTATTATTATTATTATTAGTGTTTTTGTTTTGGTTTGTTTTCTTTTTCTTTTTTATGACTTTGCTAGGAACTCCAAGAGTACTCTAGTACATAGGAATTCCGATCGAATTTGTCGAACAGTTTTCACGTATTATGCGACAAAACAACAACTATTTTTTTCTGTTTTGCATAATATGTAATGGAATTCGGGATGTAACGTTGAATATCACACGATCACATGACAATCACTTAAATAACTGGTTACATCATCGATAAAATAAAGGGAAAAAGGCATTTAAAGTACACATTTTAGGTATATCACAGATTGAACTTTATTTCACGGTGCAATCAGCCCGGTTTCTATAACCAAAAACTCAAGTTACATGTACCTGCTGAGGTTTGTTCTAAAAAAAAGGAGAAACATAAATAAAATACATTTGTCAATTACTTTTTCTTTCTTTCATGCTTTTAAGCCGGCGTGGCCTAGTGGTATCGCTCTGGACTCCTGATCGGGAGGCCGGGGTTCGAGTCCCGCTCTGGTCATGACGGTGTTCTGTCTTTCGGATGAGACAGTAAAAACCGAGGCCCCGTGTCGTGGTATGCATGGCACGTTAAAGATCCCTCACTGCTTCGGGTGGGTCTGTTGCAAAAGTCAAAATTTGTATGCCCCGCATCAGGCAGATGCTGTCACCATATACGTGAAATATTCGTGGTGTGATCAATCTCTCTTGCTTTTTATTTATTCATACATTTAGTTATCATATATATCTAAAACTCTATTTCAGATGATTCAACCAGAATAATACTAACCCATTCCGGAAACGCCGAAGACTACATAAATGCCAACTATATACATGTAAGTGAAATGGATAGCATTCTGTATATCCTGTGTCACTAGTCTTAAGATGTAAGTCCTACTGTCCTACGTCAACTGCGAATCGATAATTGCGATGTCTTTTTATGTCTTTGTTGTTTGCTTTTTTGTCTGTGATGACTCCATACGGCTTAGTCAGATGTTTTTATGCTGCCTTTACTCCTACAAAGCACTTTCTCCCAACTTTTCTTCTTGTAAAAATTGTCTTCAGATGCTTTATCTGTGATGACTCTTTTTATACTGCTGATTCGGATGTCTTTGTTATGCCTTTACTCCTCCGTGACACTTGCTGCTAACTTTCCTTCTTGTAGTAATTGTCTATATATGCTCATTTAGGCATTTTACATATGTCATGTGAAGGAGAACATTTCATCCAATAGTTACACTGCTTCACCAAGGACATGAAACCAGTTACCTTGGTACGTTTCATTGCAGCCGGGTAAAAACTACACATATAAGTTTATACGTGCAAATAGCGTGGAATTTGAAGGGGGATATAGTCAAGATGTATGGGAGTATGGACATTAAAAATGAATGAGAAATTATTAACGTTTAAGGCTGTTTATCATTTTTGTAAGCTGAGAACTAGAGTGTTCCAAGTACCAATTTGACGAAAAGTCCTACATATCATTGGATTCGTCTTTGGATTGCGCATCTTTTCAGACATTTAATTGGTAAATATATGCTTAGTGGGGGGTCTCTTTTTCTAAATTTCATCCTGTTCTATCTCCATAATTTCTATTGTAATCAATGAATAATCTGTATCAAATTTATAGATAGGAAGAGTACCATTCTGTTCTATCTTTGTATCGCGTATTTGCTTTCTTTTCGTTGGTTAAAATAGAGATAAATCATTTTGGTTTTACTCATAAAATTTAGAAAAATGTTCTATCTACATTTGAAAAACTTCAGATTTAAAGGAGAAAACTGAAGACATCTGACAAAGCTGTATGACAAAAATCACCAAAGACATATTCACAAAACATGACAATAGGAAAATATACAAGGAAAAGACATTACAAAAATATTCGATTGTGATGCTGTTATGATATCGACTTAGGACAGTCAATTGAAGTAACAAACGTCATTCAATTGGTGTGGTTAACCGGGTTACGGGCGCCCTTATCATAAATAGAGGTAAATAAAGATTCAAAATAAACCTTTGACACCTTATATATATATATATATATATCTGACCAGGCTGTATGACACAAATCACCAGGGACATGTGCATAAAACATGATAGTAATAGAATTAACACAGAAAACATTACAAAAATATTCGAATGTACTGCAGTTAAGATACCGACATAGAACGGTCAATTAAAGTATCAATGTGAAGGGACCAAATAATAGACCGATGGTCTTAGCATGATCTTGGACTCATACCATCGGTGTCGTTTTAATGCGGGTTAGTGGTAGGCGTTTAAATAATTTTAGAAATTATCGGAAAGTATCTGTACCCATGACCCTCCTTAGTTTGTACAATAGATTACTATAAAAGTTAGGATGGGAAATTCTGTTTGATACGTATTGTTGAAAAGTCACTTTTCCGAATTTAGATAAATGTCTCAATACGACCAAAAACTAAAAATCACTTTCAGTAGATTTATGTAGGATGGCACATAACGGTTATTTTTCGATATAATAAATCCCTATCTTGGAGCATTATGCTTCAATGATGTCGCATACCTTCATTCATAGTATACAGAATTCTTTAAAATCATGAAGATGCACATTTATAACAATAAAGAACAAAAAGAAAATGCTACAAGAATTTATACACTTTTTTATTCATGAAATATCTGAATCCTATCATATATTTTTGTTTCCATGATAACTCTAATTACAAAATTCAAACGGACATGTAGAACTTTGATATTTGATAATTTTCTTTAACATCATTGTACCTTGTTTTTTTAATGTAATTTCCACATATTTCAGGGAAGAGAAAAAGAGAAAAAGTATATAGCTACCCAAGGTAATGTTAAGCAGAGACTTATATAGAAATAACATCAGGTATACCAATACACAAAAAGTCATTTCACGACGTTGTACAGCAGATCATATATCAACAAACGTCAACGTTTAAGTTGTGAAATATTCGTTTGTGTTAAGTGTTTAATCACAATGTTATTGTAAGGGACATCCTAACTAATTTTGTGTTGTATTATGGATGTATGTTATATATTTTTGTATTATATAAAGAACTTTAGAGTATTTTAGTAGGACGCTATACAAATATATTATAATTACAATTATCAACATCGATATCATTGTGCGTTATCTCAAAATGTATATAGTAAAACGTTATGTGGGATTTTTTTCGGGTGCGTAAAGCTCTCTCTCTCTCTCTATTTTTTTCTAATGTCTGTTTATGTTCATCTTGGTATATACATGTATCTGTCAACATAATGCAGGCTAGGCGGTTGTGTCGTGTCATACATACGGCGCTTACTTTTCTCACGTATCTGCCCTCACCTCTCCTCAGCATCTAAACCTACCCCTTTCAAGCACCTCACGCTACCTTTCCTGATCCGCACCTTTCCCCAGCATCTAACATTACGTATACGTCTCCTAAGAATCTAATCTCACCTTTCCTGAGATTCGAACCTCACTTTTGTTTTACACGAGTGCATGTGTGTAAATTGTGGTGTACTTGATTGCCATCTGCTCTTCTTCTTTAAATCTTTAGAATGAGGACTACCATTAACAGTTGAGGATAGGAGATTACAAACTCATATTTACATAGTTCTGTTTATATGTCTAGGACCTCTAAAAAATACAATAGCTGATTTTTGGTCCATGGTATGGCAGTGCAACGTTGGGAAAATAGTTATGCTGACAGGTCTTATCGAGGATGGGAAGGTCAGTGATTCAGTGATAAATAATATACACAACATGCAAATGTTAATATGAGTTGTGTTGCTTTATTAAATCTAAATTCCGGAATGGACATTATGTTTACAACTTATTTTTACACTTTGTTATAAATTTTTACTTTCTGTCATTTTTGTGTGTATATAAATATATCACTACTATGTCATTTTGAAAATAAAGGTCAAATACTTTGCTAGTTTTGACAGGACAGGGTATTTTTATGTAAGACTTCTATGCCCCAATCAACAGGGCGAGCGCCGTTGTATTCGTCATTGCTATACATGACCCTTACTGGATACATTGTTACAATACGTGATAAGGAAGATACTGTTCATAGGCGGATCTAGAAATTTTTGAAAGAAAAAAGGGGAGGGGGAGGGCACAGTCTCCCATTGAAAAGGGGGGGGGGTGCTGTTAGGCGAGCGCTCTTGTATTCGCTATCGCCATACATGCCCCTTACTGGATACATTGTCACAATACGTAATAGGCGGATCTAGAAATTTTTGAAAGAAAGGGGGGGGGGGGGGAGGGCACAGTCTCCCAAAAAAAAAAAGGGGGGGGGGGGGTTGCTGTTAGATAAAATCATTTTATTGTATAGAGTTACATGATGTAGATTAAGTAGGTAGTGATATAACAATCGGCAGATACGTTGTTACACTGATATATTGAAACTTATTCGATGCTATTTCAAGCAACATTATTGAATACCGAGAGAATATAAAATCACTGAAATAATTTACGTATGTCATTCGAATGAAAGAGCAACACGTAGACACGTAAAATTTTCAGTTAAAGAAAGTTATTGTCCTCTGAACTTTGTTATATTACGCTGTTATAATAAGAACAAAGGTTAAATTTGTATATCTTAATTTTGTGTGAAAAGTATTGATAGAGAAAAAAAGTAGTGTGTGTGTGTGTGTGTGTGTGTGTGTGTGTGTGTGTGTGTGTGTGTGTGTGTGTGTGTGTGTGTGTGTGTGTGTGTGAGGGGGGTGGGGTGAGGGGTGGGGGTTTAAACCTAAAGGTCGTCACATGACAATACATGGGTATAGTCTCTATAAATGTTACAACAGAATTGGAATAGAATGCATTGTGTTATTTAAAATGAATGACAAGCGATTTTCTTTGTGGTCGATTTGCTGTCAGTACTGGTGTAATAAATTCGCTTTTCGTATAAGATTTATAAGTACTGGTCACATTCAAATATTATTTATTTATTTATTTATTTATTTATTTATTTATTTATTTATTCATTTGTTTATTCACTTTTTTATTTATTATTCAATAAGTTGTTATTTATTCACTAATTTATAGTTCTGGAGCTTCTTTTTTGCAGGTTTTTTTTTATTTTTCCTTCACTATTTAAATACACAGTTAACAAACAGTGATATCTACCAGGAATATATGTACATAAATTTTTATTTGGAAATACAAATGTATATATAAATCTCGGTAAGAAAAGCCTTTGTATTGTAGTACGCCTCTGCTGGGTTTGTTTGGTTTTGAATAATGCATCAGTAAAATTAAATTTAGAGATTCGTTAAACTAATTTCACTTCAGAACACCGTACAAAAATAAGAGATATGTTTTATTTATTTTCTATTCCTTTTTTTTTCCCTAATTTACCACTAATTAACTCATCATTTTATATACATTAATGTTTATAGAAGGGACCGTATAGAAGTACGCGAGGCCACGATCGCACGGCCGGAGGGCATCGCAGTAGGTGTCAGTGTTTTTCAGAGTTTTGCAGAGTTTTTCAGTGGCGTCAGAGTTTTTCAGAGTTTTGCAGAGTTTTTCAGGGTCGTCAGTGTTTTTCAGAGTTTTTCAGGGTAGACTTCAGAGTTTTTCAGTGTTTATCAGGGCCGTCAGAGTTTTTCAGTGTTTTTCAGGCAGACTTCAGTGTTTTTCAGAGTTTTTCAGGGTGTTGCAGAGTTTTGCAGTGAAAAACGGGATTCTCAGGGGTTTTTGGACCCAGTAGTGTATGTTTACCTATGGATATCTTGTAGAACAAATGTAAGAAGTACTGGCCAGATATAAATGAGCGTCAAAAACAGGGAAGATTTACTTTATCAATGATCGACGAACGCTCGTACTCATACTACACACAAAGAGAAATTAAAGTAGAAAACGACAAGGTATATAAAATGAATTTACATTATTTATAGTCAGCATTGTTTTTTTCAAACGATGATTTTCATCATTTTTATATAACATCAACTTCTTCTATTACAAATTACACTTCTGATATTTCTCAGACATGGTAGAAAAAGGAAATACAAAACAAAATCCAAGTAATAAGATACCAGAGAAAAAATTGTAAAAATCAACATTTTTCAGAATTGGAGTTTTGAAGCCTAAGATTTATAAATTGATCATACACAGATTGATTATCAATAACTTCTATTATTTATTCATTTAGAGCAAAGAAACACGGCGTGTTCATCACTTCCATTTCACAGCCTGGCCTGATCATGACGTTACAGATCCTGTCTTTCTTGTACAATTTCACAAACGAGTGGAATCAAAGAAATCCGACTTGGACGGACCTCTTCTAGTACATTGCAGGTAACTAAAGAAAACGATGAATACCCATAATGGAATTGTAATGTATAGCATTCAATTCCTACCATCGCAACAAGCACAAAACTACCCGTGTAATTCCAGACATCAATGCTTCTATCATTTTAATTTTGTCGACTTATTCTGTAACTCCATAAGCTATTCAATCTAAGCAGTTAAATATCAATTATCCTTACTATTTATTTTTTAATTACACACAATGCTAAAATCGACGATTGAATAATTGGATTTACACACTTTATTACATGTATATCATACGGTTTTTAAATAGACCAATAAATACAGATGGGTGCAGTCCTAACATAACATGCACGTTAACGCGAGAAGCAGTCACGAGGACTGCTCTAGCACACGTGCTAGGACTGCCCTACAGGACGCGCGTATGCTCCTTGCATTACCGCGTGAGAACATTCGCGTTAACACAATTTATTCCTGCGTGCGCTCGGTCCAGTCGCGTGTTCACATGCCTACATTTGTAATTCTCTATGCAGTTGTACGGATGGAGAAAATAAACGGGATCTGATTAAATTACCACAAATGTCCCCATATAATATATACGTGTATTAAATGTAATGTTAAAATGACACCCTGCATTAAGGGTGTCATATTTAATATGATAATGGAAATTACCCCGTAGACATGCACTAAGGTATTTATGAAACACTTCGTCAGTTTATACTATAAAGAATCTAAGATAATTACCCATTTCATTAACTTATTTTCAAATCATTAAATTATGTATTTATTTCTTATTTGTTTATTAATTTATAATTTATTCATGGTTTCACAAGTTTCACTTGTGAAACCTTTTATTATTCTACTGTCTTTTCTTATTATTATTAGGTTTCACAAGTTTCACTTGTGAAACCTTTTATTATTCTACTGTCTTTTCTTATTTATTATTAGGTTTCACAAGTTTCACTTGTGAAACCTTTTATTATTCTACTGTCTTTTCTTATTTATTATTATTATTATTATTCTTCATCCGTTTTTTTTTTTTTTTTTGTGACGGCTCAGAAATCACTCATTATTAAAGATATTACTATTCTGTTTTCAGTGTTCGATTCGAAATTAAATTTTCAAAATTTGATTTTCGTAATTTTCTAAATTACCGCTTATAAGCGCGCAGCGCCACCTACGACGCCAAAATTTTGAATCGCTATATCTTCCTTATTATTTGTCCGATTGGAATGAAATTCTCAGCATTCGATTCAGAAAAGGAGATGCAAGATTTTATGTCACTGCGTCAATTTCGTAGCTCTACCCCGAAAAAGTTGACCTTGACCCGATTGTTTTCATTTCAAAAAAATATTTCAATCTTAGATTTTAGACAGTAGGATGAAAGATTTTAATGGTCTGATTTGGAATATGAAAAATTTTTGAAATCGGACCATAAATAAAGTCACAATGAGCGTGGGAAAATTCGCTATGACGTCATCAAAGCTAATTAAATATTCATACGTTAATATCTCTCTTATTAAATGATATATCGGCATGAAATTTTATATCTAAACATGTTTCCACATTCTTAATCTACCTCTAGAATGAAAATGGCATGCTGCCAATATTTTTGAAATTATTGGAATTTTTCGAATCAATAGTTTGGCGAGGTGCGGCGCCTTTATTTGTGGTCGGATATGGATCGGGATTTTTCCATTCGCTAGAGCGTTCAAATACCTAACAGTAGTGTGTTCTCAGATTTTCGCTAACTCTTACGGTTCTCGAGTTATTTGCGTTTGAACACGACAACCCCCTTTAAAGTGATGTTTGTGACGTCATCAACACTCATTAATTATTCATGAAATGTTTTCGCCTATAGCTCGATTATTGAGGAAGATAGAGGTGTGAAATTTGGTAGCATGATAGAGATTGAGAATATCTACCGACTGACAAGAGGAATTTGGCATGGAGCCAAATTCCTGAAAATGACGTCATACTTTGTAAATGACGTCATATCTCCCTTATTTTTCATCGGATCGAGGCGGGGACGGTTGGAATCGATTCTGCGTGAATATTTGCGGTCAAAGTTCACGGTTTCACCATTCCTGAAAACACACTTTTCAAATTCAGGAAGCTGTGTTTCGCTTATTGAGGAAGTTAGAGGTGTGAAATTTGGTAGCATGATAGAAAATGAGAATATCTACCGACTTACAAGAGGAATTTGGCATGGATCCAAATTCCTGAGAATGACGTCATACTTTGTAAATGACGTCATATCTCCCTTATTTATCATCGGATCGAATCGGGGATGGTTGGAATCGATTCTGCGTGAAAATTTAACATCAACGTTGTACCAACAGAATTTCGATATCTCTTACCGTTTTCGAGATATTTGCCGTCGAAATTCATGGTTTCACCATTCCTGAAAATACACTTTTCAACTTCAGGAAGCTGTGTTTCGCTTATTTATAAAACTAGTGGTGTGAAATTTGGTAGCATGATACAGAATAAAAATATTTACCGACTGACAAGTGGGATTTGGCATGGTGCGAAATTCCTGAACATGACGTAATACTATTTAAATGACGTCATAGCTCCCTTACTTTTCATCCGATCGAATTGGGAATGGTTGGAATCGATTCTTCATGAAAAATAAAATGTATATATTCACCTAAAGTTTTTTTTTCCATATCCCTTACCGTTTTTAAGATATTTGCGGTCAGATTTAACTTTTTCACAGTCATTTCCGCATACCTTGGGGCCCCACAAAGGGATGTGGTCCCAAAATATTTCTTCCTCTTATTCCCCGGAGAAAAATCTTTCATTATTATTATTATTATTCTTCATCCGTTTTTTTTTTTTATGTGACGGCTCAGAAATCACTCATTATTATAGATATTACTATTCTGTTTTCAGTGTTCGATTCAAAATTAAATTTTTAAAATTTGATTTTTTTAATTTTCTAAATTACCGCTTATAAGCGCGCAGCGCCACCTACGACGCCAAAATTTTGAATCGCTATATCTTCCTTATTATTTGTCCGATTGGAATGAAATTTTCACAGTTCGATTAAGAAAACGATTTACAAGATTTTATGTCGCTGCGTCGATTTCGTACCTCTACACCCGAAATAGCTGACCTTGACCTTGACCTTGTCAGTTTCCTAAAATATTTCAAATTGAAAATTCCAGAATGTAGACGCCGAGATTTCATCGTCCTGATCTCAAATGTGAAAAAAATTTTAAGATTGGACCATAAATAAAGTCACAATGAGCGTTTGAAAGATCGCTATGACGTCATCAAATCTAATTAAATATTCATACGTTAATATCTCTCTTACTAAATGAGATATCGATATGAAAATCAGTGTTTAAACTTGTTTCCTCATTCTTAATCTATCTTTAGAAGGATATTGGCATCATGCCAATATTTTTGAAATTATTGGAATTTTTCGAATCAATAGTTTGGCGAGGTGCGGCGCCTTTATTTGTGGTCGGATTTTGATCGGGATTTTTCCATTCGCTAGAGCGTTCAAATACCTAACAGTAATGTGCTCTCAGATTTTCGCTAGCTCTTACCGTTTTCGAGTTATTGACGTTTGAACACGACAACCCCCCCCCCCCCCTTTAAAGCGATGTTTGTCACGTGACTTAAGCTCATTAATTATTCATGAAATGGTTTCCCCTATAGCTCGCTTATTGAGGAAGCTAAAGGTGTGAAATTTTGTAGCATGATAGGGAATAAGAATATCTACCAACTGACAAAAGGAATTTGGCAAGGGGCCAAATTCCTGAAAATGACGTCATACTTTTCTAAATGACGTCATACGAGACATTGTCAAGTCTTTCTTTTGTATATTGGGGAAAGCGGCATTACTAAAGGCCATCGCGAGGAGAATTGTTTATTCCAGCAGAGTGGCGATTCAAGGTCAAACATCTGTACACGCGAAATAACTTGCGTAAGTTCATCGCGAGGCGAATTGTTTATTCCAGCAGAGAGGCGATTCAAGGTCAAACATCTGTACACGCGAAATACCTTGCGTAAGTTAATAAATAAACAACATAAAGCGGGCAGTAAGGACTGAAGATCTAGGTTACACGTGCAGATTGTACTAAGTGTGATTGTCCTACATGTTTCTTGTTTCAAATATATGGTCAAGAGTAGTCGATATTGTGCGATGTAGGCTTCAGTATAATGTGTATAATGTAAGTCGCCGTTACCTACATTTTCTGCAAGTAGATTGCGCAATGTGGATACCATCACTAAAGATCAGATATCTGGATCGTGAAAAAGAATTTTGTATTAGAGTAGGAGATCTCAGCTTCGCTGCTTCGTCTTTAAATTGTGAAACCTTCTCGATGCTTTAGCAACGAGCTCGTTTTCTAGTTATTAGGTTTCACAAGTTTCACTTGTGAAACCTTTTATTATTCTACTGTCGTTGCTTATTAGGTTTCACAAGTTTCACTTGTGAAACCTTTTATTATTCTACTGTCTTTTCTTATTAGGTTTCACAAGTTTCACTTGTGAAAACTTTTATTATTCTACTGTCTTTTCTTATTATTATTATTATTATTATTCTTCATCCGTTTTTTTTTTTGTGACGGCTCAGAAATCACTCATTATTAAAGATATTACTATTCTGTTTTCAGTGTTCGATTCGAAATTAAATTTTCAAGATTTGATTTTCGTAATTTTCTAAATTACCGCTTATAAGCGCGCAGCGCCACCTACGACGCCAAAATTTTGAATCGCTATATCTTCCTTATTATTTGTCCGATTGGAATGAAATTTTCAGCATTCGATTCAGAAAAGGAGATGCAAGATTTTATGTTACTGCGTCAATTTCGTAGCTCTACCCCGAAAAAGTTGACCTTGACCCGATTGTTTTCATTTCAAAAAAAATATTTCAATCTTAGATTTTAGACGGTAGGATGAAAGATTTTAATGGTCTGATTTGGAATATGAAAAATTTTTGAAATCGGACTATAAATAAAGTCACAATGAGCGTGGGAAAATTCGCTATGACGTCATCAAAGCTAATTAAATATTCATACGTTAATATCTCTCTTATTAAATGAGATATCGGCATGAAATTTTATATCTAAACATGTTTCCACATTCTTAATCTACCTCTAGAATGAAAATGGCATGCTGCCAATATTTTTGAAATTATTGAAAATTTTCGAATCAAATATTTGGCAAGGTCTAGCGACTTTATTTACAGTCGGATTTTGATCGGGTTTCTTCCATTCGATAGAGCGTTCAAATACCTACCAGTAAAGTGTTCTCAGATTTTCGCTAACTCTTACGGTTCTCGAGTTATTTGCGTTTGAACACGACAACCCCCTTTAAAGTGATGTTTGTGACGTCATCAACACTCATTAATTATTCATGAAATGTTTTCGCCTATAGCTCGCTTATTGAGGAAGATAAAGGTGTGAAATTTGGTAGCATGATAGAGATTGAGAATATCTACCGACTGACAAGAGGAATTTGGCATGGAGCCAAATTCCTGAAAATGACGTCATACTTTGTAAATGACGTCATATCTCCCTTATTTTTCATCGGATCGAGGCGGGGACGGTTGGAATCGATTCTGCGTGAAAAAGTAAAATGGGAAATGCCGGCAGCAGAATTTCGATATCTCTTACCGTTTTCGAGATATTTGCGGTCAAAGTTCAGTGTTTGGCCTTTCCTGAAAATACAATTTAAAACTTCAGGTACCTGTGTCTCGCTTATTGATAAAGCTAGAGGTATGAAATTTGGTAGCATAAAAGAGAATGCAAATATCTACCGACTGACAAAAGGGAATTGGCAAGGTGCCAAATTCCTGAAAATGACGTCATACTTTTCTAAATGACGTCATAACTCCCTTATTTTTCATCGTATCGAAACGGGGATTGTTGCAATCGATTCTGCGTGAAAAAGTAAATAAAGGAGAAAGGTCTGGTCTCAGATTTTCGATATCTCTTACCGTTTTCGAGATATTTGCGGTCAAAGTTCAGTGTTTGGCCTTTCCTGAAAATACAATTTAAAACTTCAGGTACCTGTGTCTCGCTTATTGATAAAGCTAGAGGTATGAAATTTGGTAGCATAAAAGAAAATGCAAATATCTACCGACTGACAAAATGGAATTGGCATGGTACCAAATTCCTGAAAATGACGTCATACTTTGTAAATGACGTCATAACTCCATTAATTTTCATCTTATCGAATCGGGGATTGTTGCAATCGATTCTGCGCGAAAATTTATATGCATAACATTGCCATCAAATTTTCGCTAACTCTTACGTTTTCGAGTTATTTAGGTTTAAACACGACAAACCCCCTTTAAAGTGATGCTTTCAACGTCACATAAAGTTCATTAATGTTAATGAAATGGTTTCAGCTAAAGCACGCTTATTAAAGAAGGTCGAGATGTTAAAATAGGTAGCATGAAAGGTAATGATGCTATCTACCGACTCTTTACTTTGAAATTTCATCTTTCGGCTATTCATTCTCACAGACACTTACTCCCGTTTAATGAAAAAATTTTTCGAAATATACGACGTTTTAAGAGAATTACGTAAGATTTAATATTTTTCGATTTTCGCGTATGTAGCTTTTAGTTTTAATGGTAGATCTCTCAAATTTTCACTGTTATGTTCTCTAGGTTCATATCTTTAGAACTTTCATCGGCCGATATTATCTATCTCTTTTAGTTTGGCCTCTATTTCAATTTAAAGTTTTTTAAAAATTACGTAATGTTCAAAACTGTCTTATTTTTAGTCTTTTAGTTTCCAAAACATTACGAAACGATTTTCCGTAACGATTTTACTATGAAACATGTTTCCCGGTATTTGATAGTGAGCTATTTAATGATTTTTGTATAAAAATATCTTACTTGCGTAAATTTCAAGTATTTTTTATTCGTCGTATGAACAAATTATAAAAACAAGAGTTTGAGAAAGCATTTTGATTTCGATTTCTTAAACAAAAATCAAATTTTGGGCACTCTACTGATGAACAACGCAATAAACATATCTTCAGAAGCGCGGTCAATTTGCCTTGCTTAATACCTTGCACGACACCGCTGTGATATAGGACTTCTTCCATGGACAAGGCGCAGTAACTCGCGATTAATTCAATCGCGATTTAAAGTGCTCTCTATAAAATAGAGTTTGAGAAAGTATTATGCATTCGAATTCTTAAACAAAAAAAAACCCCAAAAAATAAAAAAACCCACCCCCCCCCCCCCCCCCCAAAAAAAACAAAAAAAAAAAAAGAAAAAAGAAAAAAAAAAGCAAATTTACATTCTACGAGCTACTGCTGAACAAGGCTATAAAGAAATCTTCTCCGAGCGTCAGCATTACACATTAGAGAAGCTCGGTGAATTTGCCTTGCTTAATACCTCGCACTGCGCCGCTGTTATACAGGACTTCAAACGTGTGTGAATTAATCGCCAGTTACAGTGCTTTACCTGTGGAATACGAGACATTGTCAAGTCTTTCTTTTGTATATTGGGGAAAGCGGCATTACTAAAGGCCATCGCGAGGAGAATTGTTTATTCCAGCAGAGTGGCGATTCAAGGTCAAACATCTGTACACGCGAAATAACTTGCGTAAGTTCATCACGAGGAGAATTGTTTATTCCAGCAGAGAAGCGATTCAAGGTCAAACATCTGTACACGCGAAATACCTTGCGTAAGTTAATAAATAAACAACATAAAGCGGGCAGTAAGGACTGAAGATCTAGGTTACACGTGCAGATTGTACTAAGTGTGATTGTCCTACATGTTTCTTGTTTCAAATATATGGTCAAGAGTAGTCGATATTGTGCGATGTAGG
Source organism: Pteria penguin (assembly GCA_035048485.1). Lineage (NCBI taxonomy): Eukaryota > Metazoa > Mollusca > Bivalvia > Pterioida > Pteriidae > Pteria > Pteria penguin. The sequence continues at coordinate 1,612,560 of CM068584.1, forward strand.
CTTCAGTATAATGTGTATAATGTAAGTCGCCGTTACCTACAATTTCTGCAAGTAGATTGCGCAATGTGGATACCATCACTAAAGATCAGATATCTGGATCGTGAAAAAGAATTTTGTATTAGAGTAGGAGATCTCAGCTTCGCTGCTTCGACTTTAACTTGTGAAACCTACTCGTTGCTTTAGCAACGAGCTCGTTTCTAGTTATTATTATTATTCTTCATCCGTTTTTTTTTATGTGACGGCTCAGAAATCACTCATTATTAAAGATATTACTATTCTGTTTTCAGTGTTCGATTCGAATTAAATTTTCAAGATTTGATTTTCGTAATTTTCTAAATTACCGCTTATAAGCGCGCAGCGCCACCTACGACGCCAAAATTTTGAATCGCTATATCTTCCTTATTATTTGTCCGATTGGAATGAAATTTTCAGCATTCGATTCAGAAAAGGAGATGCAAGATTTTATGTCACTGCGTCAATTTCGTAGCTCTACCCCGAAAAAGTTGACCTTGACCCGAGTGTTTTCATTTCAAAAAAAATATTTCAATCTTAGATTTTAGACAGTAGGATGAAAGATTTTAATGGTCTGATTTGGAATATGAAAAATTTTTGAAATCGGACCATAAATAAAGTCACAATGAGCGTGGGAAAATTCGCTATGACGTCATCAAAGCTAATTAAATATTCATACGTTAATATCTCTCTTATTAAATGTGATATCGGCATGAAATTTTATATCTAAACATGTTTCCACATTCTTAATCTACCTCTAGAATGAAAATGGCATGCTGCCAATATTTTTGAAATTATTGAAAATTTTCGAATCAAATCTTTGGCAAGGTCTAGCGACTTTATTTGCAGTCGGATTTTGATCGGGTTTCTTCCATTCGATAGAGCGTTCAAATACCTACCAGTAAAGTGTTCTCAGATTTTCGCTAACCCTTACGGTTCTCGAGTTATTTGCGTTTGAACACGACAACCCCCTTTAAAGTGATGTTTGTGACGTCATCAACACTCATTAATTATTCATGAAATGTTTTCGCCTATAGCTCGCTTATTGAGGAAGATAGAGGTGTGAAATTTGGTAGCATGATAGAGATTGAGATTATCTACCGACTGACAAGAGGAATTTGGCATGGAGCCAAATTCCTGAAAATGACGTCATACTTTGTAAATGACGTCATATCTCCCTTATTTTTCATCGGATCGAGGCGGGGACGGTTGGAATCGATTCTGCGTGAAAAAGTAAAATGGTAAATACCAGCAACAGAATTTCGATATCTCTTACCGTTTTCGAGATATTTGCGGTCAAAGTTCAGTGTTTGGCCTTTCCTGAAAATACAATTTAAAACTTCAGGTACCTGTGTCTCGCTTATTGATAAAGCTAGAGGTATGAAATTTGGTAGCATAAAAGAGAATGCAAATATCTACCGACTGACAAAAGGGAATTGGCAAGGTGCCAAATTCCTGAAAATGACGTCATACTTTTCTAAATGACGTCAGAACTCCCTTATTTTTCATCGTATCGAATCGGGGATTGTTGCAATCGATTCTGCGTGAAAAAGTAGTTAAAGGAAGAAGGTCTGGTCTCAGATTTTCGATATCTCTTACCGTTTTCGAGATATTTGCGGTCAAAGTTCAGTGTTTGGCCTTTCCTGAAAATACAATTTAAAACTTCAGGTACCTGTGTCTCGCTTATTGATAAAGCTAGAGATATGAAATTTGGTAGCATAAAAGAAAATGCAAATATCTACCGACTGACAAAAGGGAATTGGCATGGTACCAAATTCCTGAAAATAACGTCATACTTTGTAAATGACGTCATAACTCCATTAATTTTCATCTTATCGAATCGGGGATTGTTGCAATCGATTCTGCGCGAAAATTTATATGCATAACATTGCCATCAAATTTTCGCTAACTCTTACCGTTTTCGAGTTATTTAGGTTTAAACACGACAACCCCCTTTAAAGTGATGCTTTCAACGTCACATAAAGTTCATTAATGTTTAATGAAATGGTTTCAGCTAAAGCTCGCTTATTAAAGAAGGTAGAGATGTGAAAATTGGTAGGATGATAGGGAATGAGGGTATCTACCGACTCTTTACTTTGAAATTTCATCTTTCGGCTATTCGATTCTCACAGACCACATCACTCCCGTTTTAATGAAAAAAATTTTTATCGAAATATACGACGTTTTAAAGAGAATTACGTAAGATTTAATATTTTTTTCGATTTTCGCGTATGTAGCTTTTAGTTTTAATGGGTAGATCTCTCAAATTTTCACTGTTATGTTCTCTAGGTTCCATATCATTAGAACTTTCATCGGCCCGATATTATCTATCTCTTTTTAGTTTGGCCTCCTATTTCAATTTAAAGTTTTTTAAAAATTACGTAATGTTCAACAACTGTCTTATTTTTAGTCTTTTAGTTTTCCAAAAACTATTACGAAACGATTTTCCGGTTAACGATTTTACTATGAAACATGTTTTCCCGGATATTTGGAAAGTGAGCAATTTAAAGATTATTTATTATAAAAATATCTTACTTGCGTAAACTTTCCAAGTATTTTTATATTCGTTCGTATGAACCAAATTATAAAAACGAAGAGTTTGAGAAAGCATTTTGATTTCGATTTCTTAAACAAAAAATCAAATCTTTGGGCACACTCTACTGATGAACAAGCGCAATAAACATATCTTCAGAAGCCGCGGTCATATTTGCCTTGCTTAATACTTCTTGCACGACACCCTGCTGTGATATAGGACTTCTATCCATGGACAAGGCGCAGTTACTCCGCGATTTAATTCAATCGCGATTTAAAGTTCCTTTCTATAAAATAGAGTTTGAGAAAGTATTATGCATTCGAATTCTTAAAAACAAAAAAAAAAACCAAAAAAAAAACCCCCCCCAAAAAAAACAAAAAAAAACAAAAAAAAAAAGAAAAAAAAAAAAGCAAATTTTTACAATTTCTACGAGCTACTGACTGAACAAAGGCTATAAAGAAATCTTCTCCGAGCGTCGGCATTACACAATTAGAGAAGAAGCGCGGTGAATTTGCCTTGCTATAATACCTCGCACTGCGCCGCTTGTTTATACAAGGACGTCAAACGTGTGTGAATTAATCGCCAGTTACAGTGGCTTTAACCTGTGGAGATACGAGGACATTGTTCCAAGTCTTTCTTTTGTATATTGGGGGAAAGCGGCATTAACTAAAGGCCATCGCGAGGAGAATTGTTTTATTCCAGCAGAGTGGCGATTTTCAAGGTCAAACATCTGTACACGCGTAAATAACTTGCGTAAGTTCATCGCGAGGAAGAATTGTTATATTCCAGCAGAGAAGCGATTCAAGGTCAAACATCTGTACACGCGAATACCTTGCGTAAGTTAATAAAATCATAAACAACATAAAAGCGGGCGAGTAGTAAGGACTGAAGATTCTAGGTTACACGTGCAGATTGTTACTAAGTGTGAATGACCTACATGATTCTTGTTACAAAAAAATGGTCAAGAGTAGTCGATATTGTGCTATGAAGGCTTCAGTATAATGAGTAAAATGTAAGACGCCGATACCTACAATTTCTGCAAGTAGGATTGCGCAATGTGGATACCATCACTAAAGATCAGATTATCTGGATCGTGAAAAAGAATTTTGTATTTTAGAGTAGGCAGATCTCAGACTTCGCTGCTTTCGACTTTAACTTGTGATGAACCTACTCGTTGGCTTTAGCAAACGACTCGTTTCTAATATTATTATTATTTGATTATTATTATTATTAGTTATTAGGTTTCACAAGTGAAACTTGTGAAACCTTTTATTATTCTACTGTCTTTTCTTATTATTAGGTTTCACAAGTTTCACTTGTGAAACCTTTTATTATTCTACTCTCTTTTTCTTTATTTTATTAAGGTTTCACCAAGGTTTTCACTTGTGAAACCTTTGTATTATTCTACTGTTTTTTTTTTCTTATTAGGTTTCACAAGTTATCACTTGTGAAAACCTGTTTATTATTCTAACTGTCTTTTCTTTATTATTATTAATTATTATTCTTCATCCGTTTTTTTTTTTTGTGAAGGCTCAGAAATCACTCATTTTTAAAGATATTACTATTCTGTTTTTTCAGTGTTCGATTCGAAAATAAATTTTCAAAGATTTGATTTTTTTAATTTTCCTAAATTACCGCTTATAAGCGCGCAGCGCCACCTACGACCGCCAAAATTTTGAATCGGCTATATCTGTCCTTTATTATTTGTCCGATTTGGAATGAAATTTTTCAGCATTCGAAATGTTTTTCAGAAAAGGAGATGCAAACGATTTTATGGTTACTCGCGTCCAATTTCGTAGCTCTACCCCCGAAAAAGTGAACCTTGACCCGATTGTTTTCAATTTCTAAAAAAAAATATCTTCAATCTTAGATTTTAGACAGTAGGATGAAAGATTTTAATGGTCTTGATTTGGAATATGAAAAATTTTTGAAAGTCGGAAACTCAATAAATAAAGTCACAATGAGCGTGGGGAAAAAATTCGCTATGACGTCATCAAAGCTAATTAAATTATTCATACGTTAATAATCATCTCTTATTAAATGAGATTATCGGCATGAAATTATTATATCTAAACATTCGTTTCCAACCATTCTTAATCTACCTCTAGAATGAAAATGGCCATGCTGCCAATATTTTTGAAATTATTGAAAATTTTTCGAATCAAATCTTTGGCAAGGTCTTAGGCGACTGTTATTTTGCAGTCCGGATTTTGATCGGGTTTCTTCCATTCGATAGAGCGTTTTAATACCTACCTGTAAAAGAGTGTTTCCCTCAGATTTTTCGCTAACTTCTTACGGTTCTCGAGTTATTTGCGTTTTGAACCACGACAAACCACCCTTTAAAAGTGATGTTTGTGTACGTCAGCAACACTCATTAATTATTCATGAAATGTGTTTCGCCTATAGCTCGCTTATTGAGGTAGATAGAGGTGTGCAAATTTGGTAGGCATGATAGAGATTGAGAATATCCTACCGCCTGACAAGAGGAATTTGGCATGGAGCCAAATTCCTGAAAATGACGTTCAATACTTTGTAAATGACGTCATATTCTCCCCTTATTTTTCATCGGATCGAGGCGTGGGAACGGTTGGAAATCGATTCTGCGTGAAAAAATGTAAAAATGGGAAATGCCGCCGCAGCAGAATTTCGATATCTCTTTACCGTTTTCGAGATATTTTTGCGGTCAAAGTTCAGTGATTTGGCCTTTCCTTGAAAATACAATTTAAAAAAACTTCAGGTACCTGTGTCTCGCTTATTGATAAAGCTAGGAGGTATGAAATTTTGGTAAGCAGTAAAAGAGAAATGCAAAATATCTACCGACTGACAAAAGGGAATTGGGCCAAGGTGCCAAATTCCTGAAAATGACGTCATACTTTTCTAAATGACGTCATAACTCCCTTATTTTTCATGCGTATCGAATCCGGGGATTGGTTGCAATCGATCTTCTGCGCTGAAAAAGTAGATAAAGGAAAAGGGTCTGGTCTCAGATTTACGATATCACTTACCGTTTTCGAGATATTTGCGGTCAAAGTTCAGAGTTTGGCCTTTCCTGAAAATACAATTTAAAACTTCAGGTACCTGTGTCTCGCTTATTGATAAAGCTAGAGGTATGAAATTTGGTAGCATAAAAGAGAATGCAAATATACTAACCGACTGACAAAAGGGAATTGGCATGGTAACCAAATTCCTGAAAATGACGTCATACCTTTGATTAATGACGTCATAACTCCATTAAATTTTCATACTTATCGAATCGGGGATTGTTGCAATCGATTCTGCGCGAAAATTTATATGGCATAACATTGCCATCAAATTTTTCGCTAACTCTTTACCGTTTTCGAGTTATTTAGGTTTAAAAACACGGACAACCCCCTTTAAAGTGATGCTTTCAACGTCACATAAAGTTACATTAAATGTTTAATGAATATGGTTATCAGACTAAAGGCTCGGCTTATTAAAGAAGATAGAGATGTGAAAATTGGTAAGCATGAATAGGGAATGAGGGTATCTACCGACTCTTTACTTTGAAAGTTCCATTCTTTCGGCTATTCATTCTCACAGACACATACTCACGTTTAATGAAAAAAATTTTTCGAAAATATACGACGTGGGGTTTAAGAGAATTACGTATGATTTAATATTTTTCGATTTTCGCTCGTATGTAGCTTTTAGTTTTGATGGTTAGATCTCTCATATTTTCACTGTTATGTTCTCTAGGTTCATATCTTTAGAACTTTCTATCGGCCGATATTATACTATCTCTTTTAGTTTGGCTCCTCTATTTCAATTTAAAAGTTTTTTTAAAAATCTACGTAGATGTTCAAAACTTGTCTTATTTTTTTAGTCTTTTAGTTTCCAAAACATTACGAAAACGATTTTTCCGTAACCGATTTTTACTATAGAAACAATGTTTTCCCGGTATTTGAAAGTGAGCAATTTTAAAGATTTTTTTATAAAAAATATCTTACGTGCGTAACTTTCAAGTATTTTGTATTCGTCGTATGAACAAATTATAAAAACAAGAGTTTGAGAAAGCATTTTGATTTCGATTTCTTAAACAAAAATCAAATTTTGGGCACTCTACTGATGAACAACGCAATAAACATATCTTCAGAAGCGCGGTCAATTTGCCTTGCTTAATACCTTGCACGACAACCGCTGTGATATAGGACTTCTTCCATTGGACAAGGCGCAGTAACTCGTCGATTAATTCAATCGCGATTTAAAGTGCTTTCTATAAATATAGAGTTTGAGAAAGTATTATGCATTCGAATTCATTAAACAAAAAAAAAAAACCAAAACAAAACAAAATAACCAACCCCCCCCCCCCCCCCAAAAAAAAAAAAAAATAAAAAAAAAAAAATGAAAAGAAAAAGCAAATTTACAATTCTACTAACGAGCTACTGCTGAACAAGGCTTATAAAGGAAATCTTCTCCGAGCGTCCGGCATTTACACATTAGAGAAGCGCGGTGAATTTTGGCCTTGCTTAAATACCTCGCACTGCGCCGCTGTTATACAGGAACTTCAAACGTTTTCTGTGTGAATTAATCGCCAGTTACAGTGCTTTTAACCTGTGGAATACGAGAACATTGTCAAGTCTTTCTTTTGGTATATTGGGGAAAGCGGGCATTTTACTAAAGGGCCATCTCGAGGAGAATTGTTTATATCCGAGCAGAGTGGCGATTTTCAAGGTCAAACATCTGTACACGCGAACATAACTTGCCGTAAGTTCATCGCGAGGAGAATTGTTTATTCCAGCAGAGAGGCCGAGTTCAAGGTCAAACCAATCTGTACACGCGAAATACCCTTGCGTAAGTTAACTAAATTAAACAACATAAAGCGAGGCAGTAAGGACTGAAGATCTAGGTTTACACGTGCAGGGATGTGTACTAAGTGTGATTGTCCTTATCATGTTTTCTTGTTTCAAATTTATGGTCAAAGAGTAGTCGATATTGTGCGATGTAGGCTTCAGTATAAATGTGTATAATGTAAGTCGCCGGTTACCCTAACAATTTTCTGCAAGTAGATTGCGCTAATGAGTGGATACCATCACTAAAGATCAGATATCTGGATCGTGAAAAAGAATTTTGTAATTTGAGTAGGAGATCTCAGCTTCGCTGCTTCGACTTTAACTTGTGAAACCTACTCGTTGCTTTAAGCAACGAGCTCGTTTCTAGTTTATTATTAGGTTTCACAAGTTTTTACACTTGTGAAACCCTTTTATTTATTCTACTGTCCCTATTTCTTATAATTATTATTATTATTACTTCTTCATCCGTTTATTTTTTTTTTGTGACCGCTCAGAAATCACTCAATTATTAAAGATATTTATCTATTCTGTTTCAGTGTATCGATTCGCAAATTAAATTTTCACCCAAAGATTTAGATTTTTTTTTAAATTTTCTAAATTACCGCTTATAAGCGCGCAAGCGCCACCTACGGACCGCCAAAATTTTTGAATCGCTGATATCTTCCTGTATTATTTTGTCCGATTGGAATGGAACATTTTTCAGCATTCGATTCAGAAAAGGAGATGCAAGATTTTATGTCACTGCGTCAATTTCGTAGCTCTACCCCGAAAAAGTTGACCTTGACCACGATTGTTTTCATCTTCAAAAAAAATATTTCAATCATTAGAATTTAGACAGTAGGATGAAAGTATTTAATGGTCTGATTTGGAATATAGAAAAATTTTTGAAATCGGACCATAAATAAAGTCACAATGAGCGTGGGAAACATTCGCTATGGACCGTCATCAACAAAGCTAATTAAATATTCATTACGTTTTAATATCTCTCTTATTAATATGGAGATATCGGCATGAAAATTTTATATCTAAACATGTTTCCACATTCTTAATCTTACCTCTAGAATGGAAAATGGCAATGCTGCCAAAAATATTTTTTGAAATTATTGAAAACTTTTCGAATCAAATCTTTGGCGATGGTCTAGCGCCCTTATTTGCAGTCGGATTTTGATCGGGTTTCTTCCATTTCGATAGAAGCGTTTCAAATACCTACACAGTTAAAAAGTGTACTCAGATTTTCGCTAACATCTTAACGGTTCTCCGAGTTATTTTGCCCGTTTGAACACGACAAACCCCCTTTAATAAAGTGATGGTTTGTGGAACGTCCATCTCAACACTCATTAATTATTCATGAAATGTTTTCGCCTATAGCTCGCTCCTATTGAGGAAAGAATAGAGAGTGTGAGTGAAAATTTGGTAGCATGATAGAGATTGAGAATATCTACCGGACTGACCAAGAGGAATTTGGCATGGAGCCAAAATTTCCTGAAAATGACGTCATACGTTTGTAAATGAACGTCCATATCTCCCTTATCTTTTCATCGGGGGGTGAATCGAGGTGCCGGGGACGGTTGGAATCGATTCTGCGTGAAAAAGTAAAATGGTAAATACCAGCAAACACGAATTTCGATATCTCTTACCGTTTTCGAGATATTTGCGGTCAAAGTTCCGTGTTTGGCCTTTCCTGAAAATACAATTTAAAACTTCAGGTACCTGTGTCTCGCTTATTGATAAAGCTAGAGGTATGAAATTTGGTAGCATAAAAGAGAATGCAAATATCTAAGCCGACTGGACAAAAGGGAATTGGCAAGGTGCCAAATTCCTGAAAATGACGTCATACTTTTCTAAATGACGTCATAACTCCCTTATTTTTCATCGTATCGAATCGGGGATTGTTGCAATCGATTCTGGCGTGAAAAAGTAGTTAAAGGAAAAGGGTCTGGTCTCAGATTTTCGATATCTCTTACCGTTTTCGAGATATTTGCGGTCAAAGTTCTGTGTTTGGCCTTTCCTGAAAATACAATTTAAAACTTCAGGTACCTGTGTCTCGCTTATTGATAAAGCTAGAGGTATGAAATTTGGTAGCATAAAAGAGAATGCAAATATCTACCGACTGACAAAAGGGAATTGGCATGGTACCAAATTCCTGAAAATGACGTCATACTTTGTAAATGACGTCATAACTCCATTAATTTTCATCTTATCGAATCGGGGATTGTTGCAATCGATTCTGCGCGAAAATTTATATGCATAACATTGCCATCAAATTTTCGCTAACTCTTACCGTTTTCGAGTTTATTTAGGTTTAAACACGACAACCCCCTTTAAAGTGATGCTTTCAACGTCACATAAAGTTCATTAATGTTTAATGAAATGGTTTTCAGCTAAAGCTCGCTTATTAAAGAAGGTAGAGATGTGAAAATTGGTAGCATGATAGGGAATGAGGCTATCTACCGACTCTTTACTTTGAAATTTCATCTTTCGGCTATTCATTCTCACAGACACATACTCCCGTTTAATGAAAAAATTTTTCGAAATATACGACGTTTTAAGAGAATTACGTAAGATTTAATATTTTTCGATTTTCGCGTATGTAGCTTTTAGTTTTAATGGTAGATCTCTCAAATTTTCACTGTTATGTTCTCTAGGTTCATATCTTTAGAACTTTCATCGGCCGATATTATCTATCTCTTTTAGTTTGGCCTCTATTTCAATTTAAAGTTTTTTAAAAATTACGTAATGTTCAAAACTGTCTTATTTTTAGTCTTTTAGTTTCCAAAACATTACGAAACGATTTTCCGTAACGATTTTACTATGAAACATGTTTCCCGGTATTTGAAAGTGAGCAATTTAAAGATTTTTTTATAAAAATATCTTACTTGCGTAACTTTCAAGTATTTTTTATTCGTCGTATGAACAAATTATAAAAACAAGAGTTTGAGAAAGCATTTTGATTTCGATTTCTTAAACAAAAATCAAATTTTGGGCACTCTACTGATGAACAACGCAATAAACATATCTTCAGAAGCGCGGTCAATTTGCCTTGCTTAATACCTTGCACGACACCGCTGTGATATAGGACTTCTTCCATGGACAAGGCGCAGTAACTCGCGATTAATTCAATCGCGATTTAAAGTGCTTTCTATAAAATAGAGTTTGAGAAAGTATTATGCATTCGAATTCTTAAACAAAAAAAACCCAAAAAAAAAAAAAACCCACCCCCCCCCCCCCCAAAAAAAAAACAAAAAAAAAAAAAAAAAAAAGAAAAAAAAAGCAAATTTACATTCTACGAGCTACTGCTGAACAAGGCTATAAAGAAATCTTCTCCGAGCGTCGGCATTACACATTAGAGAAGCGCGGTGAATTTGCCTTGCTTAATACCTCGCACTGCGCCGCTGTTATACAGGACTTCAAACGTGTGTGAATTAATCGCCAGTTACAGTGCTTTACCTGTGGAATACGAGACATTGTCAAGTCTTTCTATTGTATATTGGGGAAAGCGGCATTACTAAAGGCCATCGCGAGGAGAATTGTTTATTCCAGCAGAGTGGCGATTCAAGGTCAAACATCTGTACACGCGAAATAACTTGCGTAAGTTCATCGCGAGGAGAATTGGTTTATTCCAGCAGAGAAGCGATTCAAGGTCAAACATCTGTACACGCGAAAATACCTTGCGTAAGTTAATAAATAAACAACATAAAGCGGGCAGTAAGGACTGAAGATCTAGGTTACACGTGCAGATTGTACTAAGTGTGATTGTCCTACATGTTTCTTGTTTCAAATATATGGTCAAGAGTAGTCGATATTGTGCGATGTAGGCTTCAGTATAATGTGTATAATGTAAGTCGCCGTTACCTACAATTTCTGCAAGTAGATTGCGCAATGTGGATACCATCACTAAAGATCAGATATCTGGATCGTGAAAAAGAATTTTGTATTAGAGTAGGAGATCTCAGCTTCGCTGCTTCGACTTTAACTTGTGAAACCTACTCGTTGCTTTAGCAACGAGCTCGTTTCTAGTTTCTTTTTATTATTCTTCATCCGTTTTTTTTTTTCTTGGTGTGACGGCTCCAGCGAAATCCAACTCATTATTAAAGATATTACTATTCTGTTTTCAGTGTTCGATTCGAAAGTTAAATTTTCAAAATTTGATTTTTTTAAATTTTCTAAATTACCGCTTATAAGCGTCGCAGCGCCACCTACGACGCCCAAAATTTTTGAATCGCTATATCTTCCTTATTATTTGTCCGATTGGAAAGATGAAATTTTCAGCATTCGATGTAAGCAGAAAAGGAGATGCAAGATTTTATGTCACTGCGTCAATTTCGTAGCTCTACCCCGAAAAAGTTGACCTTGACCCGATTGTTTTCATTTCAAAAAAAATATTTCAATCTTAGATTTTAGACAGTAGGATGAAAGATTTTAATGGTCTGATTTGGAATCATGAAAAATTTTTGAAATCGGACCATAAATAAAGTCACAATGAGCGTGGGAAAATTCGCTATGACGTCATCAAAGCTAATTAAATATTCATACGTTAATATCTCTCTTATTAAATGAGATATCGGCATGAAATTTTATATCTAAACATGTTTCCACATTCTTAATCTACCTCTAGAATGAAAATGGCATGCTGCCAATATTTTTGAAATTTTTGAAAATTTTCGAATCAAATCTTTGGCAAGGTCTAGCGACTTTATTTGCAGTCGGATTTTGATCGGGTTTCTTCCATTCGATAGAGCGTTCAAATACCTACCAGTATAGTGTTCTCCAGATTTTCGCTTAACTCTTACGGTTCTCGAGTTATTTTTGCTGTTTGAACACGAACACAACCCCCTTTAAAAAGTGATGTTTGTGACGTCATCAACACTCATTAATTATTCATGAAATGTTTTCGCCTATAAGCTCGCTTATTGAAGGTAAGATAGGAGGTGTGAAATATTTGGTAGCATGATAGAGATTGAGAATATCTACCGATCTCGCTGGACAAGAGGAATTTGGCATGTGAGCCAAATTCCTGAAAATGACGTCATACTTTCTGTAAATGACGTCATATCTCCCTTATTTTTCATCGGATCGAGGCGGGGACGGGTTGAATCGATTTCTGCGTGAAAAAGTAAAATGGTAAATACCAGCAACAGAATTTCGATATCTCTTACCGTTTTCGAGATATTTGCGGTCAAAGTTCAGTGTTTGGCCTTTCCTGAAAATACAATTTAAAACTTCAGGTACCTGTGTCTCGCTTATTGATAAAGCTAGAGGTATGAAATTTGGTAGCATAAAAGAGAATGCAAATATCTACGGACTGACAAAAGGGAATTGGCAAGGTGCCAAATTCCTGAAAATGACGTCATACTTTTCTAAATGACGTCATAACTCCCTTATTTTTCATCGTATCGAATCGGGGATTGTTGCAATCGATTCTGCGTGAAAAAGTAGTTAAAGGGTAAAGGTCTGGTCTCAGATTTTCGATATCTCTTACCGTTTTCGAGATATTTGCGGTCAAAGTTCAGTGTTTGGCCTTTCCTGAAAATACAATTTAAAACTTCAGGTACCTGTGTCTCGCTTATTGATAAAGCTAGAGGTATGAAATTTGGTAGCATAAAAGAGAATGCAAATATCTACCGACTGACAAAAGGGAATTGACATGGTACTAAATTCCTGAAAATGACGTCATACTTTGTAAATGACGTCATAACTCCATTAATTTTCATGTTATCGAATCGGGGATTGTTGCAATCGATTCTGCGCGAAAATTTATATGCATAACATTGCCATCAAATTTTCGCTAACTCTTACCGTTTTCGAGTTATTTAGGTTTAAACACGACAACCCCCTTTAAAGTGATGCTTTCAACGTCACATAAAGTTATTTAATGTTTAATGAAATGGTTTCAGCTAAAGCTCGCTTATTAAAGAAGGTAGAGATGTGAAAATTGGTAGCATGATAGGGAATGAGGGTATCTACCGACTCTTTACTTTGAAATTTCATCTTTCGGCTATTCATTCTCACAGACACATACTCCCGTTTAATGAAAAAAATTTTCGAAATATACGACGTTTTAAGAGAATTACGTAAGATTTAATATTTTTCGATTTTCGCGTATGTAGCTTTTAGTTTTAATGGTAGATCTCTCAAATTTTCACTGTTATGTTCTCTAGGTTCATATCTTTAGAACTTTCATCGGCCGATATTATCTATCTCTTTTAGTTTGGCCTCTATATCAATTTAAAGTTTTTTAAAAATTACGTAATGTTCAAAACTGTCTTATTTTTAGTCTTTTAGTTTCCAAAACATTACGAAACGATTTTCCGTAACGATTTTACTATGAAACATGTTTCCCGGTATTTGAAAGTGAGCAATTTAAAGATTTTTTTATAAAAATATCTTACTTGCGTAACTTTCAAGTATTTTTTATTCGTCGTATGAACAAATTATAAAAACAAGAGTTTGAGAAAGCATTTTGATTTCGATTTCTTAAACAAAAATCAAATTTTGGGCACTCTACTGATGAACAACGCAATAAACATATCTTCAGAAGCACGGTCAATTTGCCTTGCTTAATACCTTGCCACGACACCGCTGTGATATAGGACTTCTTCCATGGACAAGGCGCAGTAACTCGCGATTAATTCAATCGCGATTTAAAGTGCTTTCTATAAAATAGAGTTTGAGAAAGTATTATGCATTCGAATTCTTAAACAAAAAAACCCCAAAAAATAAAAAAACCAACTCCCCCCCCCCCCCCAAAAAAAAACAAAAAAAAAAAAAAGAAGAAAAAAAAAAAGCAAATTTACATTCTACGAGCTACTGCTGAACAAGGCTATAAAGAAATCTTCTCCGAGCGTCGGCATTACACATTAGAGAAGCGCGGTGAATTTGCCTTGCTTAATACCTCGCACTGCGCCGCTGTTATACAGGACTTCAAACGTGTGTGAATTAATCGCCAGTTACAGTGCTTTACCTGTGGGAATACGAGACATTGTCAAGTCTTTCTTTTGTATATTGGGGAAAGCGGCATTACTAAAGGCCATCGCGAGGAGAATTGTTTATTCCAGCAGAGTGGCGATTCAAGGTCAAACATCTGTACACGCGAAATAACTTGCGTAAGTTCATCGCGAGGAGAATTGTTTATTCCAGCAGAGAAGCGATTCAAGGTCAAACATCTGTACACGCGAAATACCTTGCGTAAGTTAATAAATAAACAACATAAAGCGGGCAGTAAGGACTGAAGATCTAGGTTACACGTGCAGATTGTACTAAGTGTGATTGTCCTACATGTTTCTTGTTTCAAATATATGGTCATTAGTAGTCGATATTGTGCGATGTAGGCTTCAGTATAATGTGTATAATGTAAGTCGCCGTTACCTACAATTTCTGCAAGTAGATTGCGCAATGTGGATACCATCACTAAAGATCAGATATCTGGATCGTGAAAAAGAATTTTGTATTAGAGTAGGAGTTCTCAGCTTCGCTGCTTCGACTTTAACTTGTGAAACCTACTCGTTGCTTTAGCAACGAGCTCGTTTCTAGTTATTATTATTATTATTCTTCATCCGTTTTTTTTTATGTGACGGCTCAGAAATCACTCATTATTAAAGATATTACTATTCTGTTTTCAGTGTTCGATTCGAAATTAAATTTTCAAAATTTGATTTTCGTAATTTTCGAAATTGCCGCTTATAAGCGCGCAGCGCCACCTACGACGCCAAAATTTTGAATCGCTATATCTTCCTTATTATTTGTCCGATTGGAATGAAATTTTCAGCATTCGATTCAGAAAAGGAGATGCAAGATTTTATGTCACTGCGTCAATTTCGTAGCTCTACCCCGAAAAAGTTGACCTTGACCCGATTGTTTTCATTTCAAAAAAAAATATTTCAATCTTAGAGTTTAGACAGTAGGATGAAAGATTTTAATGGTCTGATTTGGAATATGAAAAATTTTTGAAATCGGACCATAAATAAAGTCACAATGAGCGTGGGAAAATTCGCTATGACGTCATCAAAGCTAATTAAATATTCATACGTTAATATCTCTCTTATTAAATGAGATATCGGCATGAAATTTTATATCTAAACATGTTTCCACATTCTTAATCTACCTCTAGAATGAAAATGGCATGCTGCCAATATTTTTGAAATTATTGCAAATTTTCGAATCAAATCTTTGGCGAGGTCTAGCGACTTTATTTGCAGTCGGATTTTGATCGGATTTCTTCCATTCGATAGAGCGTTCAAATACCTACCAGGAAAGTGTTCTCAGATTTTCGCTAACTCTTACGGTTTTTGAGTTATTTGCGTTTGAACACGACAACCCCCTTTAAAGTGATGTTTGTGACGTCATCAACACTCATTAATTAATCATGAAATGTTTTCGCCTATAGCTCGCTTATTGAGGAAGATAGAGGTGTGAAATTTGGTAGCATGATAGAGATTGAGAATATCTAGCGACTGACAAGAGGAATTTGGCATGGAGCCAAATTCCTGAAAATGACGTCATACTTTGTAAATGACGTCATATCTCCCTTATTTTTCATCGGATCGAGGCGGGGACGGTTGGAATCGATTCTGCGTGAAAATTTAACATCGACGTTATACCAACAGAATTTCGATATCTCTTACCGTTTTCGAGATATTTGCGGTCAAAGTTCACGGTTTCACCATTCCTGAAAACACACTTTTCAAATTCAGGAAGCTGTGTTTCGCTTATTGAGGAAGTTATAGGTGTGAAATTTGGTAGCATGATAGAAAATGAGAATATCTACCGACTTACAAGAGGAATTTGGCATGGAGCCAAATTCCTGAAAATGACGTTATACTTTGTAAATGACGTCATATCTCCCTTATTTATCATCGGATCGAATCGGGGATGGTTGGAATCGATTCTGCGTGAAAATTTAACATCAACGTTGTACCAACAGAATTTCGATATCTCTTACCGTTTTCGAGATATTTGCCGTCGAAATTCATGGTTTCACCATTCCTGAAAATACACTTTTCAACTTCAGGAAGCTGTGTTTCGCTTATTTATAAAGCTAGTGGTGTGAAATTTGGTAGCATGATACAGAATAAAAATATTTACCGACTGACACGCTTATTTTACATCGGATTGCTACCAAAATAAATCCTATGGCGTGAGAAGGGTTTCACTCTTTTAAATTTAATTTTCATAAACTTCCTATGATTTTTCGTTTTTCCCTAGGTTATCGGGGAAAGCTATCGAGAGCCACCCTCAGAAAGCGAGAAATACGCGCCGTATTTAGCGAACTTTTCTCTTTCAATTTCTAAAAAGCTGCTTTACTTTGAAATTTCATCTTTCGGCTATTCATTCTCACAGACACATACTCCCGTTTAATGAAAATTTTTTTCGAAATATACGGCTTTTCAAGAGAATTACGTAAGATTTAATATTTTTTCGATTTTTCGCGTATGTAGCTTTTATTTTTAATGGTAGATCTCTCAAATTTTCACTGTTATGTTCTCTAGGTTCATATCTTTAGAACTTTCATCGGCCGATATTATCTATCTCTTTTAGTTTTGACCTCTATTTCAATTTAAAGTTTTTTAAAAATTACGTAATGTTCAAAACTGTCTTATTTTTAGTTTTACAGTTTCCAAAACATTACGAAACGATTTTGCGTAACGATTTTACTATGAAACATGTTTCTCAGTATTTGAAAGTGAGCAATTTAAAGGTTTTTTAAAAAAAATTATCTTGCTTGCGTAACTTTTAATGTATTGTTTTATTCCTCGTATGAACAAAGTATAAAAACAAGAGTTTGAGAAAGCATTTTGAATTCGATTTCTTAAACAAATATCAAATTTTGGGTACTCTACCGATGAACAACGCAATAAACACACTTCAAGAAGCGCTGTGAATTTGCCTTGCTTAATACCTTGCACGGCACCTCTGTTTTCCTGGAATTCTTCCATGGAAAAGGCGCAGTAACTCGCGATTAATTCAATCGCGATTTAATGTGCTTTATATAAAATAAAGTTTGAGAAAGTATTATGAATTCGAATTCTTAAACAAAAAAAAAAAACAAAAAACAAAAACAAAAACAGACAAACAAAAAGAAACAAACAAAAAAAACCCCAATGATTGCATTCTACGAGCTACTGCTGAACAAGGCTATAAAGAAATCTTCTCCGAGCGTCGGCATTACACATTAGAGAAGCGCGGTGAATTTGCCTTGCTTAATACCTCGCACAGCGCCGCTGTTATACAGGACTTCAAACGTGTGTGAATTAATCGCCAGTTACAGTGCTTTACCTGTGGAATACGAGACATTGTCAAGTCTTTCTTTTGTATATTGGGGAAAGCGGCATTACTAAAGGCCATCGCGAGGAGAATTGTTTATTGCAGCAGAGTGGCGATTCAAGGTCAAACATCTGTACACGCGAAATACCTTGCGTAAGTTAACAAATAAACAACATAAAGCGGGATGTAAGGACTGGAGATCTAGGTTACACGTGTAGATTGTACTAAGTGTGACTGTCCTACATGTTTCTTGTTTCAAATATATGGTCAAGCCGCTGTTATACAGGACTTCAAACGTGTGTGAATTAATCGCGAGTTACAGTGCTTACCTGTGGAATACGAGACATTGTTCAAGTCTTTGTTTTGTATATTGCGGAAAGCGCATTATTAACGGCCATCGCGAGGAGAATTGTTTATTCCAGCAGAGTGGCGATTCAAGGTCAAACATCTGTACACGCGAAATACCTTGCGTAAGTTAATAAATAAACAACATAAAGCGGGGAGTAAGGACTGGAGATCTAGGTTACACGTGCAGATTGTACTAAGGTGTGACTGTCCTACATGTTTTCTTGTTTCAAATATATGGTCAAGAGTAGTCGATATTGTGCGATGTAGGCTTCAGTACAATGTATATAATCTAAGTCGCTGTTACTTACAATTTCTGCAAGTAGATTGCGCAATGTGGATACCATCACTAAAGATCAGATATCTGGATCGTGAAAAAGAATTGTGTATTAGAGTAGGAGATCCCAGCTTCGTTGCTTCGACTTTAACTTGTGAAACCTACTCGTTGCTTTAGCAACGAGCTCGTTTCTAGTTAGGTTTCACAAGTTTCACTTGTGAAACCTTTTATTATTCTACTGTCTTTTCTTATTAGGTTTCACAAGTTTCACTTGTGAAACCTTTTATTATTCTACTGTCTTTTCTTATTAGGTTTCACAAGTTTCACTTGTGAAACCTTTTATTATTCTACTGTCTTTTCTTCTTCTTCTTATTATTATTATTCTTCATCCGTTTTTTTTTTGTGACGGCTCAGAAATCACTCATTGTTAAAGATATTACTATTCTGTTTTCAGTGTTCGATTCGAAATTAAATTTTCAAAATTTGATTTTTTTAATTTTCTAAATTACCGCTTATAAGCGCGCAGCGCCACCTACGACGCCAAAATTTTGAATCGCTATATCTTCCTTATTATTTGTCCGATTGGAATGAAATTTTCAGCATTCGATTCAGAAAAGGAGATGCAAGATTTTATGTCACTGCGTCAATTTCGTAGCTCTACCCCGAAAAAGTTGACCTTGACCCGATTGTTTTCATTTCAAAAAAAATATTTCAATCTTAGATTTTAGACAATAGGATGAAAGATTTTAATGGTCTGATTTGGAATATGAAAAATTTTTGAAATCGGACCATAAATAAAGTCACAATGAGCGTGGGAAAATTCGCTATGACGTCATCAAAGCTAATTAAATATTCATACGTTAATATCTCTCTTATTAAATGAGATATCGGCATGAAATTTTATATCTAAACATGTTTCCACATTCTTAATCTACCTCTAGAATGAAAATGGCATGCTGCCAATATTTTTGAAATTATTGAAAATTTTCGAATCAAATCTTTGGCAAGGTCTAGCGACTTTATTTGCAGTCCGGATTTTGATCGGGTTTCTTCCATTCGATAGAGCGTTCAAATACCTACCAGTAAAGTGTTCTCAGATTTTCGCTAACTCTTACGGTTCTCGAGTTATTTGCGTTTGAAACACGACAACCCCCTTTAAAGTGATGTTTGTGACGTCATCAACACTCATTAATTATTCATGAAATGTTTTCGCCTATAGCTCGCTTATTGAGGAAGATAGAGGTGTGAAATTTGGTAGCATGATAGAGATTGAGAATATCTACCGACTGACAAGAGGAATTTGGCATGGAGCCAAATTCCTGAAAATGACGTCATACTTTGTAAATGACGTCATATCTCCCTTATTTTTCATCGGATCGAGGCGGGGACGGTTGGAATCGATTCTGCGTGAAAAAGTAAAATGGTTCATAACGGCAACAGAATTTCGATATCTCTTACCGTTTTCGATATATTTGCGGTCCAAAGTTCACGGTTTCACCATTCCTGAAAAACACACTTTTCAAATTCAGGAAGCTGTGTTTCGCTTATTGAGGAAGTTAGAGGTGTGAAATTTGGTAGCATGATAGAAAATGAGAATATCTACCGACTTACAAGAGGAATTTGGCAAGGTGCCAAATTCCTGAAAATGACGTCATACTTTTCTAAATGACGTCATAACTCCCTTATTTTTCATCGTATCGAATCGGGGATTGTTGCAATCGATTCTGCGTGAAAAAGTAGTTAAAGGGAAAAGGTCTGGTCTCAGATTTTCGATATCTCTTACCGTTTTCGAGATATTTGCGGTCAAAGTTCAGTGTTTGGCCTTTCCTGAAAATACAATTTAAAACTTCAGGTACCTGTGTCTCGCTTATTGATAAAGCTAGAGGTATGAAATTTGGTAGCATAAAAGAGAATGCAAATATCTACGGACTGACAAAAGGGAATTGGCAAGGTGCCAAATTCCTGAAAATGACGTCATACTTTTCTAAATGACGTCATAACTCCCTTATTTTTCATCGTATCGAATCGGGGATTGTTGCAATCGATTCTGCGTGAAAATATAGTTAAAGGAGAAAGGTCTGGTCTCAGATTTTCGATATCTCTTACCGTTTTCGAGATATTTGCGGTCAAAGTTCAGTGTTTGGCCTTTCCTGAAAATACAATTTAAAACTTCAGGTACCTGTGTCTCGCTTATTGATAAAGCTAGAGGTATGAAATTTAGTAGCATAAAAGAAAATGCAAATATCTACGGACTGACAAAAGGGAATTGGCATGGTACCAAATTCCTGAAAATGACGTCATACTTTGTAAATGACGTCATAACTCCATTAATTTTCATGTTATCGAATCGGGGAATTGTTGCAATCGATTCTGCGCGAAAATTTATATGCATAACATTGCCTATCAAATTTTCGCTAACTCTTACCGTTTTCGAGTTATTTAGGTTTAACACACGACAACCCCCTTTAAAGTGATGCTTTCAACGTCACATAAAGTTCATTAATGTTTAATGAAATGGTTTCAGCTAAAGCTCGCTTATTAAAGAAGGTAGAGATGTGAAAATTGGTAGCATAATAGGGAATGAGGGTATCTACCGACTCTTTACTTTGAAATTTCATCTTTCGGGCTATTCATTCTCACAGACACATACTCCCGTTTAATGACAAAAAATTTTCGAAATATACGACGTTTTAAGAGAATTACGTAAGATTTAATATTTTTCGATTTTCGCGTATGTAGCTTTTAGTTTTAAATGGTAGATCTCTCAAATTTTTCACTGTTATGTTCTCTAGGTTCATATCTTTAGAACTTTTATCGGCCGATATTATCTATCTCTTTTAGTTTGGCCTCTATTTCAATTTAAAGTTTTTTAAAAATTACGTAATGTTCAAAACTGTCTTATTTTTTAGTCTTTTAGTTTCCAAAACATTACGAAACGATTTTCCGTAACGATTTTACTATGAAGCATGTTTCCCGTATTTGAAAGTGAGCAATTTAAAGATTTTTTTTATAAAAATATCTTACTTGCGTAACTTTCAAGTATTTTTTTATTCGTCGTATGAACAAAATTATAAAAACAAGAGTTTGAGAAAGCATTTTGATTTCGATTTCTTAAACAAAAATCAAATTTTGGGCACTCTCTACTGATGAACAACGCAATAAACATATCTTCAGAAGCGCGGTCAATTTGCCTTGCTTAATACCTTGCACGACACCGCTGTGATATAGGACTTCTTCCATGGACAAGGCGCAGTAACTCGCGATTAATTCAATCGCGATTTAAAGTGCTTTCTATAAAATAGAGTTTGAGAAAGTATTATGCATTCCAAATTCTTAAAACAAAAAAACCCCCAAAAAAAAAAAAACCCACCCCCCCCCCCCCCCAAAAAAAAAAACAAAAAAAAAAAAAAAAAAAGAAAAAAAAAAAGCAAATTTACATTCTACGAGCTACTGCTGAACAAGGCTATAAAGAAATCTTCTCCGAGCGTCGGCATTACACATTAGAGAAGCGCGGTGAATTTGCCTTGCTTAATACCTCGCACTGCGCCGCTGTTTGTTATACAGGACTTCAAAACGTGTGTGAATTAATCGCCATGTTACAGTGCTTTACCTGTGGAATACGAGACATTGTCAAGTCTTTCTTTTGTATATTGGGGAAAGCGAGGCATTACTAAAGGCCATCGCGAGGAGAATTGTTTATTCCAGCAGAGTGGCGATTCAAGGTCAAACATCTGTACACGCGAATAACTTGCGTAAGTTCATCGCGAGGAGAATTGGTTTATTCCAGCAGAGAAGCGATTCAAGGTCAAACATCTGTACACGCCAAATACCTTGCGTAAGTTAATAAATAAACAACATAAAGCGGGCAGTAAGGACTGAAGATCTAGGTTACACGTGCAGATTGTACTAAGTGTGATTGTCCTACATGTTTCTTGTTTCAAATATATGGTCAAGAGTAGTCGATATTGTGCGATGTAGGCTTCAGTATAATGTGTATAATGTAAGTCGCCGTTACCTACAATTTCTGCAAGTAGATTGCGCAATGTGGATACCATCACTAAAGATCAGATATCTGGATCGTGAAAAAGAATTTTGTATTAGAGTAGGAGATCTCAGCTTCGCTGCTTCGACTTTAACTTGTGAAACCTACTCGTTGCTTTAGCAACGAGCTCGTTTCTAGTTATTATTATTATTATTATTCATTATTTGTAAACTTCATCCCTTAACTGGAAAGCGTTATATTTAATTCTAAACATTAACCTACATGCACATAGTAATATGCTTTTATATTTAAATATACAATGTATATATCAGTTCTCCTTCAAATCCTTCTCTATGTACATGTACGTTTTATGTTGTAAGGAAGCAAACGTGGCCGTCAAGCACGTTCACTCAAGCGCGTGAACGCGGCAGTCAAGCGTGTTAACACGGTCTAGAATTGAAGTTTACGAGGAAATTTAAGTTTACGCAAACGCATGTGACCATCAGTCATGAGCGCACGAGGAAAGCAAACTTCACGTTAACATAATGTTATGTTAGGACTGCACCTCACTGTACCATGATTACCATGGAGGTTTATAAGCCGAATTGACACTATGATTTCTTTCACCCAGTGCTGGAGTAGGACGGACTGGGACCTACATAGGCCTAGATGACCTGGTCCATACCGCTACACAAACGAACAGAATCAATGTCAAAGACTTCGTCAAGCGAATGAGGGACTGTAGAATGAATATGGTCCAAAAACAGGTATTTGTATAAAATAATATACTGCATGTTTATTCAATGAATGTGTATATATATCGTAATGGATGTGTTTCAATTGTTAGCAGTGATTATGGATGATGCTTACCTATGTAACCTACATACGATTCTTCTATAGGTCGTGGGTGAATATTCATTTTTAAATGCGGTTATCAAGAAATGCATTTCAGATGTGAGAGAAACTTCGCCATGGAGATGGAAATTAAAACTTTTTGAATTGTCTGAATTATCTTTCGTTTGCTGTTTAGATTTTTTCATCCACATACCCTCTGTTCTATGTCATGAATCCATTAAAATGCAAATTAACATTTATATATTAAAAAAATTAATACGGGAAATTGTTTTTTTATCCTTATTTCCCTCAAGATACGCAATACACATGATTTTACTATAACACTAAATATATAATATAATTTCAATTTTAGCCTCAATATACACTACTACATGAAGCCATCCTAGAGGAACTACAGCTCCCCGAGACAACTATAGCCATGTCAGATTTCTCGGGAGAATGGAACAAAATAGTATCTGACAAAAGCCCAATTAATCAACAGCGCATACGAAAAGAATTTGAGGTTAGATGGATGTACTCAATTATGCTCACATACATATTTGTATTGTTTTTCTACTTAATGTAATAAATTCTTGTTTACATGAAAAATGTCCGTACAAAGTGAAATAAAAAAAATATATAAAATATAAAACTTTTTGGTTTCGGAAGTACTTGAAAATCATAAATCTGTCCTCAATACGTTTGGTATTGACACAAATAAATTAAATTTAGAACTTCCATATTTGTACTGCATTCCAAAAATGCACAAAACTCCTTACAAACAGCGCTTTATCGCTGGTTCCTCGAAGTGTTCCACAAAATCTATATTGATGCTACTCACAAAAATATCATCAGAAATTAAATCTGGCCTTCATAGGTATTGCGAAACAGTATATTCCAGAAGTGGAATTAGTCAAATGTGGATCCTTAAAAGTTCAAGAGAGTTGTTAGAACATCTAAAATCAAAAAAGTTTTACTAAAATTCACTCCATCAAGTCTTTTGACTTTTCGACTCTTTACACAATAATACCTCATCAGAAATTAAAAGACAAGTTAGCGGAAATTATTCAAAATGCATTTACTAGTAAACACGGAAGCCGCAAATTCAAATATATAGTTTTATGCCATGACAAAACTTACTTTGTTGGGGGAAATTCTGGTTCCAAAAATAAATACACTTAAAACAGATGTCATCCAGATGTTGAATTTTCTGATCGATAACATTTTTGTGGTGTTTGGAAGAAAGGCTTTTCAACAAATTGTCGGCATTCCAATGGACACTAACTGTGCCCCGGTTGTGGCTGACATACTCATACGAAGCTAAATTATTCAGTCTTTGCTTTCGCTAGGACAGAAACAATTGGCTTTTGGCTTCAATTTTACTTACAGATATATAGATGACTTGCTTTCAATTTACAATACTTCATTCGGGGATTACCTTAGCATCATCTATCCAAGTGAACTGGAGGTCAATGAAACCACAGAAAGTAGTAATTCTACTTCGTATTTAGATACTATGTTGTCTTTCAACATTGATGATCAATTGAACACCTCACTCTATGACAAACGTGACGATTTCAATTTCTCTATCGCACACTTTCCTTTCATAAGAAGCAACATTCCATCATCGCCCGCATACGGCGTATTCTTATCTCAGTTAATACGTTATTCCAGAGCATGTTCAAATTACAATGACTATGTTCTGAGGTCTAGGCGAGGGTTATATATGTGCTAGACTAGCAACGTCACTAAAGAAGTTCTATGGTCGTTACGAGACTCTTATTACTTCATATGATATCTATTTATCCAGACTTTTAAATGATATTCTGGACTGAGACCGATTCTGATCATTTTACTTAAATTTGACACCTTCTATACTAGAAAGTTACCTACTTTGACTTCTCCATATATAACTCTATATGGAATTTACACGATTTGACTCTTTCTACTGGGTATATGTGACGGGTGTTACTAGCAAACAGGAGATGCTCACTCTCCCCTGGCACCTGATTTCACTCCATCATAGGGGTTCACATATACTCTTCAAGTAGACATATTTTGTTATTTTCCACTTGTTTTTCATTTTCACTGATTTTGTATGTCCTCTGGTTTCATGATTTTCGGACTTATGGAAAGTAAAAGGCTCCGGTAACGTTATTTTATCATGTAATAAAATAGTCAAACGTCTTCTAAATAGACAATATGATATTGAGATCATCAAAAAGACTATAGGTCTTGTATTTGGCCCCTCTACAGCCTTATGCAGACTTTTACTTGAACGTTGCACGCTGACTAACAGGACTGTGGGGACTATATGACGGGCCTTGTCCAAACCTCTTTCAGAGGAGACATGGTCCTCAATCTCGTCCCCTCTGACTGTTAGTCGGGACTCCTACAGATCTAGGGTCTTAGCTCGCTTTCAGACTGGCAGAGCACGGTTTATCATGTTCATGTCGCATATATTTTTATACCATTATGTGTTTTACAATACCTTACGTGTTTATATTTTTATGACCTCTCAATATGCGATACCTGTTGACCCTTGTTCTTTACATGTAGGATTATTTATAAATTTTTAAATGTAAGTCCTTTGATTGTTCTGCTGTTACAGTGAGTGGGAAGGTGGGCCCGTAAACCGGTTAACCACTACATTTGTTTGGCTTTTGTCAAATTAAATGACCGTCCTAAGTCGGTATCGTAATTGCACTACAATCAAATATTTTTGTAATGTGTTATATGTTCTAGTATATTATTTATATTCATGATGACTTCTGCCACATAACTGAGCCAGTAACTCCTCTTTTTTCTTTTATGGTTTGGATTTATCCATCATCTTTACATATATAGGTCGTTAACATGCTATGTAACGGCTAAAAGGATTCGACACAGTGGCCATCAATGAATAAAAGTAAATTCAGTGTGCTTTTCAACAGAAATACATGTAAAGCAGGTGAATTTGTGTTAGGGTAACAAACTTGATTTAGCTATATGACAAACTGTGTCACATACAGTGATAGCAAAGAGAAGATGAAAATAATAACACGTCACAAAAATTATGCACATATACTTGAAGTACCGAAGTAGGGCGGCCATTTAAAGTAATAAAATTTACTTAACTACGTCTGCTATCAAACTGTAAAATTACTTGCGGTCAGAACTAATCTGACGACATATTTTGGAATGAGTTGCTCTTCAACTATCCACATATTATTCATTCAGCACACTGAGGAGACATACATTGTCGAATGCGCATATGGTGTACCACGTAGATATGTTCTGATGTATATTATTACAAACAT